>OU862923.1:16187519-17416269 GCA_917880885.1 Limnephilus marmoratus
TATTTCTACCATGTAACATTACAATTATATGAAGATTTAACATTAAATATCATTTTAAATAACGGAAATCTTAAACAAACATCAATAATAAATTATCCTAATTCCAAATTTTTTTTTTTACATTAACTCCACACAGGAGGCCCTGAGGGAAATAATTTCCCTTAGGGCCTATGTCATCTGGGATGCTGTGTGGAGGATCTTTTTGAGGAGAGGAAGGAATGAACATTGGTATTGAAGAGACCCATGTTGTTGGAAGGAGGAAACACAGAGGCCGGCAAATCATTTCAAAGCCGAGCTGTCGAACACAAGAACGAGTCGAAGAAACGACCCGTTCTCATGTTACAAATGTCAACCATGTACAAATGTTGGGCACGCGTTTGGCGTGTTTCCCGACTATGCACCGGTGCCGAATGGATAAATGACGCTAATTCCTCAGAGAATCTTTCATTGTAATACCGGTAGAACAAGGATAGCATTCCCACCCGACGCCTGTGCTCTAAAGATTGCAATCCGTCTGTTAAGATGGGAGAATATTTTAAGCGGACCGCCCGTTCCTGCACAGAGTCGAGGGTATTTTTCATGTGGCAATGAATGAGTCAATGGAATTATAAATATCTTGACGATTTTTTTAATTAGCTTCCAGATAGAATAAGAAACATGAATAATACGTAAGTAAGATATTTAAAAAAAAAATTATTAAAAAAAGTACTAAATATGGTAAACTAAATAACATAACATATTGCAAATAAGCAATATGTTATGTTATGTTATTTTTTATAACACATAAATAAGCTCAGCTTTATTATAGGGGTATTTTGTAGAATAATAATATTACATAAAAGAATTTGGCATTCTCAGACTATCAAAATATTATTATTTGTTATTTCGGCTACTGGCATTATACCTAGCTCTCTCATTCAAAATTTAGGTATATTAGATTTGTCAAAGAATTTATATATAAAAATGCAAAAATCAGTCATTCTAAATACATGTAGGATTATAAAATATTTTTTAAATGTTTATATTGAGGGATCAGTGGGATTTATAGGTCCAATTAGGAGTTCTGCCGAGCCGAGCTCTCTGATATGAAAATATCTGGAGTCGGTGAACTATTTTCCCATTTGGTCTCTTGTAGGTTGACGTGTTGTCCTTGTATTGTTTTGTATTTATTATACTTATATAGTGCAATTGCGTAGCTTGAATTGACTGGATGATTATTTGTGGAAAAGTGTGTGGAAGGGTTTAGTTTTTCCTGTGGGGAAGATTTAACCAGGATATTTTTTTTTTTTTTTTACAGTGAATAACCGCACAAGAATCTCAACTGCTCCCGTCTGGAGCCAGTGAGACTATGGCATCCCCAACTGGGGTATGTTGTGAGGCTGAAGGTAGTGGGGAGGGGAAGGAGGTGGGGAAGAGGAAGGTTGGAAAGTACCTCGCTATTCAGATCTGGTCACCAAACACGGCTAAAGCCATTTTCAAGCAACGTTTCAATTCTGAATGGTGGTCTTACACCAGGGCGATACTGATAGTATCTTCCACTCTGGAACATGCCGCAAATATACAATATATTATTTTAAATGAATTAATTGTGAAATAACACAAATTAATCAAATAAAATTTATTTGCGCATGCCGGGTTTGAACCCGCGACCTCCGGACTGTGAGTCAAGAGTCTTACCCACTGGACTACGGAGGTCGTCCAATCTGAAGACAAAAATTATAACATTAATAGTCTGAATTCTCAACAAATCAGTACCAATTTAAAAATGGCATTTTTTTAAATATAATAATATTAATAAGCACTACCTACTTTATTGCTTGTTTGTTTTATTTATAGATAGTATCAGTTGCAATTTTGAAAATTAAACTTGAAATGAAAGCGAATTCGTGTTCATTGAACCAAATTTCGCGCGGAACTAACGTACAGGCAACCGAAATCAGTTTTTGTGATTAGTGCTGGAATACACTGTAACCTATTTTCTTGTAATTACCGAATATTTTTTGGATGAAATATTTAAGTAAATCGTTAAATTATAATAATATATTGCGTTTCTTAGTATTTGCTGATCAATTATTGAACACTTCACTCAACGACCGTAACAAAAAAATCTCTTTTTCACGAACGAATATCTAGTGCCTATAATACTGCTCTCTATCGGTCAAAACAGCCAGGTCGTTGAGCTTTTTAAGTTTCGAGGACTTTGTAAAGATTATTTAGTTCAATTACATATCAGTGCAAAATATGAAAATGTTTTAATATATAATGATTCAACGCTTTCAGTACCTCTCTATACACATCAGAACTGTGGGTTGACTACACTGCAACCCAATGGCATAAGTTAAAGGTTGCTTACAATAACACTTATCGCCAACTTTTCCGCCTACCGAGATATTGTAGCGCTACGGAAATGTTCCTGGAGGGACGAGTGCACACTTTCGAGCACTTCTCCGCCACCGCATGGAAGTTTATGGCGCAGACTGCGCCATTCGAAGAATGTGATCATCACCACCATGACTGCCTGGATGGAGTCTTCTTGATAACCCTCTGGAGACAGGAGATGATGAAATACCCTCCGTAAAAGGCTATTTGCATTAATGTTAGTGTTTAAATAATAAAAAAAACAGTTTCATTTCTCATGCTTATTTGTTTTTATTTAATTTATGTGTTGATGTTAATTACTTTTTATCTCCACTTATTATATATTTTTCTTTTGTTATTCCGAATTATGGATGTATTGCATTGCACTTCCCATGCATACATTCTGGAATAAACTATTATTATTATATATATGTAGATCATTGTGTCTCCTTCATTCTGAAGTAAGATGACCAGCAAACTTGATTTCTTCCTTATCGCCTGCCGAATCCGTCACGCAACTTCACTTCCTGAATCTTTTTTCCCAGGGATCACTCACTCCAGAAAACCTTCAGAAAAATGCCAGTCACCCGTTCAAAGGCATCCGAAGACGTCAGATATAAGCTAAATCACTTTGTTGTTCAGGAATCCCATTTCATCCCAAGCTTTTATATCAGGATTCACATCACGAATGCGACCGATTTTAAATCCCAGGTTTCCAGACGTTCGCTTGGGTCGACATACATTGTAATATAAACAAACTGAAGTGTTATAGGCGAAACCCATAAACTGAATTAAACCCTGCGCTCTTTACAATTGCATTTTCGATCAATTCAAACAACGAAGGAATTCGATTAATTCGGGTTTCCCATTTGGCATTCATTCCGAACTCAAAAAGCAATTTTGAAGTGAAATCAGTTTGCTGAAAAACGTAGCTGAAATAAATTGAGAATTCTGAAAGGCGAGGAAACTTCTTGATTACTCAATTTAAGTTTCACGCAGGTGGTAAGAATTGCTACAATAGTTTCACTGAGTCAAGTCACCTACACGAATTTATGGAGAAACTAGAGCTCGACAATGTGGCGAGTCTGGCGACTTTCGGCGAGTGCAGAAAGGTCAATAAAAGTTTTACTCTAAATGAGTTTCCTTCCCCGTTTTGCCGTCACATTCAAATTCTAACAAAGCTTTTTCGCTACATACCACCTGTGAAAGGTAGTAAGCTTTTACCTTCACTTTATATAACAATGTAATTTTAAAAAATATTGATATTCCCAAATTTAATGCCACTTCACACTCCCTACTTCACGTCCCTTTCTTTGTCTCGTTTTGAAGTATGCTAGTGGTCTTTTCCATCAAAATTTGACGGATGATATTATACAGGGAACTTGGATAATTTTTAATATTGTTATGTATTTCATATTTCTTTCGTATTATTGCACGTGTATCGTGTACTTTCTATTCCACTAAACGTAAATAATAAATTGAATCCAGAGAACTATCGTCGTTTACCTTATTTTTATTTTTTTTTTACATGAGCTCCACACAGGAGGCCCTGAGGAAAACAATTTCCCTCAGGGCCTATGTCATCTTTTGGGATGCTGTGTGGAGGGTTTTTTAAGGAAAGGATGGAGAGGAGAGTTCTGGGAAGAAAAAGGGTTTAAGCGGTGGGTAGGAATCTGGGGTTCAGTGTGTCTTGGTCATCCGCCTCCAAGACCTAGACAAACCTCACCCCATGAACCCGGGCACCCCTGCTAAATCACCAAACGTAGCGAACCACTTGGGGTGACCTATGGCAGAGGTGTTGGTTATCCAATAAAGGTTCCCGGGGTGGCGGTACCCATTCCCACCTCCAAAATTGTTATGTTCAAGATAAAATAACAACCGAACGAACTTTTTTTGTAACGTACTTTTGTCTTCTACACGTAATAAAAGTAACCCCACATTGGGTTAATGTTAAAAAGCGATTTGATTTGATGGAGCGGTTCGATTCTGAAGGAGGCGTCTACTAATATCTACAGGAATTCCAAAAACTGAAAAAATCGAACTAATATCTATGAGAACCAAAGTGTTGACGAATATCTACAGCACTAGCAGAGGTTGGATTTGCAATTATGTATAGCATATTGGAATAACGTAATATTGCGTATGCAGTTTAAAAAACTAAATTTATGTAAGTATGTATGTAAAAATCCCTAATATCGGACTATTGGAGGACATATTTAGCTGATTAGTCCAACCTACGCTCTGTAGATATTAGTTCAACCTACGCTCTGTAGATATTAGTCAACACTGGGACCGTCTTAGATATTCGTCCGACCGTAGCTCTGTAGATATTAGTCAACACTCTGAAGTTCGTAGATATTAGTTCAACATATGAGCTGTAGATATTCTTCCCACATACAGGCTGTTGATATTAGTATCTGGAGTCATTCTGAATAATAGTGGCCACTGACAAGGCCCTCTAGCCCGGTCGATCAATAAGAATTCGGTAACTTCCCTAGCGTCTACTGCAGATAGCCAACGCATAAGTAAAAGTTCAAAATGATTAAGTGTTCTTAATATATTCGACATCAACTGTTGTTTGTTCGTCAGCGATCTGCAGTTGTCCTAGGTTATTACCCAAAGTTATTCTATCAATCCTTATCGATCGACCATGCTAAATACCCAGGGAGGGGGAAACTTAATTAATCTTCCAGAATATGGTAAACTAAAGCACCCTTGAGGTGATTTTCTCGCGACAATTGTGCTATAAAAATCAACCAATAATAATTATTATTTTCATTAAATATTAATTCTATATCATTGATGTAGCTATTCCAAATTCTTGTAATATTCAAAAAACTGTTTCTGAAAAATAAGAAAATATACAGATTTAGGTAATGAGATTAAAAGAATTTGGCATTTTCATACTATAAAAATATTACCATTTGTTATTTCGGCTACCGGCATATACCTAGGTCTCTCATTCAATATTTAGGCATATTAGATTTGTCAAAGAATTTATATATAAAAATGCAAAAATCAGTCATTTTAAATACATGTAGAATTACAAAAGATTTTTTAAATATTTATATTGAGGGATCAGTAGGATTTATAGGTTCAATTAAGAATTCCATAGAGCCGAACCCTCTGATATGAAAATATCTGGATTATTTTCCCATTTGGTCTCTGGTATGTTGACATGTTGTTCTTGTAATGTTTTGTATTTATAATACTTATATAGTGCAATTGCATAGCGTGGATTCACTAGATGATCATTTGGGAAGTGTGTGAAAGGGTTAAGGGTTTTAAAATTTAACCTGGATATTTAAATCTGGTGCGTAAAAGTACCTATAAAATGAACGAAAAATCGTGACTTTGTTCGTAACTTTGTGGCGTTTGTTAGTATCGTAATTAATTAAATGCTTTAATTTCATGTGCGCCAGTTTATTTTTACGACCACATTAAAACGTTTCGGCACAAACGTCTTTTCATCAGACATAAACAAAAAGTACATAGAATCCTTTTAAAATATAATATCACCTTCTAAGAAACGCACCGAAGCATTAAATTCGTTCATTGCACGATTTGAACATTTCCGAGGCCTGCAGATTGCAACTTTTCACAGCATTCGACTCAAAGGATACACTTTTCATATGGAAATAATTGCTTTCACCTCTGGGCTCTTCCATCGAGCAATATCTCCCACGGGCAATATCTCCTGTGGGGTAATATCTTCCATCGGGTAATATCTCCCATCGGGTAATATTTCCTGTCGGGTAATATCTTGTATCGGTGTACTTTATATCGTGGAACAGCACCTTGCACCGCCTTGCACGTGCGGGTAAAGTTATCTCCTGCCGATATTATTGTTGCGAAGTTCGGATAGATGCGGCAGCTCGAGACGCTTTGGAAAACTGCATCCGAAGCTTGCGACTTGATAGTTGTTGTTCTTGTTGTTCGAGAACAAATACTTTCGAAGCACGTGTGGAATTGACGGATATTAGTCGTTTATTTGAATTGTAATGTTCAATTTCACCCGGAAAAGAAAATTTTCCCATATGTTTTCTCAAGGTCAATCAACTAAAATGTTAAAAAATGTAAATACTGGAAAGATTCTTTCCTACCAATGATGTGATATTTCATTTTAAAAGTACCTAGCGCTTATTGCCTTAATGTGTTTACATTCCTGGAGGCATTGTTATTCAACATGGATCTATAAATGTTGAAGAATAAACCTTTATATGTGGCATACATACATAAGTTTTAACATCTTAACATCTTGTAGTTTGTGTTTTTTCACACGAATTGCGGAAAAAGTATTTTACCACCAATAAAAAAAATGTAGATAGGCAGTATCGGACACTGCCGCAGTTATTTTAGTGAAAGCGTCAATTTTGTTTAGGTCGATGTGTATTGTAAATTAAAATTATATTATATTTTTGTTCTGATTTTTTTTTTATAATTATTTGAATACGTCTTGTAAAATAAATGTCAAATCAAGTTTTCCCTTGCGTGGTTGACTTCTTCAAATATTTATAAGTTTAAGTAGAATTTCTAAAGGCATGCTCATAATAGTATGCGTTGGTTTTGTTTTCGGGCCCGGTGTTTTTGGTGTCATTATTTTTGAAATTTTGTTTTCTCTGCTTTTCTGCCCGATTTTTATAAATCTTGTTGTAATTAGCCTTCACATATAGAATCATTTCAAGAAAATCGTAAGATTTTCAAATTCACAGCCACATCAAGACACCCCCGATTCACTCACATCGAATAATTAGTCTCTGAGATGTGAACCTGTTTAAGAACACGTGTCGAATCCGGAAAGTGAATCGTGGGTTACTTTGCGCGTTCTCAGTTTTTAAATAACAAGAATTTTTTTCATGTAGGTTCATAATTATTTTTTTATTCTCTAACTAGCTGAACCCGACCACGCTTCGCTGTGGCTTTGTCTGATTTTAATTATTAGAGGAGTTAACAAAAATTGTCTTGCAACTGTGCATTTTCCAAGAAGACACATTGCTTAATTGAATATCTGCTGTGACTATGCTGTAGTGTAGAATATAAGGGAAGAAAAAAAAATATTCATAAATTTTTAAAATTATTTATTTATTCAGACCTTAAATGCTTTTTCAATATCACTTTATTATAGATTAGCACCTATTAGTGTCAGCAATTCTTTGTAGTTGATCATTTCTGCGTTGCAAAACGATATCGCGAGAATGAAATTCTTCTCCAACCATGACAATTCCCACCTCATTAATTGTTAGCGCATTATATCGTCTGACATGCCTACTTGCTGGTGTTTGATCAGCACTAATGATAATTTATGGCTGTCTGATGGCATGAGATCAATTGCATTTATCCGCATATTTACGCATAAAATTATCCCTTTCCTTCGGAACTTCCAAATAAAAAGTATGTATAAACGCTCTTCTGCTAAAATGCAATGTTTTTTAAAAATTTTGAGTCAATCCATCGATTACTTTCCGAGATTAGCGAACGCAAACATACGGGACCTAAATTTTTATATATATATATATATATATATATATATATATATATATATAAATATATATAGATTTTCTTGTTAAATTATTGGAACAAAGTACTATATATCTTATAATATCCACTTGTTTATTTGTGGAAACGTGAATTATTGTACTCTTTTTATGATATCCAAACTTAGTTTCCTGGCGTGCTTACCTATCATATATATGTTTATATATATACAGCACATTATCATTTATACTAAGGATGAAATAGCGAAGATTATCCATTATATTTTATTCCAACTTACAATAAATAAGAACGCCCGACAAATAAAATAAAAACAGATATATATTTTCATCCGACATCTTATTGAGGCACTAAGTGGTAAATTGCGAAGAGTTGAAGATTTATTGGATCTTAGCCTTCCATTTCCCAGATTTGAAAACATGTATTTTTCCCGGAGAAGAGAAAACTTTCCATTGTGTACTCAATTGAATAGTTTCATTGTTGTACATTAACTTAACCTAACGTTCTTTGGTCCCGCATCAATACTGTAGTCTCCCTTGAAAGCAATGATATAAAACATACTAGATGATGTACTAACGAGAAAACTACTCAAACAATTTAGGAAACATAATTCTCTGGAATCGTTTAACGCTCTGATACCAGTTTCTATGGTGTGGTTTTGTTGTTCGAAAAGATGAACTAAACTTTTTTTTTTGACATTTTTACATAATACATTTTGAAAACATTTTTACATCATATATTTTGCACTTTAATTATGTTCGGTGTAAGGTAGGTTTGAGAAGGTAAAACTGTGGATGGGTAATTTTGTATGTTTCGTGAACACCTCACTAGGAGAACCTGTGCTGAGGTGTTTACGTGTTTATGATTAAGTGTGACAAGTATTTATGTGTTGTTGTAGAAATATAATAAATATAAATTCAAATTAAATTGAATATAACAAATTTTAACACGATCTGTGTTAAGTGACTGCAATTTCAATATCTTGTCTCATCAAGAAGGTCATACATACAATGTTACCTACTCAACCGATAATCTATAGCTTCGAAACCTATTCTAGCAGTTCTGAGATAATATGGGCACGGTGTACAGAAAAATCATCATTTTAATACTTGTTGACTAAACGTTGCGAAGTTCTGTTTTAACTCGACCGTTTTTGCAATTATTCGTACCTAAGTCAGTACATATGTTTGTGGGTCCCGTTTCCATTTAAAGGTGATGGTCATTTTAATGGTTCAGTAAAGGTTAATTTCAAAATAATGTCAAATCTGCAAGTATGCTTTGCCTTTCTTATTTGCATTTTTCCAATACTATGATACCTACATGCCCGAGGAAAGTTTTAAAAAAAGAATTTTCAATGAGATAAGGATTTTTCTTTGGACAAAATGTGTTATTCCGTATTTTAAAATTTAAAAAACGTTACTTAAAATATATGGTTTATCATAGGCCACTTGCATCTGGTTTTTAAAGAAATCCGGTTTCGGCAAATATTACTTTTTTTTTAAATCGTATTTTTGAAACCCTGGCGATTTTTTTAAACTTTTAATCCGAAAAATCGGACCGTTATTTTATAAACCGTAAAGAGGGGACATAATTATATCGAACGTCAATTATGTCAAAACGTCGAACGAAACATAAGTTCGCAAGGTAACACACAATAAATCTAGTGAATTTTAAGTGTTAAATTAAAAAATACACTTGAAATCAAAGAGTCGCCATATAAACAAAAAAAATAGTGGAAAATTTTAAAAAAATAATTGAATATTTCGGAGACAGAACATTTTCAAGCAGTGACGTTACGAGCAAAATAAACGGATTTATTTTAAAAATAAACATAAATTTCTAAAAAAAATTAGTAACATTTTCGCCATCTTAGTAGAAAAATCTATCCACATGATTCCATGAATTGGCCTATTAAGAAGCTAGATATTTAAGTACCCACTCACAAATCTTGTGATTTCGGAAGAAATTTTGGTTTTGATTTAGTAAATTAAATAAAATTAGAAACATTATTTTTTTGACGTACGGTCTACTACTGTTCATGTAACTACTAGTATTCACGTTAAGAGGAAACCTTGTCACCGAGAACTTTGAACAATAGGTATTTTATCAAAATGTCGCGGTCACTGTCACTGTCTTACTCCCCAGAATACTGAGCAAAAAGGACAACTACACCTCAGGCTGATAATAAAATCTAAAGCTAAATAAAATCATCAAAATCAAGGTTTTATACTCCCCATTTTTCTAAGTGAAGAATATTCTAATAAAATATTCTATGGCTGTACGTTTTGCTTTTTTAAAAAGTACATTGTGTAGTTCGTATGCTGAATATGACGTTAAAACCAGGCAATTTTAACGATTTTTGGAGAGTCCTAACTCCCATATGAAACAACTTATTAAAAAAAACGAAGCAACACGCTAGTTCGCGATTTATATATTACAATAACAAAATATTTGCAGTAGTGTCAAAATCCAGAGAGGAAATTTAGGAAAACGTTTGTATGGACGAAACGCCACCCAGTTTCCTCTTAAGGAAAGAGAGTTTTCTAAATATCTGATAAACCTTGTTACAATACACATGTCAAGTATTAGGACGTCACAGTCCCGCGGCGCGGCGAGTGTATTCCGTCGTCCCCCCTTGCAAGAAACGACATACCGCACCCATCTCCGCGAGTCCCACGAGAAGCCCGCCGCCCGGCGTCCCCCCTTGCAAGAAACGATATACCGCACCCCTCCCCGTCACAGTCCCGCGAGAAGCCCGCCCGTGGTCCAGGAACCCGCCAGCTGTGGCCCGAGAAGCAGCGCCCGTCGCTGGACGCTCAGTAAATTCCCGCGAGATCGCCGATTTCAATGGCGTTCCGATTAGAGCCGATCTCAATAATAAAATACGAGGTCGCGGACATGGCCCGCTCCACTTGGAGATCACTGCTACCTGCACCAACCCCGGATTGCTGCCCCGGCTTCCTGCACCAGTCCACCAGCTGTGAGTTGAACCTCGATTTCCCTCTTAATTAATGTGTCCTCTAGCAATACTCGATTGAAACGATTACATACCCGGAGAGATTTGAGAGACCCCTTTGTAGGAAATACCTAGCTAGGCCTTGATGTTGTTTTGTGACTAATAATTATGTTTTGCTAGATGTTGTAGTTGTGTATACCAGACAATACAGATATGTTCCACCCAGCTACCTCTTTCATTTGATGGGATCACGTGGGCGGGCTTTGGCTATTACCTATGTACCATTTACCCCCTAGTTAGGGAACGTACCCATACTACGTGACACTTTTAGGGGGGGGGGGGGTCTTCAAAAGGTCACGCTCCATACAAATGGGCGGCGGGATCCTTAGGATTTTGGTCATCGGGGGGGGGGGGGGTTAAAAATTGCAAAAAGTTGGTCACGTAGTTTGGGTACGTTCCCTTAGCTACGA
Source organism: Limnephilus marmoratus (assembly GCA_917880885.1). Classification (NCBI taxonomy): domain Eukaryota; kingdom Metazoa; phylum Arthropoda; class Insecta; order Trichoptera; family Limnephilidae; genus Limnephilus; species Limnephilus marmoratus. The sequence continues at coordinate 16,198,797 of OU862923.1, forward strand.
CCTTGACGAGGAGAGGTTTCCTGCCTGCCGACGACATTGAGCTAGCCGAGAGCAAAAGGTAGGTGGCCTCCCCCCCCCTTGGGACCGCTACAACCTACGAGTTTAAGAAGAACATCTAAAATTAGGAGTTTTTTAACTTACATAGCAAAAGATAGATTATGTCCTCTTTCTGTTCTCCCTGATTCGTCTCTTGAACCAATTGCGCCCACGATCCAACTCACAAGTTATTTTTAATGTCAAGAATGCCAAAGATATACCTCCTTCATGTGTGGTGCTAAAAAACAAAGCTTCTCGTCATGCATTTATTAGGCTACTTATGGAGCTGCTAGTACCAAACTGGTGTGTTCTAAATCAAAGCACTAGATCTGTTTTTTGTTTAAGGTTCTCGTAAATCTTTCCATCTGCGCCAATACAACCTTTCATTTGTTATTTCCTTCATTTTTTTCGTCGACCACATAAAAAAATTAGAAATGGTCGAATTCATTAGGCTCGAAACGACTTCCTATTGCCTTTCAGAGAACGGAAGAGCTTTATGTGCAACAAAAAGCCCCCTGCGTTAACTCGTAGGTTACGAGCTTCAGGATTCTAAAGAGACTACATTATGCGGGGTTACGAAAAGCACATTTATTATTAAACAAGATTAATGAACTTTTAAGCAGTTAACTCGTTTTTAGCATGCTGAATGTAATTTTTCATTGAAAGCAGTAATGACGTACCTTCACCAAAATTAGGATATTTTAATGGGTGCAGCGAAGTTTATGAGTTCACCTTGAATCACGATAATAAAAAATCTGACATGTAAAATGCGTTGTATAAAGTCTTATGATTTGTAATGCGAATATTTCTACTCGTAAAACATTTTATAAAACCATCTTCAAAATATAAATATGTTTGTTTTAATGTGATGGGAGCGTATTCGCTTTAGCAACCAATGTCCAAACGTTGAAAAATTGAAAGTAGATATTAATCTTCAGTTTTTCGTAAAAGAAAAGTAGTTTGAAATTTTAAAAAATATCATTAAAATTAGATGGCGGAAAAAAAATGCATATGTTTAGATCGAGCCTATTTTTTTAAGTTACATCATGCGTTGCTATCAAAATTAATTATAATATATTAATTAAAAGAAGGCAATATTAGCGAAACTCAATCGAAAATTAGAAATCAGAAAAAGATATAGGGATGAGGGACGGCGGTGAGGGAAGGGGGAGGGGGGGAGGTGGAGAAGGCGGAGTGGAAACCCCCCTTACAACATGCGAGCGAAGCCGCGGGAAAAAGCAAGTTTATACGTAATTTAAAAATGAATCGCTGAATGTCTTGCTAAGCGAATAACTTTCGAACAACTGCACCAAATTGGATAATTTTTTTTTGTGTGTTCGTTATTGTCAGGACAAGGTTTTTTTAAAACTTCCGGTGAGTTCTGGCATTATGAAATTTGTATAAAATAATTGCTATTGGTGGCACGCGAGGAAGCGGCTATTGCTATGGAAAGCGGGAGGGAGGGAGAGATAAGGGAGGGGACCAGGGAAGGGAAGGGGAACCTGGGAGGGGGGAGGGGGACCTTAGAGGGGGGAGGGAAACTCGTGAAGGGGGTTCACGGGACGGGGGAAGAGGGGGAGTGGAGTGGGGGGAGTGTAGTGGGGAGAGGGAAGGTGGAGGTGACGGAGTGGGTACGGGAGAAAAAAAGGTGACGCGGAAGGGGAACAGGACGAATGGGAAAGGACACGCAGGGAAAAACAATTTCTTTATTGAATGGCATAGCAATGCACGCCGGGAACCAGCTAGGTGATTATAAAAAATCAATTTATTAAAATGTGAGTTTGGTTTACCGATTTATTTTTTTCAACATAAAATCTGTACCAGTATAACTTCTTATTAGAGTTACCAAAAGTGGGAACCATAAAAATAATAATTCTAATGGTATGAAAATGCATATTTAATTATTGCAGAAACCATTTAATTTACACGTGTCTGAAAATTACTAAACGCTTTTAACATTTATGTGACTACTTCACACAAGTTCTACCTTCTCACGACCGTCTGGTGCCAGTGAGACTATGGCATTCCCAATTTATTGAGTTTGCTTCCCCTCTCCACTGAAGGCAGTGGAGAGGGGAAGGAGATGGGTATGAGAAATTTGCGTAAAGGTCCTGGCTATTCAATCTAGTCACCAAACAAATGCTACATTTCAAGCAAAGTTTCAATTCTAAATGGTGGTCATTCACCAGGGCGATTCTAAGAGTGTCTTCCACACTTTTTTCAACATTTCATAAATAATTACCTTTAACAATAAAATAAATTGAATTGAAAGGCTAAAAACAAAATTATACAATTATTATAAGCAATAATTATCAGCCTGAAACACTTATCTACATTGAAAAAATCTTCCGAGAAAAGATACATGACGCCAACGGGACTTGGACCCGTGTCCTTCTGATTGCCAGTCAGGTGCTCTCACCACTGAGCTATGGCGGCTTATCTAATACCCGCCAAATAATTCAATATATCCTATTGTTTCATTCAACAATTACTGTTATTACTATTTTCCACCTGAAAAAAACCAACTTTATTTTTGTGAGAGATGCATTATTAGTGCTAAATATCTCGCTAGGTGGCGTCGAGACAAATTATGTCTACATTTTTTTGTGAAATACTTTAACTTGTCAAATAATAATTAATATTATACAGATACATTACATACCTACCTGATAAATTCAACATTTTGTTTATTTTGTTAATTATTATCACTCCATTCTAAATTTCATAACAGCGTTCGGCTATCGATTATCTTCTTGTAAGTAGCTAATTATAACATCAGAGATTGGCTTTCAAAAGCAATATTGTCTTTGTGGACAATTCAGAATAGGTAGATACTCCAGTACATTCAAGCAACATTGTTAACCACCATTTTAAATTATTGTTCTCCCTCGAGCAAATATGATTTTTACTTTAGTTTCACCAAATTGACATGACTAGCGCATTAATTGTCACAATAAAAAAAATACTAACACTTTTATGCTTTTCACTCGTAAGTTTTCTTGTCCCACAAAAATAAACCTAGCGTGACTATTTATTTGGCTGTTTGTGTAAGTGCTACTTTCGTCACCAACTCCGGTATTCACAAGAAACTTTCAGGGTGAAATGTCTCGTTAGGATTATGAGAAAGAAAGATAATTAAGTGTGGTGAAATAGGCGATGTAACAATGCTTATCCGGTGTCGCAGAAGGAGGTGTTTCCGGAAGACGGGAATGGTTTTATTATCTCTGGACTTTGTTGTTAGCTTAAGTTTCTTGTTTCTTTACAAATGTCGTTAGTCGATTATTTATCGGCAGAGACGGTATTGCGGCACCAGTGGCAAATTGTGGATTAATTATGTCTGACAATGACAAACGACTCGGATTCAAAGGACCCAGTCACGAAAGAAAAACTTTTAAGGATATGGTATCAGCTGGAATCGATAAGGTGCCAATTATATATTTATTAACTTGATCATTCAGATAAAAATGTGATAGCTTTCAGGGGCTGCTATTAAAACGAATAACATATCCTCAAACTGCTTCGACTCTCTTTCTCTGTCTGTACCTATATCTGTAGAGTTTTGTTGATCACTTGGTAATATTAGATACCTGGCAAAACTAAAAATATTTATTGTTGTATGTAAATACCTATTTTAATTGTAAATCTCTAATTTTAAGTCACGGTTGCAAATATTTGTATGTCACCAGTTTTAAGTCAGTAGTAATAAGTCTTAGTTGTAAGTCACTAGCTACATATAAGTCTTAAATGTAGGTTCCTAGTTATAAGTTTGAATCCTAGTTGTAAGCCTATCGTATTCATTTTATTTTATTGTATGCTTATTATATGTACAGCGCCCTTGAGATGATTTTTCATGAAAACGGCGCTTTATAAATCAGCCAAATATTATTATTATTATTATTATTATATCTACCTATCTATCTATATGTATAAATAAAAAAAATAATCGCCGAAATGTATGTATCTACGAGCATATCTTACGAACGACTGCACCAAATTGGATTATTCTTTTTTATGTGTTCATTATTGTCAGGAGAGATTTCTATAAAACTACTGGTGAGCTTTGGCATTATGAAATTTATGTTAAAAAAATAGGTGGCACGCGAGCTGTTTGAAACTGAATGAATTAATTAGAAATTTACATAGATTGTTATTAGTATAAAAGGCCGGTCTGACTTCAGAAGGGAGGTTTTTTACACTTAAGGTAGAAAAATTATTAATGAATAAAATTCGCCGCCATTGATGATTAATATTATTATCATTGATTTGAGGACAAGGACTAGCAAATAAGAAGCGATTAACGGCTATTTGTTTTAGTTTTTTATTTAAGATTAAATCTATAAAATGTGATTCATAGCCATTAATTAATTCGAAAGATAAGGACGACAAATTAAATCATTCGGGAATTTATAAATTAAATTGCAATAATTGTTCGGCTTTCTATATCGGTAAGACAACACGTAGTGTCAATATTAGGATAAAGGAACATCTCCGTTGCCTCAATAATAACGGTTTTTCAGAATTCGCAAATCATTTGATCGATAAAGATCATACGTTCTGTCATAGCACCGGTGCTAACATCTTACATAAAAACGGGCATGGTAACAGACTAAACAATCTAGAGGCGCTAGAAATAAAAAAAGCTGTAAAAACCAAAAGTCATATACTTAATAATCAATTAGACATATCAAGCAGTCCTATATTAGGTCTGTTTCCGATAAACCCTTAAAAATAAAAATTCCCAGCGCTCCTTATCACCATGCCAGTTAATGCTTTGTTTCTCCAAATTTATTATTATAACCCATTAGTCTACATAATTATCGTTCTGTTTTTCCCATTACTTGAGTTCTTATGTTAATGTATTTTATGACCGTTTATTTGTTTGTAATATTTGTATCATGTTGTCTCCCTCTATATTTTGGTATATATAAGCACACATTATGTACTTCTTGTTTAGTATTAATTTGTACCCTGATGATGCTTAAGTTAAGCGAAACCGGTCGGTTCAAAAATTAATAAATCTCGTGGTTTTAAACAAAAAAGTATTTTATTTTATTAAATATGTCAAACCACAGAGTGATTGCTTTCTACAATAATATAAATAATTTCTTTATTAAATAGCAAAACGCATGCCGGGGACCAGCTAATTATTTAATACTACGTATTTGTCGTAGTAAGTAGGAAATATATGAATAATTAATAAAGACGTTGATAAAAGCATCAGCCTTGTGTATCCATAAACACTTTTTTTCATACCATTCCTCGGATTGCTCGTGAATTTTTGGTGTCCATTTTGAATATTTTCCGCGGACATAAAAAAAATCATACCTCCGAATTTTAGTATGGAAAAATTGAAAAAAAAATTTAAAGCATCTAGGGAAAATTTGCCTAAAATTGGCAGCAAAGCAATCCGAGGTATTTTAAATGGTGCCACATTGTGGCAAAAAGCGCTCCAGTGGTTAAACATAGTAGTAGAATGGAATTTGGCTATATTGTAACGATGTAATATTTTCTGCACTTATCTCTAGTCTCTGGAATGTCTTTTCCAATTTTACATTCCTTAACTGGGAGTGTCGCAGTCCCATTAATTCTGCACCAAGTGAATATTTTGCTGAATTCGTTTCGAATTGTTAGGCTTAGGGATTTTTTTTCCTCGGGGCCTTCTATGTGGAACTAGAGTAAAAAAAACGATTTTTCTTTCTCCAGAATAAAATAATCGTTTTATTAGGTAAGTATAATCCAATTTAAAAAACTTGTGTTTCGTTTGCGTTTATGTTTAAGTGAGCGTAATGAAAAAACTATAGCCGCCTGATGTATTTGTAATACCAGCGAGCCACCGTGTCATTGACCAGAATGGTGGATAATATACACCACGCTGGTAACTGTATACAATGTTTATTCGTTAAATAATCATAATAATTGGATGACTTCTATACGATGCGCCATTTTCGTGAAAAAATAACCTCAAGGGCGCTTTAAAAATTCATTTATACATTTAATCTATACCTATATACTACAAGTGGCTTATAACTAAGATTGATAACTAATGACTTACGACTAAGACTTATGACTTAGAACTATACCTATTTTTATAACCAAGTTTGCACTTGCAAGTCATAATAAGAACAGAGCAGTATTGTTACTGCCATATACATCCAAATGGATAGACGAGAAGATACAGGTGAGGGGTAAAACCAAACTATGGGGGGGCGAAGAGGGGAAGATGACTGTGATTAGTTGAAAAATCAATCTGACAGTATAGAGGCATCTCGCATTATAATATCACCATTTAGTTCTTAAAAGCAAAATCTGCTTTGAATGAATAGACCTTTTTACATGGGAGCGCGAATTGCTTGCCACGTTAATAAAATATTTGCGTAGGCCAAATGTACACCCCAAAAAGATTCGCCCGTTTTCACATAGCAATATTTTGTTGCCGTGCTTAGTTAAGACACTTTTACAAATGTTTCATAATTTACTTACCCTTGTAACCAGCGACGAGCACACTAAGGAACGCCCACATTCGCTATGTGCACATTGATATGTAGGTATGTTGTATAGCACAAGCTTGACGTTTTAGCGTGTTATTTCGTTAAATGTATAGATGTTAGCTTCGCGCTGCCCACGGCAAGAATGATGACGTCACACATTTTAGATTCAAGCGAGGCTCTATCCCCTCTCCATGGGGCGAACTGGCGCCAAGGAGGAGCTCCAGCCGGTTCCATGGGGAGGGGGAAATAATACGTTTTTATCACTTAGGGCAGGTCCAGATATATTCATATGTCCGTGGTTACTGCTCTATTCGTGTCACGACTTGCAAGAGTCTTACAATTAGTTATTTACGACTAACATACTTATTTACATTTATAACCTCATACTGTAATGGTTACTGCCAAAATACGAAGTCATAATACGAATGTAGTAGTATTGTTACTGCTCTATTCGTATTATGACTTGCAACTGTATTAAAATTAGTTATTTACGACTAACATACTTATTTACATTTATAAACACCTATTGTTATGATTACTGCCCGTGCTGTCTATATAAGTCATGAAAAATATTACAAAAAAAAAAGTTTACACATAATAAATTGTAAAATATTGCAAAAAAAATTGCGTAACAACGTAAAAAGCTGGAAGTGAAGATACATCAATCTAGGTAAATCCCATGGACCGAGTAATGAAATACTACTGAAAAAATGCAGTTATTTTTCTTAATATGATAATGTGAAAAGGTGAGTTTTGAGCTTTGCTCTGAACTCAGATGTTACCTTTGGTGTGAACGAAAGGGTGCGTGTTAAATAATAGGTTCCCTTATGAATATAATTTATATTATACAGACGACTTAGGGCCAGTTTTATAAACAAAGTACCAAATTTCTGTTACGTAACGAACCGTTTTTCGTTAACGGACCGTTTTTCGTTATCTGTTCGTTATTTTATTTTACGTACTATAAACAAATTTGCATTACTAGCCGTCATCGTTTACGTTTGGTCCTAAAGTTTTTTTACTGGCAATGTTTTTGGCAAATTATTGTCTCTGATATTGTTTTTATCTATGGGTATTACTTTAGCTGTCAAAGTTGATTGTTATTTTAAATGCTTGGAGTGTTTGCTGACGCGATTATTAACACGATTATCAACGCAATTCTAAAATAAACTTCAAAACTATGTAAATTTATGTTCGCCAGCAGCTTGCAGCATTGATCCCAATGCGTAGAATCGTAGTGTCAGTAAAACTGCTGTGCGGGGGTAACTGGCTGGTTTCGATGTGTCGCCGGCACTAATTGAGCTTCAATTATATTTAAAATTTGAGCCACGGTTCTCTTTGACAACCGAAATCTCATTTTAAAATCGATGTCCGCATAATAATTAAAATAATCCGGTCTATGCATTAAAACACGTGGACGTCTCCGTCCTCCCGTAGCTTCGTCTTCACTGCTACTGACATTAGATGACGATGATGGCGTGTCATCTTTAAGCATTGCCAAACGCCCATCCTCACTTTCACTGCTCGATGAATAATCCATATCACAGATGCAAATAGTATAATACTGTCCCTTTAAAATAAGGGATCGTTGGGCAACAACCAACTACTACTGACAGCTGTCAAAAAACATTTGAGCGCCAACAAGCAACAAAACGGATCGTTACTCGTTTAACTGGTCAAAATCAGTCAGTTAAGCATTAACCGAAACTTAACCTACCGATAACCTAACGGAAGTTTATAAAACGTCAAAATCCGGCGGTAGACCAAATATTTGTGGCGGTAAACCAAAAATGGTATCAAGCGTAACGAACGGACGTTTATAAAACCGGCCCTTATTGTATTTAAAGTTAGAACAGGCGAGACCTATTGTTTTTAAAAATAGAACATGCAAGACTTATTGTATTTAAAGCTAAAACAAGAGAGACTTAGTTAGAAGGCGCGGCAGCCAGGGCTTAAATTAAACTTGTCCGATACCAGTGTAAATATGCTGGAATATTGTTTTTTTTGTAACGGTGCCTGGCTACAACGCAGCAATGATGAGACACCGTAAGTTATAGAAAACTTTTATTATTTTAGGCAATGTAATAAAAACGTGCAGTTTTGTTTATTTACTATAAAACATAAATATAAAAATGCACTAAGATAGTAATTTAACATGTCATAGAAAAAAGATTAAAATAAAGTATGATTTTTTTTTAATGTCTTAAAATTCCGATAAAGTTTTGTCAGTATATTATTAAACTTTCATCATTGCATTGTATCCTCCACGTTTTGTGTCTAAGATTTACTAACCCCGGCAGAGCCAAGCACCCCCTCGTGTTTTAACTGTTCAGAATTTCAGAATGGTCTTACAATTCGATCTGGAAGACTTTTCAATAGAACTCTTGAATTCCTGAAAGAAAACTATGAAGTTCAGACAATTTGGGACTTTCTTTGTCGTGTTAGTAACAAGGCAAGGAAAGTTCTTGTACTTGGGGATTATTTATTCGGAAAACTATATTCATTGTTAACGTAATTTTGTATTTAAAACTAGCTTACCTCTAATATACTTGTTCTATGTACATCAGAACTAGTATACTAGTAGTACATACTAGTAGTAGAATAAATATTAATAAAACCGGTTACATGATCTTAAGCTCACTTAAAAGAATAATACCATCGCATAAACCATTACAAATAGAAGAAAGAGACCTACATATTCTAGAAAGCGAAAAATACCTGGGCTTATATATTGATAAACATTTGACATTTAAACAACACGTAGAAAAACTAAAAACAAAAATCATCCCATTAATTGGTGTATTTGGTAGAATTGCTCATCTTCTACCAACAGAGGTAAAGAGTGGCTTATACTTTAGCTTAATCCAGTCCCACCTAAATTATTTAATAGAAATATGGGGAAACACATACATTACGTACTTAAACGACTTACAAATAATACAGAACAAAGTTATTAAAAAAACTCTTTAACTATAACTTAGACACTCCCACAAAAAACTGTGAAAACCAGGAAATGAACCTTTTAAAAATAAGAACATTGTACGAATATAACATATTTCTTTTAATCTACAAAATACAAAATGGACTAATACACACAAACACAACATTTATAAAAAACATCACAAGTACACGAACATTATACTAGACAACACAATAAATTGTACACAAATACTGTCAAGACTGAAAGTGGCAAGAGAAGTATTAGCCACGAGGGAGTTCACAGTTCACATATATAATCTCCTTCCAGATAACCTAAAAATGGAAAAGAATATAAAAACCTTTAAAAAAAACCATTTAAACCTAAGATGTTGGAACAAAATTAAAAATATTACTTCTATACTTGTACTACTATACTTTATATGCTCTGTATTTAAGTTAAGAAAGCGAAATATTATATTTCTTTTAACTTAATAATAATAAAAATAAAATACTAGACCTTAAAAATTTGTTCTTGTAACAAGCCAAATGTTTGTTATTATATACCCACAAACGTTATTATATACATTTTTTAATAATAATACGTAATACCTGGATGATTTATACAGCAGCGTTCTTGCGAATAACTTTATTTATATATTATTTGGTTTTATCTTACGAAAAAAAATTAAATCTTATATATAAAAATCTCGTGTCATGGTGTTTGTGGTCGCACACCTCCGAAACGGCTCGACCGATTTTTATGAATATTTTTATGTATATTTGATAGGTATGAGAATAGGTCGTAAAGTATATTATTTCATACCACTAGGTAATTAGGGTGTCCCTATCCAGAAAAAAAATCTATTTTTTGACAAAACTGTTTTTTGTATTTTTTTTAAATTTGGCATCAAAAATACATATAACCCCAAATGTCCACTCTCCTACCCCCACCTTCCAATTTTTTATTGACGATTTTAGTATTTTTGTGTGAAAAAAATTTAACCGTGCGTCGCGTCGGCATCGTTCATAATTGAAACAGAACGAAATTATTTATGTTTTTGAATGACAGATGTTTTCTTGAATGACATCGAATTATCATTTATATGGCAGAACAATGTTTGCTGGGTCAGCTAGTATTTCATAAAAAATAATGGATTTTGTTTTCAATTATTTATTATTTTCCAAAAAGTTAAAATTCCGCTGAGCTCTGTTGAGTTATTGTTGAGATAGATATCTACCTTATTTTGGTTTTTCTGATTAAAATATCGACTGACAAAACTCTACAACCTGAATTAAGGCCGGTTTTCACAAACAGAAAACCTTTATTTATGAAAACCTTTAAAGAGGTCAATATTTTATGATGTTTTTAAAAATTTTAATGCACACTCAATTATTTGTTAGACATGATGAAAAACTGACTAGAAAACTCATTTTATTTGTGAATAGCCATCTTTATCTGAAAAGTAGTCGAAAATTGCAAATTTTTACAAAAGAGAAATATCTACATATTATTTAAAATGAAAAAGTATTCACAAATATTTTTTTAATTTTTTTTTTTATTATTTATTGAAACATTTATTATAATTACAATTTTAAAACAAATATATATATTTTTTTTACAGGTATTTTTTTTTTTTACTACCCTTCCATTTAAAGCATTTGCTCGTGTATGGAAGGGGAGTGTACATAAATGCTATTAGTTATTAGTAATAAGTTAGTACTTAAATAATTAATTGTACATAAATATATGTGAGCTGCAGTATTTATTTGATAATGGTGTGAATTTTTTTAAAAAAAGAAAGAATGTAATGGGAAACTAAGGATATTTGTAAGATTAATTGACAGTAGTTTTTTTCTTAAGAATATTTTTAAAATGTCTCTTGACAGAGAGCAGTATTCGGGTTTTATCATTAATGCTTCTGATTTCTTCTGGTAGACGATTGAAAAAAGTTCTTCCCTGGTAAGTATAATGACACTGTGCAAAAGACGTATTTAGTTTTGGGCATAGAAAAACATGTTTAAGTCGAGTTCTGTTTTCATTTAAAAATGGATATTTATCTTTTTCCTTTATAATTTGAATCAAAGAATTTTTAATATATAAATCTTTAAATGTGGGTACTTGAAATTCTTCAAACAGGCGTTCTGTTGGGTATTCTAAGGATTTTTTTAATATAATTTTAATAATTGTCCTTTGTACAATTTCTATTGGAAGAAGGTTAATACATTTATACGCGGATCCCCAACTAATAATAGCGTATTGTAGAGTGGATTGAACTAAGGCATAGTAGATTAAATATAGATTTTTTATCGACAGAAAATTTCTAATTCTTAAAAATATATATATTAATTTTCTGATTTTGTTTACTACTTGACATATTTGTTCCTTCCATTTCAGATTTTTGTCGATAATTACTCCGAGATATTTAATTTTATTTGTTGTTTTTAATATTGTACAGTTTGATTTGCAATAATTTTGGCTATGAATTTTAGTATTATCGTGTATGACCATGTTAAAATTTTTGGGAGCATCGTTTGGATGGATTGCAAATGGAATTACAAATGTCTTTTCACCATTTAGTGATAGTAAATTAGTGTCGAAAAAATTCTTAAGCATGTTGATGTCTTCTGTGGCCTTTAATTCTACATTTTCCCAAGTCTTTTCACTTATTATTAATACTGTATCGTCGGCGTATGATGTAATTTGACCATTTAAATGTTGAAATAAAATATCATTTACATATATGGTAAAAAAAATTGGTCGAAGCACTGTACCTTGCGGGATTCCAAAGCTTGAAATCTTTTGATCACTATTAACATGATTGATTTTTACCACTTGAGGGCGGTTTTTTAAGTAGTTTGTGATCCATTTAATCGCGTTGCCTTTTATGCCAATATCATTTAATTTTTTTGGATATGCTATCGAATGCCTTTCTGAGGTCAATAAATATGCCCGCACATTTTTTACCTTTATCTAATGATTCGTAAATGTATGAAGTTACGTTAGCAATTGCATCTTGTGTGCTGAGTGATTTAATAAAACCAAACTGGTTTTTGTGTAGTATTTTATTACTATCTAGGAAATTTACCAATTGTTTTTTTACTATTTTTTCAAAGATCTTTCCTATGTTAGAAATTAGACAAATTGGGCGATAATTCGTTACTTGGTGTGAATCACCAGATTGTAAATAGGTGAGATTATTGTGTTTTTGTAGTTCATTGGAAATATTCCTTTCGTTAAACTCAAGTTTATTAAATGAGTGATGGGTTTTATTAAGTAAGATTTCATAGATTTTAACATGTGTGCCGTAATAGAATCAAAACCGAGAGACGAACCTTCTTTCATATTTTCTATTATTTTTTAAATTTCACATTCTGTTGTTATTTCGAAAATATATTACGTTTCTGTAGATTTTTATTGTTATGTTTTTCTGGGTTAGAAGGTTTATGAATATTTTTCGCAAGATTTTTTCCAACATTTGCAAAGAAGGAATTAAATATGTTTGCACATTGTTTAGGCTGTAAATTGGCATCTATAATTTTTTTATCATGTTCGATGTACTTAATATTTTGTGTCTTTTTTGTGTTGTCTATGGCCAAATTCACAGTTTTCCAGATTTGTTTACGGTTATTTTCTGAAGATAATATTTTATTTAAAAAAAAACTCTTCCTTACTTTTTTAAATATAAGATGTTAATTTATTTTTATATTTTTTATAATAAATATATGCTTTTTCATCATGGGGATTTTTTAACGTTGTTTTATAAAGTTTTTCTTTGTTTCTGATAGATATTATAAGTCCTTTGGTAATCCAAGGTTTTAAACATCTTAATTTTGATTTTATGTGTATTATTATTTCAGTTGTCGAATTTTTAAAGTGTTGTGACAGGATTTTTTCAAAGTTAGTCGAACATATTTCGGTATCATAACTCTTTAAAACATTGTTCCAATCTTCCATTTTTAGTTTTTCAGAGAGAATAGTCATGTCTATTGTTGATTTTTTGGGTATTAAATTATGTTTTTTATATTTAATATTATTATTATACAGAAGTAAGCATGAATGATGATCAGTTATGTTAGTTTTCCAAACAATTGATTTTAGTTTGTGAAGATCTTTAATGTTTACGTTTGTCCAAATGTGATCTAAACAAGATGGAGTATGTTCTTTTATTTCTCTAGTATTTTTATTTATGCAAGATATGAAATTTTGTTCAGTCATACAATTGATGTATTCAGTTTTGTTATTATTTTCTATTTTTTCATTAATGTTCACATTAAAATCACCCACCACGAAGCAGAGTTTATTTTTTAATTTTAATAATATGTATTTCAGGTCATTAATAAACGTAATAATACTTGAGCCATGCGTTCTATAGACAGCTATTAAATGATATATTGATTTGCCGAGTTTGAAATGTACTTCGATGATTCTAGTTTACCAAATGTATTGGGTGTTCTATAATGTTAACAATACTAAATTTATTATTTGCAAATATTATTATTCCCGAATTTTTGTTGATATCTACTTTGGTAGAAATATAATTGTACTCAGGTAAGTGATAAGACGGTGACTCAGCGTTCGTGAATGTTTCAGTTAACACTATGAAGTCCGGCTTTTTAATTAAATTATTTATTTTTAGAATTAGTTCATCTAAATTTTTCTGAATGCTACGGATGTTTATGTGCATAATAATTATATCATTGATGTTTTTAGAAATAATTTTGTTACATGAATCACTACAAATACATTTATATTCTTGAATTTTAATATTTAATTCTAATTCGCTATTTAAGAAATCATCCTTTTTATTAATGTATTTTGCAAAATTATATATAATTTTTTTATTCAATGTCGTAGTTTATTCTTTCTTTAGCTAATTTAAGCTTGTAAGAACGGAACTTACATGTTTCGCTGTTTGTTCGGTGGTCTATTTCATTCATTTTACTGTTGAAGGAGTTAATTTCTTTCTTCTTGTTAGCTGAGTGACAGTTAGCGCATTTGGGCGGTAGTTCCAGGGATTTACACTCGGAGATGGGATGATCTTCTGAACAGTGCTTGCATGTTGGTTTATTCATTTTATTGTAGCATTTTTGTGCTGTGTGTCCGAATCTTTGACAATGGAAACATTGGGTAAGAACGTTACAATCGGTTACATAGATTCTCATGAATCCTAGATGAATTTTTTTTCTGTTTATAAGATGTAGTCTCAATTCTGGATTTGTTTGGAGAATTAAGTTTTTGCTGTTAGTTTTTTTGTTCGTAATGATGGCTTTGACTTGTAATATATTTTTATCTTGGTATTTTTCACATATCATTTTGATGTCATTGTTTTGTTCAATTACGTCTTCTAAGAATTCTTTTTCGGTATAGTCTTTGTCAAGTCCTTTGAATATTACGCATGGATCCGTTTTCACAAGTACCTCCGCTATTATGGTTTTGTCGACTTCATTTATCTTATCTTTTAATTTTTTTGCCTCTTCTTTTTCTGGGCATGTTATTATAATGTTTTTTGTTTTTGTTTTTTTAAATTCACTTACTCGAATTCCCAATTGCGATATTTTGATTTTTTGTATTTTCTCTTTTATTTTTTCAGTGTCTTCTTCTTTTAAGCTTTTTATAATTATAGGAAATCGTTTTTCTTGTGTTTGTGGTATTTGTTTTTTACTGCCGAAGAGTATGAAAATAAGTTTTTTTGTGTTTGGTTTTTTTCTTGAATTTCACATTTTTCTTGTAATTTAGCTAATTCTATTGCCATGTTGGATATCATTTCCATGATGTTATTTATTTATTTCATCATTTTTGATTTGGTTTCTTTAGTAAGTTTATTTTCTTCTATGATTGTATGTAAGTCACTTATGTTTTGTTTCGCCTTAGTAATGAAGGCATGCGGATCAACCGCTTCCTCCATTTTTACGGGTTATGAATTATTTTATTTTCGGTTAATTTATATACTTTTAAAATTTGTCCGGGTTTGAAAGTGTTATTTTATTTGATCGCCGCTCACTCGCGTCCAACACCGTTAGAGGTTGAGGCGACACTTAGATTTGTGGCGACACATCATTATTATCATCGCCATCAAAAGAACATTCGAGAAACTCCTAATATCCGCGCGCATCGGCAAACCTACTTGCCTAGGTACCTTCGTACCTATACTGGCCGCGATGTACTTTCTCGCCTCCCGTGCCAGCCGACGATAATAATATCGCCCCGCCTAGAAAGGTCTCGAGACAGCACCGTACGATATCTGTACGGCGCCGAATATTCTCGAAGTGGCTCGTATTACCTACCGCGAGGTAGTTACTCTACCGCGGCTATATAAGCAGCCGATCGCTCGCCCGCTGCAGTTCAGTCCAGTTCAGTTCAGTTCAGTCTCACACTTACAGTCGGCCAACATCTCAACATGTAATAAGTGTTCCTGCATGGCATCGCTACGCTCCAGGGCAGCTTCCTCGAGGTCCATCACCACGTCTCAGCCACAAGGCCCATCGTGCCTTCAGCCCCGCAGAACAGCAACATCCAGCGACTTATAAGGTTTGACGCACCTTCAGTCCAGGGATCAGCTTACCACTTCATGGCACCCCGAAGCCTCACCGTGCTTCGCTGCCATGGAAACACGCTCCGCCTCGCCAGGACTACCTGCTGGTGGCTCAGCACACCGAGCCACACACCGTTTACCTCCGCGACTTAAAGCGTCGAGCAACGGCCTGGAATATAGGTCATCTCCACCGCCATGGTGTCGAGCAACGCGCTGACCTTCACCGCACCATCTCCACCTCCGTGCGCCTGCACCATCAGTTATTTTATAACTTTTTGAAAATAATGATAAATGTTTGCTTTTAATTACCTGCTGCACTAAAAAAATAATTATATATTTTAGCAAATTAAAATTTAAAACATAATACCTACCGTAAATACATCCGTACAAAAATTTCCGGGGCTCTGCTCTAACCACTGTGCTAATTCGACTCTATACCTTTCGGTCATATTATTTAACTGCATCATAATTTGACATAGAACCACCAACATTATCTTCATTTTCTTAACGCGTATTTTTATTGGCTGCTATCTTTATTGAAGATCGTAAGATTCTTCTTTTTTTACATGAGATCCTCATCTTTGGGGATGCTGTATGGAGGGTTTTTTTAAGGAAGGAAGGTGGGGAGAATTCTAGGAAGGAAAAAGGTTTAAGGGGTTGGTAAGAATCTGGGGTTCAGTATATCCTGGTCATCCGCCTCCAAGACCTAGACAAACCTCACCCCATGAACCCGGGCACCCCTGCTAAATCACCAAACGTAGCGAACCACTTGGGGTGACCTATGGCAGAGGTGTTGGTTATACAATAAAGGTTACCGGGGTGGTGGTACCCATTCCCGCCTCCCAAATTGAACCTCCTGAACTAAATGCAATCTAGCAAGTGACTTGGATAAATATATCAATTTTTATTTAAATGTGCGACATCTATTGACTTTTCTGCAATATTTCATAAATAAACATAGGATTCTTTCATACGTAAAAGCCAATAAAATATGCATTAAGAAAATTACACCCTTTTCCCCTTTATCTTTCCCTCCCCAATTTCCTTCCGCCTCACAAAATACAATAATTAATGGTATTATAATCTCTGGAGACAATTCTCACTGCAAAAAATCCACCGAACGTCCGATAGACTAGTAGTTCATTTTGTCACGATTATTCTCCATTAAACCGATCTAAAAACGTGTGCAGCGTCAGTAATGGATATAAATTATGAATTTGTTTAATTGCCCGTGGTTGTGATACCGTCCGGCGACCGGTTATCAAATGTTCACACTCCGATCGCCGCGGGGAGACGGCCGCTGTGGACGGTGCGATAGGAATGTGATGAATCTTGCTCGGTAGTTTAACACGGTGAGCTTTTCGCCGTTACGGTTAATATTAATGCTTAATGTCTGGTAAAGGAAAATTGATGTTATTACGGGATGTATTTGTTAAGTCAATTATACACGCATTTATTACATTATTATAGCACGATACAACGTCAGTTTAGTAGGATTCATTAATATTTTAACACAATTTTAAACATATGTGATATGAAAAATATATTCCTCGCACTTGCGCAATCCATAATGGAATACGGCATTATTGCCTGGGGCTGTGCCAGTAAAAAATACATGAATACACCATTTAAAGCTCAGAAAACCCTAATAAGAGTAATACTTAAGTTACCAATACTAACAACCACTTTAATCATATTCGAAAAATTCCCAGTGCTGAAAATTCAAAAATTATATTCAAAACAAATACTAACTTTCCTTTACAAGAACTTAACCACATTTAACACTTCACAAAATTCTCGCAATACCAGAACAAGACATGCTTACCAACTACAAATACCAAAAACAAACACATCCTTTGGACAAATACACTACAGATACCAGGCTATAAAACTATACAATTCTCTTCCTACACAATATAAAACAACTAACATTATTGAATTTAAAAAAACATAAGAAACTGGCTACTAAATTACTAAGCTACTAATTCCTTTAACTTTTAATTTATAATGTTTTTCGAATTGAAGTCGATTTTATATTTTGATGTTTATTGTTTCTCTTTTTATATTAACTATGAACACTGTTTTGTTTTACCATTCACAATTTATAATTCATAATTTACAACTGAAAAATGTCTTTTACAACACAGGTGAACTCCTAGTGTGGAGGACAATATATTATACCTTTGTAATGTAAATGCACTAAGAATAAACAAATAAATAAAATTAGTAATTACCATCAAACAATAGAATTATAATTATTTTAATGAACATTTCTACGCAAAATCTCATTTCGTGGAGCTACTGTCAAGTGTACAAAAAAGTTGCATTAACCTAGAAATTCTAACCATACGAGAGGCTTTTATGGGTCATGGGAGATATTTTGAGGGGTCAAAAAAATGTAACAAAAAAACTTTGATAACCTAATTCTGACCTATTTTTTTCAAATTCCAGTGTAGAATTAAACTAATTTTATATAACGTATTATTATAGGATAAAATTAAGTTACTGAAATTAATTCAGAATGTACTTTAATTTAAGTGCTGGCCGGAATGTTTAATTATCTAAAAAGTTTAACAGCGCTAAAGAAGTAGAAAAATATTACAAGACATTCATTGAAATAATGAAATAAATGTGACTGGGCCATTTAGATATTTCATACTAAACGTAAAGCACCCTCATAAACTCCATTGTCTCTAAGCATTGACATAAAGAAGGGAGGGATCGCATTGAGATTGCTAGGAGCACCTACATAAAACTACAATAAACAAAAATTTTAACAAAACAAAAAAACGACTTCAAAAAATGCACTAAAACGTAAAAAAATAATTTCGTATTCTTCTACAACTTTATAATCAACTTACCTTTTCTACTCATCAATATGTACGTACGATTGTTATTTTTGGAGTCGGTGTCGGCGGGAGAGGAGCTGTCAAGTGAACACGCCGGGCCGCGGGTACCTTGGTTGACACCGACTCCAAAAATAACAATCGTACCTACATATTGATGAGTAGAAAAGGTAAGTTGATTATAAAGTTGTAGAAGAATACGAAATTATTTTTTTACTTTTTAGTGCATTTTTTTAAGTCGTTTTTTTGTTATGTTAAAATTTTTGTTTATTTTTTGGTTTTTAGTGAATCTGAAGTACACTAACTAATTCGATTAAGATTCGGCCGAGTATCGTAAATTTGTTCTTCAGAATTGGAGAGTTCCGTTACTTTGTCATGGATCCCATAATCAGAACCTAACCAAACTCTCATCAAACTACCCTTGAAGTACATCCTTTCCAATAAAAAAAGAATCATCGAAATCGGTTGGCGTGATATTGAGTTATTCGTCTATATGTCGCGCACATACTTGATGCAAATTTAAGACTTATATGATTTTCTCATGGATGCCATTGTCAGAACTGGACCAAATTAAAATGGGACCACACGGGAAGCACCAGCTTTCAAATAAAAAAAGAATCATCAATATCGATTCACCCAGTCGAAAGTTCTGAGGTAACAAACATAAAAAAAAAATTTAAAAAATACAGTCGAATTGAACACCTCCTCCTTTTCGAAGTCGTTTAAAAAACTTACAATGATCAATTGATACAAGGAAGATGGAATCTTTTGGAAAAGGAACGGGTAACGCCTACGCCACTTCGCCGCTCCTCGCAGTGGTTTGTTCCCCTCACCCTTCTCGACAGGAATATGGTTTCTTATGCATATCCCATAATATTTGCATTTTCTTTCATTTTCGTGCTTGACACCTCCAGAGGTGAAACATATCGAGGCCACGGACATATGAATATATCGATGTCTATGATCAAGGCTGAGGAATAAATGCTAGATAATGATGTCAGATCTTAGCAAAAGCGCATCGTTTAAGATTTTTCGAGGTGATTTCGGTAATTTGTCATCGTCCCCATATTTAAACAAATCGACTTGAACTCGGTAGTGATATGGCGAAGGGTTATAGATTATAGTTTCTTACAAAATAAAAAAAAAATGTTCCAAATGTTATATTCTTTAATGTGAAAAAACTTCAGAGCTGCAATTTTAACCCTAGAAATATAATTTTATTTTTACTTACCTTAAATATAATCAAATGTCTTAGAGACGTAATGAAGTTTAAAAGTGTATATTATCATACTTACTCAGTTTAAAGGTAGTTAAATAAGAAGTTTAGGGTTTTTTACTTTAAATAAACCAAAATAATTATAAAAAAATACTGAAATAAAAAAATTACAAAATTCTCTAAACCTCTTTCCAATCAACTACAAAATATTAAGTCTTTTTTAAAATTAAAAATAATGTTTCATTTTATGTCTAAAACGTATTTTTTATATGCTATGAAATTTTAAATGCTAATCAGTCGTTATGTTTAAAAATGATATACGCATATATATATTTTTTTATTTCGCTAAATAACATTTACACGAACAAGTCTGAAAGTTACACAAAATATCCTAGAGACGTACTGAAGTTTATAAGTGTGTATTTGACATATTATCATACTTGCACAGTTTAAAGGTACATAGTTAAATAATTAGTTTACGGTTTACCTCTCCAAAATTCTAAAATTCGTTAAGAAATTATTAATAAAACTAGCCTATACAACCCCCTCTGGCTGTGTAAGCAATGTAGGTGTGTATCTTTCCATGAAAAATTTTTTGCCATTTTTTTAATTAGTAATGTAATTTTCACATCCGCGGTCGTTTAACAATTGAATAAAATTTTCACGAGGTTTTTTAGTAAGTCTGTAAGAATCTAAGAGAAGAAAACTCTCACTAACTCTGTGTGTAAAATTTCACCTTAACCCGTTTAATCACAGGAGACGCAAGTTGTCCCAAAACATCATATGCCGTTATAATAACAGGAGACCCAGATTGTCCCAGAGCGACCGTGCATTATTAAAAGTTAGATATATCTCTCTTTCTGTAATGCGAATATTTGTTATTTCTTTTATGTTAGAAACGGAAAGAAATAATGCTTCTCATTGTCTTAGAATTATATGAGCTAGGTTGTTCAGATATTTGACAAACCTGATCAAAAGTGACGGTTTGATTTTGCGCCTATTTGTAACGTAACCCACATTTAATTTTAAAATAAAATTGTATGAAAGTGATAAAAAGTGAGGTGACAGTTTTATTACAAATTTTGTTTAAAAAAGGAATCTGAATTTAAAATTTGAAGTTTATTCTATTTTAATTACTTTAATTCAAATATTCGCAGGTATGCATTGTTTAGCCAATTTACATTTCTAATGTTAAAATTTTAATATTTATAAACAAAAATGTTGATTTCTAATAAACATATCGGAAAGATTATTTTATCAAAAATTTAGAACAATTTTTATTTTTGCAAAAGCGTTAAAAAAAACTAATAAATAGGAACATTTAAAATGCATGGGAAGAACCAGGAATTTTGCGCGCAAACCTTGGACAGGCAAAAATTGACAGAAAATTATTTTCTTATTATTCGAAGGGTTAAAAGTCTGCACACAAATTCTCAGCGCATTTCTGCGTTTGGTGACTAAGTTTTGTCCCGGTTTTGGTGGCGGATGCATCTGCCCATGTTAAAAAAACTTCCTCACAATTCTAATGTTCATGCTGATCTTCTTAGCCCGGATTGAATAAGAGTGATGATTAGTAACGTAACTTTTTGTATTTAACTGAACTAACATTTGATAAAACTGTTTTTATTACTCGATTTTAATAAAAACAACCCAATAATAATAATATTTTGTTTTAATCAGTCAACTGTATCCAATACAAAAAATAATAGCGGGATTGTGTCGGAATGTTTTCATATATGAAACATGAAATTTTCTTCAATAAAATACTTTGTCCAATAATTGTCCAACCGATTTCAAAACTTCGTTTTTGCTTTCCTGTGAAATTGTGTCAGCAGCAGCCCTTTGCCATATCATTACCCAGCTATTATTTGTTCATTGTTGATCTCCAGTCGTTCTCGGGAATATTGTCCAATTATGGACTTTGTCGATATAACCTTCACCGATGTGCTTGTGCTAGGGACCTAGAAGACCCCTTGCCGAAACAATGGGTTCACGAACCGGCTTTGGAAAAATAACGAATGTTGAATTGCGAGAGCCCATCTTGTTCAGCCTGCACAACCAGTTAAAACGTTTTCAGAAATGTAGATTAAAATTCAAACGTACCTACTACTCGTTAATATGGAGAGCCCGAAGAAAATATTATGAAACATTCACCATTTCATCTGAAGCGTTTAATTTTCAAATGCCATTATTCACGATTTGTGAAATTTCATTTGAATTGAATCAATATTGTAAGCTGTGTAGGTATTTATTTGCACAGCTTTAGCTCAAATTGTTATTTACGAATTCCGCTTTGAATTACTCTACATTCAATTCGCACGCTTTTCTAAAATAAGGTTTAATTCATTCTCTGTTTTATGAAGCAATCAAAGTTTTTTTTAACAATCTTATATTTCACACAAATATAACGTTGTTAAACAATTCTTAAGGCAATTTTTTCACCTGCCGTATAAGGGACTAGAACGTGTGTTTTAGCAAACTTATCCTTGTCTTCTTCAAATACAGCGAATTTATTTCGTTCAAAATTAAAAGAAAAAATTTTAACCACTTTTAATGTCTCTAAAACTGACATGTTTCGAGAGCGAGGCTCTCTTCCTCATGGTTTACTAAAATCTGAAAAAAAGGTTTTTATTAAACCCTGAGAAAGAGAGCATCCCGCTCGAAACATATCGGTTTTATAGACATTAAAACTAATAAATATTTTATTTTTTAATATCTTTGTCTTAGATGTAACATACTTAATGTGTGATTTTAATAATAGGATTTTTCATTTTTTTATAAGAAAAAGGTTATTTCTTTCGAAGGTTATTTCCATCAACTTAATATATCATTGAAGAAGAAGATAACAATAATAATCTAAACGAACATATGAAAAGAACAAGACACAGAAAACAGAAAAAAGATAACGATCGCAACTGGGACTCGAACCCACACCTCTCGTCTAACCGGGACGTGCGCATTAACCAATTTCGCTATTGCTACCTTCTGTCAAGCCGTCATAACAGTCAATCTCATATTTCAAATTTTAGAATTAATAATATTATCTTCAACTAATGATTTTTCCATACTATGGCCAACTACTCTTTTTATTGGAAACAATCATTCTAAGAATAATTGGTTTGTGTACTGGATAGCGTCTCGGATAAAAGATCCGAATTTATTCGTATGGAACTATTGACTTTTTATAAAAGTCTAAATGAATATTCAATTTTTTATAAGAAAAACTCTCTTTTATAACTTTCGAAGGTTATTCCCATCAACTTAATATATCATTGAAGAAAAAGATAACAATAATAATCTAAACGAATAAGGGGTTTCTCACCATCCTCCCAATAGTTTATCCATACACATAACGCATATTAATAAAAAACTTCGGCTAATTTATCCTATATATAGCCATTGTTCATAGGTTCAAGTACCGAATAGTAAACTCAGACTTTTTAAATAAATAAATCCTGTAGAATTAATCCAAAATATTCATTATGTGTATGGATAAGCTATTGGGAGGATGGTGAAAACCCCCCTAAATTAAAGACAATGACGTTTTAGTCACAACCCCTACCACTAGTCGGGAAACACGCCAAACGCTATCCAAACATTTTGCATGGACGACATTTATCACGTCATGAGAACAGATTATTATTTCTGCGATTCGTTCTTGAGTTCAACAGCTCGGCTGTGGTTATTTACAATTTTTATGGCTATTTACTGGTCTACGTGTTTCCTTCCTCCTACAACATGCTTCTTCAAGACTTATGTTCTCTACTTCCTCTTCTCCAAAAGACCCTCCACAGAGCATTCCCAGCGATGAACTAGGCCCTGAGGGAAAATATTTTCCTCGGGATGAAAATAACTTCGAATAAAATTTTTACAATCACAAATTTTAACAAAAATTCTCGATTTTTACCAAAATTAACTCAAAAATAAACAGGATTTGTTTGAACATTTTCCTTTTTTCAGACAGCAATTTTTCAGGACATAAGATTTTCCCATTAATTCTCCATCAACCACGACACCGCATTATGGTTGTAAACACATCGTTATTATCTAATATAACGCTCGATAAAGTTTACAATATGAAACAAGAGCGTATGTAACCGATACCCTTTATAAGGCTTTGTAGACACCCTTATGTCTAGAGATGTTAACCAGAATCTAGTACATGCTTGGTAATTGAATTTCATCCAGTTGGGAATGAGATTTTCTTTATCTTGTTGTATTTGTTTCATGTAACTTTTAATATTTAACCATATTATTGTGGCAATTCCGGATTAATATCCCAATATTACACTCCTATGCGACGGATTCAACAGCTTGGAAACAAATACGCCGATGTTGCTGATATATTTAATACATTAATTTTAATATATAAGCGTACCTTATTGAAGTTTTTTTCATCAAGTAGGGGAATTTTTTGATGAAACTGTTGCCTGCATACTGTATGGATCAAATTCAATAGTATTTTTGCTTTATATTTGTTTTTGTGCAAGTGTTTTATACAGTCATTTCCTGCACTATTTGCTAGTATAATTTGGTAAATATTGTTATATACATATATGTACCTATGTAAAAGTTTAAAAGGGCGTAAATAAATAAATAAATATTCTTGATTTTTTGTGAGAAGAGTAAGTCATTTTTTTGATGGAGGCACAATGACAACAAGTAAGGAAACAGTAAAAATGTGTGATTTTTAAATTAATTATTTATTTTATTTCTGCAGATATTGTATGTGTCAATTTAACTGCGTCGATCGCTGACGACTGACTTAACCATCTAAGTGGTTAGGGAAGTCATCTTGATAGCTCACGATGCTCCTTATCACAGCAATAAACGTTTCTCCAGTTTAATAGGTAAGTTTCTAATGCTTGTGAAATGATGTAATTTCCTAGTGGAAACTACAAATTTATTAGTATTTTATCCATAAAAAAACATTGCGTGCCCAATTTATTCAAAAAATACAGGACCAATCTGCCGGATGCGCACGCGACGGTCAATCGCTTCTCTCTCATTCACCAAGATCAGTTGTTTTCCTTATACAATGTCTGTTTTCTATATTTCATAACGGTTTTCTTGGTATCGCCCCTTTGAAGACCCACCATACAAAATCTAAACATCGCTCGCTGGTGACCAGATCCGAATACACAGGTATTTTCCCACCTTCCTTTTCCCCTTCCCACTACCGTCAGCCAAAGAACGTACCTCTATAATTGAGCCCTTTCCCGGAGTAATGTTGTATCCAACAAAACAATCCATGTTTTTTTTTACATTAACTCCACACAGGAGGCCTTGAGGAAAATAATTTCCCTCAGGGCCTATGTCATCTGGGAAGCTGTGTGGAGGGTCTTTTTGAGGAGAGGAAGGAATGAACATTAGTCTTGAAGAGAACCATGTTGTAGGAAGGAGGAAATACAGAGGCCGGCAAATCATTCCACAGCCGAGCTGTTGAACATAAGAACGAGTCGAAGAAACGACCCGTTCTCATGTGACAAATGTCAACCGTGTACAAATGTTGGGCACGCGTTTGGCGTGTTTCCCGACTATGCACCGGTGCCGAAGGGATCAAGATGCTAGTTCCTCGAAGCATCTTCCATTGTAATACCGGTAGAACAAGGACAGCATTCCCACCCGACGCCTGTGCTCTAAAGATTGCAATCAGTCTGCTAAGATGGGAGAATTTATCAAACGGACCGCCCGTTTCTGCACAGAGTCGAGGGTATTTTTCAGGTATGTTGGAGCTCCAGACCAGAGGTGGATGCCAAATTCAACCGTGGGGCGCATTTGCGATTTGTACAGGAGTGCACTATTAAAGTATCTGCGGGCCCTATACAGTACGCCCAGTTTCTGGGAGGCTAACTTTACTCTGGCTTCGATGGAGCCCCCATAGCTGAGCTGGTCACTTAGGGTTACACCAAGCATATCAATGGAGGACCTGTTCGGAAGATTGCTTCCGTTGAAAGAGACTAGATTTTCATTTCGATCCCTTTTAAAGTTATGTTGTGTTATTGATGGAATAATGTTGGGCGTATTAATCTTTTAACGGAAGAATTATGATAATGAAAATTTTGTTAGTCCTGTGGCAGCTTTTTAAAGTTTATTTTGCGGAAGAATGTTGTATAACGCCATTCATCAAAATCACGGCGCATGGTTTAATTTATGGGAATAAATGGAGAAAACCAACGTCTTATGGCTTCAACTAGAAAGTTTTCAAGGCCAAGAGGCTGAAGAATGCAGGAAAATAGAATTTGTACAGAAAAATATTATTAAGCCTGCTTTTAGCCGTTGAAACAGAAATAATGTTGTATTTTGATCTTAAGACAATATCTGGAACGTAAAACGTTTATTAAAAATAAATTAAAGATACATGACGCCAACGTCCCGTTGGCGTCATGTATCTTTTCTCGGGAGATTTTTCAATATGGATGAGTGTTTCAGGCTGATAATTATTGCTTATAATAATTGTTACCCTTTGTGCTATGCATAAAAATCTTGTCTTAAACGTTAGTTTAACAATAAAAATAATAAGTAAAACGTTTGTTTTTTAAGCTCAAAAACATATATGACATGTGTATACTTATGTTAGAAGAGCATGTTGCTTTCTGTAAGATACGAAGAGTAAAAAAATACGTTTTGTGGAATAACTAACGCTGCATGTGAAAGTGTTCATGTACAACATTATTCCACAAATTCAGCGTAAATTCTAGTAATAAACTCTAATTTAATTGATTTTCTAGAGTCTATAAAATGTTATGAAACATAACTGGTTTCTTGTTTTCATTTTTTCTCGGAACTAAAATATTTTTGGATACAACATTCTTCGAGCAAGAGCTTAATTATTGGGATGCCATATTCCCACAGGCAACAGACGGCAGGAAGTAGTAGAAACGCTTGTCAACTATACACATAATTTAATAAAAATATGTATTTACGTATATATACAGTATTTAGAATTCTAGGCTCATGCCAGTATTAATTATATTATTTTCTCTTTTCTAAAGCTAATAATCTTTTTCATTGCTCGTTCATAGCATATAATGGGCCCCTAGCACAGTCAATGAATGAGAATTGATAGGATAACTTTCGGTAACTTCTGATCGTTCCCTAGGACAACTGCAGATCACTAACGTGCAAATAAGAGTTGACCTCGAATACATTAAGGATATTAAGTCATTGTGAACTGTTACTTATTCGTTAACTATCTGCTGTCAAGCTAAGGAACGATGAGAAGTTACTTACCGAAAGTAAACCTATCAATCCGTATCGACCGACTTTACTAGGGGGCGATACCTTTAGCAATAACAAATCATTTGAATATTTTAGCATTGAAGATAATATCAACAAGTCTCTACAGATTAATCCCAGGACCTCAGCCTTGCCGGGTTTCGCTCTACTACTGAGCTAATTCGATCATATCAACTTCATATTTAACTTCGTCATACTACGACTAAGAACTACCAACAATGTTTTATTTTCTTAAAGTATACTTTTGGCTGCTATCTTTTAAACGTGTTTGCTTGATTCTTCCCGAATTTACTTACAATATAGTATAGATAATGCCTTTGATAAATATATCCAGACCGAAGCCCTAACAAGTCTGAGATCTTGGGTTCATTTCCACGATGCGACCGTATATTGTTCTGATTTTTCTTGTTCACCTTTTTCGTTCGAGACTTGGAAATATTGTCAACAATGATAAAATATTACATTTGAGGTTTTACTTACAGGATATTCTACTAAAAGGATATGAAATAATATAAAGAATAAAAATAGTACCTACCATTTCAAAGCTCTTTGAAATAAATCGAGCTTTTCTCAAAATAGTATCACACACAACAAAATGAAATCGTTTAAGTTCTCAAAGATTAATAAAAAAAACCTTACTACATTGTAAGATATTTCTAAGGCTCGTTAGAAATAACGTAGCCTTCGAACCGAAGGTAATTCTTGTTTGTGGGATAACTTCTTTGCAAAATCAAAGCCTCTTTCATTTGAATTAATTCTCACAAGAAATTGTATTTATAAGTAAATTATATATTTTCTTAAGTAATCGTGGTTATTTTTGAACAGCTCGTATTTATATGAATATGTAAACAAGGGTTCAAAAACAATGGTTCAAAGAAAAGTATATATAATTTGGCTCAAAGTATGCTTTCCGCAAATATTACATTACATTAGACACATTTATGTAGCAAAAATAACATCACTATAATATTATATAATATATACATATATTTTTTTTGTTTTATGGAACGAAGCAAATACTTTATAATATGACATTATATATCAAATGAAAAGTTCACTTCGTAATACACAACGTTTTTTATCTATTAATATTTAACAGCGACCGGGTTTTGCTCTTTTTTAACTAATATATTACATGAGAATACTGTTGGAATTAGGTTAAAAATCTAGAAACCTTCGAAATTAAGAAAACCGTTAATAATAAAACAATCATAATTGAAATAAAATAAATTTAATTGATAGTCCCACATTTAATTTACTCCGTTAATCTCCGCTGAAACTGTTTTCTACCACCCTACCTACCCATCCAGTAATAATTTTATCTCTTTGAATCTTTATATATGATTGCAAGTTTCAAACCCGAACTAAATGCTATCTAGATAGTGTCTGGATAAATTTTATCAATTTTATTTTTAATATGCGACATCTATTGACTTGCAAGTCTAGGATGAATATTTATTTTTATTTTTAACTTTATGAGTAAAACCCCAAATTGTAATATTTAATTAAATGAAGACAATATTAACTAACTAACTAACTAACCATCACGCCGTTTCCCCGCAGGGGTAGGCAGAGAGGACGGACCGCCAAACAACTCGGTCTTGGCACACACTCTTTGCCTCACTCACATTCATACATCGTCTCATACATACTCTTCTATTATTCTGACTTTTGACATGGCCCGTCTCAGGTATCTGATTTACTTGATCGTGCCATGTCTTCCTCGGGCGTCCCCGACTTCTTCTGCCACTCACATTTGCATCATATATTCTTTTAACACTACTTTATTCGTTCATTCGCTCTACGTGCCCAAACCATCTGAGGGTCCCTTTCTTAATTTTGCTCATTATACTTACATCAGCCTTATATTCTTTGCGGATATCCACATTTCTAACACGATCATACATGGTTTTACCACACATACGTCTCAGGGATCTCATTTCAACAGCATTCAGTTTACTTTCATCCTTCCTCTGCCAGTTTCATGCCTCACTGCCATACATCAGGGTAGGTACCAGACTCCATTGTGGACTGCTAGCTTCGCTTTTATTGAAAGTTTTTTATTGGCTCCAACAGCATTCAGTCCTCCATTAATGGAGTTACCGGCATTTACCCTCCTTTCAATATCTCTATCAGCCTTCCCATCTCTCGTAAACATACTACCCAGATAAACAAACTCATCCACCTGCTCCAAGTATTCATCATTCACTAATATATCGCACACTGTTTTCGTACTCTCTCTTTCAAACACCTTGACTTTAGACTTACTTACATTCATCATTAACTCATTCTTCATACATACTTCGTTCATCCTAGATACTAGAGACTGTAGATCTTCCATAGTGTTAGAAATCAGCATACAACAGGCAACATACTTTCAACAACTTAAGAGGGTATTACCAGAGAAAACCGGAAATACGTCATTTTCAAAAAATATTTTAGACGTATTGACTCTTTTCCACAAAAATTATAAATGGATTTCGAAAGATTGTTCTTTTATCTAGCATTCGTATGTAATAAATTTTGAGAAATTTTTTTAATTTTTAGTATAATAAGGTTATACCATAGGTCGTTGGCAGATTTGTTAAATTTTCAAAAAAGTTTCTGTATTATACCACACCCATTTCAAATAATATAATCATGCACTAAAATAAATCAATACGTTATCTAGCAAACGCATGTTTTAGAATTTTAATTTTAGTTTCAATAAAATCATTAAAAAATATATACGTACATGTGTTTCTTGACGAAAATTGGTGCATTTGTGTATTTATTTGCGCAAATACAAACTAATATATTTCAGATTTTTTTAACATTCTTATTAAATTTAGACATTATTGAAAAATGATAAATACTTATAATCAAAAAATAATTACAAAAAGTACATTATTTTAATAGTTTTATCATCACGCCTTTCAGCATTTTTGGATGAAGGTATAAATTAAAGCTAATTTGGATTGAAATAAATTCGATATTGAGTTATAATTTAAAAAAGCTGGCACGGAGAATAATTAATCTTTCTCATTTTAACCGCCCTGCACGATCGTAAGAACAACTTTCGACGAAATGTGGATTTTCGTCCGCTGGCAGGTTAAACGCTCTTAACCGAAAATCTGGAGAAAGAAAAATCAGAAAAAAGATATTGGCACCTCTGGGCCCCCGGGTGTGAATCTTGCAATCATATATAAAGAGTTTCGCTAATATTATCTTCATTTAATTAAATATTACAATTTGAGGTTTCACTCATAAAGTTAAAAATAATAATAAATAATATAATAAACCCTGACGAAGCTTGAGCTAAGCAAATATCGTAATGTAGACGTCCCAAGTATAGTGTAATGTAATGTAAACAGGAGTTCATTTGAAGTTATTATTTTTACTAAATTATATATCACTGTTGTGAAAGCGCAAATTATGTTTAGTTTGGTATCTTCTACGTACATTGGTAGAAACAAAATTCAAAAACCACCTTTGAAAACCAGCTGTATACCGGGTCCGGGATGTAGAGCTGAATTAATTGAATCTTTTTGTCAGTATTATGACGTGTACGTGTACGTGAACTTACGATTTATTATGAAATAAATGTTTTATTAGTATTATTTAGGCAAGTGCCGGGTTTGAAGAGCATTAAAACAGCAGAAATGTGTTTACGGAGGAACAAAATAAAGAAAAATCAGTAAGTTCTACAAACACAGCAACTTATTTTGTGGTTTAAATGATCGAAATATCTCCGCTTACCTGTCAGAGATATCTCGCATCCAAAGGTCACGGAACTCATTTAAATTATAACAACGATTAGTATAATTAAATTTATTTTAAACAAACTGAATATTAAATGATTACAGGAGTTATATCCGCGACAATAATTGCACGCAAGCGATTTAGTTAAGTTTACTGGCGGAGAGGAAGGTCGGAGACAGAATGTTCTCGAATATTATCTCAAATCCGAGCTCACTTCTGTCGTCTGCATATTTTGACTGCGCAGGCAGTGTTGCCAGTTTAAATATGATGTTTGCTCACAAAAATAATATTTGCGGTGCCTACAGTGGCAACATTTTAATTCCAAATTAATCGAATACTTAGGACGGGTTGTTTAAAAAAAATTTACTTAGTCAGGGCGCGTGGGTTCATGGGGTGAGGTTTTTTCAGGTCTTGGCAGCGGATGCGTCTGCCCATCAGCTGCATGGCAGGCCGGATCGGGAGAGAATGTGTGAGGGAGTCCCTTTGACTTCTCCAGCCGTACTCTCTTGGAACATCGCCTTGCACCGCAGTGGTAGGGATGGATTCATACGTCCGTCACTCCTCGACACACTGACCCCCAGATTCTTACCCACCTCTGATACCTATTTCCTTCCCAAAACTTCCTCTCCTTCCTTTCACAATAAGACCATCCACACAGCATCCCCAAAGATGACATAGGCCCTGAGGGGAACTATTTTCCTCAGGACCTCCTGTGTGGAGCTTATATAAAAAAAAATTCAAGTTCTGTGATTATTTCAATTTTATAAAGCAACTGGCCTGTAATGATATATAACAGAACTTAAATAGAACTTGAGCAGAACGTGAAAATTAATTTCACATATTTGATGAATCCGTCAAATTATTTTACATAACTCGTCCTTAGTTTTAACCTTTACTGTTTAAAATAACATGTTTCTTAAGCAAAGCGTGCTTCATCAAGGTTTAGTAAAAACTAATTACAACAATAGACATAGACTTAAAAAGGTGTCAATGGATAGGCGGTAGTGGTAAGGGGGAGAGGGGTAATAGGGAATTTACAAAGGGAACAAATTTAATAACGAGTCATTTAAAAATATTTACCCCCCCCCCCCCCTCCCTTCCGACTCCCGCCTGTCCATTGACAGCTTTAATATCTTTTGTTTGTCATTAAACCTATATATAGTTATTAGTAAATCCGGATCAAGTAAGCATTGCTTACGAAACATGTTGGTTTTTTAAACAATAAAAGTGGTTAAAACTAACCAATCTTTTAATAATTTTAAATCAATTAGTTCAAATAAATATTCATCTAAACTACAATGCAGTTTTTTCGTATAATTAACTTAAAAATTAGTGCCGGTGGGTGTCATGAAATACGAACATCGTTTTACATTTCGATTTTTTACTAAATAAATGTAAAAAAATCAAAAAATGGTAGCAATTTTTCAATAAATATTCAGTGAGTGCTTTGTCGCTCCTGTGTTACTATTGAATTTTTTTTTACAAAAGCACCACACAGGAGGCCCTGAGGAAAATAATTTCCCTCAGGGCCTATAACATCTTTGGGGATGCCATGTGGAGGGTTTTTTTGAGGAAAGGAAGGAGAGGAGAGTTCTGTGAAGGAAAAGGGTTTAAGGAATCTGGGCTTCAGTATGTCCTGGCCATCCGCCTCCAAGACCTAGACAAACCTCACCCCATGAACCCGGGAACCCCTGCTAAATCACCAAACATAGTGAACCACTTGGGGTGACCTATGGCAGAGGTGTTGGTTATCCAATAAAGGTTCCCGGGGTGAATATTTCATATCTCTCATTAATTTGTACAATAAAATTAGCACAACAAATGTAAACTTTAAAATAATTTAAAAAATGTATACTATAATATGGCGACAATTGAAAAAAAGTTGAATATTTTCACTCTTTTTCATTATCCCTGGGAATAAGCTCACCGACCTACTACCTACTACCCCGTTATTCGCTTAGTCAAGCAATGAAGCGATTCCGACCAACTTCAGATAGTAATTAATATCACGGTTGAGAAGGTATCTTAGTAGGTGCAAAGTGGCCGCAGTCTGTCCACAGTGCAATTATTATGAGCCGTGGAAAGCGCCTATCGACATAGACGGGCAGGCCCGAAGCGACTACCGGGAATTTGTTTGAAAAGTTAGTATGAAATGCTATAAGATTTTTAAAGTCTTCAAAAATTACAAAATTCTTTTAAATATCATTTTTTAAATAGTGTATTTGATGCGTATTTAAGTACCTACATCAATATTTAGTATAATTTCTTATCCTTAGTTTAGTTTAGGGTAGGTACGTCTATATGCAGCGACTTGTATGCGCAATTAATTTGGGAAAAATTTGGGGCAATAACACGGTGTACCTACTCTGCGGCGTCAATACCTTAGCGACTTACATGCGCAAACAGTTTTTGCAAATGTTTGAAGTGTACGCAAGCCATTTGCGCGGTATACAGTTTTAAGGCCGCGCAACCGCGCACAAAAAGAAGAAGATGGAGAGATATGTAATTACAATTACGAATGTTAGAGGATCGCGCTAATATTTAAAGCGATAAAATCGATGCGAAAATTGTGAAAATATTTAATAAAACACGAATCGTTTAAAATAGAGCAAAAATGTTGCGGGGGTTGTCTTAAACAGCATTTAAAGAAACACTGTGTTATTTCATACATATAACTTGTAAAATAACTGAAACAAACGTGTTTATAATAATTTTTGAAGCATACTTTGCGATTTTTTTATACCGAGGGAATTTTATATATTTTGCATTCGGGCGCGACAAATGTCTAGATATTATCTTAAAAAATAACATACATTTTTTTAAGAGCTTTAAAGCTTCAAATGTTTAAGGGAGGTTTGCAAGAAATCGGTAGAAATTCGGGTAGCGGCGTCTTAGCGTATTTGCTTACTTGTGCAAATTCGGTTTTGTACAAGAAGATTGAGGGTTTTGACGGACCTTACCGGTAACTCTTTAATTTGTCCATTTTTCGTTTAGTTCGAGCGCGTATGTTTTCTAACTGTTGTTAATTTAACTTGAATAATTGACTAAATACATATGTAAATATGACCACTACTGTTAGCCGCTGGAACTATGCCACCCAATTTTTTCCAGTTGGTAGGAG
The DNA here is from genome assembly GCA_917880885.1 of Limnephilus marmoratus. NCBI lineage: Eukaryota > Metazoa > Arthropoda > Insecta > Trichoptera > Limnephilidae > Limnephilus > Limnephilus marmoratus. The sequence goes on from OU862923.1 coordinate 16,232,936, forward strand.
GAGAGAAGGAGAAAAAAACGAAGATATGTATGACGTACCTAAATATTAAAATGTGGTTACCAAACTAACTAGCTTACTAACGAAGGCATGGGCATAGAGAATAGAGCCCCACGTAACTCTGTCTTTGCAAATACCCCTTGTTTCATTCAAATTCATGCACAGTCCTACACATACTTTTCTATTCTAACTCAAGTATTTTAATTAATAATTACTTACATATTCAAAGCTATTTAATGCAACGAGTTGACCTGACTAGACGAGTAAACTTACACCAAGACAAGAGATAAGTCAAGCTAAGTGAAGGTGAGTTGGTCCACCTACTTCGGATTAGAGAGTCAAGCCGGCCCTGACTATCGACGTCGCGATGCTAAGCGCCGTTAACGACGCTAATGACGTATAATCGTGACGTTAAATGATGCCCTGTTAAATGACGCCACGTAACCGTAACCCAGAGAAGATGGTGCCACGTGGAGAATATTATATCCATACCAATGAACATCACAATCCCAAGAAGGGAAATCAACACCAATTTGACAATAAACTGATTCCACAAGTTAACATAAAACCTTGTGAAACCTATTGAGCCTGCAAGCGACCTGAATTCTCTGCTGCCGCTGCCATGCGGGCACGTAGCCACCTTTTTGCTGATCTGCAGGTCGTGCTCGAATTTTTTTTCGTTGTTTGTTTTAAGGTGTTATGCCGTATTGTGCTACCCCATTATTTAGCCAACGTTTTGGAGAGCGTTACAGTGTCCATCATCAGGGCAGATGTGTGACAGGATGATGTTGGATACTGTAACGCTGTCCGAAACGTTGGCTAAAGAAGGAGGTAGCGTAACACGGCATAACACCCCAAAAACAAATAACGAAAATATTTTTGATTGTGAAAATCTAAAATCATATGTATTTATGATCCTCCTGGTTTCCTTTGCCGTTTTTTTTATGCTGTTCTGTTTTCGGATGTTCTAGATGTGTTGTAGGCGCACTGCTTCAGAGCATTGTCGACTGAACCACGGCTTTGAGTCCGCATCAGTTTCTTTAACAGTGGAATGGATGAAGTCATCCATCGCAGATTTGATGACTTCACCAATTTCCTGGGCATTTCTTGAGGGATCCGAAGTCCGAAAACAACAACCTCGACTCTTGCAGAAACTAGCTGTCCGTTTGATAGATTGTCCCATCTTAACAAACGGATTGCAATCTTTAGAGCATAGGCGTCGAGTGGAAATGCTATCATTGTTCTACTAAATAGTTAATAGTTATAGTTATATATAATAGTTAAATAATTAATGCTCGATGGCTTGCAAGTTACTACGAGACCAGCTTGGAACGCGGATCTCGTTTCGAATAAGGTGAACTTTGAGTGTTTGAGGAAATTTACGAAAGTCTGGGTTGAAAGATGGCCTGATCTTAGAGTCGCTGACTAGCTGTAAAATCATGTAGTTGCCAGGTGTATCTGCTCTTGAATCCACGGACATTCCCTTTACTTTATTACATCTACTGCAAGAATTTTGTGTTTTATGCTTTATATCTGTATATATATTTTTTGTTATATCATCTCTATCTTAGGTACCTTTATCTTATTCTATTATATACATTTTGTTCCTATTTCTTTTATTTTTGTGTGATTATCTTTTTTTGCTTATTTTATTTCTTTTCACATGGTTTCTTTTAGATTTAACTAAGCTAAGCTATGCTAGACGATGTTGTATCGAGATACCCGTTTATTATTTTCATTATTTTTGTGTGATTTTATTTTGTTTTCCAGCTTCATATTCCAAGGAACACTATTGATTCAAATAACATACTCGAATTTGTTTTTTTTTTTTTTAGTTTGTTTTGGTTTCTTTGTTCTCTTTTTCTTTTTAGTCTCACAATGCTACTTTGCTTCGATCAGAAGGCTGAACTGAACTGCATCTATATATTTTGTTATGTTTCTTTTTCCCCTTCTGGGGGTGCGCTAGACCTCGTCCTTGCATCAACAGGAGTCGGTCGACGATGGCACGGTGCCCTCTAAAATTAATTGCGCCACCCCCAGTAACATGTGCAGGCTTTAGGTTTGGGGGGGCGACCTCGGCTCTCCTTCGCCTTGCCTCCGGCTACTCGACGCTGAATTCCTTAGGTTCGTCGGGTGTTTCCCCCCAATCTCCCATTTACTTTTCTTTGAGGCATCACCGAGGAACCGGCTAAGGGGCGCGGAAGCTGAGTGTCGTTCACTACTAGACCGAACGTCATGCGCATTCTTGCTGGGACTGCCAATCGATTGGAGAGGACTGCCAACCGTTTGCCATGCCTTTATTACTTATCAACTGTGTCTTCCTCCGAAACAGGTGCTTGTAGGATACGCTGGATACAATCACCCAGCGCTTGCCACCTCATGAACTTTCACCAACCTGTCCTACTGTCTTGTCTATATTTTGTCTTACTAACACATATTGTATCTGTATTTCCCGCTAAGCACTTGCATCTGCTTACTAACAACGTATGCAGGGACATTGGAGGTTTAGTTTCGTTTTCAAATGTAGAGTCGTTTTTACCAAAAAAATTAGAGTCCTTGCAAGAGCCTTGAAGGGGTAACCATCTGTTACCTATACCAGGGCGGGTAAGTGGTGGGTCCTCCAATACTGGTATTTCAATGGAAGATACTCCACGGAACTAGCGTCATTTGTCCCACCGCATAGCACCGATGCATTGTCGGCAAACACGCCAAACGCGCGCGTAACATACTCGTATGTACAATGTACACGGTTGACATACGGGTCGCTTCTTCGACACGTTCTTGAGTTCAACAGCCCGGCTGTGGAACGATTTTCCGACCTCTGTATTTCCTCCTTCCTACAACATGGATCTCTTCAAGACCAATGTTCATTCCTTCCTCTCCTCAAAAAGACCCTCCACACAGCATCCCAGATGACATGATCCTGTGTGGAGTTAATGTAAAAAAAAACCTCTCGACTTCTGAGCCCCAGGCTGGCCAACAAAATTGACAATTTGCAAATAATTTCGGGATTTGGAAATGTTTACCAGATGAAAGTTTACTTCGTCACAATGACACGCCCACAGCACACTTCTATCGGTTTACTTCTTCAGTGATCCAAACTACAGATATCCCATTTCTAGGATATTAAGTGTCATAATTTCTCGGTTATGGCATTCTTAAATTCTTTTCGGTGAATATTACATTCTGGTATTAGCTGTCCTACTTATAGTATTTCACAAACTTAGGGGAATTTTTAAATTGCAAAGACGTGAAGTTTTTAAATGGAATTTTTATAATATAACGATCCGGCCTCCCGGCTCTTAGTCCTTATTAAAATATTTAATGTCTGCTTCATAATGTGACCGCAATTTATGATTATAACCACTTTACCAGATAAAGGCGGACGAGAAGCATAAAATAATCATTCAACTTATATTAAAGACATAACACATCCATAGTTTATTATTTTTTTTATTATCGAAGTTACAAGTGAGTCAAATAAAAGTAGGAAACATAGGAGGGCGCCACGGTTGTTCAAATGGCAATACTAAAAATATAATCATGGTGATAATCTAAAGCTGTGTAACCAACATTTTCATTAAAAATTAAAAAGACATAAAAGTGAAACATAAAGAAAATTTCATTCCACTGATCTCAAAATTAGAATTGCATATAGGTATATTATAATTATATCTTTGCAATTTTTTTGTTAACATAATGAAGAATAACGATATTGTAATAAAATATAAAGCACTCTTTAGAAATTGCTCACGTTTATTTAATATTAGCTTAAGTACCTATTAGCGTTGTCCAGGCTTTGGATCATGTCTCTAGTTTTAGATCTGAATATATTTAACTCATTCTGATCTGAAAGTAGTGTAACTAAACTCACCATTAATGATTCTTCCTTTCTACCTAGTACCTACTGTCAAATTCAAATTTATGTTAAATTATATTAAAGCCAATCATTTTGTAAAACACAATTTGATCAAATTTATGTCATTAAGCAGGTAACTTAAAAACAGCGCTTTTTCGATTTAATTTTTTTTTAAGTACAAAAAAATGTTTTTTTAAATGTGTGTATAGTGTTCTGTATTTTCATTGTTTTTGTACTTTAAAAGTACAAATTTTATAGTTACATTTTTTATATTTTCTACTCTTATTTGACAGACTCTATCTAAAACTCTTTACCCTTAACTGTTTACACTCAGGCCCGGACTGGCCAGGTCCGCAGGTCCGCGATCGCGGAGGGCCCCCGGCGCGAGGGGGCCCCGAAGGGGCCCCACAAAACGTTAAAAACGTTACAAATTGTTAAATTAATATTTTTGTTTAGAGTTGAGTTGTGGTACATTATTTGATTAATTAATATTTCGAACGGAACAAAAACAATGAAGAGAACTGACAAGAGTGGTGCTTTTTCTGTTCAATTTGAACTTATTCAATCTAGACTGAACTGAATTGAATTGTACCCAAGTCACATGTGAACGAGTTTTTTCTAAACTTAAAATCTTCAAATATCGACTTCGGTCGTCCTTAGGCCAAGACCTTATGTCCAGTCTGCTTTTTATTAATGTTGAGAGGGATTTATTTTATAATTTGGACAAAAATAAAATAATAGATGAAGTAGCTTTAAGAAGTGAGTTGCTTACAAAGAAATTGTTACTTTAGGGCTAGGGGAGCAAAATGTCGAATCATTTCAGTTAAGTTAAGCCCCTTCTATTCTAGTATATGAGGGAGCGGGCCGGATCGGTAGAGTCGGGACGTGAAATAAAAGGCGTCGGTCGATGTAGCGAGTCGTTTATTGGGCTACGTAGCAGATGGTCGGTGGTCGGTAACATGATGTAATGCGGAGTGCCGTAGATGACGCTGCAGGCGTACGGAGGTGGAAATGGTGTGGTGAAGGTCAGCGAGTTGCTCGACACCATGGCGGTGGAGATGACCTATCTTCCAGGCCGTTGCTCGACGCTTTGAATCGCGGAGATGAACGGTGTGTGGCTCGGTGAGCTGAGCCACCAGCAGGTAGTCCTGGCGAGGCGGAGCGTGTTTCCATGGCAGCGAAGCACGGTGGGGCTTCGGGGTGCCATGAAGTGGTGAGCTGATCCCTGGACTGAAGGTGCGTCAAACCTTATAAGTCGCGGGATGGAGCTGATCTCAGGAGCTGAAGACACGATGGGCCTTGTAGCTGAGACGTGGTGACGGACCTCGAGGAAGCTGCCCTGGAGCGTGTGCCATGCAGGAGCACTTGTTACATGTTGAGATGTTGACCGACTGTAAGTGTGAGACTGAACTGCAGCGGGCGAGCGATCGGCTGCTTATATAGCCGCGGTAGAGTAACTACCTCGCGGTAGGTAATACGAGCCACCTCGGCAGTTAACGAGAATATTCGGCGCCGTACAGATATTGTACGGTGCTGTCTCGAGACCTTTCTAGGCGGGGCGATATTATTATCGTCGGGCTGGCACGGGAGGCGAGAAAGTACATCGCGACCAGTATAGGTACGAAGGTACCTAGGCAAGTAGGTTTGCCGATGCGCGCGGATATTAGGAGATGTTTCTCGATTCCTCTTTTGGTGGCGAAGATAATAATGATGTGTCGCCACACACAACACAACATTGTAAACTGTTAAACACACAGGATTTTTTTTAAATGTTAGTATTATTTTTTTAATCCCTAAAATCCGTTTGTCAATATGTTTACTACACAAATAATTTTGACATAATTCATTAATGCTTTGGTATGAATAAAATCCTACCCTTTATTTTGAACTCCGTTAAAAAGCAGTTCTACAGCATGTGTTTAGTAGTGTTGTGGTATCCTAAAAATACTGTGAATTTCTAATTTTAATAAATAATAAAGTCAACAAAATTCGAAAATCACAATATTCGTATAAAAACCTATCTGAATTTCTTCTTCTTTATAGGTGCCAATATAGCGTAGAAACGCGTTTTCATTGTTTTCAAACACCTAATTTTCAAAAATTATCCGGGGGAGGCCCCCGGATCCCCCGTTTTCTGGAGCCCCCTCACCCCTCTCCACGTTAGGGGGCCCCCTTTACAGGTTTTAGCGGAGGGCCCCAAATGGTCCCAGTCCGGGCCTGTTTACACTTAACGTGGGTCAAAATAGACCCCGACAAACATATGACTAATTGTAATCCGGCAGTCGTTATTCACACTAGTGTTGAGTACCTCATACAAGAGGCACCTCAAATGTCCCATGCAAACACGTAAAATATCCCCCCACTTCACAAAATGTATTTATACCAACTCTTTTTCTTTGTATTACTACAAATATGAAGGGGGGACAAATATGAAGGAGGGACAAAATATGAGGTGTTAGGTGGTTTGTTTTGTTGGACTACATTCATGTCATATACGGGACAAATATGAGGTGAGGTGTGAGGTGGTTGGAGTATTGGACTACATGTCATGTCACGTTGTCACGTATGGGACAAATATGAGGTGAGGTGTGAGGTGGTTGATGTATTAAACTACATGTCATGTCACGCATAGTTTGGGACAAATGTATGAGGTGGTGAGGCGTGAAGTGTTTGTATATTCTATGACATTTTTGTATTTGAACCGTGAGGTGGTGATGGGGTAAGCCAATTCATATATTGTGAATACCGCAGAAGCGTCCCAACTGCTCCGAAATTTTTATTTTTTTATTCTAAATTATTGTTAAGTGAATACCGCACAAGAGTACCAACTGCTCAAAAAAAAATTTTTTTTTTAATATTTTTTTATTGTAAATTATTGTGATGTGAATACACATAACAATAATTTATTAGCACAAGAGTCCCAACTGCTCGAAATTTTTATTTTTTTTAAATCTTTTTTTTATTGTAAATTATTATTATGTGAATACACAAAACAATAATTTATGAGCACATGAGTCCCAACTGCTCCAAAAAAAATTTTTTTTTTAATATTTTTTTATTGAAAATTATTGTTATGTGAATACACATAACAATAATTTATGAGCACACGAGTCCCAACTGCTCCAAAAAAAATTTCTTTTGAAATATTTTTTTATTGTAAATTATTGTTATGTAATAATAATTTAATACACATAACAATAATTTATGAGCACAAGAGTCCCAACTGCTTAAAAAAATTTTTTTTTTATTCTAAATATTTTTTATTGTAAATTAATATGTATTAATAAGTGAATACCGCACAACAGTACCAACTGCTCAAAAAAAAATTTAAATATATATATTTTTTAAATTATTGTTATATGTTATGTAAATACCGGACAAGAGTCCCAACAGCTCCCAAGGGAGTGAGGATGAGGCAGTGTTGAGATGAGGCGGAGGGGGTTGCCGAGGAGGGGGAGGGAAAGAGGGGGTGCAGGGGGGCATCAGAGGGGCGTGCAGGGAGGGGATCAGAGGTGGTGAAGGGGGGAGGGGGTAGGCCTTTTTTATATCCATTTTTCGTATTACAAAAATAACAGACATGGGAGGCGGGTATGGGTACCGCCACCACGGTATTTTTTAGAAAACCAACCCCTCTGAACCAAGAAAATCAAGCTGAAGGAAAAAAACCAGCCCCCCCCCCCCCCCCCCCCCCCGAAAGCGAAAATATTTTGTAACACCTCACCTCAAATGAGGTGGTACACCTCAACACCTCATTTCAATATTTGAGTACCTCATACAAACTCATCCTGATATCGTGTCCTACCCAACACTAATTCACACACCTCCATGGCCAAGTATTCGCACGCGCGTCCAGCTTCAACTGTTATTTTAGGAGACCTGAGAGAGGACGTACTCTCTCGGATCAGATTTTACCGTGTACCTTAAGTGTAACGATTTCCCTCAAAAACACTAACATTATCTGGAAAAAATGTCAAATATTATGTAATGTTCACTGCAGTGTGTTTGCAACATGCAAAAATTGTTTGTAACATCCATTTTGTTTTTTTTTTTTTTTTTTTATTTAGGATCATATTCAAAGAATGTTTTCTTATCTATATATATACATGAAAATCAAAAATGTTTTTATGTATGTCCGCTATGCATTGCTAAACCATTCATCCGATTGCGATAAAACTTTGGGGATTTGATGTGTGCATGCCCGCGATGGTTTCTGTACACAATAGTGAACTCTGGCATCATGAAATTACGCGCTGCTAAACCGTTCATCCGATTGCGATGTAACTTTGGGGATTTGATGTGTGCATGCCCGCGATGGTTTCTGTATACAATAGTGAGCTCTGGCATAATGAAATGATGCATTGCTAAACCTTTCATCCGATTGCGATTAAAATTTGGGGATTTGTAGGGAGGAGTGGGGAGTGGGAGCATGAGGGTGGAGTGGGGAGGGAGGAGGGGTGGATGAGGGAGTGTGGAGGGTGGAGGGGGGTAGGAGTAGGGGTGTGGGAAGGGGGAGGGTGTCTGGGAAGGAGAAAAGGGAACTCGGAAGGGTGTGCTGGGGAGGGGTAGGAGGGGAACTTGGGAGCGGGAAGGGGAACTTTGGAGCGGGGAGGGGAACTAAAAGGCGCAGGGCCTAGCAGCAAAAACCTGCGGAGCGTGTTTTTAACTGCTAGTATCAAGTATGAAAAAAAACATGAATATATTTTTTTCCACTTCTAAGTATTAAGAAAATTAAGTGATTTTATGTTTCAAGGTACCTTAATTTTAATTAAGAAAAGAATTTATTTAGACCGTGAAAGCGTATAATTTAAGTATATTTTACGTTAATATTTTTGATCCTGTCATCACTGTAATTAGTTAGAATCACGGGGGCTTTTAACAAAACTTAAAAGCTTCGATTGGCAAGAAAACATTATTTCCTGAAAATACACACATGGAAAATTTTGATTTCCAATTGAGATGTGAAGCCATTACTGTTCAAGCAGTCTTATTCAAGACGGTGATCTGTCATACCTCACATACAATAATTTATTCCACCCTTCGATATATATTATATCGTTCTCTAAGTATGTACGAGTATCTATATTTAACATGGTCTCCACGAAATAAATAAAATATTTTAACGATGACAAAATAAAAACACTTTAACAAATTGATCCTGTCATCACTGTAATTAGTTAGAATCACGGGGGCTTTTAACAAAACTTAAAAGCTTCGATTGGCAAGAAAACATTATTTCCTGAAAATACACACATGGAAAATTTTGATTTCCAATTGAGATGTGAAGCCATTACTGTTCAAGCAGTCTTATTCAAGACGGTGATCTGTCGTACCTCACATACAATAATTTATTCCACCCTTCGATATATATTATATCGTTCTCTAAGTATGTACGAGTATCTATATTTAACATGGTCTCCACGAAATAAATAAAATATTTTAACGATGACAAAATAAAAACACTTTAACAAAATATCATAACAGTTATTTGATGAGACTTCTGTGGCACTATATTGGTTTGCCCCTTTTGTTTGCTTTGTGCGTAATAACTCGGCTGTATGATGTGTTGTGGGGATTATATGTGGAGTAGCGTGTCATGTTCCCTACTAATTGCTGTGACAGCGTGCATAATGCCGGCATAACATCTCAAGCATTTCATTATGTATATGTAAATTAGGCAACGAAAATTTATGCCTTCATGGAATTTTGCCGCTCAGTCAGTTCTGATTGTGTGAAATTATTGACTCGCTGAAATAATTTAATGGTTATTTCTGGTAAATACAGTACAAAATTAGACACATAGACAGGTTATTTTTCGTACATGTTTTGTTTGTTGTTTAGAATACGAACAATGTTATGTTATTTTTCTTTTAAAAACAATCTTGTTAAAAAAATGTTAACCTGACTGAAATTAATTATATCGAAGATTCGATAATAATTTCCATTCCGTAAAAAGTGGGTTTTGAAAATGGTAATGTAATTCAGATTTATAATATATATATATATATAATGATTGCCCGAAGATTCTTCCGATGCAGCAATAATGTAAAAAAAAACATTATTTAATGCATTCTGCACTAGCCTGCATACATGTGAAACATGGTGTCAATACCGAGTAAGCTCAATGGAACGTCTCCGGATCCAATATAATGATGCGTGCAGAATCATATTTGGATTCAGAAGGTACAGCAGCGCTTCAACAATGTTCACAGAATTAGGACTCCATGGATTCGCCAATCTGATGAGACACCGGGTCACTGGAGCCAGGATGCGGCTAATGGCCTCTGACAACACGTTGGTGACCGCAGCCTTCCAGCACCAAGCTCCACTCCTGAGTGAGCGATGAGCCCGAGCGCACTCAAGATCACGCCCTGCATAATAATTGATGATTTATTTTTGTTATTATTAATTTTTATTAGTATTTTTAATTTTTTTTATTTTATATTTATGTTCTTATTTCTTTACTGTGTAAATATATAAATATGTTTAACTATATGGGACGTGTGGGATTGCACTATCCTCCCCACATCCTGGAATAAAGATTATTATTATTGTTATTATTTTTTTATTTTTTTATTAAAAATATAATTTTTATAAATTAATCAGGCATCCGCATCCGTGGATATCCGCAAAGAATGTAAGGCTGATGTAAGCATAATGAGTGAGATCATATATAGCAATGACAATATAAAATGTAAAAGTACATATAGAAGATACTACAAGTCAAAGCATGAAGAAGCATTTAAATATTGCGTATCGACTGCCGAAAGTCCTTTAGTTTTACACCAAAAAAATCAATGCTTTGACTTGCGTTGACAAGTCTCGACATTCTGGATAAGGGAGAATGGTATCCATAATTAGTAGAATGTTGATTGAGGAACAGCAATTCATTATTTCGGAGTCTACGGGAAGGGATGTGGAATTGGATGAGTTGTAACAAAGCAGGTGTATCAGTAATACTGTTGATAATTTTAAATATGCAAATTAGATCAGAGTCCTTCCTACGTTTTTCTAAAGAAAATAAATGACTCAATTATTGTAAATCATAGAAAAAAATATGATCTAGTTACCAATTCCTTAAAATGGCTCTAAATTCCTAAAGATTATATTATCAGTAAGCCGTATAAGACTTGGCTTCCCGAACATTTCTTCCCTCCTTGTCATGGATAAGGTATTCAGTGACAATTTGAATTATCCCATTAATTTCAGTAAAGCTACTGGTTGCGTTCGAATCATTATTCAAATCCTCGGCCGGATTCGCACAAAGGAATTTTAGGATTAAGCAGCGGGATTAACAAAAAACATTTTACTTTCAAATTATACTCCATCCTTTGTAAGTTATCCGCAAGATGTCTCTGTAACGTGTGACTTACGTAATATTATTCTATTGTATTAAATAAGAGATAAACGAATTTTATATTTACAAAAAAGTTTTATATTTTCAGCTATATACTCCAGACCCTTTCAATAATGATTAAGTTGTTATAAATTGATACTTATCATATTCCTGAACTCGAAACAAATTCTATTCTTCCGAATGCTGGCCGACATTTCTACACACAAACCATGATGACTCCAACAATAATATCCTGACAAATGTCCAGGGTGAATAGGGAGGGGGGGGGGGGGAAATGATGTGAAAAAGTAAGCCTAATCTTTCGAAAAATATCTGCTGTGATTCAAAATTATTGTCATTAAAACATTCTAAGTTTATTAATTAGTTATAAAGCATAAATTTTCGTTGCCTTTTTTAAATATTTTGATTCTATTTAAATAAAATGTTGTGTTATTGTAACATTATTTACCTTAATATTGTTTTTTTGTAATACATATTAACTGCTTGTATTCTGTACTTAAAAACCAGCTTTTATCATACATACATACTTTGTTTTATGTCAGGTCTTATATAAATCTATGTAGTACATTATTTAACTTTCATACATGTACAAATTTATTTTGTGTTTCTATTCAATATTATCTCATTGTACTTCTAACAACAACTGTATCACTTTAGCGATATTATGTTTTTGTACTCATACATTCTTAACGATACCCTCCTGTGTACCACTGTATACTTATAATTTATAATCTCATATATCATTTTACTGTTATTTTATGTTTGGGATGACTAGGATCTTTTACTGATCAGGGTTCTCTTCAAATGGTTACGCGCGTGGACGAGTATAAAATGTATATTTGCACAATTGACACTTGCGTGTTGTAAAGCTGCGAGCAAAAAAATTATTTCCCTAGATTTCGAGGTGAAATTTCTCTAGAATTTCCCTAGGTGTCGGGGGTTCCACATTGTCAAATCAAAAACTAGCGTCAGGGGGGGGGAAGGGAGGAGTTGTCGGACTCTGACATAAAGGACTTGGAAAGTGATAATCTTTTTTGTATTTCTTGGGCATTAACCGTAAAAAATTCTAGACATTTTGTTGTAAAAAGTTTTATTTTCTATGTACATTGGTAACTTATTTTTTTTTATTTAAAATAAAACTTTTTAAAACAAAATACATAATAATGACATTTACGCAATAACCTACTTTATGGGAAAGTAATTGGAAAGATATCGGAAAATGGTAAATGTACTTATAATATTGTGCTTTTCCAAATAAAACACTTTTTGCTAAGTGAAATAATAATTTAAAAGTACGTATACACTCATCACTGAATTAGAAACAAAATTCCAAATAAAAATCAACCGCAATCACCGAAAAAACGGAACTTAAAACATTAATTAATTTTTTTTTCAGAGGTCCCCATTTATCTTTTTAGATATATAATATTATTTTGAGTTATCAGTGTTAAAAATAACATTGCTTGATAACATTGCATGTAAGTTCATCAACAATAGTTAAGATTCATGGGAATTCCAAAAAAAATATATATAACATCAGTAATATTTTATTGGTTCGAAATTTCCCTACATTTTGTGCTGATTTTCCTTTTCCCTAAAAAATATTTTTCTCCTCTAGATCTAGGGAAATTTCCCTAGACATAACATCACTGGCGCGCAGTATCATTCATTCCTTTTTATACCTCGGTAACTATTGTCTATAATATAGACCTGAAACTGAGAATACTCCTCATCAAGACCTATGTATGGAGTATCTTGATGTACGGCTGCGAAACATGGTGCCTATCCGAAAGAGATAAACGGAGGCTAGAGGCTTTTGAGATGTGGTCCTATAGAAGACTATTAGGAATTTCCTGGAGAGACCACATCACAAATGAGGAGGTTCTCCAAAGAATCGATGGAGGAAGGCACCTGCTCAGGATCTTGTCCGAAAGGCGCGCAAGATGGATCGGCCATGCAATAAGACAAGAAGGCCTCTTGCATGCCATAATGGAGGGTATGACGAAATTGAAATTGCTGCAAACCAATCCCAGGATTGAAACCAGAGAGAGAGAACTACCGTCTCGCTCTTGTACTTTAGGGATTAGATGTACCACAAAAACCATTCTCACAATATACTGTACAAGCCATTTTATAGCGTTTAAAATAATAAATAAATAGAATAAGTAAATAAAAAGATAAAAATAACTAACCATCACGCCGTTTCCGCGCAGAGATAAGCAGAGAGGATAGACCTATATGCCCAAAGCATCAAAGATTCCCTTTTTTAAACTTAACCATTACGCTTTCCTTGGACTTGCATTCTTTCTAGATCTACACGGTCATACTACCACGCGTATGACTCAGAGATCCCATGTCTACACCAATATTAGTATTTCAATTATGCTGATAGCTAGTTTTCTCTTTAATAAATTACAAAAGTCGTTATTCTGCAAAATATTCCACTGTCTTCGGAAAATAACTACAGGCACCTTCAATATCATAACAGATATTCAAAATACCAGACAACCGATTTTGAAGCTTGAACACGCAATGTCACAAATCCTCTTAAACCTCCAACTTAACCACTCGTAAAATAACTTTAACCAATTGAAAACCTGTCAAAATTCCCATTACTTCTTATCATTCAAAAAGCATCCCTCTGGATTTTCAATTTCGCGAAATTCTGGAATTTCATATTTTAAATGGGGAATTTAAGGCTCTATCACTATTCTCTCTTCTACCATGTCTTTGTGTTTAGCAGACTCAGGTTGAGGCTTTCTCGGATTGGAAATGTCTCCCGTTTGTCTTTCTCTTTCTCCCCCATTCTTTGTCCCCTATTCCGTTCTTCTTCCCCTCGCCTTCTCAGTAGCAATGTGTTGACGGTCCGTACAAGATTGAAAACACCAGACCAGCAGGGAAGTAGAGCGTCTATTTTACAGAAAGGATTTGGTATTGTTTCACTTGCAACAAACATATTAATATAATCTATTTGGTTCACACATATTATGTAAAAATACTTGGAAAGGGACTTCTTTTTGATATGTTAAACTAAAATGTAAATCTGGTTTAAAAGTCAACGGAACGTGCCATAAGTACGTGTACTAGCTTACTAAATACTACATTTCCCCGTCGCAATACCCATACACTCTATGGCTTTATTATTTCTCCATTTTCTTTCTCCATGGCAAAGAGAAAGGAAAGTGTGTTTTATTTTATTTGTTTTTTTTTTGGAAAATCAACAGATATGTTCTACTTGTATTAATAACAATAATAATATACATAATACCCAATGATAGATTTTCACATAATTAAAATTATAATTAAAAATTAAAACAAAAAGTGAGGGTCCTGTACCCATAAGAACTTAACAAATTATAACCCTGAAAATTATTCAAAAAAAAAGATATAAAAACACAATATAAACTGTAATAATCTGCTTACAAAATTTCAGAGTCAGAAATTTGTTCTCACTTCACAACACCAATAATAATTATATGTACATTGTACATAGCTACAACTCAAGAGTAAATACAATAGTAAGTCAAATGACAAGTATGCAACTGGAAAGGATTCAAAGCAATAATATGGTAACTTGCAATACGGTCAAAAAATTATTTAATGTTGACTATGACATACTTTTTAAGGTACTTAAATTACATGAGAATATGTCTATATCATTAAAATTCTTATCAAATACATTACATGTTCTGAATATAAAAGCATTTTGTCTGAGATTAGTAGAACATTTTTGAAGATGAAAAATTGATTTTTCTCTGGTTCTAACGGAGAAAAAAAATTATTTATTATTCTCTAAAATTAATCTCAGCCAAAAGGGGTGGACAATCAATAAAACCATTGATAATTTTATGAAGATATATTATATCTGCCGAGTCTCTTCTAATTTTTAATGATTTAAGTCCATAAGGGTCCTGCAAGCTGTTAATGTTATGAAAACCAATATTAAACTTGAAATATAAATGATGAACAAATTTTCTTTGGATGGCTTCAATGCGTTTAATATAAATATTATATTGAGGATTCCATATTTGAGAAGCGAATTCAAGATGACTGCGAACATATGAAAAATACATTATTTTAAGTGTTTGGATGTTCTTGAAATCTTTTCCAATACGGAATAAGAATCCTAACATTCTAAGGGCTTTCTTCACAATCATATTAATATGTGCCTCGAATGTAAGTTTACTATCAAGTAGAACACCTAAATTGCGAATTTGAGTAACCCTTTTGAGTGATTGGCTGGCTATATGGTAGTTATGGTCAAATTTTATTTTATTTCTAGTGAAGGTAATCACATAAAATTTAGAAGTGTTCATGTTGAGTTTATTAATTATACAATAGTCATTAAGCCTATAAAGATCTTCTTGTAATTTAATGCAGTCAATGATAGAGTTAATCGGAAGATATATTTTCATATCATCAGCGAAGAGTAGAACATTTGCATAATTAAAGCATTTTATAATGTCGTTGATGAAAATTGTGAATAGTAACGGTCCCAGGTGAGATCCTTGGGGTACACCAGAAGGTATATTTACGAACTCAGAGATGAAGCCATTAATTGTTACTCCTTGAGTGCGCCCATTAAGATAAGAGACTAACCATCGATACAAATCTCCGTGAATTCCTAAAGCTAGTAATTTGGATAAAAGAAGACTGTGATCAATTTTATCAAACGCTTTCGAGAAATCTGTATAGATTACGTCAACTTGGATTTGATCATCCATTGATTTCGTAATATTTTCAATGAATATGGCAAGATTGGAGACAACCGATCTTTTTTTCATAAAGCCATGTTGGTTCACGAGTATTACAGACTGGACGCAGTTATAAAGTTGTTCGTGAACAATTTTTTCAAAAATTTTACTGAAGATTGGTAACTTAGATATCGGACGATAGTTCTGGACATCATTTTTAGGCCCAGACTTAAATACTGGTGTGATAAAAGCACACTTCCAACGATCCGGAAAGATGCCTTCTTTCAATGAGGATTGAAAGAGCAATAATAGGGGCTTCGAGATTGCCTTGCTACACATTTTGATAAAGAATGCTGGAATTTTATCACTACCCGCACCCAATGAGTTAGAAATAGTATCGATTATTTTTTCTATTTTTTCTTGTTATACTTTATGATATCCGAACTAGTGACCGATCGAAGGTTCGGTTTCGGTTTCGATTTTGGCAAGTTTCGGCATCAGTTTCGGTTTCTTCGGCCGCCCGAAACTCTGCAAAGGACCTCAATAATTGGTAAATTTAGTCTTAAGAATATTGTGATTGTAAACGCAATTTAACTTAAAATACTCAATTAATGAGATGCTTTCTTTAAAATGAACATAAGTGTTGATTATTGACAAATTTTTGTTCCAAGAAGTAGTAAACATGATTGCTAATTTTTGGTAATATCAAAAAAATATATTATTTTCACATACTTCAATTATTGTTTTTTTTTAATTCATTTAACACATGCTAACTGTTTGTATAAGTGTAAATAATAAGCCAAATTTCAGTAAACAATCGATTTTTAATACGTCTAAAAAAATTTCGGTTTCGGTTTCGGCCGAAACTGAGACAGCAACCGAAGATTCGGTTTCGGTAGAAATACCCGTTTCAGTCGGACACTAATCCGAACATAATATAGCAGTGCAAAAGTAGGTATCTACCGCTTATTAGACCAAACATACCATCTTGCTTACAAAATTTAATGAGCGAAATATTTAAATTCAAAGCAATCGAGGTCTAGAGTTCATTGAACCATAGTTACGCGGAACCCAACCCACCTTAGTATTTTTGATTTAATTTTTTTAAAGAACCGCGGAAAGCTTTTGATCGAAGGTTATCTTTATATGTAGACGTACCTTCAGTTCCACACAAAGATTATTGACAATGATAGCTGGAGCTTCCATGTAAATTCACAATCCCCAGCCAAGAATCACTTTTTCAAACCGTTATCCGGAGGAGTGGGTAAATTCAATGGGAACAAATGAATCGGAAAACAAAGAAAGGGAGAAAGGGCCTAGAGGCAAGAATCGCTTGGAACAGAGATTCCCAAAGTAAACCCTACTGCCACCTATATACTACTTCTGAATGGTGCTGAGAATATTGTGATGGTATCAAGAGGTACGGAGTAGTAAAAGCAGTGAGCAATGCTAACAACTTTTTGCTAATTTGATCTCTCTACAGATTACGTTATTATTTTAGCTACAAATACAATTGTGACTTTGCAGTCAGCCGAGCTATTCTCTATTATTTGTGGGAACGAGATCAATATCTATCTCGATCGACATAGATCTCGGGCGAGATATCTTGCCAGATTTGTGGGATTTTCTATCGCTGTTAAATGAATAAATAAGCATGCATACTTGCAGGAATGTGTGTTTAAAACGACCTAAACTAACATGCATGACAGCTCACAGCTGAAATTCTGACATCGGCCCGTTGAAAAAGCAAATAACAGCCATTAAAAATCACACAAATCTGACAGGAGATCTCGCGCGATATCGATCTCGTTCCCACAAAAAATAGATAATAGCTCAGGCTGGTAGATGCGCATAATTTAATTCTGTCTGTGGTTTGAGTCCTCCCACTTAAATCCATATTTCTCTGACCTACTTCACCAAAACGCCACTCTACTTTCTGGTTTCAAACTAGATGATATCTGTCAGTGGTACAAAATGTAGTGGGGGCATTTCGTTGCTTTGGTTGGACAGGGTTCTATCTTTACTTCGCTTTGTTCTGAAATATTAGGTTTCAAAGTTTGTTAAATTTCTGATTTTAAGGTTGATTCTCGTATAAATTAATTTCTTTGAACATATTTTAAAGGAAAATATTAGAACAGGAAGTAAACTTACCATTTAAAAACATACCTAAAGATGCGCATAACGTTTCCAATTAGCTAGGTCCGAATAACTCATTGCGTAAGGTACTACATTTTCCTAATGGCATTCCAACGTAAGGTTCTGTCCTATTAAAATATTTTCGTTTGAAAATGTGTAACACTAAAATGTTTTACACAATAATGATCCTCAAAATCAGAAATTGTTACTTTGCATACTTTGAATCTCGGAACATGATAAGAGGAAGTTCAAACCCGATTAATCAAAGTGGCGAACTGAACCGCGCATCGCAACAAGTTTCTATGGAAATACAACAAAGATTGATCTGAATATTATTTTGATTATAGAAATATGGGTCTGCATTCAAAGGTTATTTTTGAAAAAAAATGTTCGTTAGAATCCTGTCTAAACAGAGTGATGATTGGAGATGAGTTGAGACTCGAAATGTTTTGAAATTACTGATGTGGAATATTCTGTTGGTTTTACCGTTGAAACTTCCACGTGCTATATTTTACAACATATATACTAATAGTAGAAAATGATAAATGATTTATACAAATCATAGTACTTTCATTAAATTTACCAAGATATTAAATAATCTTATGAATGTGTATAAAAATCCTCTCAAATTTCTATGCTCGAAACTCTCCCAGCTCCTAGGAACATCTCCGTCTTAATTAAATGCAAATTTAAATTACTGAAAGGGTGTATTATTATATTATTATATATGTACATAGGTACCTTAAGTCCTTGTTCTCCTAACGAAGATGTTCCCAAAGTGTTTCCATATTCAAGTGCTGAAATCTCTACACAAGAATTGTCTTTCAGACAAAACTTCCCCCTCACAGACCCCAGCACTACACTTACCCTTTCAGCGTTATTGTTCAAACCAGCGCTTGGGGTAGTTGCTACCCCGCCCGCCTATTATTATAATAATCTTTCGAAAGCTTTTTCTCTTTGGGAAACTCGGCAAACGCCAGTCTGCCACTAGTATCTTTTCCACGTTAGTTTAAATTTAATTAAATATTTAATTATTCTGTCCCGGTACTCTGCTCACGCGATTCACACTCTCTCGCGTAATTAACGCTGTATTTCACTGGAAGCGCTAATTTCACTTTTTTTTATTTTATTCAAAATGAATATTCATTGTATTTTCTGGAATCCGGCTTACGATAAATACTTCGGAAAATTATTTTATCACCTTTTTCGCGCACTTTAAGCTAATCGTTTGAAATTCCAAGCTTGATCCAATTAATTGTAAAATGTTTTATTTTGAGGGAATTATCATTTGGACGATGAGAAACACGGTTCTTTAGAAAAACTCAAATAAAAAGCCTTTAATTATTACACTGAAATCTCCTTTTTTTTGGAAAAGCGGTTACTGGCGTTATTTTTGATATATTTCTACAAACCTTTGCAAAAATTCCATGTCATGTCCAGCCCCCAATGTCAATTCCATTATGAATTACGAAGCTTTGATTAAAACCTCTTCTTTTGGCACCTTCTTCTATTGGAGATCGACTATTGTCAGGCTTGACTTCACCCTGCAGCTCAGAACAACTTTGTCGAAATGCACTCATAGCGACCACGTAGGTTTCGAGTTCATGGCGAGGTATTTATTCCCCCTCTACGTGTTCCGTTAATGTTTTCGTGTATTCTTTGTTTCGTTCATAAATCACGTTTCTCATTACATTTAGAGTCGATTCTGTGATGTAACTTTTTCGATACTAGCTTTATTTAGTCTTCTGGTAAATCAAGTCCGAGGTTGGAATTTTTTAGACAAAAATTGAAAAAAAAACATTCGCTGGGGATCAGTCGAAGCATAAACTTGGCTCCAAAAGTTATGAAAAATATAGAGTTTCCGGATGCCGTGTATATATTGAAGGTATTTTAGCTTTTTCTTATTGTAATTGGTACAATTTAACAACAATATAATTTACATAATTCATTGAAGAACTTTTAAATTGGTTAGAAAGATATCTGGGTATTTTGAGGTGCGTCTTTATATCTGCTGTTCAAATGTTTAAATGAAATGATAGCATATTGTTTTATTTATATTATTTTACATTTTTGAAATAAGATAAATGAGCTGAAATCTTTGATAAAATAAATACGATATGAACCTACCTACTTATTCACGTATGTATATTTCATATGTAAGTCATTTTTGTTGTCAAAGCCAGTACGTCAAAGAACTTAAATTGGGTTCAGAGGAAACCCTTTCTTTTGTTGGAATAAAATATTAAATAAAACATCAACCCTTTAACATATCCAATACGTCAACGCGACAGCCGTCCCATTTCATCGCCAAGCCTATCAGAGGTCGTATTAGGAGACTTGGCCATGCGTGAAATTGAGTTAACAACGAACCTAACACCCCTAACTTGTAGACATAATGGTCGTACATTAAATCGAACCGTCCTTATGCCGAACTAATGGGAAAGAACAAAAAGACCCTCAACTTTCGAGATAAAAATATGTTCACCATAATGGTGCTGTCTTGAATGGGCACCGCTCAATTTATTCAATGGATTACCTCGAGAAAAGGCGTTTGAAAAATTACGACTTTTGGTCAAAAATATTACATTCTATTTAAGTAATGATTTTCATTTCAAATGTCTCTTTGTCCTAAGTCGTAGCTATTTTAGTTAAGAATTTGTTAGATTAACTTTTTGTTTTATACTGAAGCAAACCCGCGAATAATCACAGGATAAATTCTTTAACACTGACACATAAATTCAAAGAAGATTCAAGTTCCTCGAACCAGATTTATGCAAGACGCACAAACAACCGAAATTAGTACGATTGCAATTAAATTTTAATTCTGTACGAAAATTAATGATTTATCAAAGATTATGTAGGTAGGTACTATACGCATTAGACTAATGAAATAACCGTATAATTTGGATATGATTTTAGATTTTCACGACCAAAAGTATTTTTGTTGTTTATTTTTGGAGTGTTATGCCGTGTTGCGCTACCTTCTCCTTTAGACAACGTTTCGGACAGCGTTACAATTGTTACATTTCGGTAGGGTACATCTGCCCTGAAGATGGACAATGTAACGCTGTCTGAAACATTAGCTAAAGGAGGAGGTAGCGCAACATGGCGTAACACCCCAAAAGTAATAACAAAAAAATCATTTATTTTAAAATGCTGAAATGCGTATGACGTTTTTCTTAGCAAGACATTTTTATAAATGTCATCACCGTACAGGATCGTCAGCTGTCCGGAGCCAGTGGATTTATGTTGTGAGTTTGAACGTAGGGGGGAAGGGAAGGAGATGTGGAAGAGAAAGGTTGGGAAATCTTAACTATTAAAATATGGTCAACGAATACGGCTAAAGCTATTTCATCATCGTTTCGTTTCTAAATAGTGATCAGGTTACCGACAGTATATTATATAAGGGTATCAACGATTTGGAAATATTACAAATATTTGTCAGATCATTCAAATGTTATAATAGTATATTTGCGGCACGTTCCAGAGTGGAAGATACTCTTAGTATCGCCCTGGTGTAATTTCACCATTCAAAATTGAAACATTGCTAAATAAAAAAAAATTGTAATCGGTGGCACGCGAGCTGTTTGAAAACTGAATGTACTGGGACTGAATATTGGGGAGCGGGAGAGGGGAGAGGGGAGAGGGTAGGCAAGGAAGGTGTAAGGGGAATGCGGGAGAGGAACGGGGATGCACGTTAATGAACATGCAGGGAGAAACAATTTATTTCTTTGAATATGGCTTTGCAACGCATGCCGGGAACCAGCTTTTCAAAACTTTCTGGACGCGAGATCTAATGTACACAGAACTATTAGTAATTAAAAGCTAAAAGCCCACCAAAAATGTTGGAAAAAATGAAAAATTTATCAACGCTTTGGTGACCAAAATCGTATTACAAATATTTCATAAAATTCTTCAACGTTTCCCGGAATTCATAAATTATTTTCATATTCTTCAGCATAATATATATTATAAATTTCGTATAATTTTGGTTCAAAAACCATTACATGTATTTTTTGTGCCTTTAAAAAATATTTTGTAAAGTTATTTTTGATCCCAGTGATGTCTTTTTTTACTGGATGAAAATAATTGCATTCTACTTGTGTATAGGTCCAAATAGCTTTTATTCTATATGATAAGTAGGAAATCAGTAAACAATAAACAAAAAATTTTGATTTAATTTGGTTATTTAATTTCTTCGTTCTTACAGTATTAATAAGTAGTGAAGTTTGTGACTATGCTACTACCTATCGTAATAGAACCGAATTAAAGCAAGTAGCTAATAACGCCAAAAGATGACGCCTCTTGCGTTAACAGCGAGCAGAAGGAACGTCGGCTGGCAGGGGTAAGTGCTCTTGAATTTTCATGAATCTCTCAAGTCCGGATATGAATGATATGTACGTAAAGTTTGTGATTAAACTACAGTCGTGTTGCCCGCCGCCCTCAGGGCCTACCCGCAGATCAGGTTTTAACTGCTAGTAATAATTATTATTACTATTTAAAAATTATTTCATAAGAAATTATTTTCAAAATATAGAAACATTAACTGACCAACTTGGAAATTCCCATTCTAGGATAACCAATTGACAATATTAGATTATAATATTACAATACCGCTTGGTATGTAGCATATCATGTACAACATTTGCAAAATTTAGAGGCACCTACACCATTATATATGGTAACAATTATCGAAAATACAAGAGCTCGATAAATTTATTTATAGCAATATTTCGAAGGCTAATCCAAAATATTAATAAAAAAAAATTATATAAAGAGGACGTTAAGAGAGGTATTTCACTTAGACGATTTCTGGCATTATTAGAAATAAAAAATAAATAAAATTGAAATTTTGGTCTCCGCTACATGTTTGAGAGAATTTTTTTTCATTTTTTTTTTCTTAAAAATCACACAATAAATATATTGTTCCACTTGTTGTCACTTAAGCTCAGCCGAGTAACCGACCAACCCCTCATTCCGCCACAAACTGTACAATAACTAATGATTTTTTAAATGTTTTAAGTTGAAACTACGACAAATACAAGAAACAAAACAAAGCGGCCAATGAGCGCAGACCTATCGTCGTTTTCGTTTTATTCTCAAACAATAGGAGCCTTGCGCGTAGTTTGATGCTTCGCAGGTGCCGTAGTGCGTCATTTCCGTTTCATCCGAATTTCAAATCACTCTAACGGGGCTAAGGAAGTTTCGCTTCAAAAATCGGAGTTTAAAAAATATTTATATTTCTGATTTGGTCAACAATTCCACCCTTTGGAATAACAAGGCTCCATCTAACACGGTAACGTCATGCAATAAAAGGATCTTTAATAAGTAGTGTCCGACCGAAATCGGACTTTCTACCGAAACCGAAACCGAATCTTTGGTATCTATCTCAAACTTTTTTAGACATGTTAAAAATCCATTGTTTACTGAAATTTGGTTTATTTTTTACACTTATGCGGATGGTTAACACATGTTAAATGAAATAAAAATAATAATTGAAGCATGTGAAAAATAACATTTTTGTGTGTATTACTGCTGTAAAACAAACAAAAATTATAAAAATTAACAAAACATTTTAACTACTTCATGGAACAAAAATATGTCAATAATGAACACTTACATTATAAAGGAAGACCTCATTAATTGAGAATTTTAATTTTAATTGCGTTTACAATCACAACATTCTTATTACATGTGTTAAATGAAATAAAAAAACAATAATTGAAGTATGTGAACAAATATATATACATGATATAAATATATGTACGTTTTTAGATTTTCACGGCCAAAAGTATTTTCGTTATTTGTTTTTGGGGTTTTATGCCGTATTGTGCTACCTCCTTCGGCAGATCTGCCGGATCTACCGGATCTGCCCTGATGATGGACACTGCAACGCTGTCCGAAATGTTGGATAAAGAAGGAGGTAGCACAACACGGCATAACACCCTAAAAACAAATATATTTTTTTACTGCCATAAAACAAACAAAAATTATGAAAAATAACAAACATTAGATGTATGTAACAAACATGTACTCATATGCGCGAGAAAGAACACGTACATTTCCAACATAATCACGCCGGACCGGCCGGCGAACTCAGCTGATGATGACATGCGAGCCACGAACTCATCCGAACGAACGCAGAGTTTCGGTACGGCGCGGGCGCGGCGGAAGGTTCGGCAGATTTTGAACTGAAACTGACGCCGAATCTAGATTTTTTTGCCGAAACCGAAACTTTGGTCGGTCACTAATAATAAGCCACTTAAGAGTTTTTTTTTTCATTATTTGTTTTTGGGGTGTTATGTGTTGCGCTACCTTCTTCTTTAGCCAACGTTTTGGACATCGTTGCAGTGTCCATCATCAGAGCAGATCCGGTGGATGTGTAATTTTTGGTCGTGAAGTGTGTGCTTATTTACTTCGAAGCGATACCGTGTCGCCAGCACCACTAACTTTCACCAGTACAAAATACTCGTGACAAGCAGTGGCGTCATCGCCGCGGAACGGAATAGAAAGTTCATTAAAACGTGGTATTTATGCTAGCCAGGGGCAAGTCCGTTTGCGACTTAAGAGTTCATTATCGCACGACTTTACCGCAACAGATGAAACCTTGTTATTCCAAAAGGTCGAATTTGCTAAATCAGTATCATATTCACTTATGGCAAAGTAACCCAACTGAATAGGCGCTAGTGTGTGTTGTTTATATGTTATGTTCTAAAGTACCACTAAACAACGTAGAGAAGGTATTAGTGGTCAATAATTGAATCAGGTATTGGTATGCAAGACCGGCATAATTAATAAAGCAAAACCGGTAATTAGTAATTAGTTACACCAATCCCTTTTGGCTATGTGGGCTAGGCTATTTTGAGCAAACTAATATACACGTTCAATAGAAGCCGGCGTGGTCGAGGGTAAGGCTTTTGACTCACAATCCGAATGTCACGGGATCGAATCCCGGCGTATTTGTGTTATTTTGCAATTGATTCTAAAAATAATATATATCTAGTATATTTGCGGCACATTCCAGATTGAAAGATACTCTCAATATCTCCGTGGTGTAGACCACCATTCAGAAATGAAACGTTGCTTGAAATGGAAAATCATTTTTAAAAAAAGAACCTTTCTACACGAATGGCACAGGAGAATAACGAGGCATACCAAAAATATTACATCTCATAAATATTTTTTCCTTGATCCATCTTATTGATCATAAGTCATTATAATGTTCAACGTCTATATTACTAAATCCAATGTAATATAATTGTACTTGCAATTTATAGTAATAATAAGAATATTATAAAATTTTATTTTGTTAAAATCAGCACCATTACAATTATACCTCTAAAACACGTACAGACAGCATAAAATGTACGGGAAGATAAATTACAAGAAGAGCCTAGAAGAGACTAGAAGAGACATGAACAGGTAAGAAAGATTTTTTTTTCGAAGAAAACTTCTTCTAAAAGGTTGTTACTTTGTGATGTCATTATTTATTTATTAAAAGAAAATAACTTAGTTTACATCATACACCATTTATTAAAATATGATCATAGCTTTGACATAAATTCTGGTCTTCAAATATTACATACAGGAAATAAAACATCGCAAATCAATAATTTAGAAATTTTAGAAATAAGAAAGAATATAAATTCCAAAGCTGACATTATTAATAAGCAAATTTTTTCTGTTAACCCTGTTTTACATATCTTCCCACTTAACCGGCCTTTTACTTCTAATAGCTTGGTAATCCCCAATTCTTCGAAACTCCCACCATTGTCAACCCTTCCCCCTCCTTCAATTTCTTCTCTCCATATGTAATCTATAATTAATTTTTAACTTTAGTATACTTTTATTCCTGAAGAAGTGAACATGATTCACGAAACATGTTGATAGTATAAAATATAAAAAATAAAGTGATGTAAACTAAGTTATTTTCTTTTAATAGGTAAGAAAGGTAAAAAGTAAAAATGTGCAAGAAAAGACAAGACGAAAGAAGAACCATGGTAAGCCAAGAAGGGGCAAGAAGTGCTAAGAGAAACTAAAAGTCCCTACTACACACTGTTCTGATAGGGCACAGCTTGATATATTACCGTAGATAGCTTCTCCGGTTAATGTTAATAAAATAAAATGTTGAAATATCAAACGTTTTCCGGTAAAATTGCATTGTAAAATGTGGTAAAGAGAAGAATGGATTCGAAAAAAAATATAGTTCTTCATAAGACACGTAATAAGGCTCATCGTAAATAGGTATCTACTAATGGAGCCTACTCCGATAAATGTTACGTAGAAAAATGTGGTAAAGAAAAGGATGGATTCGAAAAAAATAGAGTTCTTCCTAAGATACGTAATAAGGCTCATCGTAATAAGGCTCATCGTAAATAGGTATCTACTAATGGAGTTCAGTTTTCTCAGGAGAAATGATAGGAAATCTTATTAAAATGTTGCGAAAATCAGTTAATTATTTTACCCCTAAGTTAAAGATCAGCCTCTGATGATGTTTAAGCGTTTCCTAAGTTGATTGTTTCCATCTCCCCTCCGAGAAAACCTTCATCTGTACATACGTTCCCTAAGAAGATTACTTAGAACCTTAGAGCTAAATAAGAAAAGTTCCTTCCCCAGGCAGTGTAAATACCTACGGTAAGGTAGAACGTATAATTCCAAACTACACACAACTCACTCGTCAATATAACTCGTATTAAACAACGCTGAAGTAACAAAAGAGGACCTTTCATGTCTTAAGAAATATCGCTCAAACAAGGCGCAATAGACTTTTATTTAAAAAAAATACGAATAAGTAATTGATGAATTTTAGCGTCGTCGCCATCTTAATTCTAGAAATTATTAAGAAACACCTCAACAGCTACCTGTCTTATGCTATCTCTCTCTAGTCTTTTATCGTGTCCACTACTTGAGCTACTTGAGCTCAAGTCTTCCTTGACTCTTCAACACTCCTTTGACCTGCAGGCTCTTCTTAATAAAGCCTCAGTGGAAGTCGAATAACTTCCATCCTCGCTACATCATCACCATTACATAGTATAAAAAGAGGTCGCTCAAAATGTATGTGCGCGTTAATCTTTTAAACTACTCAACGTATTTTCATATGGTTTTCACCAATAGATAGAGTGATTGAAGAGGAAAGTTTGTATGTATAATACATGTAAATTATATTAGATAAAAGCCGAGAAATTCAAAGAAAACATATTTTTGTGCGATTTAAAACGGCTGGCGGGCCGTACTATAGTCACTTTTGAAATTCGTTCTACGGAATAAATTGGAAAATAGATGTCCTAGAGTAAGTAGGTATTTGATTTTCCCTTTTCAAATATCCATGGTGGGTTTCTTCATTTACCGAGAATGCTAAATGCAATGCTAATTGTAAAAGTAAACGGTCGAATGCATAGAAATTTTTAAATTTCGATCGTTTACTTTTACAATTAGCATTGCATTTAGCATTCTCGGTAAATGAAGAAACCCACCCCCAGTGTTGCATTGTAAATAAATGAAAAATAAATAAACGCCCGGGTTGCCGGCACTGAAACTGAACTGAAGCATTGTTGGCATTAGTGGCGTTCGCTCGAATTGCATTACATAGTATAAAATGAAGTCGCTCAAAATGTAAGTGCGCATAGATCTTTTAAACTACGAAACAGATTTTCGTGCGGTTTTCACCAATAGAAAGAGTGATTCAAGGGGAAGATTCATATGTATAATACATGCTTATTATAGTAGAGCAAAGCCGAGAAATTCAAATATTCAATTCTGGCAGCGGGCAGCTAGCTGGTGGTGTGGGTTTTATAAAGGTTGGGTAATGGCGTTGTGTTTTGTTATCCACAGCAAATGTGGCCGGGTCTGCTAGTGCACTGATAAGTAAAACTTAGTCGGAGTCACGCCACTTTTTTGGATGGCTGATTCTTCTAAAGAACTTCCTTAAAAAAATACATGTTTTTTATCCTTTGTGATTAAACAGGGGTGAGCACCCATCGGTCTGAATTGTAAGGTTAGTTATAATAATAATAATTGGATAATTTGTAGAGCGCCGTTTTTGTGAAAAATCACCTCAAGGTCTCTGTACAATTTATTAAGAATTCTTAGGTTCTATCTAATTTTACTATTTACAAATGGATACAGAAACATACTTACCTGGTAGGTCACTTCCGATAAACACACTTTAATTAGAAAGTTTATGCTTGGAGAAGATAACGCATTTGCATGCAGAGGACATTATATTTAAAGCACTGGACATTGCACGATTTTACATTTGCTACCCCCATCACTGTATTATATTTATGAAAAGATTAGTGGCAAAATTAAAGTTGATATTTATTTTGAAGGACTGAAGAATTAAGGACTCTTCAGGGCTGGAGAATGTTCATGAAATGACCTTTACAATCGCTTATAAATAGGATTTTTTTCTACATTTTTACCAATTAGTTATTTACAGTGTCGCGGGCATTGAATGTGAAGGTGAAAAATTTTTGAGTTTATGGATACGACTGTCTGAAAAAGTGAGTTTTGAGTTTAGCAATCTAAATCCTTCCTTCAAACATAATATTATTTTCTTTACCTAACAAATAATGGTAAATTCGGGTTGAGCATGAAAAATATTATAATGTGCATCCACTGAAGCTGAGCTGAGCATGAGCTGTCCACTGAAATCAATTTTTGAATTGCTTCTCTTGAGAGGGAACAAAAACAGATGGCTTGTTTTTCTATGCATACTCGACGTAATATTTGTAACAAGCTTTACTTTCACATCTCTGGCGCTAACAGAATTCATGAGCACACAACTTCGTCCTCTACAAATCTTTATAGCAAGGTTCGCATTAAATAACATTACGGTAGCTGCGAATCCCGCATAGACAGACTAAACAAAGGGGCCAAATAATACTTCAAAGACTTCTTGAGGAAGGAGTGCCTTGTTTGTTTGGGGCCCGCATGTAATTAATTAAAACTCCCTTCAATCTTAGTACCTAGCTAGTACGTAACTAGTCACAAGTCTTCTAGTATTACTGTAATGTACTAGCTACTTTAATTTACACTCAAGTTTATTGAGGAAACTGTTAGCTTTCGCTTCTTGTAATACTTTGCATTGGTGGTTTCAAGGGGTTCATGTTTCTTGGGGTCAATCATGTATAACCAACATAAAACATGTACAAATGATTCAAAACGCCATGGTAAAATTGCTAGTAAGCAAAACCGTTTTTAACCAAAGACGAGATATTAGTATCGTATATAAATCAATCAATGTATTTCCTGTACGTGCAATAATAATAATGTGGCAAAAAAATGTATTGCAGCTAGGGTTGCCATCTGTCCAGCTTTAGCCGGACATGTTTGGCTTTTTTAGGTCGTGTCCGGCTAAATATTTATGTGTCCGGCCTGTCCGGCTTTTGTTAGGCTTTTTTTGGTTCGCGCGGGTTTTGTCTTCCGAACTTCTGAAATTGGCGGAATATTACTTTCAAAGAGTTTTCTCTTTAATAAACACCCAGTGGACCAAGGAACGCAATAAATTGCAAACAATTGCTAAGATGGTGTACACATTGTATAATTTAAAAATGACATGTCAAGGATTTTATTAAATGATTTCCAAAGAAAACGACGTTTTGGATAAAGTAGGTGAAAACGCCAAATATACAAAATGGTAGATTTTTGTAATTTTTGAATAATTTGGAGAAGTCGAGATTTCATTTTAATTTATGTTTTTCGTTTTTTGTCCACAAAGATAAATATGTTTCATTTTATATCTATTTAACGAAAAATTTTAGTCAACTGTTTAACCAGAAAAAAAGTTTTTTTTTTGTTTGTTTGTTTTATAAATTTAGTATGTCTACAGACAGAAGACTCAATATTTTTTATTTTGTTATTGACTTTATATTCTATACAAATGTCAACTGATGACAAGGATAAAACTGATTAATGATTGTTGTTATTAAATTGGTTAATGCGTGATTAATAAACAACTGCAACTTATAACAGATTTTTTATTATTATGCATAAAAGTTATGTCCAAAATTATGTACGTACGTCCGGCTTTTAGGGCAAAATGTTCGGCCTTACAGAGCGCAGAGTCAGGCTTTTTTATTTTAGAAGATGGCAACCCTAATTGTAGCATAATATATATCCGGCAGTCCATGTAAAACAATGGTGGATCATGCACACAAAACGCGTCTCATACAAAATGAAGGAATGAAAGTACCTGTGTTTCAAAACAAATATGGTCAAAGAACCTTTTAATATATTATACCATTAATATTTAACAAATTGTCATACGAATTTAAAGAAAACTGCTCTGTAACGAAATTCTCACTGATGTTAAAATCATGGCTATTGGGGAGTAACCTTATGTTTTAAGATTATATTTTGCTCACTCTCACCATGTATTAATTTGCAATTATGTTATTATTTACTTAACTGTCTAATGATAATTTAAAAAAATACATTTTGTATGAATACCTCACAAGAGTCCCAGTTGCTCCCGTCTGGAGTCAGTGAGACAATGGCATCCCCAATTGGGGTATGTTGTGAGGCTGAAGGTAGTTGGGAGGGGAAGGAGATGGGAAAGAGGAAGGCGGGGAAGTACCTGGCTTTTCAGATCAGCACGCCCAAGGCCATTTCAAGCAACGTTTCAATTCTGAATGGTGGTCTTACACCAGGGCGATTCTAAGAGTATCTTCCACTCTGTAACGTGCCACAAATATAAACTCGTATATATTATTTTTAATTAATTAATTGTGAAATAACACAAATTAATTAAATAATCGGATTGCGATTCAAGAGTCTTGCCCCTCAACCACGCCGGCTGTCATGATTGTCGCCTTGCTGCTACTGGTACAGGAGGAACCTTCAGGAGCTTTAGTTTTTTATACTTACTTTTCAGCATTATACAATTTATGTTAATGTTTCACAATATGTTATTTCAAAATGCATTCAAATGAAAATTTTGTATTTTTTTTTAAATAATAATAAAATTTGAATTGACGTCATAGACATTTGAATATTAGTAAACCTGCCCTAAGTGATAAAAGCGTATTATTTCCCCCTCCCCATACCGGTTTCATTGGAACCGGCTGGGGTTGAGAATGGCTTCGCGTGAATCTAAAAAATGTGACGTCATCATTCTTCTGCGAGCCAGCGTTGATCGCTCATCAGTGCATTTTACGAAATAACACCGCAAAAAACATGGTTTGTGTTTTGAAAACGTGTAAATATATACTATCACTCGAGATACATGGCGTGTGCTCGTCGATGTTTACGGGGTAAGTAAATTATGAAACATTTGTAAAAGTGTCCTAACTAAATACGGCAACAAAATATTGGAGTCTGAAAATAGGCGAACTTTACTTTGCCGTATTTAGACTTCGCAAATTTGTTCATTACGCGGCGAGCAATTCGCGCTTCCATGTAAAAAGATCTATTCATTCAAAAGCAGAGTTTACTTTTAAGAACCAAATGGTAATATTATAATGCGAGATGCCTATATACTGTCATATTGAGTTATTGACGAATCACATATCTCCAAAAACATCTTCCCGCTCTGCGCCCCACTGTAGTTGTTGTCTACCCTTCACCTTTATGTTCTGGTCTAGTAATATCCACACGTCTATGATTGACTTGATATAATAATATTTATATTTGTAAACCTTTCTATTAGCCTCCACTTTGTGTTTCTGATAGAGACGTCCATGTAATTCTTTGCAGCTCAAAATCAGAGGTCTACGTATTTATGACAGTAAAATTTAACATGTCTTAAAAATGTATACATAGTACGCGAAAAAATTTCTAATTTTTGTAGTCGAAATTTTGCGAAATTTTCATTATGCGCGACCCCTAAGTAATAAAATGATATTAGGTATTTAATTCTTCACTACTCATGTATTCATAGCGACAATAATTGTTTCACAAAATTTGAACAATTAATCAAAATTTTAAAGTAAATATTTAAGTTCAGTGAAAGTTCTATTCAAGTTTTAAAATTTCAAATCCGGTATAAAACATCTTTAAAGCAATCTTCTTTTTCTTTGTGTGCCGTATCAGGTCCCCCCCACGTTGGCGATCACTCTTGAAAATGTCTCTCTGTCTTGCGTTGCCCGGAATAGCTCCTCCACACTTCTAATGCCGGTCCACTCTCGTATATTTCGCAGCCAAGATATTTGCCTCCTACCAGGCCCTCAGCGACCCTATATCTTACCTCTCAATATTAAATGGAGCAACTGATACTTCTCCCCTAGAAGTATATGACCCAGATATGAAATTTTCCTGATTTTTATTAATGTAAGCAGTTGTCTATCTGCTCTAGCCCGCCTGAGAATTTCTGTGTTGGTGATCTTGTCGGTCCATGGGACCTTGAGCATTCTCCGGTGAAGCCACATTTCAAAAGCCTCAAAAGCCATTTTAAAGTTTTTAATACCGTTAAATAACCGACCCATAATGTAATAATTACAACAGAATGTGAATAAAACTTTCAAGGTACCTACCTGAATATTTTAACTTTGAAATTTGAGGAATTGTTAAAGTTCTATGAAACTACTGGTCGATCCACCACTGAACATTTTTAAAAAAATAATGCAAAAGTGAAATAAAATACTTCATACGAATGTTTGTTTCGTATAAAAATATTAAATTTTACAGACCTATTTCAGCGTTTGCTCAGAGATCATTTATCTATAAATATTCCTGAATTTGATTCGACGACATCTAAGTTGAAAATCAAGTATAATAATATTATTATCTTTGTTAGGAAGATGTTAATATTCTACCTGTAGGGATTATTATTTGCTATTTAAAATAATTTCAGAATCCAAAATCCAGATTAGTACGACCTTAAAATCATTAGAATTATTATTCAGAGACAAACGGATCAGTGAATTATCATTGTCCCTGTTCTGTGTTCAA
Organism: Limnephilus marmoratus; assembly: GCA_917880885.1. Lineage (NCBI taxonomy): Eukaryota > Metazoa > Arthropoda > Insecta > Trichoptera > Limnephilidae > Limnephilus > Limnephilus marmoratus. Next base: position 16,265,865 of record OU862923.1, read on the forward strand.
GGGAGGGTCCCTTCAGGCGAGACGGAAGGGTGAGGGTAAGAAAGGGCGCAATCCGATTTAAGACACGGTACCCGGATTAAGATTGATGGAACAAGTCGGTTCCATTCCATTAGCATCGCAGACCTTTTTATGAGCGTGATCCATTTCGGGTGTTGTTTTATTTCATCCATCTTCCCCTGACAGTCTTTGACAATTCTGAATTCGAATGCTGTACTGTTATTGTGTGTTAACCTTTGTCTTGTTCGCTTTTATGTCACCATTGAGGCGCTATAATTTTTTTTAAATATTAATGGCACTGATACCCGTGCTCACGCATACAAATCAAACAACTGTACACACATGCTCTTTATTCTCCATGCTCCAGCAAGCTCTCAGCCAATATGGAAGCTTTGCAAAAAAATCCCAGAAATGAGGTTTGCTAATTCGTGGGGAATTCCCTAAATTTCGAGAAATTTATAAGATTTTTCAACAATTGGATATTTTGCGGGGAAAATGTTGGAATTCGGGGCTAGATTTTCCAAGCATTTTGAAAAATAATATCTACAGTAAATGTAAGAAAATATCTAATATAGTTGCGTTTTCTTTCGCTGCTAATTTTCAGAAAAAAATCATGTGTTATTAAAACCTGAACGAAAGAAAAAAACCGAAAACGACGAGATGAAAAAAAAGCTAATTTCAATAAAATTTTGTTTCGTTTTGGAAATAAAGGAACTTGTAGGGATTTTGTGGGGTATTTAAACATCCATTTTGGGTATTTTGAAGACCCTGTTTTCCAAAAACATTCGTGACTCCGATAACGAATCACGAAAAGCAAGATTTTTTCGTCTCTTTTTTATTTACAAAGAATGCGTACTCACAGATCGTAATGAGCACGCTCATAAGCAAGCCTGTTCTGACATGCTTAGAGGACTCCTCCTTCCACACGCGAATCAAGTAGAATACTCAATACTAGCAATGTCACTGAAACAAAGGCCACTAAGTAGCATTTGCTTATTAGCAGCATACATATTAGCATGTCCATCCGTACCATAAAGGATGAATCTATTTGAATGTCTTAAGTACCAGAATAGAACGGTGAGTCCGACATAGTGAAATTTGCAAAGCCAAATGTGTGTACTACCCATTATCTTTCTGGATTTCGTGAAGATAATGTATCACTGGTGCAATATATATACAAATATTAAAGAAATAATTAACCCTCACGTCTAACGTACCATTTTTCGAGACGGTTCGTTCCGGCGCGCGCAGTGAAATTAGAAAAGGTTCTCTTTCCAAATACTTTAACAACCTTATTAATAGATTCTTCCCAACCGTTAAACGATGTTTTAGTTGCACATTGAATAAAGACTACAATTTCTGTTTCGAACTCTTGCTAACAAAAAATGTCTTTAACCGTGTTGCAAAAAAGCTGGCAAAGTTGCACTTGGCAGAGTGAGACGTGAGGTTTCCGTCTTGAAAAATTTAGGTTTCATCTGACATACGTTTTTTTATGCCTAACCAGCTGGTACCCGGCATGCGTTGCGATGCCATTTAATAATAATCGTCCCGTTCCCTTTCCGCCTCCCCTTCCTCTCCCGTGTCCCCTTCCCTTCTCGAGTTCCCATTCTCTTCCTCCACCTTCCCTCTCCTCACTTCACTCCCCCCTTCTGCTATCCCGCGAACCCCCCTCCCCCGTTCCCCTCCCCCCTCCCAGGTTTCCCTCCCCCCTCCCGGGTTTCCCCTCCCCCTCCCCCTCCCCCCTCCCAACTCCAGCATTGCATTAATTCATTCCCGGTACATTCAGTTTTCAAACAGTTCGCGTGCCAACCATTGCAAATTTTAATACAAATTTCATAACGCCAGAGCTAAACATTAGTTTCATACAAACCTTGTTCTTACAATAACGAACACACAAAAAAAAAGAATTATCCAATATGGTGTAGTCGTTTGGAAGTTATGCGCGTACATATATTTCGGCGATTCGTTTTTATTTATATAGAAGATAGAAGATAGATAGATAGATGGATGCAGTTTTAAAACTCCCTTCACTCTGAGTACCTAACTAGTACATTACTCGTCACAAGTTTTCGTTTCTTGTAATATCTTGTAATAGTTTTCAAAATATTTTTTATCTATCTTTGTGTCAGTGATTTTCGCCTTGCTACCGCTAGTACAGAAGATACCTTTACCGTCTTACTCAAAATCGCAGAATAAGATAATAACACGATAATACGCACGGGTTAGGAAACGTACCCATACTACGTGACCGACTTTTTGCAATTTTTAACCCCTCCCCCCCCCCCCCCCCCCCCTTTTGTCATGTGCACCAATTCATTGTTACGCGGATGACAGTACAGTCCACACTAGCTTTTTGTTTGACAAGCCCCCAAAAGGCTCACAAACTCCAACGGCTCGGAGGGATTTGAAGCAAAGAATGGACGGTTACCTCGAGAGTGTTTTCTCTTGGGGTAAATATAATCTCGTTGAATTTAATATTTCAAAGACCCAATCTTGTCTGATTACGTCCAAAAGGGATCTAAATGAAAATCTAGTCTCCTTCAACGGGCAAGCAATCTTCCGAACAGGCCCTCTGCTGTGTGGAGGGTCTTAAAAATACCCTCCACACAGCATCCCAGATGACATAGGCCCTGACGGAAATTATTTTCCTCAAGGCCTCCTGTGTGGAGTTAATGAAAAAAAATAATAATAATAAATAATCCACCACTAAATGTGCGCCTGTTTTCAAATAATATATATTATACACTCCAAATTGTTTACCTACTGTTGAATGATATGCATTTTAATTGCTTTTATTCTTGAAATAAGTTTTTTTGTCTAGCTTGTAACATTCCGTCCCGTGGGTGCGGGCCAGATTGTAAGTAAACTTAAAAGAAAGGTCGGTGGGTCAACAAATAACGTCTTACAACAAACACCGCCCTTGCCTTCCGTAGACATTTTGTCTTACGAGCCTGTATCATTCTGTCATTTCAGTGTTTATTTTGGATGTTAACTTAAAAAACCGCATTATGCGTTATCAGTTCCGTCAAATTTGTTCTTTTTATTAAACTCACCTGGTTTGGCAAAATTCTCTTTTATGAGGGTCGCTTTTTGCTGGATGGACGGATGGGACCACAAATTCTTGTAAATTTGTTTTCAGGGCAAAGGTTGTCGATGTTAAGAAATTTGTTTTTTTTTCTACCAGTTCTATTGAATTATTTTACCTAGTCCTACCTTTTTCCTTTGTTTCAAAACTCATCCATATACGAGGGACTTCTCCTTGATCTGTTTACCTGAAAAGTTGTATTGGATTTTTGCAAACTTTTTTCTTTTGTCTTTTTCACGTATAAACAAATAGGTACCCTGTTGTATCAAATATCAAACCTTCTTGAGCTGGTTTAGTTATTTTGTTTCAAATTACATTATCACATGATATTACGCTAATTTTTCATATTATTTATTATATTTGATTGAACATATGTAAAAAGTCCTGTTTTAGCTCGGCCGTTTTGCGTTCGTCTTTCTGTAAAATTGATTGTACGTTCCATTTCCGTTTCAAGATGGTGGCCGTTTTAATGGTTCAGAAAAGATTATTTTTTCAAATGTGAAATCGTCGTGTTTATTTGGACATTTATTTAAATATTATGGCACCTACCCGCCTGAAGCCAGTTTAAAAAATATATCATTGTGATAGCGAAAAAAATCTTTAGAAAAATTCTGTTATTTTTTTTTACATTAAATTTGTTGTTTATGGTTTCGTGTGATTACTAATTGATTTACTAAGTAATCGTAAGAGTTACAATTAATAATACACTGAACAGACGTCCTTACTAGGCTAGGCTCTAAGTATTTCTGCCGCTGGGCGCGCTGCTGCGAGTGGACTGGGAGAACCCGCTCCATCTCGCCGATGCCTTCGTCAATCATCGTAACCGTTCGTACCTAACGCTCTGCTATCAAGCTCATCTGCCATCTGTTGGGATATAGCAGAACTTCGTATTACTAATTATGCTATCGACGTGTATTTAAGAAGCTGAAACCACATGAATAATCAATACACTTCAGTAATTCTAATATCACACTGGTCAAACTCCAGTAATACGACATAAACATAGTCGTATTTGACAAATCGCACCCGGGGAATAACAATGGCACATTATATGTATCTCCAGTTAGAAGCCTAATGGAATATAACTCGGTAGTTTGGTCTCCATCTTACAAAATTCACATTAATAACATTGAGCGAATACAGAAAAAATTTCTGCGTTTTATAAATTTTAAATTAAATATCCCACTACAAGACTTGAAATATAATTTATTATTAAATATTTTAAAAATACATACACTAGAAGACAGACGTAAAATAAACGACTTAATATTTTTATTCAAAATACTTAACTCTAAATTTGACTGTTGCGAACTACTGCAACTCATAAACTTACGAATACCGACAGTAACTACACGACAAAATACACTATTCTACTGTAGCATTCATAAGCGATACAACGATTTCACACTATGGGAAATCAGTACTTAGGTGATATTGACATATTTTGGCGAAATTTGTTGATCTTATGAAAAACTTATTCCAAAATTATTCCCAAACCTATCTGTTTTTTCTGAAAACCTATGAAATCGCTGTATTTTTGTATTTTTATGACTTGTGTGCTTTTTTATCAAATTTTATCTTTATTATTTCTGTATATGTTTAAAAATAATCTGACATGAGTTATTTGTACTGCCAAAATGTAAAAGCCCTTTGGGTGTTAAATAAATAAATAAAAAAAAATTAAAAGAAAATGGCATTTTTGAGTTAATTATGCAGATATGTTCCTGGATAACTTTTTTATCCTCGAAAAAACGTCATAATTCTTAAAAATATTATAGTGGCTTTAAAAGCGAAAATGTCATTGTCAAATTATAATGTTTTACTTAAATTCGAAAGAAAATATTGGCACAATGATCATTATACCACTATTATAATATTAAACCTAATAAATATTAATATCCTGCCTTTCAACTTTAGTATAAAAATATTTTTTATTGGCTAATAAACTGATTTAATACACTCAAACGAAATATTCAAACTGCACTCCTGAAAAAAGAGATTTTTTAAGTTGCGCCATTGATATTCCCCGGGTGCGAAATGGTAAATTCGGTAAACTGAAATTACTAGTGACCCCTTCTTTATCGGCCCCTGTGGTCAAGGGTAAGGTTCTCGACTACGAATCCGAATGTCATGGGTTCAAATTCTGGTTTTAAATAATTGTCAAGAAAACAAAATATTCTAAGTACGAAAAAGCAATAAATAAATAAGTAAACGAAATTAATTTGTGTTCTTTCGCAATTGATTTATTATAAAGAACGCTATATTTGTTGCACGTTCCAAAGTGAAAGACCACCATTAAAGCCTCGATGACACACGGCGAGTTACAAGCTACTATCTACTATGTTTTAAAAGCGGGTAAATCGGCGAGTGAGATTGTCATGATGACACACAAAACTGTCCACTCGCTCAGAAGCATAGGAAACTGAGGCCGCTGCTAGCGCCAGTAACAAGAATAACGACGCCTGCGTGAACTAATTCTTCAGATATTTGACAGTCGAAATCAGCTGTTTATCGGAAGCCATGTTGGAAACATAAATAAATCAATCACGAGCAAGCGGAGCAAGCGTGTAGGCGAGTAAAGTTGACGACCTTTGAACTTTTTTTCATATATTGTCAACAATCTGCTAGTCGCTGCTAGTTAGCAAGTAACGCGATGACACTGGGCAAGTTTACTAACAGATACGAGACATGCTAAAAGAGCTAAATATGTTGACGGTGAAGCAAACTGTGTATTTGAATGTACTTATTTTTTTACATAAAATTAACATGGGGATGATGTCTAAGGAACTAAAAAGAAAAATACATTATAATAACGAAACACACGGTCACGGGACAAGAAATTCAAAGCAAATTAGACTGCCGACAAGAAAAAAACCAAGCACCCAGAAATCTCTGATGTACCAGGCCGTCCAACTGTATAACAACATCCCGAATGAAATTACTGAGATAGAAAATATAAATAAGTTTAAAAAAGAATTACGAAAATATGTCTACCTCAATTATTAATGTCTTTATTTGTGTGAAATATTTAAAGAATGATTATGTTTGACAACCAATGTAAATGTTTATATCTTTATAAAATATTAGCACACACAAAGATGTGAGCTAACTTAAGATTAATAAATAAATAAAATAGTGAATTTCTCAGATAGTAGCTTGTAAACTAGCCGTGTGTCATCGAGGCTTAAGATTTAAAAAGATTTTTGATACAGCTTTATTATGAGTAGATCAGAATAGCCGGGTACTTTCCCACCTTCCTCTAATTCATCTGCTTCCTCTCCCCTCTACTTTCAGCTCTACAATGTACCCCGGTAAGAGATGCCATAATCTCCCTGGCTTCAAACTCTTGGGAGAAGATTTGTGAATTCAAATTCAAATTAATATAAAAGACTCCATACCCAAATACTTTTCAATAAACCTCTTCATCGGATCTTTGATCTCCACAATTCCTTCAATCTCGCAAAACACCCAGAGTGCCATAGTCCCACTGGCTGCGTCGATTGAGACCGTAATCAAATAAAATATTTATAAAAATGAGCTGGTCAATATGTAACTAATTTTCTACTTTAAATTAAACATGTTAGAACAATAACAATTGAAATAAATTAAATACATTAGTTTTTATGTTAATTTCACTAGCCATTAAAAGTGACAGTGAGTTAAAATTAGAAACTTTCTTAAAACAACCTAAAATACGAAGAAAGATTTCTTCAGGAACAAAAAAGCTTTATAGCTAAACAGCTTACCTTTTTGATGTCACCTGTTAAGTCAACTTTTTCTTTTAAAAACACCTGAAGCATGGTAATATTAAATGTCAGAAAGTACCCAACGACTTTCAACTTTCCCTAGTTTTACATATTTAAAGACACGCTTGATTTGTTATTTAAATTTGAGACCGAAATTTTGCCTTCAACGAGTGAAAGCTTACACATTTTTAAGAAGTTATAAAGCGAACATTATAAAGTTTGCAAAGACAAAAATAAGGAGCATCGTTTTGTCTAATGAAGGAAAAACAAATTGGAAAAGTGGGATTGAATAAAGCTATTATTGTTCTGTTCAAATCAGATTCGATACCTTTCCACACGAACTTGCATCAATTATTTTGTCATTTTACTAGTACCACTTTTCTTACCGCAGGATTTGCAGGCAGGTTTTGGGTTATTTATTATTATTCATTTGGATGACATTTGGACGACTAGATCACTCTGAATCAGTGATACAGTTAAATGGTTGCAATGTCGAAAAGGTGGAAAGATTTAGATACCTCGACAGTATTCTCACGGAGACTCTTGGCCCAGATGTGGAGGTTGGGTGCAGAATTGAAGCAGCAAGAACAGCGTTCATTAAAATGATATCCCTCTTCTGCAATGACAATATCAGCTTAAAACTAAGGCAGAGAATGCCAAAATGTTATGTGTGGTCGGTCTTGCTCTATGGATGTGAAACATGGACCTTGAAAGTAAATACCATGAACATGTTAGGAGCTTCACCGGAGAATGCTCAAGGTCCCATGGACCAACATGATCACCAACACAGAAATTCTCAGGCGGGCTTGAGCAGATAGAGAACTGCTTTCATTAATAAAAATCAGGAAAATTTCATAACTCGGTTATATACTTCGAGGGGAGAAGTAGCACTTGCTCCATTTAATATTGAAAGGCAAGATAGAGGGTCGCTGAGGGCCTGGTAGGAGACAAATGTCTTGGCTGCGTAATATTCGAGAGTGGACCGGCATTAGAATTGCGGAATAGTGGAGGATTCCGGGCAGCGCAAGACAGAGAGACATTTTTAAGAATGATCGCCAACGTCGGGGGACCTGATACGGCACACAAAGAAGAAGAAGATTGCTTTAAATATGTTTTATACCGGATTTGAAATTATGTAACTTACTTTGGAAAGTTTGTAGTACAGTTTATTTAAAATATTTTTATGTTTACCATGTTGGATTTTTTTTTAAATAATAATAAATAACTTTTTTGTTTTCATGTGTTTTAAAGAAAATTATATTTATAACTTACAAAGAATTTATTTCAGAGAGTAGGTACATCAAAATCGCACGATAATTTTCGAATATATATATATTTTAAATAAAGCAACTATAATTTTTTATTTAAATCAGTTTCGATTTTTTCCAATATGAACCTGCATCCAGTTATTTTGTTACATTACAGGCGCTACATACAAGGTTTCCAGGTAGAAAGTTTGTTACATGGAGGAGTTTTCCCAGTTTACTGAAGAAAGAAAGGCTTCAGGAAATGTATAATAATGTTTTAAGTATATTAGAACTTGAAAAACTCAGTATAAGGGTGAAAATCAGATGAAAAGCAGAGCTGGGCATAATTTAGGTAATCTTAAAATGTATATTTTTCTGATACCTTGTAATTACTGTAGGTTTGGACATGGTCCAAAAATTCACGTGAATAAATAATTTTATCCAATATTTCAAAGGATAATTTAGATATACTTGTGTTTTAAAAATAAAAATATTTTTTTTTAAATATTATTGAAAAATTATATTATAATGTTTCTTCTTCTTTGTTTGCCGTAACAGGTCCCCCCGACGTTGGCGATCACTCTTGAAAATGTCTCTCTGTCTTGCGCTGCCCGGAATAGCTCCTCCACACTTCTAATGCCGGTCCACTCTCGTATATTTCGCAGCCAAGACATTTGTCTCCTACCAGGCCCACGGCGACCCTCTATCTTGCCTTTCAATACTAAATTTCAATTTGAATTTTATAATGTTTTTAAAATTAAAATTGATCAATTTTATAATGTTTATTTCAATTTTATAATATTTATTACATTTTTTCAAATTAGGGTTAAATACACCCCGCAGGTGGTTTACAAGTACTTGGTTGATGTTTTAGAGTTTTTTTCCGTCTAACTTCTACGAACATCTGAATAACCAGTTACTATCAAACCTTTCTCATAAACATCCCAACCCTTCCCCTCAAAACATAACCCAATTATTGGGGATGCCATAGTCCTACCAGTTTCGGACAATGGAGAGCATTTGGGTCTCTTGTGCGGTATTTATATGAGAAGAAAACAACTTATTGTCATGAATTTCTAAGTAAATGCAGGTATTTTCTTAGCTAAGGTATCTTGAGGCCGTTTGTTATCCATAATGAAAAAAGTGCTTTAAATTCGGGTAATAAAATTAGTATTAGTGAGAAATTAGTATGTCGTTGTTTTTGTAAGGGACGTTATAACAATAACTAAATACACGGGTTTTTTAATAAATAATTTATTTCTATTTAGTTTAATTGCGTGATCAGAACAATTAATAAAATTGATAAATAGGTAACATGGTATTTGCGAGTAATGATGCATTTAGTTCAATGCGATATTGATTCTCATAATACAATATCAGCAGCCATTAATGGACTATCATTAATTTGCAAATTGCATGCAGAGTAACCTTTATTTATATTTGTCACATGATAGGAATGATTATACTATCATGAAAAATGACTAGCTAACATTTATCAAATACATATTTCGAAAGACTGTTTTCATGATATGTAATCAAATCAAAAACCACGTAATATTATAAAAAGGCACACAGTTTTCAAACAAACACGCAATTTATCCCTTCACACAGCATCTCAGATGACATAGGTCCTGAGGGAAATTATTTTCCTCAGGGCCTCCTGTGTGGAGTTACTGTAAAAAAAAAATAATTCCTTAACCTAAAAACTAGTCGAATTTTAGCTTGGGGTAAAGCATATTCCAATGCCCTCGACCCCATGATTAAAGCACAATCCTACTAATATTATAAAGGCGAAAGTTTGTATAGATGTATGTTTGTTACTCTTTCACGCGAAAACCACCGAATGGATTTTGATGAAACTTTATAATAATATAAGCTCATACATCAGAAAAGGCTATAGGCTATAACTTAGAGCTCTGGCATTATGAAATTTATATTAAAAAATTGCAATACGTGGCACGCGAGCCGTTTAAAAAATGAATGTAAAGGGTATGGAGGAGGAGGGGATAGGATGTGGGGGCAGGGCGGAGGGGGGGTGGGGGGATGGGGGAGGGCGTAGGGTGAAGTGGGAGGGAGAGGGGAGATTTTTGGCGGGGAAGGGGCGGTGGGGAGAGGGGGTAGAGGGGGGAGATGGGGGAAAGGGGGGAGAGGGGAGAAAGGGGGGAGAGGGGGGAGACGGGGGAGAGGGGGAGAGAGGGAGAGGGTGGAGAGGGGGCGGGGAGAGGAGGAAGGGGGGCGGGGGAGAGGAGGAGGAGGGATTGGACTGGGAATAGAGAAGGTGGAGTAGGCGCTGTGGGTACCCCCCTAATACTATGCAAGTGAAGCCGGGGGCAAAAGTTAGTAACTATTAATAAAAATAATTCTCAAACTGCCGCTTACTACCAGCACTGATACGATCTTCAATACCTTCAACGTTATGGACATGAAGCAGCTCTACTCAAGATCCATCTTAGTTAATTTACACAAAAACAACAAAGCACTATACAAAGCTACACAAACAATACACATTCCCCAAAAACAAAAACTTCTCCAAACGCCTTTTTACAAAACCACCTTTGGACAAAGACACTTAAAATACATAGCTTGCAAACTATATAATACACTACCAGCTACGATCAGACAAACTGAGTCCTTGACAAAATTCGAACAAGATATAAAGAAATGGATTGTAAGTATTGGACGCCACACTATTACAAACATCTGTAAAATAAATCACACATAGACAAAAATAACTATTCACATACAACCTAACCCGTATAAAATAAATGAAAATAATAGAATCCTGTCAAATTTAACTTCATAAATGAACTTCCGATGAATTTGTATCCAAGTCCCGAATACGGTTTCACCATGACAGTCGACCAAGACAGAGAATAAATAAAAAATAAATCTATACACGCTGGCAACACCGAAGGTATTTTCTATGAATTAACACTCCGAAATGTCAAAAGCCAAAGTATTACGAAAAAATATTAATAAATTGGCAATGTTGAATTGATATACGAACCTAAATTTGCATTAGCAGTCCGCATTTACTTTTTTATACTAAACGGGAGCTAATTAGTTAACGAGGTCTTTAGTCATATTTCAACCACTTTTAGTTTCTCACAGATCGAACAAAATAAATTGGTCGCGTCCATCGCGTCTTAGTTGAATTATTTAAGTCTATGGATCGCGTATACGTCTTTTTTCAATGCTAAAAGCTTCGTCGGTTGAACTCCGTTCTTCTACCAAGTATATCTGGTCGAAGACTCCGTTCAAAAATAAGCCAGTAATTTTGCATAACGTATGACATTATCCAAATAAATGCGTATATTGGCAGTTAACTGAAACTTATCTGGCACTAAAAAGGCCAGCCTAAAATTTGTCAATCGTCCATCGGAATATCTCTTACCAATTGTTGACAGTGATTGCAAATATTGGTAACTGACCATAGATGTAAGATTAAAGCGCCGCTACCCGCATTTCCACCGATTTCTTACATGTCTCCCTTAAACATTTGATGTTTTTAAGCTCTTAAAAAAATATTTGTTATTTTTTAAGATGATATCTAGACGCGTTCCATGCCGAAACGCAAATTATATAAAATTCCCTCGATAGAAAAAAACGCAAATATACTAAAGATACGTTCCACGAGATTTTTTCTCTATTTTAAACGAGACATGTTTTATTAAACACTTTCGTAATTTTCGCATCGATTTTGTCGCTATAAATTTTAGCGTCCTCCTCTAACATTCGTATTTTCATATCTCTCCATCTTCTTCTTTTTGGCGTTTATCGATCGTCCAAGCGAGAACTTATAAACACGATAATATAGAGAAAATCGTTTGGTCGCGTAAAGCGGATTGTCATAAATAAGGAGTGTCAGAATGGATATGACGGGCAAATAATTATTTATTTTTTTAATTATCTTCCTTTTTTAACAAGTGATAATGACATCCTCAATTGTATCTACCGTGCTGAGGATTTAATTTATGTGTGAATATTTATCATGAAGTGTTTTTTCCTAAAGAATAATTACAATAAGAAACATAAATATGTAGTGTTTTTGTGCAGTTAGGTCGTTTCGGTTTTAGCCTTATTTGGTGTCAGTATATTTTATATTTTTTACCTTACTTTGTTTTGAATCCAGTTTTATATTTGAAATTATATTATATTGCTATTGTGATTTTTTAATGAAAGTGGGATTTTGTTGTAGAGTTTAGTACCGTAGAAGTCCAGTCAATATAGGGTTTAAATTTGTAGCGTCCTTGGATATTCAAGGTCAAAGGTCGCGAAAATCAGTTCTTTGGAAATATCTCGCTTCCTTTACCTTGAAGCGTATTTGCATTCATTTTAGTTGTAGAGTATAAAATTCTCTACAAATTTTGTAATATTTTTTTATACGCTTAACCGTTTTTAAGATAGAGCGCGCTGAGTGCGGAGCAGGTCAATTGCAAATCCCAGTTACTGAACTTGCACTCTATCTTAAAAATGGTTACGCATATATAAAAATATAGGAAACAAAATCTGTAGAAAATTTTATGCTCTACAACTTTTATAATAAATACAATTCGAAGTAAAGGAGGCGAGATAATTCCAAAAAACTGATGTTCGTGACCTTTGACCTTGAATATCTACGAACGCTCACTAGTGACCTTGTGAGACTTTTGAGATAATATTTAAAATGGCAAAAAAAAGATTTGTACAAATTTTCAGCTTATTCCGTTTCATTACGAGGTTGACCCCTTTTTTAGCTTAGGTGACTGGACTATAAACAGCCTTTTTACCCAAATGTTGTGTTCGTAGATGCTTGTTGGGTGTGTTTTTGATCCTGAGACTAAGGGGTATTTCTCCATCCTGCTCATAACAGATATTAATAAATAAACAATTATTTATTTAGTTTTTACCAGTTGCGAGTATTTACTCGGCTCTCTTATCCTATACGTAGGCATTAGGTTCAAGTACCGAATAGTAAACTCAGACTTTTTCAATAATAATTAATCTAAAATGTTCGTTACCGTATGAATAATCCATGATGAGAACGGTGAAACACCCCACTTAGTGTTTCTAAAATTACGTGTTTGTTGTTATTTCTTGTGTTTTTATGAATGTAAAGGAGTACCCATTGATTTAGAATAGAGTTGTTTAATTGACATGATGGGAAGTTGTTGAACATTTCGTCAATTTTTTTCATTTTGGCTTTTAATTGTTGCATTTAGAATATCATCATTCGCACTGCCCCATCTGACAATACCCCATTCAATCAGTGATTGGCGGAGAGCCATGAAAATATCTTTCTTGTTCTTGATGGTTTTTTAAATTTTATTAATTCAATAACTAATTGAATTAAAAGTTAGGGACGCTCCTAGAAGAAATATCAAGAACAAGTGAATCAAATATGCCGGGTCATGTTAAGACTCGGAATAACAGAAGATTATGAATATATGTAAGAACCGGCGACGTTTGGATGAAAATAAAGCGAGCCTTTGGTGTGTCTGTATACTGGTGCAGAAGTCATCAAGTTCTTCTGTGCATCTTCATTTGAAATACTGCTTGAAACAGCACGGCATTCCCACCTGATGTCCATGTTCGTAAGATGCAATTCGTTCGTTAAGAAAGAAATCTGTCGAAAGTAGAGCCCGTTTATACACAGAATCAAGAATTATATTCAGGTGTTTCCAGACTAGAGGTGCCTCTCAAATTCAATAATGGGGCGCACTCTGCAATCGATTGCTTTCTAACCTCTTCTTGTAATTGCAATCCCTCCGCAACGTAAGCAGATATAATCGTTAGAAATAGGACAGCAGTCTAGTACAATAAGCGTGTTTACACGTCAGCGCGTGTGTTTCCATAGAAATCGTTCTAACTCCGTTATTGTTTTAGTTACATCCCTAAACCAAAAAGTAAAACGTCACTAGTAGATCAAGCTGTACATCTCTATCAAGTTGTCTATAGAAATACATAACAGGAATCAGCTGTCAGTCGCGTAGTTGACAAAAATATTTTCCCCCGCAAATTTACTACCGGCAGCTCGTCCCCGCTCGACATTTTTAATTTTTATTAAATATTTTTATATGATATGATAAAAAATGAGGTGACAAAAGTGTTTATTACACATATATACAATAGAATAAGTTATTGTTGTTTACATAATCTGTGATTTTAGTACCGTTTTCACATAACAAACATCACGTGAGTCTTTTTAACCTATTTTTAATGCAAAATTTTAATATTTACTAATTTTAATATTTATTTGTAATATAATAATTCGAAAGATTATTTTGTAACCTTTCTAAAACAGTTTTTACTATTCGGTTACGTACAGAAATGTTTCATTTATAGAGCTTTAATTGTGAAGCGGTAATAACACAAAATTTTCGTAAAATGTCATTTTGTTTGAGACATCTCAAGTGCATATTGGCGAAAATTCGGAGGGGTTTTAACAAATGTCAACCTTTCCAACCGAGACTGCATTATTTCCCGTTTGTAGGTAATAATATACTATTAAAGAAATGCATTGCGTAATGGTGCAAACAAATTAAATGTAAACGCAGTCAATACCAACGTTTTGACAAGACACGAACTCTTTTCTTGCTATTGTTGATTGCAAAATTCCGTTTCTGTGCATATTTTGCACCAAGCAAATAGTTTCCACCTCAGCAGTTATTCTAAGTTAGAAAAGTTTACTATATATGGTTATTTTGTAATGTACAGCCCTGATCATCCCCCAACTCTCATTATAATTATCCAAACACACGAAGAAGCGGCAAAACACGTCATTGCGCAGTGACAAAGGCCGGAGGGAGGTTCCCCATGATAATTTTTGCCAGTTACGTAATTCATAAATATTTTAAATGCAAGTCAAAAGTTTGGTAATTGCTTTTTGGAATCGCCTGTGTTACTTCGGGGATCACAGCAGCCTTCACGGGATGAGGTTTATTTTGTCCACACAACCTATCGGCTGTTTTAAAAGGTTTGCTTTAATTGGTACATTTTGTGCTTGAATATTTGATGTGTATGCACTCTTATCGACGTGAAACTTTTGTATGGTGGTTTCCTGTTTGTATTAGTAATTTTCGTGAAAATAGTGAGCTTTCACAATTTCAATTATCCAAACCATATCTAAACTATGCTATGGTTAAAATTCAATGCATTATTATGAATTGGATTTCATACTATTTTGGAAATATTTACACTTATTATTATTATAATTTTACGTTCCTGTATATTATTCATTAACTTTATTATTATTATGCAGATTTATTCCAATTGCAGTACAATTTAGTTACCATTACTAGCAAGTGACTCTTAAATAATAGTTTTAGGGCATATAGAGAACAGTCACTTACATCCAAATGGTTTGCATGTTCATTTAACAGCACCACTCCCCTCGTCGTGCTATGCTTCTGTTCTAGACGTCTGTTCTGCCATTCGGTACTTTAAATAAATCATGATTTCGACTTCGGCTGTAGTGATCTGGTATATATAAATCGTATACATAAATCTGCTTACAAGTCCTGCTGATGAACCCAAGAAGTTTGTAGCAAGACTGAGTGAGCTGCGATATGTGGTCTGAGAATGTCAGTTCGGGATCAAAGACGACACCGAGATCCTTCACGGATTTTACAGGTTATACCTTTCGCCCTTTATCTTATAATCGTAAACTATAATGCTTTTATAACAAGTGAAGAACATTGTGACACATGTTTTTGTGTTAAAATCTAATTTGTTTGTCAACGACCATTCAGATAGTGCATCCAGATCGGTTTGCATTTTAAAGCAATCTGGTTGGGAGCTTATTTCTATCAGAATTTTAAGGTCATCAGTAGACATTTGATGTTCCTAATACAGTTTTGGATGTCATCTATCTATCTATTAGAAACAACATAGGTCCAAGGTTAGACCCATTTGGAATTCCAGATAGCGCTGGGATTTTTTTGAGTTACGTCCATTTACCGAAACAAATTGACTTCTGGATTTTAAATACGATGAGAAAAAGTTCAGTGTTGGTAGATCGAAGCCTAGTTTAAACATATTCCTCAGAAGTATATCACGGTTAACACGGTCAAATGCTTTGGCAAAGTCGGTTTAAAATACATCTGTTTGGTGCCTCGAGTCTAAACTGGTGGCTAACAGCCGTGAAAAATTAAGCAGATTTGTGATTGTTGATTTCTTTGGAAGGAAACCGTGTTAATTTTCTCCAATGAATGGCGCAATCTGGTGACTTAATTTGTCTCACAAATCAATTTTTCAAAATATTTTAGAAGCACTGATAATACAGTCAAAAGACTACAGGCTAAAGGTCTGTATTGGGGAACGTAGAAGTCAAAATGCTAGGATTAAATATATAACAAAGGGCTTCACTTAGGCTTTTTTAAATTCTATCTAAGAATATCCAAATTATAGAGAAATTAGATTTAAACCATTGTCTTATAAATAATGTAAGCAACATCATTCTGGTATACCTATGACGACGAATCGACAATGAAAGCAATTTTTTTATTTTTGGCATAACTTTTGTCTAATTTGTCCTACAAGAACTAAGCAGAAACACAATCTGTACATATGGTTTTTAGTTTACTTTAGGTTACTTTTTCAGTCATCAGGAACATAGAATTTAACGCTCTCCAAAATAACATCTTTACTGACTTCGAGCTCCCTTCTAAACTGTACGGATTAAAATACGTAAAGTCCAGAAAGAAGCCGGTTGGGTCGAGCTAGATATGTAGGGTTACATCAGACCCTTTCCAAAATGAGGAAGATACCCTTACAAGGATCGTAACCCTCGGATTCAGGATCGCTGATAGTTTTTTTTGTCTCTGAATATTTTCGAGTAATTACCAATGTTTTTCAGAATATTCTGGATGATCTGCGTGAGTCTATCCATCTTTGGTCTGTTCTGGATCCTTGAGCAGTCGGGCGACTTCTTTGAGAACAAGTCTCTCTCCTTTGTCCCGGAAACCAGCAGCCTTCACTGGAGCACTGACTTCCCAGCAGTTACGGTCTGTGAGGCCGTGGACCCTGATAAGATCGTGGACTTCTACGAAGAGTGAGTTAAGATTTTCTAAAAAAATGTACTCAGTTGCAAAAGTTACATGTCTAAGCATTTTTTTTTAAATAAAAATATTTTGAGGCTAGGAATGCAAGAACTGCTAAAAGCAGTCGATGTTCTAAATTCTAAATACACGAAAGGTAGAATTATTTTTTTATGAGGACTGTTCAGTCACTGGTTTAAGCTGTCGATATCGACTGCTTGTAGTAGTCCTTGTATTCCCAGCCCAAGCAAAATGCACAATAACGTACAGTTAGTTACAAATAAAAACAACAACGAAAAAACAATTAGATAAATCAAGCAACAAACGAGAAACAATTTTTTTCCAAAATGTATATAATGGAAATTGAGAAATTATGGTGTTACCGATCGCAATAATAATGGTCAGGCTCTCTGTTGGAAAGCAACCTCCGCAAATTATTCCAATATCTTAAGTTATTCAATTCAACAACAGTCACACCTCGCAGAGCTCCAATCAACAATTCTAACGAGAAAACTAAGCCCGTAGAGTTTTTTATAGATAGTACATTAATGTTTACATTGGGTTTTTCAATGCCTGTCTGACTAGGATATACCTGCATATACTGCAACATCAATATCGTGGTTTTTCTTTTCAGGATGAGTGAAGCTTGCTACTATGACCAACTTTTATATTTAACTATTTTGCAGTCGATTGATGTAGAACTTATCCATGTGATACCACAGGATACCACAAATACATAAAACTTATTTTCTCTTATATACTTATTGAATGCGATTTTCTTTCCAACATAGTTTTTATCGTGCTGAATCTTGCACGACACTCTTACCAAAAATTGCGTATTTCAGAATAAATCTTTACAGACGGATATCTGTGCAATGGTTATCCAATGCTTCGCTTCCAAAAGAGTTTTTGAAGTGAAACTTCTTTAACCTCGTTGTGATTTGAAATTCGGATGAAAGGGAAGTGCGTCACTAAAATTTATTATTTGACGGTCCTTGGTTCTAATGTAATGCGGTAAATTCACGGCTACGCCCGAGCCTCCGATAGCGCAGCGGTATAAAGCGCCTGATTCTCAGCGCCCAAAGATACATCCAGTGAAGTGAGGTTCGAATTCTACCAAATCCAAAAAAAAAACATTTTTATTTTTGTTAAATCAATATCCAATCTTCAAACCACTTTAAAATAAACAGGCAAAAGAAAAGAAAGTGACATCCAGAGGCTTTCAAGTTTCGCTTCTACTGCGTGCGAATTGCTCTGAATTGAATTGACTCTGATTTCTTTTAATCGGCTAATTATAATAGTGGTGTTTACATGTCAATGTTAATATTAATGTTACCCTGATGAAGAAACCTTTAGTTTCGAAACTGGTAGATAATTTTGATCAATAACTCAGGTACGCCTCATACGTCATACATATTAATGTTACATTGTCGTGTAAACAAGCTTTTGGGTCCGAGTGGTTAAATAGTGGTGTTTTTCAAAGTGATTTGTTTTCATTTAATTTAAATACAATTTTTTGGCTAAAATTTTCTGTCACAGTTTCCACTGATTAACTTTTCTTCTTTCTTATAAAATTATTCACAAAATAAATTAAAACCGCTTCTTCGCTTGATATCGTGACTTCCAGTTTTCGTTCACCAAGCGATTTTATGTCTATTACCTAACTTTGTGGTTATATTAGGCACTCTATGAGTACATTCATTTTTGGCTTATGGCTTTCTCTTAAGTGGGAAAGCTTTAATTATAATAATTGTCAATTTCTGCTATGTGATTAAGGTATAACGTTTGAGGTGTATCTTTAATCTTTACCACAATTTTACATGTATTTAGATGGCAAAAATCTGTAAAATCTAATAATTATTATTATTATTTGTTATTTATTTATTAACGGACATACGTCCAATTTACAACAAAGTAACACGAAATTTGGGAAAATGTACATTGTAAGAATAATGGATGATATATGAAAGCAAAGACAAAACAGAGATAACATTAGAAAATAGAATTGAAATAGAAGTGCCAAGTCAAGTCAAGACTTTGATAAAATTAGAGTAAATATAAAATATCGTCAATTCTTTAGTGAGCGACAAAAATCATTTAAACTTATACCAAAAAAATCAAGGTCTTGACCTTAGTTGACCATTTTACACATTCTGGACAGTGGTGAATTATAACCATATAATTAGTCGAGTGTTGATTGAGGAAGAGCAGTACATTATTTTTTAAGTCTACAGGAAGGTTTATTGAATGGGATGAGTTGTAGTAATGTAGGTCAATCAATAATACAGTTGATAATTTTTAAAAATCAAATGAGATCTGATTTTTTTCCTACGGTCTTCTAAAGAAGAAAGGTTTATAGTTAATTTAATTTCATCATACCAGTAATTGCCTCATTATAATCCTAGCCTCCTAGCAATCCCTTTTAGGTACCGACGTTGAACGGACTCAATATGACGAATATGGACAGCATAATAAATAATACCTACACAACACAACATGTATGGCGTACGAAGTAATGCACCAATTTCACCAAAGTAGCACTAAATTTGGTACTATTTTATTATTTATTATTCATAGTTTATATTTCTATCTATTATTTCTAAGTTATTGTTTTTATATTTTAGCAGGAGTAGTTCAAGACACGAGCGCGGTGTATATTCATACTGTCGTACTAATAATATAATACTGTTCTTAAAACATGTTTTAAATCAGTGAAAATAATTTGTAGTTACAAAAATCATTGTAGTTACATCGCTTAAAAAAAAATCATATAGATTATTACGTTCGTTATTATATCTAATATTGTATATTTTAATATAGTTTCTCCTAAAAGTGTACTATGTATTAAAAGTTCAAACTCCTAAACACATAACCTAACATAATTTCATATCTTTTGTAATTCCTCCATCTTGTAAATCTGAATGTATTATACATATGTTACCAGGTTAATTCTGTAAATCCGATTACAATATATGCTACCAGATTACCTTTTCTACTTTGTCACAAAAAAATGTATGTGTACTTATATTTATATATATTATATACATTTTCTTTATTACACAGCTTATTTTCAGAGAAAAATGATTTTTTTTTGTATTTGTTATGTAATTATGTATCTACATTTCAGGAATAATATTAATATGAACTAAACATGTCAATTTGTCTGTCCTGGAACGGGAAACTTTCCTAGTTGGACAGGCAAAGCTTCCTAATTGTAATTTGTACTTTCTTTTGTATCTATAATAAAAAAAATTTAAAATAAATAAATAAATAAAAAGGAGCCCATATAATATAAGCATATTCAAGATGAGGGCGAACCAAGGAGCAGTAAAGAGTTACAAGGGTATTTATGTTTTTGAAGTCATATCAAAGTGATTCAAATTACCTTACCGGGTAGCTGACAGAAGAAAAATACTTGATCTTAAATTTCTGTACAAGATTTCTAAATTCTGATTTCTATTATTCCGAATCACTGCAATTCATAAAGTTATACATTCCTTCCCGTCAAGCCCCACGAAAACAATTATTTCGCTCAACCCAGAGTCAATCAAATTATCTTTTACCCTCCAATATATTACGCAAATGCTCCGACTAGGGAACAATAAATTATATCTCAGAGGAGTCGGATATATTCAACACAAGTTTTGCGTGATTTGGGGAGCACGTGTTGGAGTTATTTTTGACTTAGTCAGCAATTTCCATAGATTTTTTATACATGGTGTGTAATGTTATCTTGTTGCGATTCAGTTTATGTTTTAAATGTTTATCGGTATTCATCTAAAATAGCAGTGTTTGTACTGTTAATAAAACATATCAATTTCGGTTGTGGCTCTGTCTGGTTCAATGAACTCTGAACTTTTGCTTTGAATTTAAGTGTCATCATTTTCCAAATTGAAAAAGCTTGGAGAATTAAGACCATCTCTATTGATGTATTATATACCTACATTTGGATGAGTTAAGTAGCAAAAAAAATGTTTCCAATCTTTTACCACCAATTAGTTCAATTTGATCTCCAACGTTCGCAAAGCTCTAAAATTACCGAATCCAGTCCCATCCTACTGCTACTCACTTGATAATAGTAGAAGAGAGTCCGCAAAAGCACCTCTATGACTATACCGTGATTTTTACGGGTCTGCGCTATTTATCCCCTCAAACTAATTTGTTCAGTTTTCGGAAAAACTCAAATAAGCCTCATGGAAATCGTTGTGTATCCCTTACTACAAATGGTTAGAAATATGATCTAAACGAAGTTAGAAAGAGAAAACACCAGACTTTATATTCATAAATGTTCACCTCAAAATGAACGACAAAGCAATTAAAATGTATATCTTCATGAATCCAAAATTTCCCGCTGCAATTTGAAAAAGAAACATGAAACTTAATTTTTTATTGATTATTTTTACAAGAAACGAAAAAAGATGGACTAGTTGACGATATCGTTTATAATACATTTGCCTAATAGAATATGTATGCGTTTTTATTTATTTTTCGTTATCAGTTATTTTAGTTGGAAAAAACATAAGATGAGCCATTTTTAAAACTTTTTTTTGTTTACATTCAGAATTTTCGTATTTCAAAAATTAAATGTTTATTTTAAATTATAAAATTTGAAAGCGTATTTCACCACCTTTAAAAACAGTTTTTAGTTTTCGGATGCGTTCGAAAATGTTCCATTTATTTGGATTTTATATGCAAAGCCGATTTGACCTTCCGACAAAACAGGTTAAGGCCCATAAGAGGTTAATTAAAAATGGAGTTTCTATCTTTAAAGTGAAGTCACTCGAGAATCCCGTGTAAGAGGAATGAATCATTTATGTGATGGATTGGTTTGTACATTAGTGCGATAGCGAAATGTATCATTTTATGAGCATGGAAAATGAATTCTCAGAAAACGTAAAGGAAACCAATTTATATCGTGTATAGAATAATCAAATGCATTATTTTTATTTTATTTTTCATTATTTTTTTAAAATAAATATAGTAAAATAATTTTTTTATTGTTTTTCATTTAATCGCAAATAATTGCCCAAATCGCCTCTAAAATCCCGAAACATTTTAATCTCTAATGGCGTATATCTTATAATTTAAAGCAAAAATAAATATAGTAGCTCACATCCTAACCAGATATTTGATATAACTTTTGATTACAAAAATAATTTTTCAGTTTGGTTGGGTATTTTCATCTCAAATCCAAATCTAAGATTTGTATGAAACGTGCAGAAATTGGCCGCGCATACGTTCCCCTAATGACCTTCAAAGCATTGCAAGGAATGGCGCCAGCCTATATATCGGAACTATGTGTCCAACAAAATAAAAAAAAATTGAGGAAAACAAAAATAACACAAAATAAAAAAAAATGGATTATATAACAAAATAGACAATTTTACCAAAATTTCATAACATAAAAGAATAAAACATATACTCGCAACACACAAAACCAATATAAAACACGTAACACTCACAAACACATAAAACATAATATACGCCGATTTTCATTTAATTACTTTATTATTTTATTTTTTTTTAGTTTATTAATTTAAAATTATTTTAATTTTTGATCTCTATTTTTAGTTTAAAATTATCTTTATTTTAAATGATTTTTTTTGTTTTTTCACCAACTTTGTATATTTCTTTTTTCAAACTATATGTATAAAGTATTATATTATAAAATGGGGGCCTCAGCACGGGTAAACAACCCAGTGAGGCCAACATTATTGGTTTGTACTATAAAAATTTGTAAAATAATAATGTATCAACCATAAAAAAAAAAAAAAAAACAAACAAACCTCGAGGTCAAGCGGTAGACAGCTTACTATAAGGTCAGTAGATTTAGATGTTTAATCGAACTGTCTGAGTCAAATGTTTAATCGAACTGTCAAATCAAGCCGTTTACTTAGATCGATTTTTTCGTGTAACTGGCCCGCTCATTTAGAATAAACTTTCCTCAGCACTTACTAATATCCAGAATTTAACTGGATTTAAACGGGCTTTAAAAACCAAATTGTTTAAAAACAAATTATATCATTCATGAATCTTAACTGCTTTTCAATATTCTGTAATAAGTCATGTTCTAAAGTTTTCGGTAATGATTTGGTTTTGATTTCCTCCTTATTGTACTTTTACTTTTATGTTTAACGTCCACTCAGAATTCAATCAATTCCACCCAAACGTTCTGTTTCTTATTTCTGAACGTTAACTGCCTCCTGTGTTGTGTTATATTTTGGTTTTAATGTTCTTTTAATAGTACCGTTTTTGTTTATTATTATTCTCCTGCGTCAAAACAGCGCTGTTATTGTTAATTTTGTTCTCTTTGCATTGCTTTGTACATACTGCATATTATTTGTTCAATATTTTGTAAGGACTCATAAGGAGCACTGTATGATTATTTTTTAAGTTGATTATAGTTAAGCGCACTTGAAGTGAAATAACTAGTGACCGACCGAAGGTTCGGTTTCGGCAAGTTTCGGCAAAAAAAATCTAGTTTCGCCATCAGTTTCGGTTTTGGCAGATTTTCGCACCGAAACTCTGCAAAAGATCTCAATAAATGGTAAATTTAGTCTTAAGAATGTTGTGATTGTAAACGCAATTTAAATTAAAATACTCAATTAATGAGGTCCTTACTTTATAACGTAAATAAGTGTTGATAATTGACAAATTTTTATTCCAAGAAGCAGTTAACATGTTTGTTAATATCAAAAAAAAAATTCACATACTTCAATTATTGTTTTTTTTTTCATTTCACACATGTTAACCGTTTGTATAAATGTAAAAAATAAGCCAAATTTCAATAGATTTTTAACATGTCCAAAAAAGTTTCGGTTTTGGCCGAAACTGAGACAGGTACCTACCGAAGATTCGGTTTCGGTAGAAAGTCCGGTTTCGGTCGGACACTAGAAATAACTAACACAAAACTGTGTTTTACAAGTATTACGTTATTATTATTAAAGAAAACGATTTTTCGTGATTTTAGAAGCAACCATGACAATTTTTCAAGTGATAATCAAATCGAATCATGAAAAAAGAAATTTTTGTGGCCTATATCTTATAATTGAAAACACAAATAAATAAATACCTGGTACCCTACTAGATATTTGATGTACATTTGATTTATTATTTTTTTATTCATCAACTTCACCAAGGAGGCCCTGAGATAAACAATTTCCCTTGGGGCCTATATCATATTTGAGGATGCTGTGTGGAGGGCTTTTTAGGGAAAGCAAGGAGAGCAAGTTCTAGGAAGGAAAAAGTTATGGGGGGTGGGTAGGAATCTGGGGGTCAGTGTGGCCAGTGCAACATATACATATCATATTAATTGAATAAATTGTGAAAGAGTACAAATTGATCCAATAGAATTTATTTTGGTACGCCGGGTTTTGAACCCGCCACCTTCGGATTGCTAAAGAGGCCAAGAAAATATATTCGTATTTCAAAATACAAATATATTATTGGTTTTTTAAAAGTGGAGTTAATAAGTAGTATGGTACAAAGAAATACCTAACCCATATATTTACATTGAAGTACGAAATACTTATCGTTATTTGGAAAGAACAGCGTACAGAACTGAAGTGAATTCAAATAATCGACAAATATGTTGAAATTACAAAATCGACAAAAATATTACAATACAATTATTCTATTGAAACCACGATAGAAAATTTATAATTCAACGTTTTCTAAGAAGCACACATCGTCTGCTAATATTGTCTTTCAATTTACCGTAGTTATGCTGTATTATTTTCTGGAGCTCCAAAACCAACAATAGCTTACAGCTAGCAATCAATAGCTTATTAATTCACAATAGAGACGCGCGGAATTTGTATAGAGTAAATGGAAAATGTGAGCTTTGTCTTTAGTCGTAGAATGAGACCACCTTGTTATTTCAATTATAATTAAATAATTTATGGCTATAAATATGATAACAATGAGACGGTGAATTTGAAAATCACGTTAAGTGAAAATATTAAAATCACATTACGCCAATTGGGCTCTGCTTTTTAACAACTCTCCAATCAAAATTACCATCGACATTTTAATGGAATGACGTTAGCTTGTGCAATGATAACAGAAAACTTTGACAGAATTAAAAGATCTCCTTATCTTCATTACATGATGCGTTAAGTCATTTTATTATAATTTATTAGCGTTGTAGAATAATCCTCAAGTATTTTTAGTACATTGCCCTCCTCTAGAAAAACAAAACAAAAAGTATATAGGAATCGTAATTGACCATAACCTTAGATGGACACAACACATCAAACAAATCACAAATAAACTCCTCAAAACAATACACATTTTCCTGAACATAAGAAGCATCTGAAATAAAACAAATGAAAACCATATATTTTGAACTTCGTCAATCAAAAATAGAATATGGAATATTTGCTTGGGGAGGTGCAACAAACTTGACTATCGATTACATATAAACATAGACTGACTGACATAGACCAAATATTCAATAGTTGTGACGTACTAGATATACGCCAATTATGCGTTAAAACACTACTAAACTACATTTTTGTTCAAAAAAATAATTTTCAACAAACACAAAATATCACTAACAGAACAGGTAGACAAGAGTACAAAGAAAACATAAAATCTCCGAAGGTAAATACAAGCTTTGGACAAAGATTCTATAAATATCTTGCTATAAAAGCATTCAACATTCTAAGTCTAACACTTGAAAATAAAATTGAAGAAAACAAAAATAAATTCAGACATAAAATTACAAAATGGATTAAAAAACAAAAATGGCAATATTACCAAAATTTCATAACGTAAATAATAAAACATAACTTTATATATATTTAAATTTATTATGCATTTTTTATTTATTTTATAAAATGGAGGCCTCAGCACGGGTAAGTCACCCAGAAAGGCCAACATTACTCGATTACTATTGAAATGTAAAATATTGTAATAAATGTGAATTTCGGAGCCACTTGAAATTTCGTAGAAGTCAAAGCAGATATTTTTCACAAAAATTATAATTCAGGGCAAACGCTCGTTTGATTAAAAGAATACATTATTCCCTGACTTATAATCTATTGGCTGTGCCCCAAAGAATAACAATTATTTCATACGCAATACGCATCGCATTCAAAATAGAACGGGCTGCGACAAAATAAATAACCAAAAATATGTGGTAGTGTTCAAGACTTTCAAGAATATATAAACTACATTTGGCAAGAACTTGGTCGGAAAAGGCTAATAAATTTAACAGATAAAGGACTAGACCATAGGTTCTCAACTTTATTTTTCCCATTTTTAGAATATTTGTTTTTCTAGAGCCCCCCCCATTTTTTACACTCTTCCGCCGTGTAAACATGTAAATGACTCTTTGAGACCGTTAGTTTACTCAATTTTAGTTTTAGAGACCCGGGCGGCATAGCCGAATGAGGCCCCCTCCTAGTTTAGCACCTGGACACTAAAAAGAAAATTGTAATTTTTTATTTCATTTTCTGAAAGGTGCATTTGTTAATAACGCTCTCACCAATTTTTTTTTTAAATTAATGCAAAAAATTGACGGAGATACAGCATTTTATGTGAAACCGTTTGAAACAGTTTGTATGTTGAATTATCCTTCAGCAAAATTTTGAATGCGTTTTTCTCGAAACTTTTTTAACACGATTTCAACCTGGTTGACAACATACTATACAAACTATACACCCGATTTAGATGCACCAATTCTTAAACTGTTCGAAAATCCAGTATCAATGGCACCATCTAGGGGAATAAGCTATTAAATATTCAAATCTGAGTGGTTTTTTAACGTGAACGTGCTGCAAATAATATACCATAATATATTATTTGAATTAATTAATTGTGAAACAAAACAAATGTATTTAATTAAATTTATTTGCGCACCTCGGAATTTAAACCCGCGACCTCCGGATTCATAGTTGATAATAATAATAATAATAATTTTTATTTTAGTAATTTGTACGTTGAAGTTTACAAATTTCTAATTGATTAAAATATTTCATATTCACTATATTTTTTCAAGTTTTATGTAGCTCCTACAATACATCTTGAACTTTCCAATTGGTGTGGACTTTAAAGTTTCTGGTAGTGTGTTATACAACTTCATTCCCTTGTACAGTAGACTGTTCTGCGTATTCGCTTTGTCCTTTTTTTGTAGCCTAATTTCCTTGCACGTCCTTGTGTTATATCTGTGAATGTCTTTATTGTATACAATTTTATTTGAGAAGTATTTTGGTAACGTGTTGTTCAATATTTTGTGGATAAATACCATCGTGTTCAAGGTCAGCATTTGTTTCACGGTCAACCAATTTAGTTCCTTTAACATTTTAATTATTTTTGAAAATCTGTTTCGTCGAAGAATTATTCTCATAGCCCTGTTTTGGAGAATTTGTAACTTATTTTGTTCTCTTTCGTTACATAGGAAAAGTATACTTGAGCAGTAGTTGAAGTGTGGAGCAATAATTGAATTGTATATGGTGATTGCAGTTTTTCTAGAAATTTTTGGCCGAATTCTTCCAAAAAAAGATATCTTTTTGCCAATTTTCTTTTGGGTGTATTCAGCATGTCTATTGAAGTTTAGTTTGGAATCTAATATAACTCCTAAGTATTTCATTTCAGTAACATTTTCAATAATTTCACCATCAATTTTTATTTCGCTTTCACTGGATGTCTTCTTGTATCCGATCACCATACATTTTGTTTTTTTTTTGTATTTAATTTAAGCTTATTTATTTTTAGCCATCTTGATACATCATTTAGTTCATTATTTAAAATGTGTATTAGTTCTTCATAGTTATCTCCAATTAAGTATATTAGTGTATCATCGGCAAAAAGTCGTACTTTGCATTTTGAAAATATTTTCACCATGTCATTAATATAGAGTATGAACAATAGTGGTCCAAGGACCGATCCCTGTGGTACTCCTAACTTATTTTCCATTGGTTGAGATCTTTATCCCTCGACCAAGGAGGCCATCAAGTTTACTTAAATCTCAACTTATCTTATTTTTCAATGGAGGTTTTGGAATGAAAAATAAAATGTTTCAAGTTTCAATAATTTTAGAAAAGAATGCCTCAATTTCTTAAAGATTTTATTTATGAAAATGTATGACTTTTTTGTCACAAATCCCACGAATACGCTTTCGTCAATAATCCCTTTGTGCTTCTCTCCCCTTGTAAAATCTCCCTCACCCTAATTTCACTTATGTTCCCACCGAGTAGAGATCTGTGTGTTAAAAAAAGCTACCCTTGGAATTTGCTCTTGATTAACCTTCTTGCACTTACGTATTTCCAAAATACCATTCATTTCTTTTCAGATAGGAGAGTAAAATACGTAGAACGCATTATACCTTAGTCACCTTAAATACCACTTTTGGTGTAAAATTCATGTTCTGAAGAGTGCAAGCCCCAAATCATAATGTTCTATTAGCGGACCATAACAAAACTTAAATGATTTAACTGTCGAGGAACTGAATTAAATTTAGATATCCGCCGCAAGTTTTAGTTTTAGTTAGGAATGAAATAATTTACTTGCTTTAACCTGTAACAAGCTTGTCAACACTCTTGTTATCATTAAATTCTTCAGTACAGTGTTGCAATTGTGATTTTTTTTACAGAAACAATGTCCCAGTTCAACTGGCGGCCTTCTATGAAGATGTTATCTTCTTCAAGAGAGGTCGCTTCTGCAGAAGCTGCTCCGATTGCATGGAATTAAAATGTCCACGGGATTTCGCGTCGATAATGTACAAATTCAAGGCTCCTTGTAACGAGACTATACTGCGATGTTCCTGGAGAGATCAGGTAACTAAAAAATTGACGATTAGTGTTTTGACCTCTCCGGGGCGTTGCTCCGGTGACACACATCGTTGCTTAGTCCGTTGATTATGTGCGTAAATATGAAATTATACTTCTCCCTTCTCCCTTCTCCCTTCTCCCTTCTCCCTTCTCCCTTCTCCCTTCTCCCTTCTCCCTTCTCCCTTCTCCCTTCTCCCTTCTCCCTTCTCCCTTCTCCCTTCTCCCTTCTCCCTTCTCCCTTCTCCCTTCTCCCTTCTCCCTTCTCCCTTCTCCCTTCTCCCTTCTCCCTTCTCCCTTCTCCCTTCTCCTTCTTCTTACTTATTTCTTCTCACTTTTCACGCGTTACTTCTCATTTCGTAATTTTCACTTCTCATTTCATGCTTCTGACTTGATACTTCCTATTTCTTACTTCTTACCGCTCACCTTTCACATCTCATATCTCATTTCTCACTCACTAGTTACTTCTTATTTGTCTCGACTTCTCGACTGTTAAAAAAACAGTTGTTGACTTATTCCTTACTACTGCATGCAATAGGAGAAAAATCTACTCGACAATAATGCCATTTATTTGTACGTAGGTACATACGACATAAAGTAATGAATGATAAATGTTAAAGTGTTACCATAACCAAAACCGCAATGCAAATATAAGCGGAATAAATTTTAAAAATGCCGCACACAATACATACCAAAGCGAATTATTTAACATTTTAGTGGGATGAAAATTCCGCAGATTCCACGGTGCGCTATTTAATTATTATTGCCTTCAGCAGTAAGTTTAATATTAATTTATCTTTGCAGGCTTTCAACTGTTGCGAGAGATTTATGACCATGCTCACCGAGTACGGCCAGTGTTTTGTTTTCAATTCTAAACTCTTTGGCGGGGAGAGGATGCATTTGTCCAATCGGGTCACGGGGCCGGGATATTTGAAATTCACTGCCATGGAGACCGTTAAGGTAAGGATATAATAGATTATACAACTAGCTGACCCGGCGAACTTCTTACCACCTCAGAATCAATAACTGTTGTATTAACTTATTAGCTGAATTAATTTATGTTTTTTTTTTAAGTTAAAAATTACACAATGAGGCAATTATCAATGCGCAACTGTCCCTGTTTTATTTTTATCAGTATCAGAGATGGCGTTGTGAACGGATTTATAATTTTTATGTTTTTCTTACCTTTCCACTTACTTACAGGAATTGAGTTTCATTTTCTTTATACGTGTGAAGGAGATTTATTATAATTATTTTATTTTTCCTTTGGAGGGGTGCCGACATACATTCACCCTATGTCCCATTTTTGACTGTTGACGTTTAGTGTGAGAGAAAGAGCGGCAGGCATTATATGTTTAAGAACAAAAGCAAAACATCTACATTTGACGTTTTTGAATTTTCGAAATTCACTCACTACTCAATATTATACTTATCACAATATTCCTGCAGATCTTTCAAAAGATGAGAATTCGTTCCACACAAAATGTATGAGGAAAAGAATTTTCTTCATAATGTTTTTCGTAATTTTTTATGATGTTTTAATAGCTATTCTGCTATTCGGGGCGGAGACAATTCCAAAAAAATCAAAGATCATAAAAGTCGGTCCAGCCGTTCTCGAGCTATAAATGGT
Organism: Limnephilus marmoratus; assembly: GCA_917880885.1. Classification (NCBI taxonomy): domain Eukaryota; kingdom Metazoa; phylum Arthropoda; class Insecta; order Trichoptera; family Limnephilidae; genus Limnephilus; species Limnephilus marmoratus. The sequence goes on from OU862923.1 coordinate 16,296,358, forward strand.
GTAACTAACCTGACTTTTTTTGTACATTAAGATATGTAAGTTTTTGGTAGCCAAAATTGAACGCATTTATTCAAAAGGCTAAAAAATATCACTTTTATTAATCACTTTTATTAAATACAATATGCTGAACATAATTTGTGTACTTTGCGTCCGCCATACTAGGGCTACAGCCTTTGTTACGGTCATGGTGTTCAAGGATCTTTCAAACCATAAGCAAATGGTCTGGTTTTCATAATTTCAATAAGTGTTTACATACAAGTCGTTACATTTAAAATCCTCCTAATGCTTTTAAGTACAACTAAAGCATTATAGTTTTTTTTATATTCTTTATAAATTTGATGTCATCTTATGGAAAAGGTTTGGGATTTTATAAAAATATTTGGTAAAATTACTAATTCGTATTACGGCCTACAAAAACTATGTAATTGTAAATTTGTAACAACACCACAATACTATCTATCTGTAGAAAAAAGAGTGTGCAATTCACACGCGGTAGAAGAGAAACCTTCAGAAAACTAAAGTAGACAACGAAAGCATCGCCCAAAGAGGAGATCGATTATACTATCTCATTCTCTCGCAGGCTGTAACCTGTAAATGTATGTGTTTGTCTCTTTTTGGTGTCGCTATTTTTCGTTTCGTAGAGTTTCATATCACGACAGTGCTAAAGAAGTTTTGACTTTAATAGGTATAACTTCACAATGTCGGAGTCAAAACTTAAGTAGGAACCTGTCACGCACGAAAAACTTTCACACTGTATGTCTGTGCCACCGATAGTCAAGCGCTTTCCTCAATTTGCAATGTAATGTGCAATATGTGCATTGCACAAACTTTATCTAAAATAATATCGCCTACATAATATATTTCATGGACATATGGACAAGGTACTGCGATAATTACAGAAATTATGAATATAAGTATTGAAAAAAAAATGGGCTCAAATTTATTATAAAACTAGCTTTTTCCCGCGGCTTCGCTCGCATCCACCTCCCCCCCTCCCTCCCTCCCGCTTTCCATGTATTCAATCCCAGTGCATTCAGTTTTTAACAGCCCGCGTGCCACCTTTTACAATTTTTATTCAATATTAAATTTGGTACCCAACATAGGTACCTATTTAAAATATCTAAAATTCTTGATTCGATTCAAACTTTTAGCGGAGTACCTACTTTAAATAAATTTATCAACTTAAAGATTTTCAAAAATAAAATCCTGATTTAACATTTTGCAAAATGTCATTCTCAAACACGCGAACTGTCAAACGTGCGATAATCGTTAGGTTTTCTGAAATTATCCAATTTTCTGCGCAATTTTCTTAATTTTTCTCTCCGTAAGAACCATCCTCGTACTTCAAAGAATATTCTAAAAAAAGAATTAACGAAATCGGTTCAGCTGCTCTCGAGATTTGCGCTTAGCAACACATTTAGCGATTCATTTTTATATATAAGATTTATTTCATTTGATAATCTCCGCCAATATGTACCTATTTATTTCTAGTAGGACAATACAAAAAATACATTTTTATTTATTACTTAGGCGGGTATGAGTATTACCTATACTCCTAAATACTTAAAATATGTATTTTATTAAATATTTTATACTTTTTGGGGCTATTAATTATTGTGTGGGATAGTGTTAATAATAATAATTAGAAATACTTATATGTAGAACTTTTGGTCGGTGTGCAATTAACGTCTTAATATAGCCATGAACAAAAATTTATTTTGCTTTGCATATTTTAAAACAAAAATACACATATGACTGCACAATGACCGTCAGTACCCAAAATATGTAAGACAACAATAAAAATGTATTCTTTGTATTGTCTTTCTAAAAATATACACATATTGACGGAAATTAGGAGCTTTTACTTATTGTAAGGGATATATATTAGAGGTATGAAGATGGTATTTTTTAACATTTTTATTTCGTTCTAGCGCAAACTCGTGAAAAACCAATTACAATCAAAATTCTCTGTAAAAATATTATTTTATATGTTGGCACTTAGCTGCTTGTCTGAATTCTTCAGACAACGTTGAAAATGGCACTGCAACGCAAATCCGAGTTGATTGTACCAGAATAACCCAGACAGACAACCGATAATAGTATTTTTGAAAAACATACAGAAAGCTCTTTTTTTCTTTCAGATCGACGTACATTCACCTGATGATGTATTCTTTAGCAATTTTGACAAGTTTATAAATGGAATTGATGCTCACATTATATTTGCATCTGAATATTTGCTGAGGCTAAAGGTAAGTTGGTGTGTAACTAAGTACACACATGCTATAATTATCGAAACAATGCCATCAACCGACGCTGGCGCCGCTAAGCAATCTTGAAAAATCTTACAATTATTATATAAGTTTTACTCAGGAGGCCTCGGGAAAATAATATCTCTCAGGCCTTATGTCACCTTTAGGTAGGCGCGATCATGGCACCACTTTACATGGGTTAGAGTGAAGCTGAATGTTCATTCTATATGAGCTATGCCTGTGGATCTCGATATGGTACGTTTACTGCAGCAAATATCAAAGGTAATTTCACAAGGGTACTTATGATAGTTAGTTTGGCGATCTTGCCCGGTTTATTGGCTATTGTCTGAATGAATCACAGGCAGTTGCAAGTCAGTTTTATAACGATTAAGATGAATTACTGGCGGTAATTTCACTTTGCGAGTCTGTTAGCTTGTCTCGATAAAACGGTAAGATGTTAGCAGAAGTGTTACGATGAGAAGACTAAATACTCTTTTTCGTCTCCTTGACAACGGCTGTCTGCGGACAGTTATCAGCCAGGATAGGCACCCAAGTTCGAATTTCACCAATAGGTTTGAATTCTGGCCTTTGTATGTGAAACAGAACAAACCCATCGAGATCCAATTAAGCGTTACGAAACAGGGATGCTATATGGAAGGTATTTTAACGAAATGGAGAAGAAGAGGTTCTACGGGTACGACGGGTGGGAAGGAATCTGGGGGTCAGTATATCCAGGAGTGACAGACTTATGAATCCATCTTTTCTACAACGGTTCAAGGCGAGAGTCCGTCTGGAGAGATGAATGTATCTCCCTCAACCAATCTCCCCAAATATAGTGAATAACTTGGGACGATCTATGGCAGAGGTGTTGGTTTTCCGATGAATGGTTTCTGGAGCGGCGGTACCCATACCCGCCTTTATTTAAGTGTGTACTTATTCCCCACTCCCAGCAGATTATTTATAACAATCGATGATAGGGACAATTATAGTCAAATATGTTTTGGACATTTCAAAAATGTTTATTGCATGTTTATGATGTTTACGTACTGATCAAAAATGTGAATATCACGGGCAAAAATATGCATATCCAGAAGTCGCGGGATCGAAACCCAGCCTAAAAAATTTTTAATTTTTTTTTTGATGCGTGTTATTTCACATTATTATAGAACATAATTTGGCAGTTTATTTAAAAACAATCCTAGTTCTCAAAATAATCCCTAAATATCACAGTGAGAGATCACCAGTCAGCCTTGAAGCGTTCCTTGAAATGGCTTTAGCTATTTGTCGTGACAATGCCTTAATAACCAGCTATTTTTCAAGATTTCTCTTGCCCTTGTCTATCCCCTCTTCCAACTTCCTCTGCTTAAAATATGCACTGTTATTCATTTACAGATTGATGAATACTTTTATTTATTTATTTGAGACACAAACAGAACAGGATATTTATAAAACATTTTTGTGGGTTAAATATAATAAATTAAAAGACAAATATAAATATCCCTACACTAATGTGTCTGCAGTAATCACATTTGAATTTTTACAGAAGCAAACACATGAAAAACAATGCAAGTATTATTTATACATAACTTTAAAAAAAAACTAAATACAAAATTGAAATACATTATAAGTATACAATATTTATGAAGTATTTCCTGAGATGTAATAAAACAAAAAAAAAATTTTTTTTTAGGTGCACAAATCGTGGAGATATTTTTTGAAAGATGTTACATTATTTAGAAAAATATCTATGAAAGTGTGTATTTTAACAAGATTGTTGTATGATCGACATATTCTGGACATAGGATTAAAATATCCATTATTATTGGTAAAAATTTCAATCCAGAATATGTTTAGGTTTCTGGTAGATTTGGGCCTGGTGTATAACTTGATTTGGTTGACTAAGTTACTGTCTACACGATTATTCACAATTTTATATAGCATTAAGAGGTCATTTATGTTTCGTCTTTTAACCAGACTTTCTAATTTGAAATGTCTAAGTCTTTGTTCGTACCCGTCTAGAAGATGATCGGTAAGATAAAATCCGTGTAAATTTTCTTTGGACTGATTCGAGTCTAGATATCTGTGTAATATAATGTGGATTCCAGACTGTTGACCCGTACTCAAGAACACTTCGGATTAAGGAATTGAATAGAATTATTAGACTGTTAGAATTCTTAAACAGTTTGGTTGATCTTAAAACCAAGTAATTTATTTGATTTACACACAATGTATTCAATGTGTTGATTACTGTTGATTGAATGTTAGTTTGTTGTCAAATATAATTCCTAAATCTTTAATTGATTCAACTGTTTCTAGATTGTGACCACATATGCTATATGAATACAGAGTTTTGTTGGTGTTCTTCGTGAAATTTATAACTTTGCACTTAGCTATATTCAGTTCCATTTCATTGTCAACACACCAGGTAGATATTGTGTTAAGGTCTTGTTGTAAGAGTTCACAATCTTTCATAGATTTAATTGCTTTATATAATTTGAGGTCATCAGCATATAGAGAAAAATTACAGCGGAGTTTGTATTTAAGGTCGTTAATAAAGATTAATAAAAGTAAGGGTCCAAGGTGAGATCCTTGTGGTATGCCCGACGTAACTAATATTGGGGAAGAGTTAAAACCGTTGACAGTAACTAATTGACTTCTATGTGATAAATATGATTCTAACCAACGAAGCAGATTTCCGTGAATGCCGATTTTATCCAGTTTATTCATTAAGATAGAGTGACTAACTTTGTCAAAGGCCTTACTGAAATCGGTGTACACGGCATCAACCTGTGTTTTATTATTCATCGATTTACACAGAAAGTCCATATACTCGAGTAAATTAGTATTTGTGGATCTTTTAGCTATAAAGCCATTTTGGAAAGGACTAAGTATATGTTTTACATGGTTAAAGATGGTTTTGTATACAATGGACTCGAATATTTTGCCAAAGAAAGATAAAAGTCTGATAGGACGGTAGTTTTTTACATCATTTTTACTGCCAGATTTATGGATCAGAATGACGTGGGCAACCTTCCACAGATCCGGAAATCCCCCATCTTTCAGACTTTTGATGAATATTTTGTGTAATGGTACTGCAAGCTGATCTGCACAATTTCGAATAAATAGTGGAGGAATTCCATCTGGGCCGGAACCCTTATTGATATCAAGAGTGTTCAATTTCTCTTTGACCTCGTCTAAAGTTATTTTGATTTGAGACAGTGGGTAATTATAGAGTGGGGAAGAAAGTTTAGAGTCACTTTTAGAATTGGATGGTGAGCTAAAAACAGAAGAGAAGTAAGTAGATAACAGTTCACATGTATCTTCTCCATTTGTTGCTGATTTGTCATGGAGATGCATTATTTTGGGGAGAGAATTAGAAATTCTTTTTGAATTAATGAGGGTTGAAAGATTTTTGATACTGTTAGGGAGAGAATTTTCTATTGAATTTTAGTATCACCTTTTAAAAGACCACCATTCAGAATCCAAATGGTGTGCTTTGATTAGTTTAAATGGCTTCAGCCGTGTTTGATTACCAGATCCGAATAGCCGGGTTCTTCCCTAGTTTCCTTTACACCATCTCCTTCCCCTACTCACTAACTTCAACCTCACAACATACCCCAAACGAGGATGTCGTGGTCGTACTGGCTGGTTGCGTTTGGGCTCTTGTGCGGTACTCTACTCACATTACATTTTTTTTTAATTCTTAAAAAGAGGGGAATAAAATTTTCCACTGGCTCCGGGACGCGTATTTCCAAAACCTTTGCCGATTCAGTCGCTGTAGCGACAATTTACATTTTAAATATACCTCTATATTGGTTATTTTTTATCACATTGCAAAAACAAAAATTTTTCTAAAATCTAGATAAAATAATCTGTCAGATTTGTATATTAGAAATCAATAATTTTATTTCTAAATATTTAAATTTTAATATTATTCCCATGTATTGTAAATACACCTCTATATTGATAATTTTTTATCACTTTGCAAAAACAATTTTTTTTCTAAAATCTACGTAAATCTTTCCAAAGAGTATATTAGAAATTAATAATTTTATTTCTAAATATTTAAATTTTGATATTGAAAATGTAAAGCGACTGAACCGGCATAGGTTTTGGAAAAAGATGCCTCCGGGACGTTACAACCTTTGTACGGAATTAGGGATGTCGAAAATGAAAAAAAATATCGATATATATCGATGTATCGATATTTATTAAAATATCAATATCGACGTCGATATATCGAGGAAAAAATATCTATATATCTGTCAAATTTTCAAGAGATTTTGCGTTTTTAAAATAATAGTGTATTCAGGTCAATATTATCAATAGTAATTTTTGTACACAATTTGCTTTTTTAAATGTACAAAAATCTCAATAAAAATGAAGGTATTTTTATCACTATTCATTTTAATTACGTAATAATTACAAAAATATCAAAAACTAAAAAGCTGTCTTCTAACTTATATGTAAACTGAGACTTGAGATTGGCGTATTAATCTGTCAAAAAGGACTTCGTGTTTGGAACAAGGTATAGTCAATAATCATAGACAATTGGGAACCAACACATAGGAGTGGATTACAAAATAAAATAGCAGAAATATTGCATAAAATAGCATTATATGTATGTACCTACACACATGAGATACTATTGGTGATCACAAATACTTATGCAAAGACAATAGATTTGTAAGCTATTAATAGTTAAAATTTCAACCGCCAGATGTCATGACCCAATATAGTTACTTTTTTCCGTTCGTTCCTATATGGTTTTGGATTCTAGTGACTAAATACATAAATTTAATAAAATATCGTTATTGATACAATTTTCGATATTGGATATTTTATATCGATATATCGGATCAAAATATATCGGCTAAAAATATCGATATATTGAATTAAAAATATCGATACTTTTTCAACAAGCCTATATGGAATCCAATAATAACAAAACATAAACAGTGCGCATACTTTATTTTCCATCAAAAACGTTATGAAAACCTGCAAAATATCCCGTATTTCAGTAATATTTCCACCAAATACTGAATATTTCACCGAGCTCCGTACCTCTCCGAACTGAACATCGCATTAATCAATGACATTCCGCATCCTATTCATCAATAACGCCATTGAGGTCTGGAAAAAACAGCGAATAAAATTTTCAATTCTATGGCCCGGTTTTCATCTCGAATGCTCTGGGAGTCTTGGCAAAAGTTCAAATCGTTACATCAGCCACATGCTAGTGATTGCTATAAATTACCAACGGGATCCCATATATCAAAGGCTTTAATGGTTCACTTGATGGCCAGAAGCTTTTCATGGTAAAAATAATATAATTTCATTGGGTCTATTAATTTCCTATTTGTTATTTGAATGCGGTATGGCAGGTTCTTGATTTATGAAGCTAGCAAAGGGTCAATCTGATTTAACTCATGATATATTTTCCCTTTTACAATATTCATTCAGACAACATTGAAAAGATTCAACGTAAGTTTCTAAGGTTTATTAACTATAAATTGCATATTCCTATACAAAACATTGATTACAATTACCTCCTGGATAAAATATCACTATTGAAACTTTCGGAAAGAAGAATTAGCACAGATTTGATACTATTACATTAAATACTGCATTACAATATTGACTGTCCTGAATTACTTCAATTTATCAATATCCATGTTCCCAAAAAATCATGCCAACATTTATTACCCTTTTACTTCAATAACACTAAGACACTAGCTTATCAAAATTCTCCTATTCCGAGACTTCACAGTCTCGGAAATAAATATTCTAATTTGGGAGATATATTTCATATTAAAACTAATCGGTATAAATATTGTATATTTTCTCACTTTTATTCTTTAAGACACAAATAGACCTATGTACCTACCAAATAACTTCTGTGCTACTACTGTATTGTTTGGAAGAATCTCTTAAATTCAATTATATGCATGAGGATTCTTAGTTTCTGTTTATATTTCTATCTATGTATTTTGTTTTGTGTTTTGTTTTGTGCTTTGTTGCAACGTTTTTTGTCATTATCTTTATATTTTCTTTATTGTTAAAATTTTTAAGTATTTACTTTGATACAAATAGTTTGTAAAAATTTTATAAGAAAAGCCCACTAGGGCGTGTAATAAATAAATAAATAAATAAATAAATAAATAAATAAATAAATAAATAAATAAATAAATAAATAAATAAATAAATAAATAAATAAATAAATAAATAAATAAATAAATAAATAAATAAATAAATAAATAAATAAATACATAAATAAATAAATAAATAAATAAATAAATAAATAAATAAATAAATAAATAAATAAATAAATAAATAAATAAATAAATAAATAAATAAATAAATAAATAAATAAATAAATAAATAAATAAATAAATAAATAAATAAATAAATAAATAAATAAATAAATAAATAAATAAATAAATAAATAAATAAATAAATAAATAAATAAATAAATAAATAAATAAATAAATAAATAAATAAATAAATAAATAAATAAATAAAAAATAAATTAATAAATAAATAAATAAATAAATAAATAAATAAATAAATAAATAAATAAATAAATAAATAAATAAATAAATAAATAAATAAATAAATAAATAAATAAAAATAAATTAATATATAAATAAATAAATAAATAAATAAATAAATAAATAAATAAATAAATAAATAAATAAATAAATAAATAAATAAATAAATAAATAAATAAATAAATAAATAAATAAATAAATAAATAAATAAATAAATAAATATTTTAATGTTAAGATAGAAAAACAAATTAATGAATATCTTTATATGTGTTTTTGTTTGATTATCGAATGTGAGTTTCATTTTTCTTGAAAAAGATTTATATTTATTCGGGAGGCGGGTATGGGAACTGCTGCCCCGGGAACCATTTATTGGATAACCAACACCTCTGCCGTAGATCACCCCAAATGGTTCGCTACGTTTGGTGACTTAGCAGGGGTGCCTGGGTGACGTTTGTTCGGATCCTGGCGGCGGATACGTCTGCCCACCAGCTGCATAACAGGCCGTATCGGGAGAGAATGGTTGAGGGAGTCCCTTTGATTTCTCTAGATGTACTCTCTCAAAACATCGCCGTGCACCGCAGTGGGAGAGACAGAATCATACAACCGTCACTCCTGGACACACTGACCCCCAGATTCCTACCCAACCCTAATATACTTTTCCTTCGCAGAACTTCATTTTCTTCGTTTCCTAACCCTCCACACAGCACCCCCAAAGATGGCATAGGCCCTGGGTCTTCTTCAGGTCCTCCTGTATGGAGCTAATCTAAAAAAAAAAATCTAAAAAGATAGTCAAACATTCCCGGATTACGAATGACCCGACAATATTTTTTGAAAATCTCCTACTACCACCAAGGTAAGTCAAAAATGTCTATTGAGTTGTGCGGAGGACTTAGCCAGCCGAGGAATCGAACACGGAACGCCTGGGTGGGACGCAAAAGCGATGCCCACTCAACTATTGACCGGTCAATATACAATAATATTGTGTTTTTCGTATGAATGAAACAAAATAGTTGAATGTTTATTCTATATTTCTTCATTACACTAAAGGGATTTTTCAAGTTTTGTACCTAAAACGTTACATCAGATGGGCACGTATTGTAGTTTTTTTGTAGTAACAATTTATTGAAATAACTATTATTATTAACACATAGTAATTAGCACAAGTACATTTGTAAATGTTACACCTGCACATAATGCTGTGTGAATGGTCTTTTTGGATTTTTATTGGAGTGAACCGGGTTTCTTAAGGATCCGTGTTCACTCTTATGTGTTCAATGTCTTGAAAAGACCCATGTTGTAGGAGTGAGGAAACACAGAGGCCGGCAAATCTTTCCACAGCTGAGACGTTGAACGCAAGAGCTAGTCGTCGAAACGACCGATTCTCATGACGTGACGCGCTTTGTCGTGATTCCTGACTACGCACAAGTATCGAAGGGATCAATGACGCTGATGCCTCGGAGCATCTTTCACAAGGTTTAACTAACTTCTACAGTGCCATTTATTCGCAGGTAGAGCGAATGGAATGCACACAACTCTGCTTGGCACACACTCCTTGCATCATTGACATTTGTACATTTTTTCAGTTATTCCGTCCCTTTTAATGAATTTCTGAAACGGACAGTAAATAATTTCCCTTTGCACCAAAATCTATCTTCATTAAAAACTTTCTGGTTCATTTATAGTTATGTGTTTGGTGTCATGACAGATTTTCAAAGCTGTAAAATTTTCCAGGTCGAAGAGACAATGAACGATGATGACGTATTGAAAGTGAACGTACAAAAGCGTGGTTGTCGCTACGGTCACGAACTCCCTTCTCTACCGTTCATGTTCTCCCGGTATAGTTACTCCACCTGCATCGTTCACTGCAGAGCCCTGCGCCAGTTACAGGAGTGCAACTGCACCCATCACATGCTGCCCAGAATAGGTACAAATACTTTTTTTTACATATATAACTCTACACAGGAAGCCACTGAATTAAACCGTAGGGCCTATTCCATATTTCTGGATACTCTTTAGTGGGTATTTATAATTGAATGGAACTACTAGTTGATAATTGGTTATGTTAACAGGTTAGAAAGAGTTCAGGAGTGATTTCTCAAATTCCTCAATTTTAAATCATTCAATGTATACAATTCTTACGATGAAATCGAGAACCATTTTCAAATCACGAAACTGAATGAAGAATCAGATGCTCTTGTACAAAATTATTAACTCGAAAGTTGACTGCCCGGAGTTGCTAAATAAAATAAATTTCCACGCGCCGACTCGATATAGCAGACATAATACCCTTTTCTACATTGATAGATGCAACACCAATTCCAACCAAAATGAATTTATGCAAAGGACATGTAACTACTATAACATTAAATTTGCACGTTTAGAAACATTTGCTGACATATTCACTGCTAGTTACTTTCGCTACAGAATTTCATTGTATAACATACTACGTGCGAATAATACATAACACATATTCATGATGATTAAATTAATTGTACCTAATATTTTTAAATTACCTGCGTGGCAACTTTCCCTTATCCCTGTCCTCCCCTTACCTGTCCCAATCCAAATACCTGTTTTGCACCCTATTTTCTTTACATTTATAATCGCATTTATTTTATTTTTGTGTTTTTATATTTAGGTTTATCACTTGTTGAATTTACACCAGTATTATATATATATTTTTTTTTTATTGCTGCTTTGTCCTGTTTTTTTTCTTTTCTTAAATATTCTAGTTTACATTCAGTTACTTTTATGTTTCTAAATACCTATCTGTGAACATTAATAATTGGTCTGTTTTTTATTATGTTCTTATGTATATTATGTTATTAAGACTGTTTGTGTTTCTTAAATAAATAAATAAATAAATAAAAAGGACTAAGTTTTAGGAGGGAGTAAACTCAGTACGTGTTGTAGGCTGGCAATAGTGTTAAGGTATTTTCTCATTCTCAAAAGGAACGAACGCCGAAGGAATACCTTCTGATGCATTGTGCATCTCTCCCTTTCGTCATATTTGTGGGCAGACTATTCTGCATGCCAATAACATAAACTGAAGGTCTCCTATAATAAAATCAATACGCTATTTTCGTTATTTGTTTTTGGGGTGTTAAGAGCCAATGTTTCGGATAGCGTTGCAATGTCCATCATTAGGGCAGATCTGGCAGATCCGGCAGAAGGGCAGATCCGGCAGAAGAGGAAACACGGTCACCGAGAAATTTGAATAATATATAAACAAAACTCAAACGAAAATCTGGATACAGAAAAATCAGCAAAAGATATTTGCACCACTAGGACTCGAACCCAGGACTTGTTTCCTCTTTTGCCGGATCTTCCCATCTGCAGGAACTATTGGATCTGCCCTGATGATGGACACTGCAACGCTGTCCAAAAGGTTGGCTAAAGAAGGATGTAGCGCAGCACGGCATAACACCCCAAAAACAAATAAGGAAAGTGCTTTTGGCCGTGAAAATCTAAAAACGTATCTCAATACGCTATGTTCCGAAGCTATGTTTCTGGGGGGGTGAAATTTTTGTTTCCTTTACTGTAGTATATAAAGTTAGAACTAAGGCCTGTGGAATTTTTGTTTCCTTCCTGTAAAGTACGTAAAGTTAGAACTAAGGCCTGAGAATTTTTGTTTCCTTCCTGTAGTATATAAAGTTAGAACTAAGGCCTGTGGAATTTTTGTTTCCTTCCTGTAGTATATAAAGTTAGAACTAAGGCCTGTGGAATTTTTGTTTCCTTCCTGTAGTTAGAACTAAGACCTGTGGAATTTTTGTTTCCTTCCTGTAGTAAATAAAGTTAGAACTAAGGCCTGTGGAATTTTTGTTTCCTTCCTGTAGTATGTATATAAAGTTAGAACTAAGGCCTATGGAATTTTTTAATATCTTCACATCAACTTTATTAAATTTTTGTAAATTGTATTGTACTGGGGCAGGTTTTTTATGCATATTACTTTTCTAAAATTAACATTAATTTGTAAAACTTTCCTGTCAACGAGGTCTGTAGATAATTAAATTATTGTGTTTTTTTTTTCAGATCGAGAACCAATGTGTGACATAAACGGTCTAATGTGCCTTACAAATATCTCTCGTAGGTATAAGCTATAAATTATTTTTTAGTTATTTGATTGCGTGGAAGCACTCAAATATTCATTTCAAACGATTCTACGTAAAAATACCTTGAAGCTTGGAGCCATCGAAAAGTTTTGAAAGAAGTATTATTGGTTCGGAATTCGACCCAAATAATCTTCTTGGAAGACGAATGAGATATTTAGGTGCTGACTTCGAAAAATATAATAAAATTATGAGTTCATTGATAAGTTTGTGAAAGAAGTCCGTAAATTACTTGGAAATAAGAAAAGTTTTTTTTTCAGAGAGGGGCGACGAAGATGATTTCGATATTCAGTGTAAATGCCTTCCTTCGTGCCAAGAGCCAGAATACGAAGTTGTTGTACTTCAAAACAAGTAAATATGAATAACAAATATTCTAATATTTTTCTTAAAATTTATTCACGAGATATTTTTAGAGAAGCTGGTCTAAATTTAACATATTCGCCCGTACTTAAGCGCCCACATATATCTACTGTCTCCGTGCGAGGGTTGTTCCCATTAACAGGAAACCGGGTGGCGTTTTGTCCATTCAAACGTTTTGGGAGGCGGTACCTTTATTGGATAACCAACACCTCTGCCATAGGTTATGCCAAGTGGTTCGCTACGTTTGGTGATATAGCAGGGGTGCCCGGGTTCATGGGGTGAGGTTTGTCTAGGTCTTGGAAGCGGATGACAAGGACATAATGAACTCCAGATTCCTACCCACCCCTTAAACCCTTTTCCTTACCAGAACTCTCCTCTCATTCCTTTCCTGAAAAAAAATCCTCCACACAGCATACCCAAAGATTAGTGTTGTGTACCTCATACAAGAGGCAACTCAAATGTCCCATTCAAACACGTAAAATGTCCCCCCACCTCACAAAATGTATTTGTACCAACTCTTTGTCTTTGTATCACTACAAATGTCATGTCACGTTGTCGCGTATGGGACAATTATGAAGGGAAGACAAATATGAGGTGGTTGGTTTATTGGACTACATTCATGACATGTCACGTATGGGACAAATATGAGGTGAGGTGTGAGGTGGTTGGTGTATTGAACTGCATGCCATGTCACGTAGTCACGTACGGGAAAAATATGAGGTGAGGTGTGAGGTGGTTGGTGTGTTGGACTACATGTCATGTCACGTACCGTATGGGACAAGCGTATGAGGCCTTTTTATATCCATTTTTCGTTTTACAAAAATAACAAACCCGGGAGGCAGGTATGCGTACCGCCGCCCCAGGAACCATTTATTAGATAACCAACACCTCTGCCATAGGTCACCACAAGTGGTTCGCTACGTATGGTGACTTAGCAGGGGTGCCTGGGTTCATGGGGTGAGGTTTGCGTAAGCAAAAATATTTTGTAACACCTCACCTCTCACCTCAAACGAGGTGGGACACCTCAACACCTCATTTCGATAATTGAGTACCTCATACAAACTCATCGTTATGTCGTGTCCTACCCAACACTACCAAAGATGACATAGGCCCTGAGGGAAATTATTTTCATCAGGGCCTCCTGTGTGGAGCTCATGTAAAAAAAAAAAAGTATTCCTTAATTTGCTTTCTGGATTTTGACACTAGTACAAACATTTTTTAAAGTAATATAGATGTCGATTAACTAGCATTTAGGCACGTTTTGCTTTTTTTGATAAGTTACTTTTTGTAGAAGTTAGGACCCTCCAAAAAACGTCAAAATTGCCTAGTTTTAACGCCATCAATAGACGTTCAATGTACAAATTACACAATGTATTTTAAAACAGCAAAACGTGCATACATAGAATATTTTTTTGGATGACCCGAGAGTTGATCTCTCTATTTTAATTTTTAAAGATGCAAACCCGAACTACAAACTAAGGGGGGGGAGGGGGGAAAGGAACTCAGGAAGGGGGGTTAGCGGGACGGGGGAAGGGGAGAAGTGGAGTGGGGAGAGGGAGAGGGAACGCGAGAGAGGAAAGGATACGCAGGTAGAAACAATTTAGATCAAGGTATGCTATACGCAGGGAGAAACAATTTAGATCAATTCAGCTAATAAGTAGACAACAGTTTTTGATTCTGAGGCGGTACGAAGTTCGCCGGATCAGCTAGTAAATATATATTATTCAAATTTCTAGGCGACCGTGTTTCCTCTTGCTTAAAAAAGGCATATAATTGATTTTTTTTTCATCTTTTTGAATTTTCCAAGGAGGTGTTGAGTTGTGTCATTTCTAAGTTGTCTGGTCACCGTTACTATTATTAGGCGCGAATACCGACCATTTAAGTTATTGGCACAACTTTGAGGAATGCGTCAGTAAGGGTGAGAATTGTATATCTAGAATCTTCAGATATCACCACAATGTGAAGAAGAATGATTTAATTTAATTTAATTGCCGGTAACCCGGGCGTTTATTAAAATAACATTAACATATACAAACAAGTAAGTAACTCGCCTCACTAGACAAGGTCTGTTCTGAGACGGGTACATATGAATGCATACATATACACAATCATACATACATGCGTACACATACACATATGTATACGCATGCATGCACATAATCATAAAAACATAAGTATACAGATTCTAGATAAAATTGTTGTAAATTGTTGATGTTATAGTGGGATGTATGTACATAATGTCATAAAACCAAAAATATACAAAGAATTTAGATTATCTTTATCTTTATTTATCTTAAATAATTTAGCCACTTAGAACTGCATTAACCTTTAATTAACAATACTTATTCAAAAATTTATTTTAAATTATTATTTTTTTTTTAATATTATTTTATTTTTTTTACACTTTCGATTTATGTAAGTACGTAAATATAATGTATGTGTTATAATTTTTAATTTTAATTTTTTTAATTTAAAAAAAATATATATATATTTTTTTTTTTCTCTTCCCTTTACACGCGAGTAGTTACACTCTCGTAAAGGTTATATATTATATACATATATATGTTTATACTGTTTATAATCAATGTTGCATGTTAGTATTTAATGATTTGAGTTTAATCCGTTTGTAACCTGAAAATGTAATTACTCATGATTATATTACATGTATTATACGGTGATAGAACAAAAAGGCATAAAATTCCGCAAATATTTAATGCATTACCTGAAAATATTAAAAACGAGACATCATATTCAAAAATCAAAACTAAAGTTAGATCATTCCACTTCAATAGAATATGAAAACTAAAATATTGTATAAAAATACCTAAATCTATGAAAAACAAATAATATTTTGATCGAATAGGTATAGACCTAGTTCTTTTAACCATTGTTCAAAATAAAATTTATGTTACAATAAGCATTATAATAATTAGTTAAGTATTTTAATATTAAGTATTATATTATTAAATAATTACTATATATGTATTAAGCACCAAGATATCAAACATTTTATATGTTGTAAGTAAATAAATTGGAAAAATGAGAGATTTCTTACAATCAAACTGATTGATCAGTTTTGTAAGATTTAAGTAAGAGAAATTATTGTACAATTAATAACTAAATAAACATATTAAAAAAAAAAAAAATATGTACCTATATAAAAACTAATAAAAAAAAAATTAAAATAAAATAAAAAAAATTATTGAAAATTGTTATAAGGTTATCATGGAATGTACATAGTGTCATAAAACCAAAAATCTTGACAGAATTAATGGAAATGATTATAAGTTTTTCATGGAATGTATATATATATATATATATATAGTTTCATAAAATCAAGAATTTCGTTAAAACTTTAAAAACGATGGGTGGTGGGTAATGGGTGGGCTTCTTCAATATACTCATATCGTAGCATTGTTTGTTTCGATCAAAAGATTTTCTTTTACTCCTGAAAACACTACAAAAATAATAATAATATTGGGATTATTTGTATATCAGCATTTTTGTGAGAAATCACCATGTACAAATCAAATATATTTCCAATCTTATTACTAACTATAGACCAGACAATCCGTTATAACCATTATTGGCTCACAAATTGCATCCACCGGTTCATCGGCCAATAATGCAAAATCAAGCGTACATTGAATGCTTTTGGCAGTTAATGTACAGGACCATACTTACTGGCAGATCACTTGAGATTAACACCGTTTATTACAGAAATTTAGTGATAATTCTGCACGCCGGGGATATTATTGGATATTTGGAAACAGGCGTTATTGGAGATTCTATATTTTTATTTATTTTATTTACTATAGATGCGAAAGAAAGTACAAATTACATATTAGGAAGCTTTACCTCTCCAACTAGGAAAGTTTCCCGTTCCAGGACAGACAAATTGGCAGGTTTAGTTCATATTATACATTACATAATTACATGAATATAACTCTACGTTATGGTTTCCCTTTTACAACATTCATTCAGACAACATTAAAAAGATTCAACGGAAGTTTCTAAGGTTTATAAACTATAAATTGCATATTCCTATACAAAACATCGATTACAATTATCTCCTGGATAAAACGTCTCTATTGAAACTTTCAGAAAGAAGAATAAGCACAGATTTAATACTATTACATAAAATACTGCATTACAAAATTGGCTGTTCTGAATTACTTCAATTTATCAATATCCATGTTCCGCAAAAATCATGTCGACATTTATTACCCTTCTACTTCAATAACACCAGGACACTAGCTTATCAAAATTCACCGTTTCCGAGACTTCACAGTCTCGGAAATAAATATTCTAATCTAGGTGATATATTTCATCTTAAAACTAATCAGTATAAACGTTGGATAAGTTTTAAGATTTTCACGGCCAGAAGCATTTTCGTTATATGTTTTTGGGGTGTTGTGCCGTGTTGCGCTGGATCCGGCAGATCCGGTAGATGTGATCTGCCGGATCTGCCCTGATGATGGACACTGCAACGATGTCCGAAACGTTGGCTAAAGAAGGAGGTAGCGCAACACGGCACAACACCCCAAAAACATATAACGAAAAAGTATAAACGTTGTATATTCTATCACTTTTATTCTTCTAGGCACAAATAGATTTACGTAATTTCTTCAATTTTTGTTTATATTGAATATGAGACTTCTTATCATTTTTACATAAAATGTATTTTTATTTAATTATTTGTTTTGTTGTTAGACTGTTTTGTATATTTTCTTTTCTCATTGTATTATATTTTCTTCATTGTTTGTTACTCAACCTATAAATTATAATGTAAAAGCCCATCAGGGCGTGTAATAAATAAATAAATTAAATAAATAATAAATAATAAAAGAAAGAAAAAGATCCTGGTAGTATATATTATATTCGGATTTGCCGAATTAACCTGGTACCATATAATATATTCAGATTTACAGTGTATGAGATAAGTGGGTAAGTTAGTAGTATTGAAAGGTGTAAACCAGGTACCTGATAACAAGTTGGAGGAATTACAATAAGATTTATAATATAAAAAGATGAAGATGATTCCATCCTGGTGTTTATTTTAATAATTTGTATTCTTTAACGTACGTATTTTGGAAATAAAAATAAATTTTATAGTACAGCAGTACAAGAATTTAATTGGAATTTATCTTCTTGAATGTGATTGGTCCCTGATAAGAAATAGTTAATAGTTTTTTTTATTTATTTTATTTTATATTATGTGATTCACTCCACATAGGAGGTCCTGAAATAATTCCCCTCAGGGCCTATGTCATCTTTGGGGATGCTTTGCTGAGGGTATTTTTAGGAAAGTAAGGAGAGGAAGTTCTGGGAAGGAAAAAAGTACGGGGTTGGATAGGAATCCGGTCTCCCGGAATCAAAAGGTCTCCCTCAGTCAGTCTCTCCCGATCCGGTCAGATACGCAGCTGTAGGCAGTAGGCAGACGTATCCGCCGCCAATATCCTGTCAAACCTCACTCCATCAACCACAAACCACACTTGAGGCGACCTATGGCAGAGGTGTTGGTTGTCCAATAAATGGTTCCCGAGGCGGCGGTACCAATACCCGCCTCTCAAATTGAAAGGATGGGTTGTTCAAAAAATTTGAAGAATTTTGTTATACTGACACATTCGTAGTCCGCACGGCGCCCTGCCTCATAGAAGCTAGACGGGATTCTATTTTTTCATGTAATTTTTCTCCTTTGACAACCAGAGAAATGAGTTTTCATACATACGTTTTATACTTTCAGACCAAATACTGGTACGTTAACAGATGCATTAATAGATCGTGGAAGTTTGATATCAATTTACGTGGAATTTATACCAACCGTAAGAAACAGGAGGATAGTGGTGAGATCATCCCTGGACCACGTTGGTAAATATATGTTTCATTTATCTTAACTTACCTGATGAATAGTAATAATCCCAGTTCAAAGAGCACCATTTGGAAATCAGTTGCTTGAAATGGCATTCACCATGTTCGGTGACCAGATCAGGCCTCAACCATACTTTTTCAGAGAGTCAAATTATTTCCGCTTTGCAAAAAAATTGCAATTGCATTCGAAAACTAAAAATTGTTTTTGAAAGATGATAAAATGCGCTTTAAAATTTTATAAATCGAAAAAACATATAATTTTTGATGTATACAAAATTTTGCCTGCAAACATGAAAACGTTTTAAAAATTTCATATCTTACGTTTTTCCTAATTAAAATTACCGATAACGAAAAAAAAATACGTATTTTATAAGACAAACGCATTATAAACTTTATTGTCACCTCACTTTTTGCTGTTCCATGTTAAAATAATTCATGAAAAATTCCCGAAGTTTCATAATTTGTTTTGCCATCCGAATCTTTGGTTATATAAAGTTATACATTTTACTTCCATTGTGGTTGACTTTTAAATTTAAATATAAAGAGTGATGTTTTCTCTTACTAACACCATGTATATATTATATTTTTCTCTATGGTAGTAAGGGAGCCACAACGATTTCAGGTTAATAGTCAGGTTCTTCACAACCTTCCGCTGCCCATCTCCTTCCCCTCCCCACTCCCGTCAGTCTCATAGTATACCCCAGTTGGGGATTTCGTATTCTCTTTCGATTCTATTTCGGGCAGTTGGGACTGTGTGCGGAGCCTACTCAAAAATAAAACTAAACCTCTGATCTATGCCGCTGTTGTCACCATTTACAATAGAACGTTCGACTTATATATCTCTGACAAGCCATTAAAAATTATATCTTTTTGAATTTCGAGAATGTTCGATCAATTTTCTCAATTATCAATTATCAGAAGTAAGGTAAAATTTAGCTTACTTCGGGCACACAGGCGGTCCGTGAGTTTTCAGTGAGCAAGAGCGCTAAAATTAAAAAATATGACGTTGTAGCTGAAAATGATTTTTTTTTCAAAATTTCAACTTTTTGAATGAAGATCTTCAGGATTATTTCTGTCAAGGGATGCGCCGCATCCACATACTGAAAGATCTTCATACAAAATGTTGAAATTTTGAAAAAAAAAATCATTTTCAGCTACAAACAACATCTCTAATGTCGTATTTTTTAATCTTAGCACTCTAGCGCTCACTGAAAACTCACGGACCGTTGTAGCTGAAAATGATTTTTTTTTCAAAATTTCAACTTTTTGAATGAAGATCTTCAGGATTATTTCTGTCAAGGGATGCGCCGCATCCACATACTGAAAGATCTTCATACAAAATGTTGAAATTTTGAAAAAAAAAAATCATTTTCAGCTACAAACAACATCTCTAATGTCGTATTTTTTAATCTTAGCACTCTAGCGCTCACTGAAAACTCACGGACCGCCACTGACAGACACGCCTCTAACACAATTATTTTTTTACCTATTCATCGGATTAATATATGTATATATTGTATATATAAATTTTTTAACCATTCTTTCAGTATTTATAGGTGGCACTGCCGCAGTCTTCTTTGGAGCATCCATTCTAAGCATCATAGAAATATTTTATTTGCTGTTCATTCGGAAAAATAATATTTAATTCACCCACACTCGGATGTTTGATTAAGTAATGGAATAAAGCTTTAATCACCCGGCATGATTTACCGAAACACAAATAAAAATCCAGATGTTCGAAAGTTTTTCAATTTATTTCACGTGCGTATATATATTGTTTAACTGTAAAAGAATGCTAATAAATCACTTAGTCATACGATATTTTCCTTTTATTTACCCCCAGGAAATTATTAAAGTGTATATCTGACTAGCGAGTACCCGGCATGCGTTGCAATGCCACTCAAAGAAATAAAGCGTTTCTATTTATTGAAGGGCTTTTGGATACAAAATATCTATTTATTTTTTGTTTTTTTCCGTCTGGTTTCCGTGTGAGAAGCATGGATTTGCCAAATTAACCCCTACTATTCGCTACCGCTATTATGTCTCCTATGAAATCGCTCTGTCCCCCTCCCTCGACCCCAAGAGTCATCTTTCATTTTCCAAGCGTCCCTGTTCCCTTCCCGCGTCCCTTCCACCTCCCACGGTTCCCTTCCTCTCCCCTTCTCTAGTCCCCCCTGTCCCACGACCCCGCGTTTCCCTTCGATCTTCCCCGCCTTCGTCCCTTCTCTAGTCCTCCCTCTCGCACATCCTCCCTCTCCTTCGTTCCCCTCCCCACTTCCTGTATTCCCCTCCTTCTCCCTCCTTTCGTCACTGCCGCTAAACTATAAATATGACGGCCGGCAAGGTCTGAAAGGTAAGGCTTTTGACTCGCAATCCGAAGGTCGCGGGATCGAATCCCGGCATGGACAAATAAATTTTATTTGATTAATTGGTTTTTTTCACGATTAATTTATTTAAAATAATATATAGTACAATTGCGGCACGTTCCGTTTGGAAGATACTCTCAGTATCGCTCTAAGACTATCATTCAGAATTGAAACGTTGCTTGAAATGGCTTTAGCCGTGTTTGGTGATCAGATCAAGTGCTTCCCTACCTTCCTCTTCCCCATCTCCTTCCCTTCCCCACTACCTTCAGCATCACAACATACCCCAATTAGGAATGCAATAGACTCACTGGCTCCAGACGGGAGCGGCTGGGACTTTTGTGAGGCATTCATATAAAAAAATATATATTATTTATGAAATCCACACTACATGAATTTCAAACAACTCGCGCGCTATTTATTCAACTAGGTAACCAAAGTTTCATCGCAATCCGACGAATAGTATAGGAACGCCTACGGGACAAACAAAGAAACATTCATTTTTACGTACAAAGAGAGATTTGAATTGCCAACTTTCCTGTGTCAAAATGTTATGAAAATAATTTAATGAGGGAATTAATGTTCTTAATTACCCCAGGGTTATTAATATTTGTCTATAGTAATAAATTCAATTATTTTACTGGCCACTTATAATTTCACTTTTTCTCCGAGTAGTTGCATTTTCGAACAATAGGGGGATAATGATCGTTTTCCAGCACTTTTTGGATTCGCGTCTTTAGGGCAGGACGTGAATCCGACAGTCGAAAATGTGGATTTAAATTTACTTAAAATGTAAAATATTAATCGGCGGGTTTTTTTAAATTATTATTTCAATATGTGAACGTTAAGTTTCCTTTTATTCTCAGCCGGTACAAGGTTATCGCGACTGGAGAATTCTTATTTACGGGTATTCCAGTGTAGAATCCCGTGGTGCGATAATGGCGGTTTGATAGCCAAGTTCAAGCATAATCTGCGATTATATTTACCATCCGTCATTTAACGAGATGGATCCTCAATAATACAAAGGGACACGACCCGTCCGTTTAGTCCACACCGATTCTTTCCACAACCTGATGGGCCTTTTACCAACCACATGATGGAGAACGCCAAGGGCATGGCGTTCCCATACTCCACAACTACCCCAGATGGAGGGAGAAGAGCGAGAAACCTGGCGATGATGCAATTGCAAGGGAGGAACGGTCCCCTGGCTTTGCATCCGGATTCGACGCGGACGTCATAGGTTTTTAGCTAGGATGTATATATAGTATGGTCCACAGGTACGCATATACTTTCAATATATAATAATCTTGTTATACATCCACTCTTTTATTTCTTATTCCCAAGCTTCACAACAATGAATAAAATAACAGTGCCCACGCTCTGATGGGAGTATTCATGCCTACCGACACAGTCAGCATATCTCGTACCTACGAGATTTGGCGTCCAAGATCCCCTGGGATTAAAGCTGATAACTGTGTACGTTTATGTTTTACCCTATAACTGTATTTGTAACATTTAATGCACCCACTCAATAAGAGGTGTATATGATATGATAATATCACATAGTAGGTACAAAACCAATACATCACTGCCAGTGCCAATACCCTGATATATTAAATACCCTGTATAAAACCCTGTTTAATAACTTACATTATAACCCAACCTCAACCACCTTTAACCATAACAAAAAATATAAAAATCCTTAACCCCGAAAGACCAATCAGATCTTTTTATACATAAAGAATAATCATTTGTCAATTTGACTAACACTACTATCAACTTAACGTTTTCTATAACGGCCAGAGGGCAACCAACTGAGGATTATGCTTTCAAATTACATGATTTTGAAGGAAAAAAACCCAACACAATCATGTCACTGCCCCACCATAACACACTCTAGAAACATAGCAAATCTCGGTAATGAAATCGATGAAAATCTTTGATAGGACTCTCACATAAATAGCATTACAAAGAAACTCCCAAAGCTCATGTGCTATTTTAGAAACCTACTGTTATGAAGTAATCTATTAAATCTTTTGGCCAAGTACTTTTTTTAATTATTTGGGTTGCTTCCTTTTGGAATATTGATGGCCACACTAAAATCGGGGTTTTAGTCTATGCGAGCGGGAGGGGCGTTTCCTTTTCCACTCTGGTTTTTGAAGCGGGTTGAGCAGCCCCGCTTTTGGAACGATAGTCACATAATTTTAAGTTGCGATCGGACACATACGGGCAACGTGACATCTTTAATTCGTGATTTTGAAGTTTAAATAATAAATCCGCGTAAAGCGCGAGAATAAACTCGGGCCGGTAATTAACCTCGTGAACCGGTGCCGGTCGCCATTTAAAGAAATGATCTGTGAAGATCCAATCAATCAAAAGGTGTTACGCAATTAAAAACACAATCCACAGCCAGCGGATCTTTTTGGGGACTTCTTTTTGTGGGAGCCACGCCGTACTCCAGTGGAAGTGTCGCCATCATTCTTCGAGTATTTCTCGTATGTAAATCCAAGGAAGCTAGAGGCTCAATCAAACCACAGAGTGTCTAGGGATCCCTTCAATTTCGGACGGATGGTACCAAATCCGTCATCTTCCTCAGAAGTCACTGTGGGAAGGCTGCATGAGCCTTTTTCTTCTCGTCGGACACCAGCCCAGCGGATGGTAGTAGTTAGCTAGCTTTTTAGATAAACCATGGTCCCGGGTGAGTGATTACCATTCTATAATTTAGAATGCTGAGATAAAGTATACAATATATTGATCTTCATCTGTATTTAATAATAATAATAATATATCTTTATTGAACAAAAAAATTAAGATTTAAAACTACAAAAACAAAAAGTACATCATAAGTACAGTTTTATTTTTACTTATTTTTTTTATTTATAATTTTTTTAATACTCTTGTTCTTACATGAATATAAAATATAAAATTTGTACATAACATTCTGAAATTTTTGATAAATCCTTAGGTTCTCTAGTCCATGCGAGGTTTGGCCTAATAGTAAAAGTACAGTTTAAAAGTTGGATAAGTACAAAAGTTAATAACAGAAAACAAAATAAGTAAAAGTACAGTTTAAAAGTTGGATAAGTACAAAAGTTAATAACAGAAAACAAAATACACATATCCAGAAGGTACTTAAACAATAGAGATTTATAATTATATATTTAGGTTTCTCGTAACCTGCCTCACTAGGCTAGCCTGTGTTGAGGCAGTAATTTTACGTCAATTTATTATACTGTGAACATACCTACACTTATATTAGAATAAAATCACGCAATACAATGGTTGCATTAATAATAACAATAACATTGGTACAATAATAACAGCATTGGTTCAATACTAATTTCGAATTTGGGTGAGTGCACCGGTAAATGCTCTATCATTATTTTTTATCCAAATTTTTATGTTTTTTTTTAAATTTTTTTGTGAATCACATTTTTTTATACAAATTGGAAGAATGTTGTAAAGCCTTGTTGCAAGGTATCTGAAGCTTCGTTGACCAAAAGTAGTATGAGTTATGGGAATTTTTAGTAAAACTTTGTTATTGTTTCGAGTACAGCGAGTATTTAATCTTTTTTCATAGTATTTGTGTATATTTGTATATAGATGAGTGAGGATTGTTTTTGCATATATCTGCCGAACGTCAAACACATTCATAATATTGAAGATTAAGTTCGAGTCTGTAATTAGAGGTAGTCTAAGAATTAATTTTATAATAGTTTTCTGTGCCTTTATGATTGGGTATAGTGCTGATGCAGTACCGCCTCCCCATGCTATGATACCATACTCAATAATAGATTGACAGACTGCAAAATAAATCATTTTCAAGTGTTGTAAGTCGAGAAAGTTTCGTATCTTTTTATCTTCCTTGTTTCAATACTGAACCCCTACAATCCTTTTCAGAAGTGTCATAAAATTCAATGCCCACGTTCTGGTAGATGGGGAACTCATCTCCACCGCAGATTAACATACTTCGACCTGTGGTTTCCGTAAAGGGAAATAAAGTTGATTTGTTTTAATCATTAGCGTTTTCAATGTGTACCGAGTAAATAATACCCAGTAAATAATCTCCACCTAGCATTATATTTAGCAATACACAATATACTAAAAAAAATAAAGTCTACTGTGCTCTTTGCACAATCACGCATAGAAGCAGCTCGTTAAAACACAAAAAGGAATAATAAAAATAACTCTGAAAGTACCCAGAAGAAATTTAAAAAAAAATTATATTTTCAGCATTATAAAACTGTAACTGCATTATAAAATTTTAAGAAAAATGTGGGTATCTTGCTGACCAACAAAACGAAGATTTCAAAAAATCAAGTTATTTTATAAAATCAACAACAAGTCCGAATTTCGTAGTATTTATTTTTTTAAATGTACAGGTGTTAGCATTTAAATAAAAATTAGTGGTCACGTAAATCTCAAGAAATTTAACGAAAAAAATCTACCTACTTGACTAAAAATTGCACTGCTAATATCTAGTAAATTATATTATAATAAATACTCGTACCTGGAAACTTAACGGAGTATTCATGAATAAAAAGCGTTCCACAAATTTATGTCATTTTCTCACATTATACCACTTATCGTAAGTGAAGCAAAAACCTCATTATTTTGGGTAAAACGCTTGTGCGGGTAATGTATTATGTAAATACGGCTGAGTACGACTGAACCAATATTCGATAAGTATTATTCCGCCTGAAGAATATCATTTCAAGCATACTCCTATCTCGTATCATCCCGAAAGCATTTGACGTTGGAATTAAATCCACCCATATTATACTGATCAAATTACAAGATGGATTCTAAATTCTGAATTTGGTTTTGACTTTGATGAAAGAACAATATTGGATAAAGTGTTTCATACTCATTACAAACATTTATTAGAACCTGCAAATTATTTGCCACCATTTTGAATATAGCAAAAAGTCAATTCGGCATTCAATTAGAGGTTGGCAATCATCAGGGCAATCTTCACTCTGATTCACTTCGATGCATGAAGTGTGTCTACCATACTTACATCAATGTCGGTGCTCCTCGTGATGTGACCATCATCTAATTTAATTAAACAGTCTACAACAATTTTTGGTTGGTTGATCAAAAGTAGTAACTCTGAGTGTCCAAGTTTATTTTTCCCAACTGACAATCCAAGGGAACATTGATGGAAGACCTAGTAAAGAAAGATGACGCACCCTATGGCCTCAAAATTTGTGTAACTACAAGTATATGCGGAGCGGTTCTGGGCTGCCAGAAGGTGACACCAAAATAATCAGACAAATAAGACCCCATCACTGTGTCTACAATTTTCAAGACGATAAATTAGGAATTTCAGAACCCACTAAAAAAGGGTTAACAATAGACACTGGTTAGGCATTACAATATGTTTATTTTGTTTGTTCGAAAATTTAATTAAATATATTTATATTACAAGAATGGTAATTAGACACTCTTTGGATTTAACAGAGACAACTGAAATGGATTGTTTTGAAAATAGTATCCGAACAAGTGAATAATTACTGTCATCTGTAGTTTTGGAAAATTTTGCTGTTTATTTTTTCATTGTGAAAACTAACTAGTTGTGTATGGTTGACAACTATTTCATTGTGAAAACTAACTAGTTGTGTATGGTTGACAACAAACTACTGGTGCAAGTTTCAAGTCACAAAAGGATTGTACTGATCTGGATTTTTAGTGGAAAAAATTACGGAGGCCTCCCAATACTCTTACAAAAACTGCATACAACGTTGGTGAATCTGTTATTTTCCCTTGAGTTTTCGATTGCTTCTTTGTGATACATAGTCCGCGCAAGTAGATTTCATAATCAAATTTGTGAGTATTAAGCTCAGAGGGTCTGGGGTTATTCATAAACCTCTGGCTCGCATATTATAATACAGACACTATGAGAACACATGAACAATTAATTCTCTGTGTTCTCCTATGCAGGGACATTCTAGAGTGTGTAGATTCGTATAAAACTCAAAAAGAACTTAAAACAAACCTAAAACAACTTAAAACTCTTCATCAACTGTCGAGATTTTAGATGCCTGATAATAATATTAATAATATAATAATTATAAGTTATAAATATAAGTTAATTCACAATTTTATTGATAGCTGATAACTATTACAAAATACTTATTTTAGATGTCCATTAAGAGTTACTCGATCTCCGGACAATTTTTGCATTCGTAATTATTATTACTTATTTCCTTAAAAATGTAGAAGAAGCTAGCACGTTAATGGATTATAAACAGACATCTGAGGGAGCGGGAGACAGAACGAGAAATAAAAGGCGTCAAGTCGAAGTATGAGTCAGTCGTTTATTGGGCTACGTAGCGAGGGTCGGTGAAGCAGTAACCAGATGTATGCAGGGTGCAGTGATGAGATGCTGCAGGCGTGCGGTGTGATGAAGATGGTGCGGTGAAGGTCAGCGAGTTGCTCGACACCATGGCGGTGGAGATGACCTATCTTCCAGGCCGTTGCTCGACGCTTTGAATCGCGGAGATGAACGGTGAGTGGCTCGGTGTGCTGAGCCACCAGCAGTTAGTCCTGGCGAGGCGGAGCGTGTTTCCATGGCAGCGAAGCACGGTGGGCTTCGGGGTGCCATGAAGTGGTGAGCTGATCCCTGGACTGAAGGTGACGCAAGCCTTGTAAGTCGCGGGATGTAGCTGATCTCAGGAGCTGAAGACACGATGGGCCTTGTAGCTGAGACGTGGTGGTGAACCTCGGGAAGCTGCCCTGGATGTGTAGAGCACTGCAGGAGCACTTGTGCGGAGATCTGTTACGACGAGCTGTTGACCGACGGTTAGTGTGGGACTGACTGAGCTAGCGCTGAGTTTAGTCGCTTTATATATACAGCGCGACCGGTGGAGTAATGTTCCATTCGCCGGCAATGTGCACACTGGAAGGTACTGGAACATACGCGATGCTGAATATTCAGGCGGCTTATAAAATCTAGACCTTTCTAGGCGGTGGCGATATTATCATTCATCGAGACGGCCGCGGCAGGCGAGCAAAGTACATAGTACATCGCGGGCGGCATATGTAGGTACCTAGGCAAGTGGGTTGGCCGCGCCGCGCGAATATTAAGAGATGCTTCTCGAATCCTCTTTTGATGGCGAAGTTTATGATGTGCCGCCACACATCAATTTATTTAACACGAACTCACTAAATTCATAATATTCTTTAAAAAATAACATTCGATCTAATTATGTATAACAGAAAACTAAATATTTCATTGATTTTTTTTTCATCCCATTTCCTTTTTTGCTTTCAGCAGTTTGAATTGAATTATATCACTTCCTCCAAAGATATTGGAATATAAGTAGATGTGCTATCTGCTGTTTTTACTATGTGGGTCTGTGCTTCCGGGTGTCGCCGATATTGTTTACCAATTAACAAATAAACTAAAAGAACAAATAATTAACGAATAAACCAAACGAACGTTAAACTAAATGAACGAATTCTTTCCTTATTCAAAATATATTGTCAACCAATATTAATGCACATTTTCAAAAAATCAACGAAATGAACAAATTATTTTTGTTTGAAAACTGCGCTAATTAGCGCGTAGTCCGGCGACAGTTGCGCGGACACCATAGCATATCTCTCCTGTATTTGAATATCTTTGACTTCCTCTTATAGTTATTATTAATACCCATTTCATGTCTAAATTTAAACCTAGGAAATATTGCAAAAAAAACACCTTTTGTAGCTATATGTAGATGCACTTTTTCAGAAATGTTTGTACGAGGCATGTTGTAACATATTTTCGTTTTTATTTTGGTCTAAAATTTGAATGTCGTTTTTTTATTGCTAATACAATGAAGAGTCGAATCTTCGCGTAATTTGGTTCTGTAGTTTGGTGGGTGCCCTCGAAAGTAAAAAGTCTTTTCCGCATCGTGTACATTTCTCTGTGTGTTTCGTATTTACTCTGCATTAATCTTCTTCTCTCTTCTTCTCTATAAATAAAAATGAATCACCGAAATATATGTACGCGCATAACTTCCGAACGACTGCACCAAATTGGATAATTCTTTTATTGTTGTGTTCGTTATTGTCAGGACAAGGTTATTGGTGGTGAGTTCTGGCATTATGAAATTTGTATAAAAAATGCAATAGGTTGCACGCGAGCTGTTTTAAAACTGAATGTATCGGGACTGAATGTATGGTATGCGGGAGCGGGGAGGGGTTAGGGGAGAAGGGGAACTCGGGAGGGGTGTTCGCGGAACGGGTGAAAGGGGGAGTGGAGTGGGAAGAGGAAAGGTTGAAGAGGCGGAGTGGGAACGCGAGATGGGAAGGGGACGCGGGAGAGGAAGGGGAGGCGGAAGGGGAAAGGACACGCAGGGAGAAACAATTTCTTTATTAAATGGCATAGCAACCAGCTAGTCTTTTATAAGCGAGAATGATGGGGTTGAATATATATTTTATATTTAAATGAAAACCAATCATAAAACCTATAAATAACACCGTTAAAATGTATAAAAATACGTATAAAAAAGTTAAAACGTATCGAAAACCAATCATTTTCTTTTAGAAAAAAAAAATAATAGAAACGGAAACTGACAAATTTCTGGTCCTTATCGTGAAAGTGGCGTGCGCTGTTAGAAATTGTCTGGAAGGTAGGAAAAAAAGATAGTATAAAGTTACTGAAGCAGGATAATGGTGTCACTTGTCAGTTTCACTTCAGTCTTACAGTTGTAATTTTGAAGTTTTTCACGGATCTCGTAATTTATCAAAGAAGTAAAATTCTGATCATAATAACACTGCTTCAATTTGAAGACTGTCAAGGCACTGAACTTGTGACTTCACAGATTTAGGTAAGGACCAGGTGTGTGTAGGAATCAGGATAATGACAGAAATAATTTCTAACATGCGCTGACTATCGACTATAAGAGTGACTATACAGACATTTTGAAGCTTTAGCTGCATCCCGCACAATTATCTTAATCCTCCGAGTTATCATTCCGCACATAGTAAATCCTCGCATTCTAAATCGCAAACCTCTAATCCCTTTGAATAAATGTAGCGTTCCTGCAAAACGGGGGCCGGCTAAATATTTCCATTTGGGGTTAGCGGCTGTTCCACTATGGACCATGTGATAACTCAATAACGACTACCCACTCCTAATATTTTGGGTGTGAAATTGTTTCGCAAAACGTCAAACAGTTGGATTCTGAAGAACGATAAATATCTAAAAATGGTGTTTTTTGACATGACTCCACACAGGAAACCAATAGGAAAATAATTCTCATCCGGGCCCACGTTATCTTTGGAGATGTCATGTGGAGGGTCTTTTTGGTATTGTTATTTCTATTAAATGATTCTTGTGCTAAAAGAATTAGGTACCTTTCTATATTGCATACTATCGGGGTTTAAATTATTGCATAAGTACCTATCATATTTTAGTACCTTTGTGCAAACTTATCTTTACGTTCAGATGACTTATAGAGGCGTTAGGTACCTACATGCCTATTAACAGCGGTTATTCATTTTGAAACTTGTTCTTATTACTGTAAACAATGTATAAAGAGTGTAAATTAAAAATCAGTACAAGTCATTTACAGCAGATCAATAGAACAGCTGACCGAGCAAGTAAATAAAAAAAGAATAAATAAAAATGTGTTTATTCGAACGATTTGTAAAACGCTCAAAACTAAGAAATTTACCATGAAATTTTTTATTTGGTCACTAAGGAAATATAAAAACTCATTTTTTTGCTATTTTTTATGAATCTCCCGAAGCTTTGCGGTATGAGTATAGAACAGTGGTTCCCAATCTTTTTATGACCAGGGACCACAAGCAGTGGCGCAGCGAGGTCCCACCGAGTTTCACCCCCAACTCCACAATTCTCTAGCCACCCCCCCCCCCCTCCCGCCCCCAGGACGGATCAATTTTTTATGAAGTCGAAATTTGTGTTTTGTCAACTTTACTGAAGGGGGGGGGGTTGACGACGTTTTCCCCCTATCCTTTTCTGGTGCCACCCATGCTAGCCTAAGCCACTGCTTTACAACGCGAAGGGGGCGTAATGAGATACGGTAGGACGGGTTCTAGCAGAATATTTACTACAACGGAGGGGGCGGAGTGGGATAGGGTGGGACGGGTTCTAGCAGAATATTTACCACAACGAAGGGGAAGGAATGGAATAGGGTGGGACGGGTTCTAGCAGAATATTTACCACAGCGCAGAGGGGGTGGAATGGGATAAGGTGGGATGGATTCTAGCAGAATATTTACCACAACGGAGGGGGTATAATGGGATAGGATGGGGTGGGGCGAAACGGAATACCATAATGTCCACTGACCGCAAGATACAATAATGATAAACTGAATATTGTCCCGATTTTTTTTATTCAGAATTCTGGACCAGGGACCGCCCACGCGCTGGCTTGTTTATTGACCGGCGGCCATCGCGGACTATTTTCTACCCTCTTGCGGACCACTAGTGGTCCGTGGACCACTGGTTGGGAAACCCTGGTATAGAACATGTATAGCAAAAATTTGATTGTATGAATCAGCAAAAAACCTCGAATGGTTCACCGTTATAAATTAATATAATATAACTCAAACGTCATGAAATTTGTCGCATTTTTTTATCAGGAATTATTTAAGGTTAAAGTTACTATTGTTAGCTTACAACGGTATTTTTGTAACAGGCAATTGAGCTGCTTATGAATTATCAAGTCCAATTTTTTTTTAATTGGAGTGCTTGGATGTCATTTTGCTTTTTCTATATTTTTCGATACTGTAATGTGTTGGAAATGAAGCGCGTGGGTTTCTTTGTACGGGTATTCATTGGAGAGCGACTCAACAGCCAGAGAGGACGAATCTCGCATTCATTCCTTTGTATAAACATATACAAGTATTCTATCTCGCTTGCGCTCGTTCTCTTTCGTGCATACATTACAGATAAATCTCAAGCGTTTAAGCCTTTCTGAAAGTGTAAAGAGAAGTAATTGCATTATTAAATGGAGATGAATCTAATGGGCGGCCCAATTACATACAATATTCTGCTTTAAACAAAGAGCAATATATAACCGGTAAGACTATCACAATTTTAAATTTCTACTCTTAAGGTGGATTTAGACCTAACGAGCATAAAGCTAGAGCTGGAACCAGAGTTTTCTTTCTTGATCTTTAGTGTAAGTCGTAATTAGTTTTTACCATTTACACCAAAGAATGTCAACGGACAAGAACAAGAACAGTAAGAACTAGAATTCTTGCAGATGCTCTAGGGATGTTTAGATCAGACGAGCGAATGATCATTGCTCACTCTTCAAGAATCGGTGGTAATGTTCACTACACCACGTCTGACAATCAGAGCAATATTGCGATTTCAAATGTTTCATTTAC
The DNA here is from genome assembly GCA_917880885.1 of Limnephilus marmoratus. Taxonomy (NCBI): domain Eukaryota; kingdom Metazoa; phylum Arthropoda; class Insecta; order Trichoptera; family Limnephilidae; genus Limnephilus; species Limnephilus marmoratus. The sequence continues at coordinate 16,329,212 of OU862923.1, forward strand.
CGTTATGTCTCAATAACCAAAAAAAAGAAGGAGTGAATTATTTTTATAATTTTTATAAATTGGATACCATAGACATCTGAAATTTTGGTACGTTTCTATCACTTATATACATTTTTCATTACGCCAATCCAAAATGAGTACAAATAAGTCCAAGGTACACGCAAGTTCCAAGAATACAAAAACACTTTCACCTCGAGGAGCGATCGCGTCCGAACACGAATGAATGCTCTAGGCCTGGGGTCTCCAAACTACGGCCTGCGGGCCAAAACTGGCCCGCGAGCACGGCCAATACGGCTCGCCATAGTTAATAGTTTTAGCTTAATTTGATTACGTTGTTAAATTTGCACCGTAGGTACATACGTAAATCATACAAAATAATAATAAGAAGTTTTAATTTAATGACAAATTAAGAAACACAATAGCCGACGTACGTAATGAAATTGTACATTACAACTGTAATTATTGATATCCGAGGAGGTCGCGAGTTCAAATCCCGGCGTGGGCAAGATAATTTTATTTGATTGTTTTGTGTTTTCACAATTTAATAATTTCAAATTAAAATTAATATTTGCGGCACGTTCCAGAGTGGAAGATACTTTCAGTATCGCCCTGACGTAAGACCACCACTCAGAATTAAAAGGTTGCTTGAAATGGCTTTAGCCCTTGTTTAGATCTGAATTAGTTTCTTCTTATGGTTACCAATGTATTGATATTTTTATGTTTTATGTAAATTTTAGTTTTATATACTTACTCTTTTGTTTTATAAATCTCATACTGCTTTATTATAAATTTTATTATTTCATATTTTTATTATGCTGTTTAATCAGAGGTAAAGTCACAAGTAGGAAATCCTTAATTGGTTTTATTTTGGCTATACAAACATGTACAAACTGGAAAAATGTTAACTGTCGACTTCCTGAAAAAATAAATAAATAGATCTGAATAGCCAGATAATTGCTCACCTTTTGCTTGTCAATCTCCTTCCCCTCCGCACTTATCTTCAGCCTCACAATATACCCCAATTAGAGGTCTCACTGGTTACATACACAAAAAAAGAATGATATTTATCCTAAAAACTTACAATAAGAAATACGTAGGTATGGTTATTTCCTTTTGGGGTATTATGCCGTGTTGCGCTACCTCCTCCTTTAGCCAACGTTTCGGACAGCGTTACAGTGTCCATCATCAGGGCAGATGTGTTGCCCTGCCCTGATGATTGACACTGTAACGCTGTCCGAAACGTTGGCTAAAGGAGGAGGTAGCGCAACACGGCATAATTCCCCAAAAGGAAATAACCATAAAATTTTTGGCCGTGAAAATCTAAAATCATATAATACGTAGGTAATTCACATAATGAAATTAAACATCGTAATTACGATTATTTTTATTTTTGTTTATTCATTGCATTGTTAATTACATGTAAGGATTTTTTTCCACCATGCTAGGCACATGCCCGTATTGTGGTGGTTGATTTTGTATACAGTGCATTAACATAATAAATATAAAAGAATATAAAATAGTATGAAAGAATATACTTAACAGAATAAAATTTTGAAAGAGTATAAAAATTATGTAATTTTAAAATATGTAAAGTCAAAGTAAGTACTATAGAGTAAGCAAAGAAGAAAGGATTACTATAATGATGTTATTTTATATGTACTGTGCATGTTAAGTTACATTGCAGGTACATTATTTTTCAGCAATTTTTGTACAATTATATTTATGTAGCTGTAACATTTTACTAGCAATGGGGTATTTCCACAAACGAGGGATTCTGTTGAAAATGTACGGAATATTTAAAGATCATTTTTCTGTATTTAATCATCCCACTAAAAATGTTTGTTTTGTATTTTTTCATTTAATATTATTGATTTTAAAAACGGTCTAAAACTGACAAAATCAAAACGGCCCATGGTTTGAAAATCGGAATGTGACGTCACAAGCGTCGCTCTGCTGGGCCAGCATAAATTAACACTTTCATGACGTCAATCGATGGCCCCGCCCCAAATTATCTTTTTGGCAGTAATTCAAAAATGGGAAACTTTGACTCGCTGTAGAAAATTTATTCGTCAATATAACAATAAAATAAAAAAACGTGGAAATACCCCATTGTTTGCAGTGGTGGATCAAGTTTACTAGTGGAAATTTTTAGGCAGTGAGTTCAATATGAGTTGAAAATTCAGTAGCTGCATCTTGGCCCTTGGAACTTAGTGGGGGAGTCAGTGTGGCCTTTAGGCTAAACAGTTTGGAGACCCCTGTTTACTTCAAACGAACGAGCATTCTTCTAAAATTCAGTAGCTGCATCTTGGCCCTTGGAACTTAGTGGGGGAGTCAGTGTGGCCTTTAGGCTAAACAGTTTGGAGACCCCTGTTTACTTCAAACGAACGAGCATTCTTCTAAAATTCAGTAGCTGCATCTTGGCCCTTGGAACTTAGTGGGGGAGTCAGTGTGGCCTTTAGGCTAAACAGTTTGGAGACCCCTGTTTACTTCAAACGAACGAGCATTCTTCTAAATTTCGATGAACACACTTGGAGCAACGAAAGAATGCTCCATTACTGCATACAGCAAAATAATTTGCAAGAGCAAACTAGAATAAGCATTTGCTCGTTTGGTCTAAACTCTAAACCATAGGTTCTCAGCGAGGGCGATAAAGCCCCGTTGTGGGCGTTTGAAACTTTCAGGGGGGCAGTAGAAGACCCAGAAAAAATTAGGGAGCGTGGAGATGGCACAGTGAAGGCGTGGGCAGGTAAAAAAGTTCTAAAAAGACATTAGAATACGCTAATCACATAAAAAAGAGTAAACTTTAATATTAGTTAATTTTTGTTATTGTATGTACCTAGATATTGTAATCATTTTTATCACTTGTGCAAAAATTCACTTATTTCCTTAGTTTGAGAAGTAGATTGTGAAAATTGAAGTGAAAATTGATCTTATAAAATTATCATTACATTCAGATCTACATTAAATTGGATGATATGAATTTTTTTATTTTTTTTAATTATATATATGTCATCTTAAGTGTATTATTATTATTAAGAATTGACAATATATCATAAATACAGGAAGGAAGGAAACCCGGTAATATACACCAATTTTAAGTACCCGATACTTAACATACAAAATAATTGCTTTTTTAATTGCTAAACAAAAATTTTAACAAATGATTTAATATATTTTAAATTGAGTTATTGATTCCGTCACAGCTGATATTTCTAAAAATATATAAATTTGTATTTTGTGTAATTTTACGTTCTAAATAAAAAAAAATTTAATTGCTTTCGTTTTATTAAAGATTTTTTTAAAAAAACATACGGGATTCTTAACCTTCAAGCAAAAATATGTTTCAAGCTCCCTCTCTAGTATGAACAGTTCAATAATTCTGATGACGATACGGAATTATAGATTAAAACATTTCAATAAATTAATTTTCATTTATCCAAATTAAGGATTACAGTATTTTTAATCTAATAATAGTATCTTGTATTAAGAACTGGAGAACGTTATCTTCATAAAGTATTTTATTGGGAACTTTTTTGTTGTTTTTTTTATGAAACACAATCTTATCATTTATTATACCCAGTTTCGACTCTCTTTGAAATAAAAAATCGAGTGCAGTTCACATGTGGTAGGAGTGAGTGAAACCTTCACCCACACAATCTCAACCAAGAGGAGCCTTGGAAAGTGAGCTCATAATCAAAGTGGCCAATGCACGCAGGTTGACCTTCGTAGGTACTGTACGCAGTACAATATAAAATGTATTAAGTTTACAATACATATTAAACAGGTAAGGTTTCATTCTCTCGCAGGCCAAATCCTATTGATGTATGTGTTTGCCGCTTTTTAGTGTCACTCGTTTCCGTTTCATCGAGTTTCAAATAACTACGGTGCTTAAGAAGTTTCATTTCAATAATAGTCAGAAAATACTAAAAATTGTTCGCTCTTACGATTATTACGTTCCGCCCTCGGGAATCAATTAGGAACTTAGTATTTTTACGTCACGGGAGTCTGGAGCAATGACGCATATTTTTCATGCGTAATGAAATCCATAACTCACGCCTCCTTGGACAAAAAGGCAGCTGAAATTCCCGACAATAATAACATTTCCCCCGGCAGGCAGTAATTTTCGGTACATTAACCAAAGAAGGAAGTAATTTCCTCGAGTTTCTCCTACGATTCCTTCGCTCCTGGGACCCTCAGTCAAAATGGCGCTACCTGTCCATTGCCTTCTGTTCATTAGAAATCCTAAAGGTTGCTCTATTTTCGGTCCGCGTTATTAGGCGCTTTGTTCTCGTGACAAATTGACCTTTTGTTGGAACGAACTTGAAGGCATTTGAGACAGTTAATTTCAGACAAAAATAACGTTTGTCAAAAAAAAGGTGAGGAACACAGGAAATTGAAAACCTCAAAGCTAATTAATTAATCAAGGTTTGGGGTTTTACGGCAGATTTTGAAATAATTATTTGTGTACGTATTTCAGTCTGAGCAAAGCGACATTTCAAAAAAATAACATTTTGCATACATACAAAATTTTCTGATGGATTTTTTTTTCATTTTTGGAAAGTATGTACAGTGTATTATAACAATTAATGTAGTATCTTAATACCCTCTGTCATTTTACATCATTTTGGTATTTTCCTTTTCAAGAGGCTTTTTGAAACCAGACGCGATTTGTGTTTGGATCGGGGTAACAAGAACACGAGGACTATCCCTGAGCATTTAATTGCTCTAAAGCAGTGATTCCCAAAGTGGTCCAGGCGGACTCCCAGATGGGGGTCTACGTTGGCGTGATAAAAAAAATGGGGGTTCACAAGTTGTAAGTGGGGGTCCACGAAAATTTATCTGGTTTCGATAGCAAGGAACAAAAATGTTGGCTTGGCTTTACCTATCAATTAGGTAGATAATACACTACTCACTAATTAAGGGAGCAAAAAAAATCCAAATTTTTCCATGAAAAATGGTCGTATTGAGACTTAAAAAAAAAGCATTTTGAAGCTATAAGATTCTAAATTAAAAAAATATATATATTATATATAGTCTACAAGCGGCACGTTCCAGAGTGGAAGGTACTCTCAGTATCGCCCTGGTGTAAGACCACCATTCAGAATTGAAACGCGTCGCTTGAAATGGCTTTAGGCGTGACCAGATCTGAATAGCCATGTACTTCTCCACCTTCCTCTTTCCCATATCCTTCCCCTCACCACTACCGTCAGCGTCACAACATACCCCAAAGTGCGGTATTCGTATAAAATAGGGGGTCCACCGAAACCAGTAAAATTTGGAAAGTGGTCGGAACATCTGCTCTAAAGGTTAAAGGATAAAAAGTTGTTTTCGCTGTTTGAAAACATGATTTTTTAACTAAATATCCAATCTAATTTATTACAACAACGCTTTGTTTTTTTTTCACTTGCTCTCATAGTCCGATGTGTAATAATTATAAAAATAATGTATGATTACATCGGCAACTCACAGACTGTTAGACAAATCTTAATACCTTTGAATTTAGATAAAGTATCTTTAATCATAAATAATGCTAAGACGATAATTTATAGCATAATCCCAGCTTTTTGAATTCATATTCATTTTCAAACTGCGTTGTTGGTTTTATATTGTGTCGTCACGATCAGTGCAGGATTTGCCATCGCCATCGGTGAAAATGGAAAATGTGAGTACCTGCTTTTCTAATGTAGAGAGAAAATTTTATTGCAGCTTATATTTTCATAATTTTTTTTATTTGTATTGTTATTTTTTAATTATTTATTTCATTATAAAAATATAACATTTTAAATTAGAACAATATGCAAAATTATTTTATGTTTTTCCTAATTATTCTACTAGTTCTACTACTCCATGTAGTTGAGCTCCAGTAGCTCGCGGTTATAAGAGTAGTATATGAACACAAATAAAGAAAATGATGCTTAAAGGGCAATACGCAAACAATATTTTTTTATTTTTTTTTTATTAGTAATAGAAGGTACATAAATTACATATAAATTTTATACAGTAATTAATTACATAGTAGATATATTTGATGTACCCCCATAATTAAGCAAGGCTTGTGTGTATGGAGGGGTGTTATTGTATTGCTTTTTTTATATCATTCAGTTTAAGTTTTCAGTAAAATTTTTAAGGTGAGTTTTAAAAATTTTTATATTGGTATTCATGTTTCTAATTTTTTCTGATAATGAATTAAAAAATTTTGCTCCGAGATATTTATGACTCAATTGTCCAATTTTTTTTTTACATTTTGGAGTGGGAAGTATTGATGTTTGTCTAAGACTTCTGTTATTTTTAAATGGTGCAACTTGATTTTTAATATTATCTTTATAAATTTGTAATGTTGCATGATAAAAGTATAATGCACTTAATTTTAGGGTTTTTTTTAAAATTGTTTTTATTATTAGTTTTTGTGATATGTAAATTGTTTGTGTTTGATTTGTATATGTACCGCCCCATCCTATAATGCCGTATTGTATAATTGATTGACAGAAAGCAAAGTATGTGGTTCTAAGTAATTTTTCGTTACTTCAAACACTTATTATATAACTACAAGCAAAATGCAACAAACACAATTTAAGAGAACAGTTATAGAAAAACAATAACAATAACCATTTATTAATGCTAGATAGTATGGATCATAGGTTCCCAAAGTACTCAGGATCATTCAGGGGACCGTGGAAAATTAAAATTGAGTTGGGGGTCCCTGAACAACGTCATGGGGTCCGCGCAAGGTTTAATATAAAATAAAATAAAATGTGATGGTGCATGAAGTGCATATAACAATTTTTCCTAGTCTTGGACAAAAAGAAGAATAATTTTTTGTATTGTTATTGTTGCATGAATAATAATTTAAATTAGAGTATAATATATGCGTTTGTTGCAAAACTTTTGCTGTACAAACAAATCTTCGGAAGAGGAGAATGTTCTCAGTTTCCAAATCTTTCAAAATTGCAAAATATAAATGAAGATTTGTTTGCTTATTATTGTCAACGCCTAACGATCCTTCTTTCGGGGGGGAGGGGGCTGGGGGAGTGGTCCGGGGGGAAGGGGTCCGTGGGCCAAAAGAGTTTGGGTACCACTGGTCTAGATACATTAACGGTTCAATATATCATATCCAATTTCAGGGATTTAATTTGCTTTATGAATTGTTCATATTTAATAGTTTCGGTTACATTAATTTTGTTTTTGGACAATAATATATTGTACCATTTCACTCCTAAGTACTAGTATTGGTACTGGGCCGTGGTCGTTCTTAGCATTGGGATGGCTATTAAGTCATTCGTTTTGAATCTATTGCGTATGCTATCTGAGGGGTGAATTTTATTTACGAAATATTTTTCATAAATTTGATATAAGACATTTCTTTTATACATTATGGATGGTACATTACATTCTCGAAATATCTTTAAGGTGGGGAAATCATGTGGTTTCCTAAGGATAACTGTAATCATTTTTCTTTGAATTGTAATTACGGGCCGTAAAGAAGCTTTAAGGACTCTCCCCACCCAATAATGCCGTACTGCAATAGGGACTGGACTAATGCATAGTAGACAATTTGTTTAATAGTTGCGTTTATAGATAAGTATTCTTTCCATTTAACATTTTTATCTATTAAAATTCCAAGATATTTTTTATTGGATTTATGATTTAGTTTGGCGCAGTCCATATTACATTGTATCTTCATTTATACAATTTTTGGAATGAATGTGTCACGACCAATGTCGTGACACGAGAGAGATGTGGACTGTAAATCTAAATTTTGCGAAAACAATCCAATTAACTGCGTTTTTAACTCAATCACTGGAAATGGCAAATGGAAGGATAAGTCCCTACCTTTTGATGGGTTCATCCGCTGTTTCTGAACCGATCTTGGTGATGGCTGCACCTCACTTCAATAACGGCACAACTCGGTCACAATTACCGATACTTTGGAGTTCATTAATTAGTATTTTATGGTTAATTAGCGAGATTTCAATTGCGAGATGTGACCGATGTCACTGCGATTTTTCGATTGGTACCAATATTGTAGCTGTGTTCCACGAAGGTATGAAAACATCTTCTTCTTTTCCTAATAAGTAGGGACTTTCAAGGAAAGGAGGAAGATTAAGGAATAAATGAACAATGAAGGACTTGGGAACATGGGTTTAGTTTTTAAACTGTTTCAGAACTAAACTCTATTAATGGAGGACTGAACGCCGTTGGCAGCAACAAAAAACTGTCCAAAGACGCGAAACTAGCCGTCCATAATGGAGTACTGGTACCTACCCTGATGTATGGCAGTGAGGCATGGAACTGGCAGAGGAAGGATGAAAGTAGACTGAACGCTGTAGAAATGAGATCCCTGAGGCGTATGTGTGGTAAAACCATGTATGATCGTATGAGAAATGTGGAAATCCGCAAAGAATGCAAGGCTGATGTAAGCGTGATGAGTAAGATCAAGAAAGGAACGCTCCGATGGTTTGGGCATGTAGAGAGAATGAACGAGGAAAGGAGTGTAAGGAGAATATATGACGCAAATGTGAATGGTAGAAGAAGTCGAGGACGCCCAAGAAAGACATGGCACGACCAAGTGAATCAGATACTTGAGTCGGGCCATGTCAAGAGTCAGAATAATAGAAGAGAATGTATGAGACGTTGTATGAATGTAAACGAGGCAAGGAATGTGTGCCAAGACCGGGATGTTTGGCGGTCCGTCCTCTCTGCCTACCCCTGCGGGGAAACGGCGTGATGGTTAGTTAGTTAGTTAGTTAGTTCAGAACTAAACAGAATGGTTATGTTAATAAAAAAATTTGGCACATCTTCTTGTACAATATAATACAATCTTGTACAATACAACATGTTTTCTCTATGTTGAGTGATTATTAATTGCTATCGAACGATGTTTTGATAACCTTCATATCTTAATTGGCTGCACTGGTGATGTCACTGGTTCCAGGTCTTTTTTCGATAATTGTTGAAGCAATTGTCTGCTTCCAACATTTGAGTAACATAAATTATAAATCAAATTGGTCCAATGCAGTCCCTTGGGGAATTCCAAATTCCAAAATTTCATCTTCACTTGGTGAAGTATTTGATTTTACCTTTTGGCCTCTTTGATTTAGATAGCTTTGTAACCAATACCTAACTTTACCAAAAATGTCTACCTATATAATTTAATATATTAATTTGGTTTTGTATGTAAGATGCTATCAAATGCCTTACGTAAATCTATGAAAATGCCAAGACATTTTTTTGTATCCAATGCACGTTATGTAAGTGAAGTTAGGTGTGCAATGGCATCTTGGATATCTATTTTCTCTCTAAATCCAAATTCTAACAGACCGATAGGGCGAAGGAGCCTGGGAAGACCAAGATTAAGATGGATTACGTCCTCAAAGATATGTCTACCATGGAGCTTCTAAACTTGAGAGAGCTGGCACAAAACCGATGTGAGTGGAGGAAGACTCTTGAGGAGGCCAAGAACCACCAGGGGTTGTAGAGCCAAGAGTGATGATGATGACATGAGTTGCTTTTTTACAAACTTTCCAAAATTTCTTGCAATATTTGAGACAAGAAATATAGATATAGACTGTCTGAATTAAAAACAGGTATTATGAGAGATTTTTTTTTAAAAATGACGGGAATATTCCACTATTCAAACTTGTATTTATGATGTGTGTAATTGGAATGCTTAATAAATTGTTGTAACATATTAATATTTCTACTGTGACTCCTAAACTGGTTCTGATCCTCCTTTTAATCAATACATTATTGTATAACATTGTTCGAACACCTTCAATTGAATCCTGTTAACGAGCTTTTTGGCTGAAGTGAGTTAGTAACTATACATATTCAAAACAATAGATTTGTTCTAACACAAAATCTTAATATCATTTCGACGAGCTGGAGGCAAACCACGTGATCATATTTTTGGCACCAGGAGGGTTCGAGAATGCTTTGATTAACCATAGAAGCCCAATCATATTTTGGTATCTAAAAAGCCCAATCACAGGTCAAATTTACCTACATGAATAAATACACTTATAACATAGTTTATTCTGTGTAATTTATTCTTTTTTATCATTATTTTTTCGTATTAACTATTTATAAAATGAAAACACGCATAAAAAGACTTTGAAAAAACAACTATTACTAAGTAATACAAAAATTTGGTACAAAATGAGATCCCTTCGGTTTGCTTCTTTTAAACTAAAAGTATTAAAAAAATAAATAAACAAAATCTTCTTTTCTCTACTAATTAGTAAATGTTTTATAACAATTAAACAGTTTTATATAATTATTTTTTCTTTATAAACGCGTTTCACACACATCATCAAATTACAAAAAGCCTGAACATAGGTCAAATTGACCTACAACAGTACGATAACTCCAATATGAAGGGACTTAACAAGGCAACACCGCCGTCTCCTGTGGGCTCTTGGCGGGTACAAGTTGGTTCGATCAATTAGGGCAATCGAAAGAAGGGTGCGAAAGAGAAAGCAGATATTTGTTAATGTATAGGTAAAAATTACCTAGATTGAACCGCCGGTGAACGCACATTGAAATAACCAGACCCTGCGCAGAAAAGAAAAGTTTGCTAAAATTAGGCAAAAGTTTTCAAAGCAGTCGGGTCTTATTTTCAGAAGAACAAAATGTTCTTTTTTAAAGGTGGGTAAATTATAAAATATACTAGCTTTTGCCCCCGGCTTAGGGATTGCAATCCCGCAAAGCGGGATCCCGCAATCCCGCGGGATCCCGCAGCTTTTATTAATCCCGCAATCCCGCACCTCCAAAGCGCGGATCAGCGGATCCCGCAAGTTAATAATTTGGCGCTAAAACTTTCGCGTAAATCGAGAGTAGCACGAGCGCAATGTTACCGTTTAATCGTGTTGCCAGTTAAATATTGTCAAAAATAAAACTAGCAATAGACTTGGCAATGACATGGTTAATTCGATTATAACAATTCGATCGGGGCTCAGGCGACACAATAAATGTTGCGAGGATTATGAACTTCCCCTAGAATTAAAAAAAAATTGGAACAATGGCTGTATACGAAAAAAATCCTGATGAAGCCGGTCCTAGTAGCGCGATGGTACAGGAACTGGAACCGGATGGCTTCTTAAATTTTTTAGATGACTAGTCGCTGTCTAACGAAAAAAATATTAATAAAAACATAAAAAAATCCTGTTCGACGTTGTCAAAAATAATTGTGTATTGAAAATGATAAAAATAAACAAGTGTATTATGAGTGTTTGTTATGAGTTGTTCAAAAGCAGTCAACAAGAAGGACGAAAGGTCCCCCCTCCGGAAACTGGGAATTTTTCTTCTCTGAAATTCTCTAACAACCCCCCCCCATGCTTAGTATCATGTTCAAAATTTTAGCTCCTTTTTGGCTCTTTTTTGGGTTTCGCCTAGCTCTAATTTAAAATTCGAGTTGGCAACACTGTTTAGCACAAGATAGCCCGCCTGCCGCCAACCGCTAGTGGCGCTAGTCGCCGGCCACTAGAGGATTAGTCTTTGATGTATTTTTTGTGAATGTCTTTGTAGTTAGTAGTTGCTTCAGTGTGGTGGGCATGTAGTTATATAGTTTGGTTGCGTAGTAATTAAAGTTTCTTTGCCCGTATGAAGTATGAGTTATCGGTATGTTTAATGTTTTTTTGTGTGGAGGCCCTGGTTTTACTTTAATTGAGGTTGCATTTGGAATGTGAAGTTTATGTTGGAAAAGGATAGTAGTACAGATTATAGTAATAATAGTAGCATCTAAGAGAAAGTTGTGATTTGATTATTAGTCATTATATGAATAAGACTGAATTAAAAATATAAAACTGTTAGGAGTAAGTGTAAAATTAAACAAAACTATTAAATTATGCCAATTATTTAAAGATGAATCTAAGAAAACAGATTAATTAATTAAAACTTATAACATTATTTCAAAGATGCGGGATCCCGCGGGATCCGCGCGGGATTGAGCAATCCCGCATATCAATCCCGCGGGATTGAATTAGCTGCGGGATTGCAATCCCTACCCCGGCTTCGCTCGCATAGTATTAGGGGGGTACCCACAGCGCCTCCTCCACCCCTATCCCCACTCCAATCCCTCCTCCTCTCCCCCGCCCCCTTTTACCCCTCTCCCCCCACCCTTTCCCCCCCAAATCCTCCCTTACCCCTCACCCTCCCTCACCACCCTCCGCCATCCCCCATCCCCCCCCCCTCACCCCCCCCTCCATAGCCGTTACATTCATTTTTCAAACAGCTCGCGTGCCAACTATTGCATTTTTTGTATATAAATTTCATAATGCCAGAGCTCTAAGCTATAGCCTATAGCCAGTTCCATGACAGTTCATCCTGCGACAATTCATCCGGCGACAGTTCATACTGCGACAGTTCATCCGCCCGACAGTTCATCCTGCCGACAGTTCATCCTGCCGACAGTTCATCCCGCCGACAATTCATCCGGCGACAATTCATCCTGACAATTCAACCTAACCTAACCTAACCTAACCTAAAAGTATAACCTATAAGTATAAGTATGTCGTATTTTGTTATTCACGCATGCTTCTTCGGAGAGTCGAAATTATTGTTAGTAAAAATATTTTTACAGCGGATTTCCACTCAAGATGCCTTCAGATATAAGTATATCGATTTTGGTTGTACGGCCGTATATCCTCTTTGCATACTTACTTAATAAAAATCTTCTAAATGATCAGGCAGGATGAATTGTCGCCGGATGAATTGTCGGCGGGATGAACTGTCGGCAGGATGAACTGTCGGCCGGATGAACTGTCGCAGGATGAATTGTCACCTGATGAATTGTCGCAGGACGAATTGTCGGGTCACCCCTATAGCCTATTCTGATGTATGAGCTATATTATTGTAAAGTTTCATTAAAATCCATTCAGTGGTTTTTGCGTGAAAGAGTAACAAACATGCATCCATACAAACTTTCGCCTTTATAATATTAGTAGGAAGTAGGGTAGGATATAAAAGTGTCTAACTAAATAGTGTACAAAATATTAAACTTTAGAAACAAGCCCGAACTTTTGTTTACCCGATTAGAGATTTGTGATGAAGTTTTTAACGCAGTCAGCAATTTGCGCGCCATTGTAAAAATGACCAGTATTTCGGAAGCAGATTTTATTTTCGAGGACTGAATAGAGGTATTACAATGCGTGTTGCCTGTTTTCTGTCACATTCATTTATTGATAAATCACAGAAAGGGAAGCGGTCCTTTCCCGGAGTCTTCCTCATGCTCCGACCAATTTGGTTTATTCCTCTTTCCCTGATTGTTTGGTCTTTCAATTAGAATATCTTTGTTAGTTACCCTATAAATTTTGCCAAATCGGAAGAAAGCAAAATCGAATTGCTGTATGGAGGGAAATTTTGTAAAGGAACGAGAGGCAGTTCTAGGAAGGAAAACGGTATGAGGGTTGATAGGTATCTGGGAGTCAGTGTGTTCAGGAGTGACGTATTTTCAATTTGGGGGGCGGGAATGGGTACCGCCGCCCGGGAACCTTTATAATAACCAACACTTCTGCCATAGGTCACCCCGAGTGGTTCGCTACGTTTGGTGATTTAGCAGGGGTGCCCGGGTTGCGTATTTACAAAACCTATACCGATTCAGTCGCGGTAGCGACAATTTATATTTTAAATATACCTCTATATTGGTTATTTTTTATCACATTGCAAAAACAAAAATTGTTCTAAAATCTAGAAAAAATAATCTTGCTGATGTGTATATTAGAAATTAATAATTTTATTTCTAAATATTTAAATTTTAATATTATTCCCATATATTGTAAATACTCCTCTATATTGATAATTTTTTTATCACTTTGCAAAAACAAAAATTGTTCTAAAATCTAGAAAAAATAATCTTTCCAATGTGTATATTAGAAATTAATAATTTTATTTCTAAATATTTAAATTTTGAAATTGAAAATTTAAAGCGACTGAAACGGTATAGGTTTTGTAAATACGCGCCCGGGTTCATGGAGTGAGGTTTGTCTAGGTCTTGGAGGCGGATGACCAGAATACACTGAACCCCAGATTCCTAACCACCCCTTAAACCCTTTTCTTCCCAGAACTCTCCTCTGCTTCCTTTCCATAAAAAAAACCCTCCTCACAGCATCCCAAAGATGATAAAGAAATTATTTTCATTGGGGCCTCCTGTGTGAAGCTCATGAAAAAAATGAATCCATTCCTCCCACTGCGGTGCGGTCGAGAGAATCCGGCTGGAGAGATCAAAGTGTCTTCCTCAACCGGTCTCTCCCCGCCATCCAGATGATGGACGGACCCATCCCCCCATCAGCCACCAAGACCTGGACAAACATCATCCTACGAATCCGGTATTCCTGCTAAGTCTTCACCAAATGTAGCGAACCTCTGGTTATCCAATCTATGTTTCCTGGGGCGGCGGTACCCGTACCCGCATACCCAAATTAAAATTTTATAAGAAATTGACCTATCTGTGTAAAACCAAGATACTTAGATTTATTTATTTACTAGCTGTTTCCCGGCATGCGTTGCTATGCCATTTAATAAAAAAATTGTTTCTCCCTGCGTGTCCTTTCCCATTCGTCCCGTTCCCGTTCCCCTTCCTCCTCCCCTTTCTCTCCCGCGTCCCCTTCCCCTCTTGCGTTCACACTCCGTCTCCTCCACTTTTCCTCTCCCCACTCCACTTTTCCCCGTCCCGCGAACCCCCCTCCACCCTCCCACCTCCCGCATTCCATACATTCAGTCCGGTACATTCAGTTTTCAAACAGCTCGTGTGCCACCTATTGTAATTTTTTTATATAAATTTCATAATGCCAGAGCTCACCAGTAGTTTTATACAAACCTTTTCCTGACAATAACGAATACACAAAAAAAAGAATTATCCGATTTGGTGCAATCGTTCGGAAGTTATGCGCGTACATACATTTCGGCGATTCATTTTTATTTATTTAGATAGATTCCACCGGTAGGTACTGATCTTGCCTAATAACGTCATTTCAAAATACTTGTTGCGAATTACAACATGCCGATATTATTGATTGACGATCTTTGTACTGTTGTGGACTAAAAAAATCCTACGAAACATGCGATACATCGTCCGAATCGATAAAAAAAGAAAATAAATGAGTCACCGAATAACTGGTGTGAGTTGGCACAATCAGTAGATTATAGTAAACTTCCAAAAAGAAATTATTACGTTTTCAACGAGATATTTCGATTGCGGGAAATAAAATTTCATCACCGATAAAAAATACACTTTAACAAATTCCTACTGTATTTTGAATCCCAACCAATGATCTTTCGATAAGTTCTACTTAATATGAAATTATTAGACTTATCAGTATCACCTAAAGATAAGATAATTTTTTATTTTGTTACATTTATTTTCTCAAGGGAGTACGTGTTTACATTTTATCTCAAATACGGCTAAATGAATTCTGAAAAAAAATTCATCGCTGAAAAACATCTACAGACTGCTGAAAAAAATTGTCAATAGAAATATGTGTAGTAATCTTGGGATCAGTGTGATCAGGAATGACGGATGTACGAATCCATTCCTCCTGCTGCGGTGTAAGACCACTTACAGAGGTCATAAGGTCTCCGCAAACCGGCCTCTTCCGTTTCAGCCCACCACGTAGCTGGTGGGCAAGCACATCTGCCGTCAAGACCTGAACACACCACATCCAATAAACCCGGGTACCCCTACTAAGTCACCAAATGTAACGAACCACTTGGGGTTACCTATGGCACAAGTGTTGGTTAATAAATAGTTAGGTAGGGCTCACTTGAGGGAAAGAAAGAAGAGAAAGTTCTGGGAAAGAAAAATGTACGAGGGTTGGGTAGAAATCTGGGGGTCGATGTGTTCAGGAGTAACTGACGTTTGAATTCAATCCTCACACTGCGGTGCAAGGTGATGGGTCAAAATAGTCCGGCTGGAGAGGTCTAAAGGTCTCCCCACAACCATTCTCTCCCGATCCGCGGAAGGAGTGATCTCCCGGCCCGCCATGCGGAAGGTGTGAAAACGCATCCGCCGCCAAGACCTAGTCAAACCTCACCCCGTGAAGCCGGATAATTCAACAAACGTGGCAAACAGCTTGGGGTGACCTACGGCAGGGGTTTGTTATTGGTTTGTTTGTTATCCAAGAAATGGTTCCCGGGGTAGCGGTACCCATACCCGCCTTCCAAATTGAAACATGTTATCAATTGGAACATTCAAGGAATCCTCATGTAAGTGTTTACGTTTGTTTACTAACATACTTCCCTACTGGGAAGTTATTATAATAAACACCGCCAGTATTCCTATTATAGGCAGTGAAAAATAGTCAATAAATTAATCATGGTACAGAAACCGTTAATACTTGAGAGGTTCTAGGTTCGAGTCCCAGTTGGTTTATCTTTTTATACCGTTATATTTTTATTTTTTGTATCTGTGCAATAGTAGGTATTTTCCCTGGTAATCAATGAAAGAAATTTTGCTTGAAGTTGTGAAATGTAAAATAGATTATTTATTTATTCATTTACGGACAATGGTCCATTAAAACATAATAATAAAACGAATAAAAATAAACAGAGATGACAGTGAAGGGAGAGCACATATAAATTAATAGCAATGACAATATAAAATATAAAAAGTACACATAGAAGACACTACAAGTCAAAGCATGAAGAAGCATTTAAATATTGCGTATGGACTTCCGAAAGTCATTTAGTTTTACACCAAAAAATCAATGCTTTGACTTGCGTTGACTAGTCTCGACATTCTGGATAAGGGAGAATGGTATCCATAATTAGTGGAATGTTCATTGAGGAACAGCAATTCATTATTTCGGAGTCAACGGGAAGGGATGTTGAACTAGACGAGTTGTAATAATGCAGGTGTATCAGTAATACTGTTGATAATTTTAAATATGCAAATTACATCAGAGTCCTTTCCACGTTTTTCTAAAGAAGAAATGTTTAAAATGTGTTCAATTATGTTCTGATCTAATTTTTTCCCTTTGTTTATCAATCGTCGAGAGATTTATAAATAAAAAAGCAACGATTTTTTTATTGTGTCTCCACGATTATATTTCGATTACGTTGGTAATCTACGTCAATGCAAAAGAGGCCAAACACTATCATTTATTGACGATTCTTACATTTATAAAACCCATCGATCCAGTATACGCTGATAAACGGTAATGCGCTGTAAAATATGTGATGTGTTTACAACAAGTGCTGAATTTTAAGTGAAATTAATTATATAATGGAGAAAATTAGAAATCTCCTCTCGGTATTGTGTTTATTGTTGTGTACTGTGTCATACCCTGCAGGATGTCAATCAGGTAATTAATTAATTAATTCAATCTGCATGTAGATACCCGACATGAAACACTCTATATATTGACTTTTCAAAAATGCTTTGTCTATTTATTAATTAATTAAATTTTATAATTAATTATATATTATACGCCCATACGAGCCTTTGAAACGGAAATCAAGCAGAATTTTCTGTAAAAATTATAAAATCAAACCCATTCAGATGAATGATATAATATGCTAACATTAGTATTTATTTTGAGGTATTATATTATAGCCTTCGTGTTACTGTATTTCGTGGAGTTGAATACATCTAATTATTCTCATCAATCACTTCTTCTAATAGTGCAAAATTATTTTGTGGTAACATTTTAAATTCAAATTAATAGATCTTTGTATTAACCACTTAATTATTTACAAAAACCGACATGTTTCGTCAGCAAAGTTGACTTCTTCAGGGTTTTGACAGAACTAATTTTAAAAATAGACATACATAGGTAATAGAGAAAAATAATAAACATAAACAATGATAAAATTTTAAAGAAAATAATGTGTAGGAGACGAGGGGCAATATAGAATTATTAAGTATATTAAGAGCGTTTAACCAGCCAGCGGACGAAAATCCACATTTCGTCGAAAGTTGTTCTTACGATCGTGCAGGGCGGTTACAATGAGAAAGATTAATTATTCTCCGTACCAGCTTTTTTAAATTATAACTCAATATCGAATTTATTTCAATTCAAATTAGCTTTAATTTATACCTTCATCCAAAAATGCTGAAAGGCGTGATGATAAAACTATTAAAATAATGTACTTTTTGTAGTTATTTTTTGATTATAAGTATTTATCATTTTTCAATAATGTCTAAATTTAATAATAATGTTAAAAAAATCTGAAATATATTAGTTTGTAAGTGCGCAAATAAATACACAAACGGACCAATTTTCGCCAAGAAACACATGTACGTACATATTTTTTAATGATTTTATTGAAACTAAAATTAAAATTCTAAAACATACGTTTGCTAGATAATGTATTGATTTATTTTACTGCATGATTTTATTATTTTAAATGGGTGTGGTATAATACAAAAACTTTTTTGAAAATTGAATAAATCTGCCAACGACCTATGGAATAACCTTATTATACTAAAAATTAAAAAAAATTCTCAAAATTTATTACATACGAATGCTAGATAAAAGAACAATCGTTCGAAATCCATTTATAATTTTTTGTGGAAAACAGTCAATACGTCTAAAAACTTTTTTGAAAATGTCGTATTTCCGGTTTTCTCTGGTAATGCCCTCTTAAAATAAGTATAATAAGTATATTAATTAAGTATATTCTCATCTAGTTTAATTTTGTAAAACTCCATTTCAATTTCAAGCTTTTTTTATAATCAATAATATTATTATTTCTTCTTCGTAAATTCACTTTGTGGCGTCATTTTTAATTAAATGAAAACAAATCACTTTGAAAAACATCACTTATGTCATCAAAATTATCTACATGTTTCAAAACCAAAGGTTTCTTCGACAGAATAAGATAAACATATTTGTAAATTATTTTGAAATATGTAGATTATTTTGATTAAAAAGTGATGTTTTAAGTCAACATAATAACATTTTAATGAAGAATAGAAATAAAAATGGAAATAAAAAATTTTGTGATACAAAAATAATAATTAAAAATAATAAATAACTAGAACTCATGTATTCTTTGAAGTACGCTCGTCCCTTTTTAAATATCCAATGTTGTACACGTGCTGTATAAAGCGATGTAGAAACACTTGACTTTATGTAGGTACTCAGTGCATCATACATTTTAGGAGCGATGAACCAGAATTGTCGTTGAGAGAATGAGGTTTTAGTTTTAGGGACCACGCAACCCAGGTTTGATGAAAAGCAGGTGTATGCTTGATGTTGTGGAGCCACCAGTAGGTTATTTTTTCCGTATATAACATAAGCTTATCTTAGTAAATAACTGTCGAATATCTAAGACCCTAATTTTGGCAAAGAGTAAAATATAATGGTTTTGTAAATTAAATAATAATTATTATAATACATGCCCGGATGCGTATTTACAATCCCTACCGCGTTTCAGTCGCTTTAAAATTTCAATATCAAAATTTAAATATTTAGAAATAAAATTATTAATTTCTAATATACACATGGGAAAGATTATTTTATCTAGATTTTAAAACAATTTTTGTTTTTGCAAAGTGATAAAAAATTATCAATGTAGAAGTGTATTTACAATATATGGGAATAATATTAAAATTTAAATATTTAGAAATAAAATTATTAATTTCTAACATACACATCAGAAAGATTATTTTATCTAGATTTTAGAACAATTTTTGTTTTTGCAATGTGATAAAAAATAACCAATATAGAGGTATATTTATAATGTAAATTGTCGTTACCGCGAATGAATCGGTATAGGTTTTGTAAATACGCTGCCCGGATATTCTCGTACAGCGACGTTGTCTTTCATCGTGCTCCTTTTTTCTAATACATTTTTTTTATCTCCTTGCTAAAAGAAATGACACATCGTGTGTTAGATACTTGTATTTTTAATGTATGTTGATTTTGTTTTTCATGTACCTATTGTAATGGTCCGCCACCCTTGGCTTTTGACACCAATTGTGATGAACCCTACCTAGCTGATTTACTTTTCTAAGCTTCTACCTCGTAGTTTAAATCTCGTAGCTCCTGTCTCGTAGCCACGCTCATAATTCTACCCTTATGTCCTACTGATCACACCACTAGGTATGATGGCCTGACTCAACCCTCCTTTCGGTTTATTTCTACCTCAGGCTCGTGATTTCTAAACCCCTATACCTTATAATCTAGCTAAACCTACCCTATCTTCTTAAATCCCTGCGATTTTCTCACAGTAATCAAGATTTAAGATTTTAGTTCACATTATTTCTATAATCTGCGTTGTGTATTTTTTGTTTTAGATTTTACATCTGTTTGCATACTTAATATGCACACATATGTAGAGAAGATAATGTATTACGTGTGGTAACCCATAGATTCTTTTAGAGAAAGGGTGAGAATCTTCCGATTTATTAATTATTATTATTTGAGTATCTTTTACCGAGTTTGATAAACTAACCCCGCCTTAGACTTTGTGTCTATTTGATTTCCGTAGGAATTTAGTGTGTTTATTTAATTCTTCCTATCACCGCTGATACATCGATAACATAAACAACAGTTAACAAATTACATCATTTCAAGAAATAAAAAACCTTACCTTACCAGTGTAGAATGTTCGTATTCGAGAGTCCGGTTTTCTCAATTTGAGTTCTTGTCTGCAGCTTCCCCTAACATAATGTGTTTGTATTCATAGTTAGTGATATTTGTTAGTATTCGCAAAACTGTTGGAATAGTAAGGATGGATGGATATGGGGAGGGGGATAATATGTTTGCTGAAAAGTCGGCTCCTCCGCTAACCAAGTGAAAACCGATGAACAACAATTACAAACTCGAATTCTCCCAGTACGTTTGCTAGGCTTGTCCTTAGATCCGAGTTTTACTCTCTTCGACGAGCGTCTCATGCTATGAAAGGGGCCCTTCACGCCAGCAGGGGGAATACCAAGTCTTCATGCCGTTTTTCTGTCCCACTCCGACTTCCGACGCCTCCGGGTTGAATTTAACTCTACTGAGTCTAGAAGGGGTATTTCATGTCTTCCCTTATCATGTCTCTATCCGTTAAATGTGGCGTAAGCTTGTGACGGGCAGATCCTTCCTCCCACGTGACCGACCCAGCGTTACACTCCACCTCTGACTAGCTGACATAAAACGCACCTCGTGAGCCTTATGTTTGCTTTCAGGTTTGACAAGAACTTCCGGTATGCGAATAACCTGTAGCTTTAATGCCGCGTCTGCGTATTGTCCGCACACGTCCTTCCTCTTCCCCGTATGCCCCACCTCGACAATACCGCCACAAGATCAAAGCTCTCTCCGTTCGGGAAAGGTTGACACTTACATTTCCGGATGGCTCATAAACACATACCGTAGCCTTGAAAGTTACGTTCGAGGACAAGTTAGGATTCAGGACTGTATGAGTATTTGAACACCAGTGTTGTTTAAATGAGGTCACTAGCTCCTCGTGTGTTAGGTATTTAGGATAATGGGTATTTATGGATTCTTGGATACCTACTCCATGTAAGAAATTAAAAAAAAAAATCAGATAAATCATGTTGTATCTTTCAAAGTTGTCATTAGATCAACGATCTCGTGAATAATTGTGATGAGCTCTCTTTGAGTTTGAAGCTAGTCGCAGTACTTTACTTTGCGAAATTTTGCGCGCGGAATCAATGCTACCTATTGGCGATCGCTCTAGTATAATCAGTTGTTTAGAATTGAGTGAATTTAACGTCGATTTTACCTTCACATATTGGGCGAAGTTTCCGTCGTAAGCTATGATTGATAAACCTGCCCCTTGACATTTGTGCTTTTGTTTTGTTTATTCGTTGATGGAATCTAGGTGACCGTGTCATTGAACTCTAATCGAAATTTTAGATACACAATCGAAGGTCATATAACATACCCTAATCACGCTGGTGAATGGAATCGGTAGGTATTTGTTATACCTATCAATTTGCTATTTCCATTGATTTTAGTGTTACGTATTTCATTTCTCATGCTTATTTGTTTTATTTAATTTATGTGTTGTTGTTAATTATTATTCCCTCACCTTATTATTATTATTATTATTCAAGTACGCCAATGTAATTACCTAGAATGATTAAGAGGCACACTCCTATCACACCTTGTAATACCTAATTAAACTGTGCCAATAGTTAATTAACTCCGATGAACGAAAGACCGATATTAAATAGGTACATCATTTTTATGGTTTGTTTGTTTACTCTTCACACAGACGACCTTCGGTATACTGACCTACTTTGGAGATTGTTTATTTCTACGGTCATTGTCCTTTTGAAACACAATTCATTGGTTAACTAATTCTTTTATATTTTACTTGTGCTAGCTTTGCCCAAACATTGGTCGTTTAAGTAGGTACTTTGCTAACCTAAGAGGTATCTGGGTGACCTAGCTTCAACTAAGGTATAGTTTGCTTGACCTACATAGTTCTGAGAAATATAGGTATTTCGGTTACGAATCAAACTGATATCGTATGTCGCCTATCCTTATACACGCTTATGTAAACAATAGACCTACCTAACTAAAACAAGTACTTGTATAACCTAATTTATAAGTAGGTATTGTTTGTTTGACCTAATTTTGAGACGCATGTATACTCCCGCACACGAAATATAGAATAAAGAGCTTCCACGATAGTCATTTATTACGTCCTACTCGCCTCGATTCGTTTTATATGAGTTATAATAAATAAGCGTATTTCCTGGTTGGCTTGCTTTCGAGCTGGTGGGCATTGTTATCCTGCGTGGAAAATAACATAATCTTTTAATTAGTTGCAGTGTGTTAGTACAAAACTCCAAAGCTCCGATTGATTTATTGGTGATGCACGCCCGTCTCTTTCTTCTTTGTCTCTGAAAATAATTAATAATTGTTTTGATCTTACCGCCCTCGATCGATTACAATTTTTTCCAGTCGGGACTTTCATAAATTCGACATTGTGATCGAGGTTTTCCTTTTTTTCGATTCCTAGCTAATGGATTCCTATCGGCCCTTTTTGAGAAAAGACTGATGGAAAAAACTCTTCAAATATCTGTCTATTTAAGATTCACTTCGGTATTTCGCTTAGTTCCTCAACCTTGTATTAACTAATGGTTTATTTCATTCGCCTTCGAGAGGTGATTCATCAAATAACAAGTCAGATGTTTAATTTTATTGTCCGGAATTAGGTAAATTATTATTTATTCTCAATATTTTAATATCACTTTAGAATTAATAACCGTAGATACGCACGTTTTCCAAGTGTACGAATTATTATCACTACTGTTTATTACAATTTCGTTATTCAATTCACAAAGGATTTTTAACCGCTAATTATTGAACCACTGTAGTTTAAACGTGACTCGAACAATTCGTTATTGTTATTTATTTTACCTATGTCATGTTATTTAAAGTAAAGTTAAAGTTTTAATTATTATATCACCTATAGTTAATTTTAAAATCGCGTGTTATATTTTCTTTTATCCGGTAATTTGATTTATTTTAAGACACTGGATTTTTGTTAAATGTTATAAAACCACTAAATATAAGTTGTAAGAAAGAACCCCGAATGTCATTTAATTCTTATTTACTGACTTTAAACACTTTCATTATAAAACACCCGAACTTTCACGAAGTATTATTTTAAAGCACTTTATCGGACTTTTATTTCTCAATTTTAAGAGGAAAATAAAACACTGAATTTACTATTTTTGCAAACACTTGTAGACATTTCAACTTTACTAGTAGTCTTCCACGACCACGACCACGATCCCGCACTTCCCGTTGTTTTTCGTCCGAACTCTCCCCCAATCTCCCAACGAGTTCCCTTCTTTATCAAACCATGGTCTTTTAAAGACTTTTTAGAGCTCTCCTTTCATAGAAAAATCACTCCTGATCGCCCAGACTTTCATAGGAAAAGGACCAAATTCGGTTCCTCCGTATATGACCTTTTGTCAAATCTCTGTTAATCCCCTATCTCATGTCTTAGAACCAAATTAGTTTAGTGTCTCTCTCTCGTAAAAAATCACATAAATTTTCTCATTGACAGGTATTTATATTAAAAATTTCATGTACTTGCTCGTAATTCATTTTTTAATGCCTACACCATAAAAGTAATGTTTTTATTTTAGAGTAAATATTCGTATTTAACTTGTATAATTTTGTTTAGGTCGTTTCGTGTTAATGATACCCTTAATTGCTTGAAATCATGTTCTATAATTTTATTTGGATAAAGTCATATCAACAAAGTGATAGCCAACCTTTTTTCTCTAGTCAAACGGTTAGCGATTCCTTCGACGGTTCACACGCATTTCCCAGTGTCAGGCTACGTTAAGCATCTTTTCCTGTGATTTGATTTAATTGTAGAGTGATCAAAATGTACCGTGGCCTTTGATATGCAATATTTTCAATATCCTGTTTATCGTGAATAGTGTTGTCAGATCAGAGTAATCCTTATATCGGTACTTATTAAAGTCAATTTAAGTAGTTCCAATCAGTTTTCTTTTGAGATATTTGGCTCTAATAACTTCGTTTCACCATTCCATTTCCATATCAATAGGTTTTCCCACTTTTTCAGGTTATTATATTCAGTTTGTGAAATTTTCCGAGATTCTACCCGTTTTTTGTGATCATTCCAGATCGGTTTTAATTAAATCGACCCCTGGGACCATTCATGTTACGTTTCCCGTGCCCTTATCTATGATTTTTCATCTATTTATTTTCAACATTCCCGTCTAAGATTTTTTTGTTTTTCCGTTTAAAACTTTAGGCACCCAAAATCTCCAGTTCCCGATCGCGTCTTATGTAAACACGACCCGGAGTCAATAATCCTCCAACTCTTTGTCTTTAGTTCTGTTTACAATTCCGTTCGTTGAACTTTCGTTCCCGTGGGAAAGAATTCAAGGCCGCTCAATCTATCAAAGCCCACTAAAACGATACACGCCTATAATTTCTCTGATTGGTTCAAATTATTTTTAATCGCCTTATCCACTCCCTCATTGGCAGAATTCAAACTTCCTTTGTTCTCGAGATAGCTATGATATGGGGTTCCCTCGCTCCAGTCTCTATGCAGATCTCTGTAATAGCTCCCAACTGCTCGGACAGATGTCGCCGAATGTACCATTTTCTCTACATAATATTTAAACCATAAAAAAAAATTCTTGTAGGCTTCTCGTAGGTTGGAGGTTGGCATTCATCACACTATTTACACAATGTTTCAAGATTTCTTTATTTATTATTTATGCATGATGTGGGCATTAGTTATTGGGTTACAAGTTTTAACCTAATTTTTTTTTTAAATGTATGTACTTGTATTAACCAACGAATGTCCCTAATAAAATAAAATAACGACATTGTCACAGCGCCCTTGAGGTGATTTTTCATAAAAACGGCACTATACAAGTCAATCAAATATTATTATTGTCATAAGTCATAATAACCAAGAGCCAATGTCATTTATGTGAATTTTGAAGATAAAATGTTCTCATCAAAATCTTATCTACGTGCATGTATATCAATATAATTGATTTAGCATAAAAAAAATGATTTTGCAATGCAGCGAAATGCAGGAACTAACCTGTCGGTTTCATAATATGAAAATAATAATGAAAATTGATGAAAATATTATTTAATACCTACCTGCTTTTATCACGTATGTTATTATGGGTATGGGAGTTTTGAGATGTATGCTAACAGATATATGTATAGAAACTAATTTAAAATAAATACTGTTTGGTTAAAATGTGCAACAGACGACAATGTAAAATGGTTACTTAAAATATACAAAATAATAATTTTCAAATCCTTTCCTACAATACCTACACACACAATAATTGTATGACAAACTATTCCGGTGGTGTCCCTATCACGGTGGCATTGATTCATTGCTCATCCAGTTTCTTTTAGCCCAGTCTTTCGACCGTTGTTCACAACTTTTCGATCGATCAATCTGAGCCTCCGATCAGCTGACCTCCGTAGTCCAGTGGGTAAGACTCTTGACTCACAATGCGGAGGTCGCGGGTTCGAACCCGGCATGCGCAAATAAATTTTATTTGATTAATTTGTGTTATTTCACAATTAATTCATTTAAAATAATATATAGTATATTTGCGGCATGTTCCAGAGTGGAAGATACTATCAGTATCGCCCTGGTGTAAGACCACCATTCAGAATTGAAACGTTGCTTGAAAATGGCTTTAGCCGTGTTTGGTGACCAGATCTGAATAGCCAGGTACTTTCCAACCTTCCTCTTCCCCACCTCCTTCCCCTCCCTACTACCTTCAGCCTCACAACATACCCCAATGGGGATGCCATAGTCTCACTGGCTCCAGACGGGAGCAGTTGAGATTCTTGTGCGGTATTTACTGTAAAAAAAAAAAGCTAAGTAAATTGTTTAGAAATGCTCTATTCGCCTGTTGGTCGGAGAGATGCGTTGGTTATAACTTATTTGTGCATTTGAGGAGTGTTTAACCAAAATTCCTGCTCAAAAGTTGATCAGTAGGATTGGGAACAACGCACGTTTGTTTCGGTTTTTAACAGCTTTGGCTCTTCCCCGATCGAAATTTCATCTTCCATGATTAAATGTCGTGATTTTTTACAGTAGGTCAGGGTTGGCAGACCGCGGCTCTTTTCATAAACATTTGCGGCTCTTCACCTCCAACCTGTTATTATTTTCAATAACTATTTTTTTTTTCTAAATTGTTCTCGTACGAGTATACCTATGTCAAATAATGTTTGTATACCTTTGATCACTGTTTACATACTCGTATTTAATTTTATAACATTATTTTTATTGCGTGTAAATACTTCTCCCATAAACACGAGCTCCCAGAGCTCAACGTATGTAGTAGTAGAATAATAATTATATTATATATTTAATTTATTTATTTATTTATTTAAGGAACATAAACAGTCTTAATAATATAATATACATAAGAGGATAACAAAAAAAGAGCAATTATTAATGTTCACAGATAGGTATTTAGAAACAAAAGTAACTGAATGAAAACAATCAATAATCATCATTTGTAATGTTAAAAAAAAAATGAAATAAATATATAAAAAACTAAAAAAATATATATGATACTCAAACGGCACGACTTCATGCATATTCTCTTTTTGGGTGCTCTTATTAGTACCGCATCAAAATAACCATTGGAAATATTAGCTAGATACCTACCGTCAACGTCCAACCAATATCAACAGTTTTTTTTTAAATTTCAACAACAGTTTTGTTATCAACAGTTTATTTAATGATATCGTACGATTATTGAATACAACGCAACGCCGCTGTTTAACAACATTTTACGTAGCTGATATGATTTAAGATTTTCACCGCCAAAAGTATTATAGTGATTATTATTTGGAATGTTGTGCCGTGATGCATTTCCTAAAATATATGTTAGAAACGTAAACGAACATTGTAACGCTGTCCGAAACGTTCACGATAACCCAAAAAACATCATTAGATAATATTTCATATTTATTTTAGTCATAGTATAAAGAATCGCGTGTTTATTCACAGTGTATAGCCCAACAGCCCCGCGTTTCGTCTCACTCTCACTCACCTGACATCATAGATCTCCATCACATTTGATTTTTGAAAATAGAGTTTTGTATGGAAATATAGGCCTCGATTAGGCGATATTCTTGGTGCCAAGGTGAAAATTCATGTTTCGGCTCTTTGAAAATTGTTTGGATTCTGTTTACATAATAAGTGTAGCGACCCCTGCGGTTGGTAGTCGTTCTGGAATCCTAAGCACATGTCCAATAATTGTACAAGCCACCTTATCAGCGATTTTTATCTTAGAAGTAGCAACGGTTCTCGAATTACAAATCTTTTTACAGATTAATTTCTTCTAAATGTTTTTCAATTTCGCTATCTCGTTCTGAAAAAAAAAGAAATAAAGAATTAATTAAGATAAGAATTATAAAATAAACAGTCTTATCCGCTTTCTTTGTGCTTAAAAATACTTAAATTTTCACTAGATTATCGAAAAATAATATTTTTCATGATAATTAACAGATTTTCGAATATATAAAACCAACATAAGTTGGTTTTATGTATTCAAATAAAGTGGTGATGGTACCAATATTTTTAGTTATGATTTTAGATTTTCACGGCCAAAAGTATTATAGTGGTTTATTTTTGGGGTATTTACGCCGTGTTGCGTAACCTCTAGTCTATCACACATTTGCCCTGATGATGGACACTGTTACGCTGTCCGAAACCTTGGCTAAAGAAAGTGGTACCGCAACACGGCATGACACCCCAAAAATAAATCACTACGAAATATATACAGGGTGTTAAGGGACGTACTTGACTTACTTTAACCAGTGATTCCTGGATTTATTTGGATTAAAAAATGTGAATGAAATTTTGGTCTCCGGTGAATTTTTTTTTTTTTTCCAAAAATTTTTTCTTCAAAATCAAACAAAAAAAAATTCTTCCGCATGTCATTACTGGTCACTCAGTCAGGTGTCCGACGAACCCCTTACCCCGCCTCCAACTGTTCAACAACTACCATTTTTTTATGTTTTTGTAGAAAAAAAAAAAAAACATCTAAAACGTAACCGGAGACCAAAATTCATTTACATTTTTTACTCCAAATAATGTCAGGAATCACTGGTTAAAGTAAGTCAAGTACGTCCCTTAACACCCTGTATATATATACATATATATTTTTTAATTTACTTCCAGGTTTCGAACCTGCTACCTATGCTCTGCTGTAGAATTCGCCACTTAATTATTTGTCAACTCTTACATTTTGTCATTTTGCAACATAAATTCAACGGACTAACTTCTTCGTCGTCTAGATTCTGCATCCCTTGAGGGCAGTTTCTACTTCGTCCTTTATCGTTCTTTGCGCTTAAGTGCATGAACCACCTGGTCCGGAAGCTTATAGCGAAAGCTTCGCATTTATCTCAGGGCATTAAGCAAAGTTCCGTGTGTGGTCAGTACTAAGACCGTAGGACTACAAAACGTGGGATATCTAAATAGGGCATAATGGGGTGACATTATAAACTCATTATACCTAGAAATGCTTGAAACAATTGGAATTAAAGGAAACCTACATAAATTATTTGTTGTTTACTTTAAAAATAGAAAGATTTGTTTAAAAATTTTAGATCATTATAGCAAAAAAAGAACATTTACTCAGGCGTACCACAAGGGTCCATACTAGGCCCTACCTTGTACATTATATACGTTACTGCAATGAAATTGATTTTCTCTCACGTAAAACATTATGTTTATGCTGACGACACTGCATTAGTTATTTCACATGAGGATTTATTAATTGCAAGTACTTTACCGCAAATAGACTTTGTCACTCTTCAAAAATGGTCACATGATGTAGGTTTAATAATGAATGCTAAAAAAACGAAGCTTATGCACGTCAGATCTCCTCATGCCAACATCACCATAACTCCTAAAATTGTTTCTCATGATTTTAATTGCATCCACGATTCTGTAATACAACCATGCTCATGTAAAAATATTGAACTAGTTTCTAAATACGTATATCTAGGCTTAACAATCGATTGTAATTCTAAATGGGATATACATATTCAAAAAGTTTGCACACGGCTTCTATAGTGAGCAAACTTTATAGACTGAGGTTTTTTGTTCCACTAAATACCCTTAGATTAGTATATCTGTCATTGGCGGAATCCCTAATAAGATACGGAATAACCACATGGGGACATTCAACAAAAACAAATCTTCTTTCAGTGCTAAACGTACAATATTCTTTCGTAAAATTATTATTAAAAAAAAACAGAATACCAACAAAGATTAACGTATTTACCAAAATCATTACTATACAACTCTATAAATTTATTATCGGTTTGACCTATATAAAATTGCGAGTCAGCAAATTAAAATTGTTTGCATTAAGTCCCTACAGTACTTGAGGTGTCTCTGAGGGTTCCATGACGGTTGATCCGCCGACAATTGGTCCCCCGATGTACTTATATACAATGTTCAATCGGTTTAGAGAAAACATGATACATTTAGATGTATCATGTTTTAGTTACACAATTAATTTTTAGTTACACAATTAAATGTAATTAGTTACACAAAATTTATCTAAGTGACCCCGAAGGGATATGCAGAGAGGATGTACCGCCGAATAACGAAAGTATAAAATATATTTTAATTCAAATACATCAAGGAAAGATCTGCTTTTTTATATACCGTGTATACCAGCGCATAAGTACAAAAAAACGACACTGTGTAAATTCGTTTGATATTAATACCAACTTATTATTAAGAGTATTTTAAGTTGATTTTACTTTTGAAATTGGTAAATAATGCACAAAAAATTGTAATTTTGTAGTAAACCAGCTGGTTCCCGGCGTGCGTTGCAATTCCATATTCAAATGAATAAATTGTTTTTCTCTGCATGCTCTTTCGCGTTCCCCTTCCACCTTCCCCACCCACCCTCACCCCTCTCCCGCTCCAACGTCCCGCAAACCTCCCTCCCGCTTTCCATGTATTCAGTCCCAGTATATTTAGTTTTCAAACAGCTTGCGTGCCACCTATTACAATTTTTTTATTAAAATATTCATTTTTGTATATTATAAGAACAATCCATCAAATTTAATACCTAACATAGATACCTATTTAAAATATCTATAATTTTAAAAATCCATAGACAATTCTTTCAATACAATAAAAACAGCTGCCCGTATTAGTATTAGAAAACTTTTTAAAAAAGGTGAATGAAATAGGTACAAAGATGAATGAAGTTATGGCGTGACCAAGGGAAAGGGTTATATTTATTCATTTTGGGGTGGTGCTGCGAAAACTAATATGGACCCTCTCAACAAAGCGCAAAAGGCCTTAATTAAAGTTATTACAAAAAAACCTTTTAGATTCTCGACAAAACAGTTATTTAAATACTTTGCTTTATTGAACATACAGCAACTGTATGTACATCAAAATTATATCTATACATTACCAAAAAGACAAACTAAACCATCATACTGCACAACACAATTACGTCACAAGACATAAACATCAACACATGATTCCGAAGACAAATACTACATATGGACAAAGACATTATCATAATCTGGCTCCAAAATTTTTTAATTTAATTGAAAAAGATGTTAAAGATATCCACATGACAAAAAATGCATATCTAAAACACAAAATTCATAAGTGGATAATCAACAAAGGTATTGCTTACTGCGGACAGATAACTTGAACAATACAAAAATACACTCAACGCCTGTATTTTTTTCTCTTATCCTCACAATTATTTTTGTGTTTCTAATTTGTTTCTTTCATATTTTTTTCTATTTTTCCATTTTTCTTGTCTCTTTTCATTTTCATTTCTTTTATTGTTCTTTTATTCTATTTATCTACTTAAATTAAAATATTTTTATTTTTATCTTATTTTTCTTCCAAGATTAAGATAACAAAATTAATTTAAATTCCTGCCACCTCGGAACAGGCTCAGCCTAGTGAGGTGGTATATACCAAAAAAAATGTATATTGTGTTTTGATATATTATTTAATATAATATATTGTAATATCTTGGTTAATAAATAATAAAAATATATATATATATATATATATATTATATATAGTAAAATATCATTTCGGGAGATCTATAGTAAGGTCACCGTCTCTGAGAGCCTGTGTAATATTATAATCATAGGGTATTTTGTGTAGATAAAGTTTTGTGGAAAGGAAGGAATGAGATGTATCCTACCTGGTTCTTCAAGACAACATAATTAGGGTTTTAAACCTTTAAATGACTGAATTAAGGCTTTTCATTGATTATATTTTCAACACGATGTTTCGAGCGTGCTCAAAATAAAATAATAGAGAGTAATATTGAAGACTCTTTCCCCGAATCTATAAATTGATGAATCCAGAAAATTGCTTATTCTTTGTAAATTTTACTATTTTTAAACGACTTCGAAAAGGAGGAGGTTCTCAATTCGACTATTTTTTTTATTTTTTTTTAATGTTTGTTACCTCAGAACTTCTGACTGAGTGGACCGATAATGATGATTATTTTTTATTTAAAATTTGGTGCTTTTTGTGTGGTCCCATTTCAATTTGGTTCAGTTTTGACAATGGCATCCATGATAAAACCATATAAGTCTTAAATTTGCAATAAGTATGTGCGCGACAAATGGACGAATAACTCAATATTACGCCAACCGAAATCGATGATTCTTTTTTTATTGGAGAGGATGTACTTCAATGGTAGTTTGATAAGAGTTTGGTTAGGTTCTGATTATAGGATCCACGGCAAAGTAACGGAATTCTTCAATTCTTAGGAGCAAATTAACGATACTCAGCCGAATCCTTTATAGGCTATCCGGATCTTTAAGTCACCTACCGTAACGTCGTTATGGTCAAGTAATGTCTGTCTCATATTATGAGCAGCAAGTTAAGTAGGTCTATCCATATTCAGACAAATTAGTTAGTGTACTTCAGATTCACTAAAAATCAAAAATATAAACTCAAATTTTAACACAACAAAAAACGACTTCAAAAAATGCACTAAAAAGTAAAAAAATAATTTCGTATTCTTCTACAACATAATAATCAACTTACTTTTTCTACTCAACAATGTGTAGGTACGATTGTTATTTTTGGAGTCGGTGTCAGTCATGAGTAGAAAAAGTAAGTTGATTGTTAAGTTGTAGAAGAATACGAAATTATGTTTTTACTTTTTAGTGCATTTTTTAAGTCGTTTTTCGTTTTGTTATAATTTTAGTTTATCTGTTTTTTTCTTCGTAGGATCGTTTGTGTTCAAAACTAGTTACCTACATGTAAGCAATAACAAAAATTGGTATCTTCAAAAGAACAAGTTTAAACTTTTCTTTATTTGAAAATATGTATTTTTGGTCTTAAGTTAAAATATGGTGCATTCATCCACAAATTAAAGTTAAAACCATAAAATATTGTAAAACTCTTGCCAAGCTAATGTTGAAAATAAACACGAAAAAAACAAAAACGAAGATGTGAAATCAACAAACATAAATGTGAGGAAATCAACAAACAGGAAGATGAGGAAATATTTGTAAAACCAAAAACAAACTGCTGATTCAAGATCAAGAATTCCTCGTGAAGAGAACTGTGAATAAACTAATAATCTTTGTCATTGAAAAAGAAGATAACAATAATAATCTAAACGAAAATATGAAAGAGAATAAGACACACTTTATATTTAAATAAAATTTACATAAACAAACTTTATATTTCAATAGTCATTAATGATAAACAAATTAAAACCAAAATCTTTGTTAGTTTTTTATGTAGTTTTAAATATACATATTTGTATATAGAGACATGAAACCAGCGATGAACAGGAATTTGCCACTAATAAGAAATTGAATAAAAATATTGAAATTCAATTTTGATTTCCAGCTGGGGTTGGTCGCATAGTTGGAGGATCCCCGGCTCCTCCGGGAGTGGCGCCCTACCAAGCCTCTCTTCTTAGCCCGACGGGGACCAACGTCTGCGGTGGAGCAATCCTCAGCAGCAGGGCGATTATATCAGTCGCACATTGCTTCCTAAATGCGGATGGAACGTAAGTAAAATCTGATGTTATGTTGTAAACCTTTGATAAGCTTATATTCAACTCAGTAGCAGAGAAGACATGGCTGACTATGCTTTTACATGGCTTTTTGTCACAATGTTCTTGGTGAGAGTTCATGTTAGCGTTCCAAACACAAATATTACACACATTTATTCAAATGTAGGTACATTTCAGACAAGTACATTTCGCTAAATAATTTATTGTACCAATCGACCAAACTAATCGACGTTTGTACCAACTTTAATAATATACTAGCCTTTGCCCCCGGCTTCGCTCACATAGTATTAGGAGGGTTCTCACTCCGCCTCCTCCACCTTCCCTATCCCCACTCCACTCCCCCACCCCCCTCCCCCCCTTCCCCACCCCCTTCCCCCCTCTGACCTCATCTTCCCCCTCCCCCACCTCCCCTCCACCCCTCCTCCCACGCCTCCCCCTCACCGCCCGTTCATACCCGTTACATTTATTTTTCAAACAGCTCGCGTGCCACCTATTAAAGCGTAACAATCAAACGCACACAGTTTTGTATAGATTAGTATGATTTTAACTTTCAAAGGGATCTCCATAGTAACCAAAACAAATAACAAAATGACAGCGGACGTCAAACAATTACGAGAGATTTGGTTTCTTGACACATCAGACAAATAAATCAAATATCTATTTAATGGATATCGATGGCCAAGCCCTCTCAAAAAGAAAGCCAATTAATAATTAAATTTTAAAGGATATTACTGGTTCGTTATAAGATATAAAGCAACAAAATATATAGAGACATGAAAAAAAAATTGTTATTCGATGGCATACTGAGAAGCAAGCTGGAGTACGCGAGCGATGTTTGGGTACCGTACCACCAGAAGTACATTGATATGTTAGAGCAAATCCAGAAGAAATTCCTCAGGTGTGTTTATATGCGGAAGCATGGAACCTATCCAAGGTTCATGCACCATATTGACTTACTTGAGGAAACTGATTCTGTGAGTATAGAAACTAGACGGAAAGCAAGTCTTGCTATTCTGTCTTTCAAAATTTAGAACAATTTCATCGATAGCCCATTTCTCTTGAGATGCTATGATTTATATGTACACCACTATAGCCGAAGTCGACTTCATGACTTATTTAATGTACCGAACGGCAGAACGGACGTCTTGGCAAAGCATACCATAGCGAGGGGAGTGGTGCTGTTAAATGAAATTGCAAACCATTTGGATGTGTGTGACTGTTCTTTATATGCCTTAAAAACATTATTGAAGAGTCACTTGCCTAAATGCGGATAGGGTAACTAAATTGTACTATAATTGGTATTATTCTGTTGTACAATAGTGATAAAAAATAAAAATAAAATAAAATGAATTAAAAATTAATGTGAATATCTACTTGTTTTGCATTCTAGATTAAATGATTAGCGTTAATTTCCAACTAAAATTTTACTAAATAAATAATCATGAGAATTTTTTACCATACCATTATTAATTGTATTTACTTAAAACTGATCTCAGCACATGTGTGCGCCAGACCGTCGAAATACTTACTGATGACGAGAAACTCACCTATATTTAGTCAAATGATATGTTTCCTGCAAATAAAAAAAACGTCGTCCTAGCATGGGCGATCAATAACGATTGATAAGGTAACTTTCGGTAACTTCTATCGTTCCCTAGCATAATGGGGTATTTTCACAAATGATGGATTCTGTTGAAAATGTATGGAATATTCAAAGATCATTTTTCTGCTTTTAATCATTCTCTAAAAATGATTTTATGTGTTTTCATTCAATATTATTGATTTTAAAAACGGTCTAAAACTGACAAAATCAAAACGGCCCATGGTTTGAAAATCTGAATGTGACGTCACAAGCGTCGTCCAGCTGGGTCAGCATAAATTACTGTCAGTGAGCGTCCACGCTCATGAAGTCACACTGATAGCCCTGCCCCAAATTATCGTTTTGGCGGTAATTCAAAAATGGGAAACTTTAACCCGCTGTAGAAAATTTATTCGTCAACATAAAAATAAAATAAAAAAGCTGTAATCATCGTAATTTTTTGCTTAATTTTTTTAAGCAATAAAAAAATGTGGTAATACCCCATTGCAGATCGCTTACAAATATGCAACAGTTCACACAATGACTGAGTGTTATATTATAAATTCGTCGTCAACTGTTATTTGTACATTAGCGATCTGCAGTTGTTCCTAGAGAACAATGAGAAAACACCGAAAGTCATCCTATCAATCCTTATCGATCATCCATGCTAGGACCCCAGCGCCTATCGTTCAGAAAAACAGATATTCTGCATTATACAAATTTGCAAATTAATACAGTTTGTTTGCTTTCCAGAGATGTAAACCCTGAAGAGATAGTCATCCTGGTCGGGACTAACAATCTGTCCCAACAAGGTCAAACCCACAATGTATCCCAAATAATCTCTCACGAAGGATACAACAGGACCTCAAAGGAAAACGACATTGCCATCCTGATTACCGTAACCGAAATAACAATGAATGGAAACACAAAGCCCATAGCTGTATCGGCTGAATACGTCAGAAAGGGAGAATCGCTAACTTTTACTGGCTTCGGAGCTCTTTCAGTAAGTATACAATAAAAACTAATTTTCAAAACCATCCAAGAAAATCGTCTGGCATTTAAGGGTAAAACCCTTTAAAATAAAATAAATTTTATCTTACTAATTTCTCTAAATACTTTGTGTTGTTATTATTCAAGTAGTCGCAAGTAGATTAAAAAGTAATGGATTAACTTTGTCTCAAGTTTGTTATAAACTGATTATACTGGTGGATTGTATCGGGTTTTCAAGGTCGTTAAAATAGAAATCAAATGCCGATGAGTGTATTATTTATATCGTGTTCCAAGACATCAATGTTTACGATTAATTAATATCACACATTTAATTGATTTTCGTGAATTGTGCGATAAAATCAATAAAACAAAACGTGCGTAATTTGTAAACAATAAAAAGCAACATTCACGCTTAGGGAACGTACCCATACTACGTGACCTGTTCAGGGGGGGGTCATCAAAATACCACGCTTGGTCACAACGGGGGGGGGGGGCTTAGGTTTTTATCACGTAGTCAATCTAGAAATCTCGCGTTTTTTTTCGAGCTACGAGGGGAGGTTTTTAAGTCCGCGGAATGGGAAGGTAAGTGATTAATGGGGGTACCGCTGAATTAGGTACTAATTGAACAACTCATTTTTAGGATAAACACCGGGTTTTATCGTAATTAGGTCATTAGTCTTTGAGCTATCGTCGACCAAACACTTCAATCGGGAAGAAATTGTGAAATGTGGAGAAAATTGAGTTCCGCGCTGTTATAAAGTTCCTTTAAGTTAATTTAAAGATCGGAAAAATGTATTAGGGTAGTAGGTGAATAAGTTGAATGATTCGAAACCATATTTATGAAATACTACGCGAAAACTGTAGGGGGGGGGGTCTTCGTGGGGGGGGTAAAAAATTGCAAAAAGTGTGTCAAGTAGTATGGGTACGTTCCCTTAGGTACTTATTGCGTATTCCAAATGTGAAGAATGATTACCTTGTTGGGATTTATTTTTCTTTTTTATAATTTTGTAAGTACCTTCCTGCACCACCCATTATATTAACTGATAATTTATTTATCATTGAAGAAGATAAATACTAATAAATCCAAACCTAACACGAAACAGAACAAGACAAGGAAAAATAAAAATGTAACAGTCGCAACTGGGAAAAAAGTCAATAAAATGGGTTATTTCAATAAAATTGAATGTTAGTTTAGACTTATGATAGGAAGAGAGAAATAAAATGTGCGCGCACTGCTCTATTTTGCTCCTACAGTGTGATACAAACAATAGGCCTGCACTGTGTCTTAGATATACGAAACGTAACTGGCTATGAGAGAAAGAGAGAAAGAAAATGTGTGCTCGCACCTCTCTCTCTCTTGCCCCTACAGTAATATACGAAACGTAACTCTCTCTCTTTCTATCTTCACTAACTTATATCTCCCTCCAACTACCGTTCGCCTAGCTTTTCGTAACGCTCTCGTCACGCATTCACCAGCTTACTCTCCAAGTCAAGCGTGCGTAAAGAAGTTTTACTTTAAAAAATTGGATATGTTATTCCGAGACACTACCTACGTTACAAATAAATTCGTTAGAACTTTGTAATCATTCATAAAGATAGCAGCCAAAAATAAGGAAAAAAATAGTTGAAGATAGTATTGTTAATTCTGATTTTGAAATATGAGATAATAAATATGTCCCATTGGCCGAGTTGTTTGAGGCGCTGTCCCGGTAAGTCAGTGATTTTGGGTTTGTAACCCAGTTACGATCGTCACCTTTTTTATTTTTCTGTGTCTTGTTCTGTTTTGTGTTTCATTTAGATTTATTAGAATTATCTTATTTTTCAATGATGCATTACATTGATGAGTTTATCCTTAAAAAGTTATTAAAAAACCTCATAAAACATTAATTTGTTTTTAATATACTGATTAAAAAACGGGGTTTGATAGCTTCCGTAAAAAATTTTGACTATTTTAACCTATTAGGTCATCATAAGTGGAGACCGTGACCGAAATGTAAGTTTCTTGACTCTGGCACAAGATGTTTCGAGGTCATAATCAAACGTTGACAAAAAAACCTTTTTTCCTTTTTGCGGGTATACGTAGATATATAAATTACATAGTGTAGGTATGAATAAGTTTATTTATTTGTCAATTGGTACGCGCCCAATTAGGGCTTTTACATAATGATATAATTAAAAATACATTTGATGTAATCAAAGAATTAAGATATATAACAATTAAAATAAGAGCAAGTATAAAAATTTTAACTTAAAAACAACAACAGAGTAAAATATAGGATGCACATTCATATAAATTTCGATACGTATTGAAAATTTATAAACATTTCAAAGCATATACAGATTTAATAACAATGTTTTTGTGGGCTGATAGACATTCAGTACCGTTTGTGTTCATGTAATATTTATTCCCTGCACTGTGCAGTCGGTTCATTACTGAGTTTATTTCTGCATTGGTACCTGAATTGTTACAATGGTAAGGTACCTTCTGACAAACTGTTCTGCACATGACAGTTAATCAGCCTAAGGAGTTCAGGAGAGGCAAACATGTTATTAACAATTTTATAGAGAAAAAATAGATCAGTACATATTCTTCCCAACCTCGCTCTATTCTGTTCCCCTCTTCTTTCATCCTCACAAGATTCATCAAATGGAGAAGCTTGGCTGTAGACAGAAGCAAATACTAGAACAAGACATGCTCACTAACTACAAATACCAAAAACAAACACATCCTTTGGACAAAAACACTACAGATACCAGGCTATAAAACTATACAATTCTCTTCCTGCACAATATAAAACAACTAATATTATTGAATACAAAAAAAAAACACAAAAGAAACTGGCTACAATCCTTTTAACTTCTAATTTATAATTTTGTCGAATTGAAGTCGATTTTATATTTTGATTTTTATTGTTTATCTTTTTTATATTAACTACTAGCAGACCCGGTCACACGTTGCTGTGGCTAACGAAACACAATGCCATTACCCAACCTTTATAAAATCCGCACCACCCGCTGCCCGCTGCCTGAATTGAATATTTGAATTATAATAAGCATGTATTATACATATAAACTAATTAACTCGCCACTAATGCTTGCAATGCAACACTGGATATTTGAAAAGAGAAAATCAAATACCTACTTACTCTAGACATCTATTTTCCAATTTCTTCCGTAGAACGAATTTCAAAAGTGACTATAGTACGGCCCGCCAGCCGTTTTAAATCGCACAAAAATATGTTTTCTTTGAATTTCTCGGCTTTTCTCTAATATAATTTACATGTATTATACATATAAACATTCTTCTTCAATCACTCTATCTATTGGTGAATACCGTATGAAAATCCGTTGCGTAGTTTAAAAGATTAACGCGCACATACATTTTGAGCGACTTCAGTTTCAGTTTCAGTGCCGGCAACCCGGGCGTTTATTTAGTTTCATGGTTATTTACATTGTTTTCTTTTCTTTTACCCGCCTCACTAGACAAAGTCTGTTCCGAGGCGAGTAAATCACATATTATGTTTGTTCCAAAAGAAATGTGTGTATTTAAACAAATATATATATGTATGTAAAAAGATAAAAAAGATAAATTATATATTGGTATATTAAATATTTACATACATACTTTGTTTTTTAGATAAAAGTAAATTAAAATTTTGTGACAGTTGAATATAGCGGTTACATAATAGAAGTAATAATTAATAATTAATCATAATAATTAATATTGCAAAATTGCAGTTTCTCGTATTTGTTTTATTTGAATATTATATAATTTCGTGAGAACTTGTATGAAATGTTATTTATTTAGAATATTTTGAATGTCTGTTCTTTCCTTTTCATTCAACCATATTACAAATCTTTTGAAAAGCCAATTCAAATTATTTGGGGTGACGTAAGTTTTTGTTTGTGTTAGGAAGGTATTGAAAATGTGTGGTGCTAGGTAAGATTCGTGTTTTTTTGCAAAAGTTGATTTGATATGGGGAACTTGAAAGTGCTTATTAATTTTTGCTCTTGTGTTTTGCGAGTGAGGTATGTGGAGATGTGAAGTTTTGATACAGTTTTTGTAAATGATCTTCCTTATGAATAGTTTATTTACGTCTAGTAATTTGTTTTTGATCATTAGCTGTTCCGTCGGATGTTGGTAAGGTTTATAAAACATAATTCTAATTATTGTTTTGTGATTTATTTTAAGAGAATTGAGGTAAGTATCTGCTGCTCCTCCCCAAACTGAAATTCCATATGTTAAAATACTTTGACAGAGTGCGAAATATATATTTTTTAGTTGATTTAATGACATGATGTTTCGTATTGTTTTGAAGATGTATGATAATTTTCGTATTTTTTTTGATAATATATTAATATGGAGATCCCATTTTAGTTTATGGTCAACAGTTAAACCTAGATATTTAATATTGTCTGCATAAACAATTTTGTCACAAGTACAGCATGTGTTATTTGACGAAATATTGGTGCAGGGGTTAAGATGTAGTTGTGGTTGGCTATGTGGTTGACCAGCCTTTGTTTTGCTAAAAGTTAAATATTTTGTTTTTGAAATGTTCACTTCATTTTATACTATGTAATGATGATGACATGTATTATACATATAAACATTCTTCTTCAATCACTCTATCTATTGGTGAATACCGTATGAAAATCCGTTGCGTAGTTTAAAAGATTAACGCGCACATACATTTTGAGCGACTTCATTTTATACTATGTAATGATAATGATGATGATGATGATGATGATGATGTACCCTCTTTTGTTTTACTATTCACAATTTATAATTTACAACTGAAAAATATCCTCTACAACACAGGACCCCTGAACTCCTAGTGTGGAGGACAATATGTTATACCTTTGTATGCGACTATATTATATCTTATGCGACATCGCATAATAAAAATCATATTCCCTGTATACCTAAGTATTATTTTTTTACAGAGCAATTCTGATGACGTACCTTCGGTAATGCAAATAATACAACTGAAAGAGTTTGACATCGAAACGTGTAAATACGCCTACAGAAACGTGAGACCTCTGTTCGACTCCCAACTGTGCACATTCACCGCTGCGGGACAAGGTTCCTGCTACGTAAGCATTTTTATAATACATAATAATATTAACAATAGCTTTTATTCAGACAGTAAATTACGTTACATTATTTATAATATTTATAACATTTATAACACTTATCATGCATCGACTCCCTGTCTGTATTTCACTGGTTGACAGTCCTCCTCCAACTGTCGCCATTTCTCTCTATCATTAGCTACTCTTGTCCATGTACCACCTGCTATGGCTTTGATGTTGTCAACCCACCGCCTAAATGGTCTACCTCGTTTTCTCTTATTGTCACTTGTGAACCAAGTCATGACTAATTTTGACCATTTTTCACTTCCTCTGACTGTGTGGCCTGACCACTTCCACTTCGGCTTATTTATTGTTTTTGTGACATCTTTTGTTCTTGTTTGTTTCTTAATAGTTTCGATTTTTATTCTATCAGACAGTCTTTTCCCTAACATACTTCTTTCATAATACATACCTAAAACCTAACTCTTAAATCCACACTTTAAATCGATCGGAAGTAATACGTTTTCGCAACAGTGATTTCAAAATTCCAGTGAAAACCTCTGGGCATTTTTATAATTTCCTTTGAGGTTTCCCGTCTGCAAAACCATCCAATATTATTTGAGAAGGCAATCAAGAAAGAGTGTTCAATGAAGTAGATTTAACCATTGGCCGTTTACCCAGTTGATTTAATTTTATGCCCTCGGGGCTTAGGCCAACCACACACACTCACCCCAATTCATTATTCTTGCTGGAAAGAAATGGATTCCAGTAAGCCTTCGATAGATTTTGTAATAAAATTATATTTGGTAATAAAGGCTCATCAATGTTGGTAACAAAACGTAAGCTGACTGTCTTACGTGAAGAGAAAAACACAAACGCTGTGTTTAAACCTATGGTAATACTTAAATTAATTCAAAATCAACTCTTTCACAGATAGCTCTAGTTAAACTATTTTAGGAAAAAACACTTTTTGCAAGTTAGGTGGGAAGGGAGTGGGGGGGAGTAGGGCGTAATATACAAGGGGAACAAATTTAATAACGGAATATTTCAAAATATTTTTTAGTTATTTATATTATTTAAGCACATCTTTACACTTCTTCTAATTTCCAAAATTTCAAATTTATCTAAGTAAATGGACACGTTAACATCACAAATCAAAATCATTATTCGTCTCTGATAAATGTTATAGCAAACTATTATTGCTTATTCTAATTTCAAAGATCCTCGAAGATTTTTTTTACCTGTATAAAAAATTAACAATCTTTACCACAAAATTTATAGACTCCAGATTTTTTTTCATTTTTAAGTCTACATCATTATATTAGAAAATCTGCCGAAACCGAAACCGAAACGTTTTTAGACATGATAAAAATTGATTGTTTACTGTTATTCGGCTTACTTTTTACACTTATTGGGACAGTCAACACGTGTTAA
The DNA here is from genome assembly GCA_917880885.1 of Limnephilus marmoratus. NCBI lineage: Eukaryota > Metazoa > Arthropoda > Insecta > Trichoptera > Limnephilidae > Limnephilus > Limnephilus marmoratus. The sequence continues at coordinate 16,371,772 of OU862923.1, forward strand.
ATTAAATAAATTTAAAAAAAAAACAATAATTGAAGTATGTGAATTTTTTTTTATATTACTGTTATAAAACAAACAAAATTTATAAAAAATAACAAAACATGCTAAAATTCAATCAATTTCTTCGTGTGCCCTATCAGATCCCCCCGATGTTGGAGATCACTCTGGTAAATGCATCTCTATCTTGCGCTGCCCTGAATAGCTCCTCCACGCTTCTAATACTAAGATAAAGAGATAATAATAAGATAATATAAGATAATAATAAGATTTTATAAAATAAAGAAACCGATCATTTATGAATATAATCTTGACAAAATTATATTAAACTCAGTAGAAACCATAAATGATCTAGGTATTATTTTTAACTCAAAACTTACATTTATTAGCCATATAACTAATATTATTAATAGAGCAATGAAGATTTTAGGATTTATTATTAGAATAACCAAACAATTTTGTAACATTGATACTATTCGCATTTTATACATAACGCTAGTGAGAAGCATTTTAGAATATAACTCTACGATTTGGGCTCCACATTACAATATCCATATTCAAGCGATTGAAAAAGTCCAGCATAGATTCCTTAGGTATATTAATTTTAAATTAGGTATTCCAAGAGAATCCGTTGACTATAATTTGTTATTAAACTGGACTAATCTCGTGAATTTATCAGATCGCAGAAAAATCTGTGATCTATTAATATTATATAAAATAATTCACTCGGTCTTGGATACCCCTGATTTAATAGAACTAATACGATTTCATTGCCCTGGTCGCGCTAACAATAGACTGACTCTACCGTTCTACTATAATAACACACATACATTATCACACTATTACTCACCAATCAGTCGACTACATATTTTGGGAAATGAATATGCTAACATCGGCGACATTTATTTCTTAAAATTAGCGCAATATAAATATGCACTCAAAAATTATTTTTCCATAATGTAACTTTATATACGCAATATGGACATGTTAAAATGAAATGATGATATTTCTCATTGTTCTTTTTTGTTGTGATACACAAAATAATTGTATGTTATTTTTAGGTTTCAGTTTTTAAGTTTTTATTTTTTTTATTTTTTCCATAATGTAACTTTATACACGCAATATGGACATATTGAAATGAAATGATGATATTTCTCACTTTTATTTCTTGTTATTTTTTGTTGTGATACACAAAATAATTGTATGTTATTTTTTAAGTTTAAAACTACTATTATGTAATGATATTACTTTTCTTACTTTTGTACTCTATTATATGTTTATTTATAAAAGGCAGTATAGCCGTTTATGTATTTAAAATAAAAATAAAATAAAATAAAAATAAAATACTGGTCCACTCTCGTACATTTCGCAGTCAAGAAATTTGTCTTCTTCCAGGCCCTCGGCGACCCTCTATTTTGCCTTTTAATATTAATTTTTAAAGAAAAAAAAATTTAATAGGTCTAACTTCTTGAAATATTGCTTTCACGTAAAGAATCTTCGCGAAAACTCCCGTATTTCAGATATCAATTTTGACTCAGAAATGGGAAAAAAATATTTAAAAAAACAGAAGTTAAATGTTTAAAAACATTGAGTGGTGAAGGCACATAAAGTTACAGGGTTTCATTTCTTCTTCTTCTTGTGCCCTGTCCGTTCAACGGTCGTTGGCTATCATGTTGGCTATGCGGACTTTGTTTACTGCGACCCTACGGTAGACTGGCCAAACCACTGTCTCAGGTTTTTCAGTTATGAGGTTCTCCTCCTTTCTGGGCCCCGTCTTCCGGCAATCTTTCCCTGCATTATGAGATGCAGGATACTTCTCTGGATGTCTCATCACATGTCCAAGATATTGGATTTTTATAGTTTTAATTACTTATTTTTCTTTATTCATCCGAACCATAACATCTTCATTCGTAACCCTGTCCATCCAGCTTATTTTAAGTATTCTTCTGTATCTACACATCTCGAATGCCTCAAGTCGCCTAATTAGTTCTTCAGTAAGCGTCCATGCTTCCATTCCATAAAATAATATAGAAAATACGTAGTATCTGACCATTCGCATTCGTAATCCAAGGTTGAAATCATGACTGCAGAACATGTTTTCATGCGAATAAAGTTTGCACGAGCTTGCTCAATGCGGCATTTGATTTCAACCGAAGGATCCCATCTATCATTTACATTGCTGCCCAAGTATACAATACTCTGTATCTTCTCTAGTTTTGTTCCAGCAATATAAAGATTTTCATCCAATGCGTTATTTTTGCTTATTAGCGTTTATTTTGTTTTATTTATATTCAGTTCTAGCCCAAAATTCTCACAAGTCTTCACTACGTGATTCGGCAAAAGTTGTAGATCCTCAATGTTACTTGTTAGAATACCGTATCATCTGCATAACGCAGATTGTTCAGAATCTTCCCATTTATAACAAGTCCTTGAGTAGCTTCTTACAGAGCTTCGTTGAATATTTCTTCTGAATATAAATTGATCAGCATAGGTGAAAGAATACAACCCTGTCGCACGCCTCTATTTATTTCTATTTCGTCGGTTAGACATTGGGTTTAATTTAAAAAGCAATTATTTTTTATTACAGGGTGATTCGGGGGCGCCACTCGTTCTGAGCCAACACAAGGGTCCAGTCCTGGTCGGAATAGCCTCATTCGGGATCCCTTGCGGTATAGGCTACCCTGACGTCTTCACAAGAATATCAGCCTACGTGGATTGGATGCAAAGCCACGTGCCAGACTTATGACTTTCTGCAGGAGTACAGAAGACTCCTGGTTGGATCTTTTTTTATTTGGCCATGTTTTTGTTATTTCTTGCATGAAACATTTGGATTTATTTTTTACATGGGTACCTATTTATAAAGTTACATTTCATACAACTCGAAATGCGTTTAATTTTCACTGTTACACCCAGATATTTGACAAGTATAGAAAAGCTCTCAAACAAATAAAAAAAAATCTTTCAAAATGGCGTTCAAAGTGGTAATTTTTGTTTTCACTATGTACCTATAGATTGTACAGTGCTCTTAGAACGTAAGTAGGTACTGGACAATTAAATCCATTACATAACATATAAGTTCAAAACCAAAGGATACCAAAGATATGTTCATGCACAAAATATAAACCATCCTACATATTTTGGAACCTGGAAATTCCCGATAGCCCAAAAGGCCAGTCCGCCTCTGTTAGGAATATAAGAGTGGTTCATGAAATTGCTTTGCTCCATCTGGGTAGGTACGAGAATATAATATATTTATTTATTTATTTATGTTTTTACCAACATGTGATTTATATAGGTAATCATTCTGTGAAACAGTACGAAGTAAATAAAACATGCTACTTAAATTATATAGAACCCATGCAGAAGTATTTTAAACATTTATTATTATTATTGAGGTATGTTTTTGTAATCTTCTTTTAGCTGTATTCGGTACAGTTGAATACATCATTGTAGATTTCAAAACTACTTTCCTATTTTTTTATGACTACTACTCCCATCTGTACAAGTTTTCCAAAAGCTTGGTAGAAGACATCTGTGATTTTTGGTTCGATTACCAACTACTACAAATACATAGATAGGGAGAGGTACAATTACTAGAGATGTGCAGAATTAGAAAATGTTCATGGTGGAAACTCAATTTAGTAATAAGTGGTGACCCGTCAAATAAACACAGTTGCACTTCAACACTTTGAAAAGTGATACGAAGTAACGAAAAGTGATGAAAAAACTAGGCTCAATAAGTTACGTAAGATTATCTTTTTTAATGACTTTTCAAATGCGTGTTGAGTAATGGAACCCATAGTCATATATTAATTTAATAATAGGTACATATTGATAATGTTTCGATTACACTTATAAGTTGGAGAAAAGGGAGGGCGCTGTCGTCTATGACATAACTAAAGTAGGTGTGGTTTCCAAACTAAAATACAAAGATATAGCGTTAGTTACTGTTTACGCCACCGCCAACTTATAGATGTGGACTGTAATCATTCGGATGCAAAGAGCACGCCGGTATCTATATAAATTCACCGTCAACAGGTTTAATCAGTAACTAATTGACCGATGGCAAATCCTTTTTTGTAATAGTAACGAGTTTATTATTTTGAAGTCATCAAATCTTTGGTAAATTTCAATGCATCGTTAATTCGGATGAATTAAAATGTAAAAACTGGAAATATTCTATTTCATTTCTATTTATAATTACGAGAGATTGGAGGGTAGAATATTTCATCTAAAATCGAAATAACCTAAAAAAATACACGAATAAATTTAGTTTTTTTAGTAAAAAAAAAATGTCAATCAGCTAAAAATATTCAAGTACAACTTGGTTTTTAATACCATATTGTACTTTGAAGATTGTTCTATGTGAATCCACTGTAATTTAAGTATTCCTAAAAATCGTGGCTTGAAAGATTTTATCAAAATAAAGCCGATATAATATAATAATATCACGTTTGGAATCGAAAGATTTCGAACCTAGAATTCGATTATTTCGAAAAGAATTTGTTGATCACGTCCATCACTATTAGTTTTGTCTATGGAAATAAGATAAGAAATGTGACAGCCGGTGTCAGAAACAACGATAATGACAATACGTAGAGAAATAAAACTTTTATTAGGTTAGGAAGTTTTCGCTGAATATTATTAGCTTTTATATTTATTAAACTTTACTCAATCAAGGAGAAAATATACACAGTATTAAGTTTTCTATTAGCTTATTTCACACTTACTTGGCAGTAAATAAACTGGATTAGAGTAGTAAAAATATATATTTAAACTTTACCATGGCATCTAAACTTGTACAATATGTCATCGTTCGGCACGATCTCCTGAAAGAACTGAAGTGGCCGATGGGAGCCTTTATGGCTCAGGCTTGTCACGCTGCTACTGCCTGCATGCAACTCTATAAAGATGACCCTCAAACACAGGAATACTTAGCCGACTTGGATAATATGACTAAAGTTGTACTTGATGTAAGTATGAAAGTTACACTCTAATAACTTAAGGGTAAATATTTCCCTATCGAGTCCACGCTCAAAACACACTTTAAAAAATTAAAACCGATTGTACTAGGTAGATTACAATTAGTAATAAGTAATTCAGGGTAATTTTTCTGGATTAGTGTCCATGGCTATTACGAATAATTTTTAGAAAAAAACTTTAGATTCGCCTTAATCACTATAAAAGGAAACTTTTTGCATCACGGCTGGTGGAAAATAATGCATTTTAATTTTCAATGTCGTTAAATAAAATTTCACTTCGCGAACCGACACTAGACAGCCCGCACGCTGCCGCCCACCATTTTGTTACATACACAAGCCCGCTACACAAACCCTGCGTAGCCAAACAAACCATTCAAAAACGTAGGCTGTTTTTTAAAGTAAAGATAACATACACAAGCCCGCTACACAAACCCTGCGTAGTCAAACAAACCATTCAAAAACGTATTTTAACAGTAAAATGGCGGGCGGGCTGTCGTAGTGTCGGTTCGCGAAGTGAAATTTTATTTAACGACATTGAAAATTAAAATGCATTATTTTCTGCCAGCCGTGATGCAAAAAGTTTCCTTTTATAGTGATTAAGGCGAATCTAAAGTTTTTTTCTAAAAATTATTCGTAATAACCATGGACACTAATCCCGAAAATTTACCTAATTCAGTAACCGGAATTGAAAAATATTGCATTTTAATGGTTATTTTGTTAACTTTAAAAATGCGAAATGTCATTTCTCAAGGAACGCCATGTTGTTAATTACGACGGCAAATGTCTCGTGTGATGTTTCATGTTTATGAAACCGAACAAAATAATAATTATAAGCAATAAGAGTGACATTCTAGAATTCATGCTTTATACGAACAAATTATTGAAATAAAACTTCATTTGGACATCCACTTAATTACAACAAGAAACAACTATTTACATCGGGGGAAGATGGATTACAACCATTGATTTATATACATAGATCAGACAATAAGCGATTAAATTGGTTCAATGGATTTGGAGGGGGCCCATCCAATTCAATATTTCACGAATTTAGTTGACTTACAACCATCGTGTTCAAAGCACGTTACGTGGTACGCATCTGTTCAAAAGCATATACAAAGGGTATTCATACAATGTATGGAACGGGCTATTCAATAGACTGTTGAAAGTCCGAGTCCTTACTACGCGGTGCCCTCAGGCAATGAACACTTGCATTATTGTAGGGATACTTTTTTTATTGATTTATTGTGAAAAACAGTATAATCCATTTACATTTCACAAATAACAGTTTATAAATTACAGTTTATAATAAGTAAGTATATACATTTATTTGCATGGGTAAGTACATCAATACTATCTGATTAGCCAGATTTGGTAAATAGTATGCTTATTGCTGTCTTAAATTCTCTTTGATTCAAATTAAAAATGTCAATCACAGAAGAAATGTGATTTAACAAAGTAGTAATTCTCCCCAAAGGCATGATCATTGGTAGGTTGGTCCTGCCCCTTGGAAAAATAAATAATCTGTGCTGTCTAGCTCTGATGAAATTATCAGGGACATAAAAAGAAATTCGTTCCAGAATATCTGGATTGCAAGTGTGCCCATTTAGTACTTATGCGCCACTAACACCATTGCAATATTTCTCCTGACGTCTAGACGTTCTATCCCCAGCATTCCAGCAAGAAAATCAGAGGGAGACAATAAAGGGTAAAATCCGAACTCTCGCATGTAGAGGTATCGCATAAACTTTTTTTGCACCTTTTCTACATCATTTGAGTAAAGGGTATCTTCGGGTCCCCATATTATCGATCCACTCTTATTACTTACATCGTTATGCGATACGCATCTGGTTAAAAGCACTTGTAAAAGTTGTTCATACAATGTATGGAATGGACTATTCAGTGGAGTCTATTGTAAGTCCCTTGAATGGTTCAATACCCGGCTTCAGAGCTAAGTTTAACTCGTTCCAGAACTCACGGCCGAGAATGGCGCTATGTCATACCTACTCGTAATTGAAATTTTGAATGTAGTATTTTCCATCGCACCGAATGCAAGAAGTTGTCTTTTATAGTAATTAAGGTGAATCTAAAGATTTTTCTAAAAAATATTTGTATTAAGCGTGACCAGTGATTTCGAAAGTTTACCAAAAATAGGCATTGCAACTGTAAAAAATAACTAGGTTGAATAATATAATTGATGAACTTTGATATCGTTCTATGCGGCCCTGTACTTGAAAAGCCTATAAACCCCTGCTTTGCAATCGCCTTCGAAGACGGAAACTGTCGAACTACCCCTCCCGTAAACCTCTACAAGCCTGAGATGAACACGAATTTCGAAAATACTTGTAAGGCACAGCGCCTCTATGGTATATCTCTATGATTACAACGCACAAAATAGGTTCTTAGTTGTAAATAATTTGTGCGCATTTAGATTGAAATGGAACCTTTCAGAAAATGTCATATCAAGAAGAAACTTTAAAAAATGTGAAATTTTGTAGTTTGATAAAAAATTGAACACTGATGCATCTTTTACCGTCTACCTTGGACGTAAATGGTTGTTTCTGGTAGTAATTGCATAAGTACTGTCTTTTCTTTCCAGAATTGATTTTATTTTATGCAAAATCGATTTGAATACCTACGGAGTGTTGTTTTAATCTGAACAATCCATTTGATCATAACAACCTCAAATCATACATATAATATACGGTTGGATATTGGCAGATTAACTAAATATTTTCATGGTACATATTTATATTTCCTGTATTTTGGTAACCTTATGTACATTTATTATTGTTTTTGTAGGTTATCGAATGTAAAATAAATATGTACTTGTTTTTTTAAATTAGCTCCACACAGGAGGCCTGAGAAAAATAATTTCCTTCAGGGCCTATGTCATCTTAGAGGATGCTGTGTGAAGGGTCTTTTTAAGGAAGGGAAGGATAGGTAGTTATGGGAAGGAAAAAGGTATGAGTGGTGGGTAGGAATCTGTGGGTCAGTTGTCCAGGAGTGACGAACGTTAAAAATCTATCCCTCCAACTGCAGTGCAAGGCGATGCGTTGAGAGAGTCCGGCTGGAAAGGTCAAAAGGCTTCCCTCAACCAGTCTCTCTCGATCCGGCCTGCCATGCAGCAAGTGGGCAAACGCATCCACCGCCAAGACCTGGACAAACCTCACTCCATGAACCCGGGCACCCCTGCTAAGCCACCAAACATAGCGAACCGCTTGGGGTGACCTACGACAGGGTGTTGATTATCCAATAAATGGTTGCCGGGGCGGCAGCACCCATACCCGCCTCTGAAATTGTAAAATGTAAAAGTCTTCTGGGCATTTGAAAAAAATAAATAATTTTCTTTGGTTTTAGTTATGGTTTGGACATAATATATAATATTCGGGTGCAAGTAGAATATGTGACATGCAAAAAGATAGAAGAAGAAGTAGCAGAATAATCAAGGCCGGCCCTCTGCAGGCGCTATTAGAACAGTCCGCTCCGGGCACTGACTTGCCAAGTCGCCAAGGAGCCAAGTTGCCAAGGCGCTAATAATATCTAACATCTAACACAAGGCCGTTGAGGTTTTTACTAGCGTCCATCCTTTATTTCTTCCTCTGCTTCGAAATTAAGTAATAGTGTATTAATTTGTTATTACAAAGTGAATTCTATCTTTCTGATGTAACAATTTTATGATTCTAGGTTCCTAATGAAGCAGCGTTGATGAAAGTAGCAAAATCTCTGGAAGATAACGGACTCTTGCATAAAGTGTGGATGGAACAGCCAGAAAATATTCCCACCTGCATTGCCGTGAAACCATACAGAAAAGAAGAAGTGAAGAAGTCTCTAGGAAAATTAAGATTGTACTCTTTCACGCTTGAATGAGTATATAAATAATCAATTAAATAAATCACTATTTAAAACCAATGTTTTCTCCTTAATTTTATCCTTTTGATATGGCTAATCTGCTTCAATATTGTGTAGAATTACTTGGTGGAGCGGGTATACATGTTGCTCTTTATGCTCAATGACGACCGTTGTTCCCAACTTTTCGATCGACCAATCTGAGTCTGCAATCCGCTAAGCGATTTGTAAGTATTTTACAGGGTAACGCTCGATTCGCGTTGTTCCCAAACATTTTATCGTTGATTATCTTGAGTTACCTAGGGAGAGAGAAAAAAAAAGTTTAAGCGCCTGGGGTCTCAAAAGTTGCGTATGATCTGTAGCTATTCGAAAACGTAAAAATAAAGAAAATTGTGGTTCACTATTAACTCGCTACAATGGCCGGAAGTTTTGAAAAAAATAGATTTCGTGGTTTGGAAAAAAATAAAACAAGAGGTTCATATTTTATATTTTTTAGCAATCTTAATTTTTATTCCATAACTGCAGTACAAAGAACGCAAAAAAAAATTTTTTGAAACATGTGATATGTTTGTTAAAATATAAAAGGGGAAAATATCACTTTTTCTGGATAAAATCAATATTCTTGTTGACTTACTTGTACTCATAAACTTGATTTTTTTTTTCATTTTTGTCAGCTATACGCAGTTTTTAATTGCAAACAAACGTAAAAAGCTAAAACTATTGAAAAAAAATTTAAAATTAATTTAAAATAAAATGTTTTAGATTTTTTGTCCGATTTTCAATGCATTTTAGCGAGCTAATAACCATTTTTAAAAAAATAAATTTAAATGCAGTTCTCGTTTTCTTTGTAAGGATTTGAAACTGCGATCGATTCGGAGGTCGCAATTTCAAATCCTAGCATGCTGATAAAGCAGACAAATTTTATTTGATTTTTCACAATTGAATCATTTATTTATTTAACGCCCAAAAGGCTTTTACGCGTTTGGTAGTGAAATAATAAAAATAAAATTAGATAAAAAAGCACACAAGTCATAAAAATACAGCGATTTCATAGGTTTACAAAAAACAGATATGTTTAGAAATAAAACAGATAAAGAAATAATAAAAATAAAATTAGATAAAAAGCACGCAAATCATAAAAATACAGCAAATTCATAGGTTTACAAAAATACAGATATGTTTAGAAATAGTTTTGGAATAAGTTTTTTACAAGATCAACAAAATTCGCAAAGTTTATGTTAAATATGTCATCAATATCACCTAAGTACTGATTTCCCATAGAGTGAAATCTTTGTATCGGAGAGTGGGCAATGTAGTTCCGCTTATGAATGCTACAGTAGAATAGTGTATTTTGTCGTGTAGTTACTGTCGGTATTCGTAAGTTTATGAGTTGCAGTAGTTCGCAACAGTCAAATTTAGAGTTAAATATTTTGAATAAAAATGTTAAGTCGTTAATTTTACATCTGTCTTCTAGTGTGTGTATTTTTGGAATATTTAATAATAAATTTTATTTAAAGTCTTCTAGTGGGATATTTAATTTAAAATTTATTTAATTGAAATTTTTTTTTGTATTCGCTCAATGTTATTAATGTGAATTTTGTAAGGTGGAGACCAAACTACCGAGTTATATTCCATTAGGCTTCTAACTAGAGATAGTTTTTAGTTGTTCTTAATACGAAGCCTAGTGTTTTCATACCTTTGTTTACAATTTGGTGGATATGATTGGCAAAACTTAGTTTTTCATCCAAAATAATTCCAACATCTCTCATTTCCGTGACTCTTTCTAAAGCTGTGTTATTGATGGAATGTTTTAATAAAACAGGATTTTTATTTCTGAAGAAAGTCAAGGTTTTGCACTTTTCTACATTTAAGAATAAATTATTTTGAACGCACCAATCTTTAAACTCACTAATATTTGACTGAAGTATATAGCAATGATTTATATCAGTTATTTTCTTGTATAGCTTGATGTCATCAGCAAAGAGCAATACCTTGACATCGTTGAAGCAATTGCTAATATCATTGATGAAAATGAGGAACAAAACCGGTCCAAGGTGACTACCTTGCGGTAGGCCACTAGTAGCCCAGAAAGCTTTCGACATCCATGATTTTATTTTGATGAACAGTTGACGCTTTAATAAATAGCTAGTAAACCATTTTAGCATGTTATCCCTTATTCCTAGAGCAAATAGTTTTTGGATTAGTAGTTTATGGGATACTTTGTCAAATGCCTTCGAAAAGTCAGTATATATGCAGTCGACTTGTTTATCTTCTGCAAAAGATTGTATTATGAAGTTTTGAAATATTGTTAAGTTAGTTGCGGTAGATCTACCTTCGATAAAACCGTGCTGTTTTTGGTCAATTAATTTAATTAATTTGGGATAGATTTCATCAAGGACCAGTGATTCAAAAAGCTTAGGTAGTACTGACTGTATACAAATGGGGCGATATTTGGCTATATTAGTGTCATCTCCTTTTTTGTAGATAGGTGTAATGAAGCTAGATTTCCAGCGGTCTGGAAAGTGTCCAAGGGTCAAGAGACGGTTGAATAATAATGTGAGTGGTTTAGATAATGTATTAGAGCATTTTTTGAGGAATATTGTCTGGGCCAGCCGATTTGTCAGTGTCTAACAAAGATATTGAAATATAAGTAGATGTGCTATCTGCTGTTTTTACTATGTTAATTAACAAATAAACTAAAAGAACAAAAAATTATTAGCGAATAAACCAAACAAACGTTAAACTAAATGAACGAATTCTTTCCTTATTCAAAATATATTGTTAACCAATATTAATGCACATTTTCAAAAAATCAACGAAATGAACAAATTCTTTTTGTATGAAAACTACTCTAATTATGGCGTAACAGTTGCGCGGACACCATAGCATATCTATTCTGTATTTAAATATCTTTGGTGTCTAAGGAAAGTAATTTCTGTTTTTGCGTCGTATTTAAAATAATATAAGGTATATTTGCGGCACGTTCCAGAGTGGAAGATTCTCACAGTGTCGCCCTGTGTAAGACCACCATTCAGAATTGAAACGTTGCTTGAAATGGCATTGAATAGTCAGGTACTTCCCCACCTTCCTCCTCCTAATCTCCGCCCACCTCCCCACCTACCTTCAGCCTCACAACTTACCCCAATTGGGGATGTCTCACTGGCTCCAGATGGATATTTACATTTTAAAAAATCATAACCCTGAGCAACGCCGCATACACGACAGGTATTAACCCTTTTTGAATTTGGCAGCCACCTCTGGTCTGGAGCCCCAAAACACTTTTAAAAAAAAAACCATTGCAGAAAAGCGCGGTCCAGTTGATAGATTCCCCTGTCTTAAAAAATGAATTGCATTGTTATGAGCAAATGTTCTACAGATATTTCAATGGAAGATGCTTCGAGGAACTAGTATACAGTCGGCACAGGTGCATAGTAATACGAGCGCCCAACATTTGCACTTTGGCCCGACATTAGTACTTGGTTGACATTATGTTTCTCGGGAGAACGGGTCCTTTCTAGGATTCGCTCTCGAGTTCAATATTGAGTTCTTGAGTTTTCTTTCCTCCTTCAATGTGGGTCTCTTCAAGACCCATGTTCGCAACCTCGTCTTCTTAAAATCTCCTCCGATTGCATCCCCAAAGATGACATAGGCGCTTGGGAATTTAATTTCCTCGGGGCCTCCATGTGGAAATTTGACCTATTACGGTATAATCATATTCCATTTGGCTCTGACAAAAAGAGTTTGGGCTATTTCAGTATGGAGAGGGGAAGGAAATGGGGTATAGAAATTTGGGTAAGTACATGGTTATTTACACAAGGTCACTAAATACGGCTAAAGCCATTTCAAGCAATGCTTTGATTCAGAATTCTTCTTTCTTGTCTTTCATGACTTTCACCAGGGCGATATTGTATTACGCTTTGTATGAATAAATTTATTCTCAACTCTTTCCCTATAATAACCTTGTCACGATGGTATACTAAATGAGGCTATCAATTTGAAAAAATTGAATGGTAAAGGCATAATATTAGGCGCTAGTAACATCGATACTACATCAACAACGTAGAAGTAACATTGCAAATATCCCTGTGATTATCCCCTTTTATTCCGAACATCATTTTTAATAAATCGTAATAAGTAAAATATTACCAAAGTATCTTCATATATAAAACAAAGTCGGGTTAGTTACACTGTTTATAACTCGAGAACGGCTGGACCGATTTTGATGATCTTTGATTTGTTGGATTTACCTCCGCCCCAGATAACAGAATAACTATTAAAACAACGGAAAAATTCACGAAAAAAAAATTATGAAGAAAATTCTTTTCCTCGTACATTTTGTATGGAACGAATTCTCATATTTTGAAAGAGCTGCAGCAATTTTGTGATAAGTATAATATTGAATAGTGAGTGAATTCCAAAAATTTAAATGTCAATGCGCTAATTGTTTTGCTTTCGTTTTTAAACATATAATGCTGTCCCTCTTTCTTACACACTAAATGTCAACAGTTGAAAATGAGACAAACGGTGAATGTATGTCTGTACCCCTCCAAAGGAAAAATACAATAATTTAAATAAATCTCCCTCACACATATCAAAAACGTACGGAACGTACCCATACTACGTGACCTGGACCTGTTCAGGCATAAATATACAAACCACCCACTGTTCAGGGGTAAAATACCACGCTTGGTACAAATGAGCGGCGGATTGCTTAGGTTTTTGGTCACCGGGGGGGGGGGTTAAACATCGCAAAAAGATGGTCACGTAGTATGGGTACGTTCCCTAAGTAAGTTGAAGTAAGAAAATCACAAAAAATATCAATCCGTACACAACGCAATCTCTGATACTGACAAAATCAAAACACGACAATTGCGCATCGATAATTAATTGCTTCATTGTGTAATTTTTAACTAAATAAAAACTGACTTTAATTCAGCTAATACGTTAACACAATAGTAAAGTTATTGATTCTGAGGCGGTACGAAGTTCTCCGGGTCAGCTAGTTATAAATAAATTAAAAGTTATAAGTTACAAAAAAATGCATTCAGAGTAGCTTGACGTCATATTAATTGCAGTTAATTCAAATTTCCCAGTGGAATATGGACTTCAAACTACGTCACGAATTTTTACCCAATCACCGCTCTACCCACTAGCATTTTCTATGAAAATTGGAAAAGCTCATTTTTCTGATTGATAAAAAACATCAAACTCTATGATTCGTGCTCTTCTATGAAATTATTTTTGTCTATGAATATATTGTATCGTATTTTGACAGCAAGAGTGACAGGTCTAGAACCGCATAAAAATAACACTACTGAGGCTGGATCGTTTCGCCGGTAGTTTTCGCAATTTATTCTAAATTTAATACGAAACATATCGACGTATTTATAAAAGTAATCGACCACTGCTTGTATTTTCTCATTTTCATACCGGCAAACGTGCTTTTTTCGAAAAAAATGCCGGGTAACAGCAAAATGTCTAAGCTAGTGCAATATGTAATCGTTCGCCACGATATCCTGAAGGAGATGCAGTATCCGATGGGCGCCTTTGTCTCCCACACCTGTCACGCTACGACTGCGTGCCTGCAGCTGTTTAAAGACGACCCTCAGGTCATCGAATATTTGGCGGATTTGGATAATATGACTAAGATAGTAATCGATGTAAGTATTCAACAAGTTGTTAGTCCAATAAGAAATCAAGCTCGGTTTTTTGGTTTAAAAATTGATAATTTCCTGCGTTATTATTTCTGTAGCAACCCCTGAACTAAATAACACTGATATAAATGCAAAGGCTTACTTTAAATGTGTATACGAACTGCACCAGAGTCCTAACAATCCGGAGCTAGTGGCACTGCAACATCCTCTATCGGGTTGGGGTGTGTCCTGAAGGCCGAAAGGAGTGGGAAGGAGATGGAGAAGCGGAAGTACTAATAATATTATAATAAAACAAACATTAGACTTATTTTCACTTTAATTTATTTGACCAAAGCAAAGAACAATGGATGTAAGAGCGAAACTATTGACATTTTATAAAATAAAAAGGAAAAAATAAACTTACATTAGCAATAATTTCACAAGGACTTGTAAATAAAAATGAAAAAAATAAAGGTGAATATTTCCCTATCGAGTCCACTTTGTTATCTTTAAAAACGCGAAATGTCATTTCTCAAGGAACGCCATGATGTTAATTACGACGGCAAACGTCTCGCATGATTTTTCGTGTTTATGAAACCGAACAAAATTGATAAAAAAACAAAATTAATACGCATTATTTATCATTTCTGAAGATTGCAATTCGTACTTATTATTGTCTAACTGACAAAGTGATTTTTTTCTTTTAAAAATGCCTATTTCATCGTCGTAATTAACATGGCGGTCCTTGAAAAATGACATTTCGCATTTTTTAAATTAAAAAAAAAACATTAAAACGCAATATTTTTCAATTCCGGTTACTGAATTACTTATTACTAACCATTAAGTGTCTACCTAGTACAATTTGTTTTAATTTTTTAAAGTGTGTTTTGAGCGTGGACTCGATAGGCAAATATTTACCAAAATAAAAATGAACAATGGATTCAAATTTCTGGTATAGGCAAAATATCCCCAAAAATATCCTGTCGAGCAATTCTATATCTTCTGTGGGATCATTATGGGATAACAGTCATGATCTCTTGTCAGATTTGTGTGATTTATATGCTTTTTCTATGTACAACATACATTAAATGGTAATGGAATTCGTGTTTAAAACGATCTAAACTAAAATATGTAAAAATCATAATATAGTAAATATGTAAAAATCACACAAATCTGACAGGAGATCACGTCTATTATCTCATAACGAACCCACAAAAGATATAGTATCGCTCTACAGATCAACTAATAATGATAAATATAGAATCGCATTTTATAATGTGAATTCTCTAGGGAGAATTTTAATTAACAATAAAGATAAGAGAGATAAACTGGAAAACTCCGGTGTTTACCAAGTGAACTGCTCTAATTGCCCATCGGTCAAACTGATAGTGGTAGATCATTCAAAACTCACATAAAAGAACATTTTACAAATTGGTTGAATGACAAAGGTGAATTATTATTTTTATTGATAAACTAACGTTTAAGACAAGATTTTTATGCATATCACAAAGGGTAACAATTATTATAAGCAATAAATATCAGCCTGAAGGGTGAAATGCAGATCCCGCCAATGTGGGGGATTTTAATAAAAATGCACTTTCTAGATGAGAAAAGTGTGGAAAAGTTGAATAAAAAAGAAATTAAGGTGCGCTTGGCAAAATTGAGGGAGATACAGCCGTTTAAAGAATGAATAAAATGACACTTCGTGAACTTATACTACGCCATTTTGTTACTATTATGTTGGTATCTCAGACTTGCTATGACCGAAGGTTGATACGATTGTAGCCAACTTCGTGTGATATTTAATAAGACGCGTAATTATGAAAAACAGAATTAATAATGGTCACAAACCATGTTACACAAACCTGGCGTAGCCGCTAAACTACTTGAAAACTGGGATGTTTTTCTTGCGTTGACGCGAGTAGGCGTTATAAAGGGGCACAAACCATGTTACATTAACCATGTTTTTAGAGGACGATTACGAGTGCTACCAACTTTACGGTTACAAAATGGCTGACAGTATCGGTTCATAAAGTGACATTTTATTCATACTTTAAACGGCTGTATCTCCCTTAATTTTGCCAAGCGCACCTTAATTTCTTTTTTATTCAACTTTTCCACACTTTTCTCATCTAGAAAGTGCATTTTTATTAAAATCCCCCACATTGGCGGGATCTGCATTAGCGTGTGTCAATTATTTCAACTTTTGAATTCAGAAACGCCCGGGGTCTCAAAAGTTGCGTCTTGCAAAGAAAATGAGAACTGCATTTAAATTTATTTTTTTAAAAATGGTTATTAGCCCGCTAAAATGCATTGAAAATCAGAAAATAAACCTAAACCATTTTTTTTTTAATTTTTAATAATTTTTTTTTTTCAGTAATCTAACCTTTTAACGTTTGTTTATTATTAAAAAATGTGTATAACTGACAAAAATGAAAAAAAAGTTCATCTTTATGAATACAAGTAAGTCAACAAGAATTCTGATTTTATCCAGAAAAAGTGTTATTTTCCCCTTTTATTTTTTTAACCAACACATCACATATGTTTTAAAAATATATATTATTTGGTTCTTTGTACTACAGTTATGTAATAAAAAATAAGTTTGGTACAAAATATAAAATATGAACCCTTTGTTTTATTTTTTTTTTCCAAATCACGAAATCTATTTTTTTCGAAACTTCTGGTCATTTTAGCGGGCTAATAGTGAACAATAATTTCTTTTTTTTTTACATTTTCGAATAGCTACAGATCAAACGAAACTTTTGAGACCCCGGGCGTTTAAATATAAGGCCATTTATTTTCTCTCTATGGAGAGCGACACATGCTAATCTGCATTCCTCCCAGCCTGAAACACTCATCCACATTGAAAAATCTTCCGAGAAAAGATACATGACTTGTTGTATGTAGCGTCACACCTTTTAGAAAACAAACATTCGTTTGACTAAGATAGAGACGTTAAAGTTCTCTATATTTGTAATGAAGGTCATAAACTAGACAGGCTAGAATCCTTAGAAGTTACCCACCTAACTAAAAAAATACCCTAACTTTGTAATGAATAAGAACCTAACTGACGAATATACCCTGACTTTGTAACGGTTACGTCACAGCTCGCTCCTCCCTCTATGAAACTATGAAACATCTTGGTATTTTGTTTGATAGTAGGTTAACTTCATGCTCATATCGTAATGGCGTACAGTACTTCACAGAGAATGTTGGGTTTTGTCCTACCCACTGAGAGAAATTTCAGAGACACCCGGGTTCTCACAGTACTATACAATACTTTGGTTAGGAGTAGGCTTGAGAGTGGGTCGGTGGTTTGGAGCCCACACCAAGTGAAGTATTCCCTCATGTTGTAGAGGGTTCAGAAGAAATTTCTGAGATTTCTTTATATGAGGGAGTATGGCTACTACCCGTGGCTCTACCCTATCGGCTTTCTCTTGGGCATGCTCGGTATGATCCATCTATGGGTCAGAAGGGATGTTCTCATTGTAACACATTTCTTCAGACTGATTCGTGGAAGGTTCAAAAACTCGGCCATCATGGAGAGCATTAGTTTCTATGTTCCCGACGGTTATCTCCGTCACCGACAGCATAGAACTAAATTGCAGAACTAACTTGCCAATGGTTACGCCAGTCAGGAGAACTGTCTTGTTGTTAAATAGAATTGCTTTGAATATCAATATGTTTAACATCAATGAAGCACAATTCAAATGACAAGCTTTGTTGGTGTTAGTCTAAATCTTTTTATCTTATTTTCTGTAAATATTTTCTCTTTATAAAACGATTCGAAATTGTAATTTTGTAATGTTTTTAAAATGAATAAATTAAATTGAAAAAATAGAACAAAATAAAGATGCAGATTTGCAACAGTTTAAAAAGCAAGGTAATCTTAATTTCAAATTGATTACTATGCCAGATTTAAAGATACCAATAACTTGTGAAATATCGACGGCACGTGTAAGACCATATTTACCTTTGAAATTCTGCGAAAGAGCACCGACCTCTGTGCATAACACGAGTCATGCTGGTACCAAGGCAACTTGACAGTTGATAACGCAGCGTTATTTTTGGACTACAATGAACAGAAACGTTGCAGAATGGGTAAAGAAACGCTTACCTTGCCAGAAAGCAAAGGTTGGTAGACACACAATATCATCGCTTGGGGATTTCACGACGTATCCCGTTTCGAAGACTTGCATATCGACTCGGAATTGATAAAATCCACACAACAGCTTACAACCCAAAAGCAAACGGCAAAGTAGAATGTTACCACCGTACTCTGAAGGCAGCCCTTATGGCAAAATGTAAAGAAAACCCTAATTGGGTACAAGAACTAACAATTATAGTGTTAGGCCTTCGGTCAGCCATCAAGGCTGACAAAGGTTACAGCCCTGCACAATGGTATACGGGACTCCGTTACCTTTACCCCGAGATATTTTGGTGTCTTCTAAGCCGCAAATAAATGACACAGACTTTACGAAAACGCTCATGGATTACTTCCGAAATGTGTCCCAGATGGTAGAATCGGAACAGATAAAAGACAGATTTTCATTCATCTGGATTTAAAAACATGTTTACACGTTTTTCTTGAATGCCACCATACAAGGGTCCTTAAGAGGTTCTTGAAAGAAAAGACAAAAATGCTTGCATCCTGATAAATTCAAAAAAGGTCCATGTATCAATTGATAGATTAAAACCGGCTTATATCTCGGATGACACGGTGAACAATCAGCCGGACCTCGCAACGAATACACAACCAACGATAAGCAAAAACATTCAACCCACCTGTACGAGATCTGGAAGAAGAGTCCATTTCCCGCAGAGATATTCCAACGCCATAACTGTGATTTAAGTTAATTACGCGTAGTTTTATTTTGATTTTTTAATTTTTTAATTTGTGAAACCCTGACTTACAAGTGTTAAAAGTGTCATTTTGCAAATTTGCAGACAATGACAATGCCTTGCGTTGTATTATTTTAAACAATAAACATTTCGTTACATTATAGAAATGCTGACACAATGTACTAATAATAAGAATTCTGATTAATTTTATAATAAACTCCGCGTTTTTTGACCCCATGGACTGTCAGCAAAATGTCACTACACGGGTTTTTGTTTTTCAATGAACGAGATCTACGTCAAGCTGAAAAATTATCATTTAAGTAATTCCCTCACACGTTATAGCGTTCGCACACACCAAATATTTTAGTCGAGTGGAGAGTATAGTAGTAACTAGACGCGTTCGAACACCATAATTTTAGTGGGTTAGTCAGCTCTTTAGTAGATTCTATCCATTTCGTTCTATTTTTTCGGCAAGTAGCGACCCCCACCACGCGTCCCTGCGCACTGACATGAGCTTACCCATCGTTTTAGCAGAGGTCATTTGTAGATGCGCAAAAATGTTGTGGCGATAGAGCGAAGATGCTACTCTAAAATTATTTATTTACGCTGCTTTTAATCTCTTTTCGTCTCCTTAGTTTATTTATTTATTTTTTATTTATTTCACTAAATCTAAGTGACCAGCTCAGGTATGGGAATTTGATAACAATAAAATTAGGTCATTAATAATGCATATTACTTGTAAGGTTTTCCCCGAACAATATTGAAATAAGGCTACAAACCCAAGGTAATTAAGCCTACTGGGAAAAAACCAAAATAATTATAAATTCTACAGTCATGGACAACTTAGTAACAATTGTAAGAAAACCCATATAATAGAATAAAATCCTTGTAGACCACCCCTCTCCCCCTCCCCCATTTTGAATAGTGGTATTTCACCAGGGCAATACTGATGGTTTCTACAACTCTGCTTCATTTGACCTTTCTTACTCAAATTAGCCTATATATGTTGCTTGTTAGTCTCAACTGAAGCCGTTCTGTTACAAATTGATGCAGTGTTTTATTCTATCTTTAAAAAAATAGTGTCATGAAAATGCTTTTTAATGGTTTTCTATTTTTGTCATGTATGTTATCGAGGCTTTTGACTCACATAATGTTGTCATTTTTTGGCTCAAGCTCTCTTGTAATATTTCATCTACCGCCATCTCAGTAGCGACTTCACTTTCAAATCAATTAATGTCATATCTCACTTTTGAATCAAGTTCGTCTATCTTGTCCAACAGAAAATATCTATTTATTTGTTTCCATTTTTTGCACAATGTTTGTAGGTGCCAAATGAAGACGGATTAATGAAGGTTGCCAAAATACTAGACGAACATGAGATCAAGTACACAATATGGATGGAACAACCGGAGAACATGCCCACTTGCATCGCTGTGAAGCCGTACAGAAAGGAGGAACTCAAACCCTACATCGGAAAATACAAGTTGTATTCTTACACCATCATCGACTGAGTTCTTCATTTCATCTACATTACTTGGTATAGTTGTCATGCTTTAACATGTTGTTTTGCTAAAGGCCTGTTTTGCAAACTGTGAGTTAAATGTTGAATTAAATTGCAGATCAGTCTGTTGAAGATTGTTCAATTTACCAGTTTTTTAAGGTATCAGCACCTAAATTAACAGACTGGTGGTTAACAGATATTTTCGGCCTGATCAGAAGATTATTTGTAGTGTGTAAAACAGGCCCTAAATGTTTATTTTTATGTTCTGAAAATCTGTAGATCTGCTGATCTCAATTTTAATAGCTGTTTAAAATACATTTCTTGTACTCGTTGAGTGTGTTGTGAGTTTCAATTTGAAATTGATATCAATGGCCTAAATGTTGTGGATAGGGTACATCAAAATTTTATTGCCTTTTCTGTTTAATTTATTAATTTATGTAAGAATTACCAAAGTATTATATGTCAATGGAGTCAATTAGCAGTATGCTCTGTTTTGAGTAATCAGCGTGAAATTACAGCTTGTATGTAAAATTTTAATTTTACATCTTCAACTTTCTATACAGGGAGTTTCATTTTAAGTTGGCTCATTTAGGATAAAGTTTAATTATTAACATTCATCCTTAGAAATTATAATAAATATTTGACACTCATATT
Organism: Limnephilus marmoratus; assembly: GCA_917880885.1. Classification (NCBI taxonomy): domain Eukaryota; kingdom Metazoa; phylum Arthropoda; class Insecta; order Trichoptera; family Limnephilidae; genus Limnephilus; species Limnephilus marmoratus. Next base: position 16,393,227 of record OU862923.1, read on the forward strand.
TCTGTGGCTCGCTTCTAAAAGAGTTAATGTCAATTTTTCAATATATATATATTTGCGGTTTCGCCTCAAATTTGCAATATCTTCCGAATTCTGAAAGAACCAATGTCAATTTCTGCATATTTTTTGATTTTCAGGGGCCGAACTTTATATACTAGAAAATATAGTTTCTTAACCGGTAAAGGCATTAGAGCGTCAAAAGACGAAAATATAACAATAGCCGTCGAGACATTAAAGCGTGTTTTGACGTAAACGCGCGAGTTTTTGCAAAAATTGATTTATTTGCATCACTAGTTCATTTTATTTAGAAGGGCAAATATTTATTTATAATAATATAATGTGATAGTGCATTTCATAATCTTTCCAAAACAGTTTTTTAGAATTAGGCTACGTTTCCCAAAACGTGATTTATGACGCTTTTAGTAAACATCGTGAATAATACCAAAATTTTAATTTTTTGACAGTTTGCAATGTCACACCTACTATGCAAAATAGGTTATTAGACAGGTTAAAATAAAAAATTGCTGAAAAGACCAAATTTGACTTTGGCCCTTTTAGTAGCAAGCTACAGATTTAAGAAGTGGTCTTCCAAAATTGGGTAAATTAATTTGTTATTTGGTCAATGATGTTATTAATGTTATCACTCAGGGTTCATGGGGTGAGGTTTGTCTAGGTTTTGGTGGCAGATGCTTTTGCCCACCTTCTGCGTGGCGGGTCGGATCGGGAAAGACTGGTTGAGGGAGACTTTGACCTCTCCGGCCCGACTCTCTCGACCCTTCGTCATGCGCCGCAGTGGGAGGGATAAATTCATACGTTCGTCACTCCTGAACACATTGACCCCCAGATTCAACCCCTCATACCTTTTTCCTTCCCAGAACTTCTTTTCCTTCCTTTTTTTAAAAGATCTCCACACAGCATCCCCAAAGATGATTCAGGCCCTGACATCCCGAACAAACATTGCTAATTATGCCATAATAATAAGTGATAACCCTCATATCTTGTGTATTTGCATAAAAACAAAAGATTCTAAATAGCGTACTTATTGTAACACTAGCAACAGATGTTTTGTCTGCAATTTGAATGTTATTTACCGACCTATGTACTATTAACCCGTCAGACTAATTTGTTCTCTTTTTGGAATAACTCATATAGGTCTCGAAGAAATCATTGTGTCTCCCTTACTATTATAGTGAGAAATATGATCTAAACGGCATTGGAAAGAGAAAACACCATGCTATGTTTTCAAATCTAAAAGTTAGCCACAAAAGAATTAAAATTGAACCAAGGTTTCCAGCTGCAATTTGAAAAAAAAAATGACTGAATTTTAAAAAATTATTTTTACATAAAACTACAAAAAGTGAAGCAATGATAACGCTTATAATACATTTTTCTAATAAAATGTGCATGTGTTTTTATTTTTTTTCATTACCAGTAAATTTAATTAAAAAAACGAAAGGTATGTCATTTTTAAAACTTTTTAAAGTTTGCATTAAAAATTTTTGTATTTATTTTTTTTTAAAAGTATGTGTTTTTGATTACCATGTTTTATTTTTTTTTATTTAAACGCCCGTAGGGCTTTTACTCATAATGCATTACAGGTTTTTTTTATTTTTTATTATGTACAATAAAAATAAAGAGTTGACAAAATACAAGTAACATAAAATAAAGGAAACAGAATATAGGTTACTTACATAAAATATAAGAGTCGACACAAAGTAACATAGAATATAAATTAAGTAAAAATAGGTAATCTGCCAATATCTTCCAAATTATCAATAATATTAATAAAAATGCTTAAAATTGGTGTTCACAATAGTTTACGAAATAGGTAGAGATAGTTGGCACATAAGCATTTGAAGTTTGCCAAGTTCAAATTGTTTACAAATACGTACATCCATAACGTTTAAGTATTCGTTTCCAAGATTATGTAAACGTCGTATTCGGGGATGCAAACTATAGCTGGAATGAAATGTATGTATATAAAATGATAATATTTGTCTAGTTGTCGGTTTAGGCACATGCAGATTTATTAATTGCAGGAGTTCACAACAATCTGAAGTTTAATGATTTTAATAAAAAGATTTGGTTGTATATTTAAAATATTCATTTATATTTAAAACTAGCTGGTTCCCTGCATGCGTTGCTATGCCATTTAATAAAGAAGTTGTTTCTCCCTGCGTGTCCTTTCCCATTCATTCCGTTACCCTTCCACCTCCCATTCCTCTCCCGCGCCTCCTTCCCCTCTTGCGTTCCCGCTCCGCCTCCCTCTCCCCAGTCCACTTCCCCCTAACCCCCTCCCGAGTTCCCCTCCCCCCTTCCCCACTCCCTCCTCCGCCCCAGCATTCCATACATTAATTCCCGGTACATTTAGTTTTCAAACAGCTCGCGTTCCACATATTGCAATTTTTTTATACAAATTTCATAATGCCAGTGCTCACTTATACAAACCTTGTCCTGACAATAACGAACACAAAACAAAAAGAATTATCCAATTTGGTGCAGTCGTTCAGAAGTTATGCGCGTACATACATTTCGGCGATTCATTTTTATTTATATAGATAGATAGATTTATATAGATATCATTAGCGACGGGTAATTTATGTGCTCTAAAGGGAGGTTAAGTTTAAAATTTACAAAACATTGAATTAAGATAAATTATTTCAACATTATGAATATGAATTTTGTAGAAGGGTGACCAGACTATGGAGTTGTGTTCTATTAGGCTTCTAACAAGGGGTGTATACAACAGTTTTACGATTTGTAACGATTCAGAGTTTTTAATTGTTCTTAATGTAAATCTTAACGATTTCATATGTTTTTGATCAAAAGGTCTTCCTCAACCAGTATTTTCCAATCTGACCCGCTATGCAGGAGGTGGGCTAAAGCATCCGCCAACAAGACCTAGACAAACCTCACCCCATGAAGTCGGTGTGTTAACATTAATAACATCATTGACCAAATAACAAATTTTTGTATGTTCATCAATAGTTTCCTCAGCTCAACTCAGACATGCCCTAGATAAATACATATCGATCACCGAAAATTGAAATGCTGTAAGGCTCAAAATGTTAGGTACGTACTCAAACTACGTGTTGCAAAACGTTGGTCACGTAGTATGGGTACGTTCCCTTAATTGTTCTGGAGAGCAAAAAAAAAAACATATGTCCTCTTTTTATAGACCTATAATTATGAATGTTAATTATAAAATAACATTAAATAGATCTCTCAGAATACTTAACATTTTTGTAAATTTCTTTAATAACAGTATTTAATTTATTTTTAATTTTTCAGACCAAACATCCTCTTAAAATGATATTTTCCTAGAAATATTTCAATGACGCAGAACGAAAGAAAAAAAAGAGAAAATGACATACTTAACTCATTTTTGGATTTATTGTCCTTTACAGCATTTCAAATTTCCGCTATTAATATACATGTACTTTATATGCAAATTTGTTACTTTACAGTAAATGACTCAGACTGTTTCCTCCGTATAAGGTCAATTAATTTGTTTTATTAATTCATATTGATTTTGCAGGTGCATTCGACGCTGGAAAGGAAAAATGGTTAAAGCGCCATACAGATGTGACATTAAAGATGAACCTACACAATACGCAATATTGCTTATTTGTACTTGTGTTCATCAAATCAAGTTTTTTTTAAGTTTCCCACATGTTCTAAGAAACTCTTGAAAACTTGACTTTTTTCTTTCCAGTGTCGATATGGTCATATTTTATGAATCTTGATGATGAATCTCATGAAGCAAATATTTTATATTGTGACATTGATAATTCAGCGAATTAATATCATTTTTACAAATTAAGAATCAAAAACCTTTTTTAAACTTTTCACCAAATTCCTTGCCTCACTTGAGAAAATTTAATTTAATAAATTAGTTAACCTTTTGTGTGCCGCCGTTGCCAATAGGCACAATCAAAAAAAGCATTTTTCTGACTTATTCTGGGGAAAATACTTTACATAGTAGATTTTGTACTATTTTTACAAATATATACATAAACACATTATCTGGTAAGACAGTACAATAATTTACAAAAACCATTTTGCTGAAAACAAATAAGTTATTATGAAAATCGAATCAGCTGGCGGATGGTGAAAATTTTGCATCGGTACACCAAGTTAATCATCATTTATAAATGATTAGTCAGAAAATCTCATTAAAAATAATAATAATACCTACATAATCATTAACTGAGAAAATTTCTTTAATGCCAAAGTTGTTCATAGATTTTATTGGTGAAAAGGTTTTTTCCCATTTTATTATAATAATGTGTGCAGTTAACATTTGAATCTACTTTTTTTATCTAAAGCGTCAATTACATTGAGCGAGTTTACAAGTTTTACTAAATTTAAAAGCGGGTAAATCGGCGAGTGAGATTGTCATGATGACACAAAACTGTCCATTCACTCAGCAGTGTAGGAAACTGAGGTCGCTGCTAGCGTCATTAACAAGAATAACTACGCCTGCGTGAACTAATTCTGTGATGTTTGACAGTCGAAATCAGCTGTTTATTGGCAGCCATCTTGAAAAACATAAATAAACCAATCACAAGTAAGCGAGTGGCAAGTAAAGTTGACGACCTATCAACTTTTTTCGTAGATTGTCAACAATCTGCTAGTTAGCAAGTAACACGATAAAACTTGTAAACTCGCTCAGTGTCATCGACGCTTAACTGAGGATCCAAACTATACAACAAAAATCCATTTGAAGTCTGACTCCCGTTTGCATTTATTTTGTTATTTTTTTAATTTTTTTTATTTATTTACTTATTTATTCATATTTTAAGAATTTCTGAAGATATGCAAGTACATATTAAAGTCACTTGATTTATTTTGAATCCTATTTTAAAAACAATAATATTAAGTAATTATGTATCAATGAATGTGCTAGTCATCATAATCAGTATTTGCCACTAAATATTATTATTATGTATTTCAAACTGTTTTTGAAATGTGTCATTATAAGACGAATGGTTATTATTTCTCATAGGAGTTTAAAACAATAATTGATATAATAACCTTATGTATGTACAGAAATCTCTTAAACTGCTCAAATTGAATTATGTAACCCATTACGTCCCAACATTGTTCATACGAACATTCATACCGCCTATTTATATCGCCTATTATGTACCTACTTTGCAACAATTAACTGCAAATTTATTCTTTCATCTCTATGATAAATTTTTCCTTTGCTGTGTGTAGTCAGTAAAGTTCTTTAGTTTTAGTTGAAAACAGAATTCTCTTTTCGATCTGAATTTGTTCAGTATTCAAGGCCTAAATTATTATTTCTTAATTGTATATGTGTGCAATGGGTTAAGCTAACTCTGTTTTGCCTAAAATATTTTAATTATTGTGTAGATATGTAGTAGAATGTGTGTTCCTTATTGTGTCAAAATTTATATCTCTAGCTATTACATACGTATGTAGTTGCTTTTTGGTGTTTAGTTACCACTAATTTTATTATAAAAAATGTTAATATGTCCACATTTTCCACGTCAGATAAAAATAATTCAGCAACTGTCTTTTGACGCATGTCACAAAATAGTAAAACTGCCTCCTTTTATAACTTACATGTACCTCAAATTTGTAATAGTCTCCGTAATATATTGGTGCATTACCGTTTTACGGAGAACATGAATAAATAAATAAATATGTACTTACTTTTTTCTTTTTCAAAGGAAATCTCTTTTATTTTTCGGTTCTCTTGAATAATCGGGATAACATATAAGTTCAATTTAGAGTAGTTGTTGTCTTTAAAAATAATTAAATTATTTTATGGATTTTGTCAAAACTGATAATATGTGACGCATGTTTCGTGTGTTTTGGAGAAACTGTCAGTTTATATGTCTCCAAAGTCTTTGATAGGGTCTGGTACCGGGCTCTTGTTGGGAAGTTACCTTTGTACGGCATCCATCCAACCATGCACAGTTAAATTGCGAACTTTCTTAAAGGAAGAACCATTCACGTTCGGCTCTTCTTCTCCACACCAAATCAAAGCAGGGGTGCTGCAAGGAACTGTCCTGTCACCGATGTTGTTTTTGTTCTCGCTGAATGTGCCTCAATTCACCGCTACGCTGATGACAGCACAGTTCACAAGGGTTATTTCATTAAGCCTCCGTCCACTTTTGATTTTAATAAATCCCTCCTTACAGTCCCTAACTTAACCTGCGTCACAATGCTGCACAACCGTGTTGCAATATAGTTACCCTGTCTTTACACCATCTAGACAGAGGCGGTCTTGTGTGAGGTAACATAAAAAAAAGTCTTCTTCATAGTTGTACACCACCTACACTATCTATCTATATGTATCTATACCACTAAAAGTCTGTTTATTATGCATATCTTTACAAAATAAAAGTCGATTCAATTTCATAACATTTATTTTAGAATGAGAAAATTTCATAAAAAATAACATTTTTTTATCATAAAGTTTTCCGTCATCCAACACAACATGTTGCAACTTTTTTTTATTTAATTTTCTTAAAATGAAAGCAGCAGACATGTTTCTCAATCATTATAAGTATTATTTTGTTGTGGGAAATCATTTTCACTAATCTTTGGAATGAGAACCAATTTGTTAGAGATTAAATCAAGGTTTGGGTCCTAATCTATGTTTTTTTTATTTACTTTTATATTTCATTATTATTTCTAATTTATTGTGATTTTTACCGGACCTTTCAAATATAATTTAATTTAATTTGTTGCATGATTTTATTTAACTTTTTGTGATTGTTGAATGATAATAATTAATAATATTATGTTATATCCAAAAGCGACGTGCGGACTGGTTTGAAAATGTGTTTGAAATACATTATATTTATTTTGTTTTCATTGTTTTGAAAATATGTTTATTTATTTTTTATAATGTAGTTCACAAAAAAATCGAGGCGGTTGGCAAATTTTTTTGTTGTGTATTGTATTATTACAGTACTCTTCACCGTGTATTGCCAAATTATAAATGTGATTGACGTATTTTTGCTAAGAATAAAATTTATGTCAAATAATAAAATTGTATTTATTTTAAAACACTTTTGTTGTCTCATTTCTAGATGGATGAAAAGAAAATGTACTCATTTTCTTGGTTGAAAATATATTACAATAGTCATTTGGCCACAAAATTCACAACAATTGTGTTCTCTTTATTTATTATTAACAATAATTATTCTATTAATTTGTTGTTTGAGATTCATTACAAGTGATGGCTTTACAATGAAAGGACACAAAATTATATGTAGAGTAATAAATAGGTATTATTTACTTATAAAATAGAAGAGTTACACACAAAGATCAACTAATTAATTTCAAATTACTTCCACGCACACTAACATTCATAGAAATTGTTTATAAGAAGATATTTTAATTAAAAAATAGTATAAACCCCCTCTAAAGATAAATTATTAAATGACTTGCGTAGTTTTCCAAACACAAACTTTATATAATGGAGAGTGACTTTCTGACTGTATTTGTTGAATACATCATTAACCCTGAACATCAAATTATCAAATAAAATAAAACAAATTTAAAATTATTTTAATACCCCCTAAAGCAAGAATATTATGCATGTCAGTGAAAAATAATTTCGGTTGCAAACAAAGGCACTACACATAGTATTAAAAATAGATTAATATAATATAGTTTTACTTAAATTATGGCAAATTTATCTATTTTACTGATATAATATTTACAAAGTGTACATCAAATTAATTCTAAAGTTCAGTAAAACTAAAATGGCTTTCAGAGCAGAATTGATTATTCTATTTACGACAATAAAAGGAATCGCATCTTGTTTTTGAAACATTTAATTTAAATAAATAAATTTGCACTGATCTTAAAATAACTGTCAGTTTTTGAGTTAAGCTTGAATCTAAACACATACATATTATTTAGAATGACTCATTACCTATTTAAAAATGTGTGCATAATTTTTTATTAAATGAATTTAATACTCAGTCCGATCATATTTTCGTATCCAAGTGGATTTTGTGTCGCAAATTTCAAGCCTTATTCATTTTTGTATTTTCGATAAGCAGACAAAGAGAGCTTTTCAGATTTGTTATTATTTTTAATTAAATAATCTTATAAAGTATGAGTAGATCATTTAGCAAGAGTAGCATTGTAAAAACCCCAATTTACATTGTATTTACAAAAGACTTCTCCATTAAAAAAAAAGTATTATGGTTTTTTTTTTACATTTTACAATAATATTAATATTTAGTTGAGTCCAGTCACTAAACTTAAAATTAAGATTTGAATTGTTTATAGAACTATCTAGTTAACATTGTTTTTTATTCGTTGAAGCTTCATCCAATCCAAGTGTGGTTCCTGAAAAGTAAAAAAAATAAATTAAAATGGAATCGACGAAGAAATGGATTGGTTGGATATGATTCCATGCCAACTAAGAACCACCTCAGAAAGGTCATTAAAAGTTATGAAAAAATAATTTTAAAATAGCCGGTAACCCTAACCTAACTTAACCAATTTTTTAATATTATTTTATCATCACTCGTTTGTACCCGTTGAATGCCGACGAATCCATATAATAGATGTCTGACATTCATACATTTTGTTTGTAGGATTTTTATACTCATCACTCATCACTAGGATGCGGCCATGGGGGCTCAGTGTTCCAAAGGTTAATAGACTAGTAAAAAATTACTTTACTGACATTGGACAGAGTTTCTCCGTTTTCCTTTATTGTAAAATGTCAACTTCAATAGAAGCAAAAACCTGTCGCCAAAATCAACGAAATACAACTCCTGTGTTAGATTCCACAATTTGAAATCTGAATTGTAACAAAAAATTGCACCAACTATTAAAAGACCCTTTCTATGAATGGAGCCTTACTACTCATGAAATCAAAAACATATAGACAAATTATTTAAACAAAATATAGATTAATACTTACACATCTGAAAATATATTATACACACACCATTTTATACGCCCGTATTTAAATAATCCAGTAACTTTAGACAGAAATTAATGTTAATCAGTTCATATTTTTTTAGTTAACAGTGGTTTGGTTGAATTTAAAATTGTTATAATACTGTTATCATCACTAGTTCACAGAACACCACCATGATTAAAAGAAGCAAGCTTAAAGTAAACACCACTCCGGAATTGTTAGTATTAAGTCTGTTGTAGACGGTGTCGTTTGATAAAGCTATATGTTATTTGTCTGTATGGTGGACATTGGTGGCGCTATTATCCGGGTATTCTTCATATTCATCATTCCCGTCTTGGTTGTCATCATATTCTTCTCCTGGTTCTTCCCTCTCTTCGGGCCCCGGGTCGATGCCCTCGTGTGGAGGTGAGGGAGGGTTTATTTCCTGTTAAAGGTTAGTAATGTTGGGTTAGTTGGTTAATACAGTGCTAGACCGCCACCACTTAAAATAGAATCTCACTAATTCTGCACTTGAGAGGTCCAGCACGCTCAGTAATCCCGAAAACGAAAACACAACAGTTGAACGCTTTTATTGCAGTACCCACTGTCAGACTGTTTCATTCATACTCGGTTTGTGTCTTTCCTTACCTTTGGACATAAGTTTCCTTACACTATCAGAATTGAAGCCATACATTTTATTTTCATTTTTTTCACAGTTTTCCTCTTATTAAAATAATCCAATGCCATCAGGCTTTATTTAGTGCTGGATTAGTGAGATTCTACTACATATGTATATCATAGATTTTGACAAAAGCAGATAAATTTGAAAGCCTAAAATATTTCATCCATGAGGGCATTGAAAATTAAATTGCATTTTTTAAAAATGATATTTTATAAAATATTTTGATAAAATGCATTGGCCGTGAATTAAGAAATATGTGGAATCATTATTGTGTAATTTACTTGGCATTTACATCGTTTTCACTTAAAATTGTATAATAAAGAAATTGAAAATATTTTTTTAAATATCGGCGTTTACCCGCCAGTAATGTAATCTATGTTTTTTAAAAATTCAACAATAATACGGCATTTAACCTCTTGCTCGCCAGCCTATCCTTGGATTCCATTAAAAAATCATTTCTCAGAAATATAACTACCTTTTTTGGAGAAACTATATGTTATATCCTTTTTTTAATAAATATATAAACACATTTTCTGTTACGACAGTACAATCTACAAAAACACAATCGAAAAAAAAAACAAATGTGGAATCAGCTGGCGAACGGTGAAAATTTAGCATCAAGGATCAAGAAATTAATTGTCTCATGTTTTTAGTTTTGTGATATTTTTGCTTACATAATCATTTTTATTCTAAGAGATACTTACGTTAGATAATGTATTATTATCCAAACTAGAATTATATTGCAGCTGTCCAAAATAAAATTAATTCTGATTAATACACGAATTTTTCAAAAACCAACACCAATTAATATTATTCATTTTTAGTAAGTAATGTTAGATATTATTTGTTGGTAAAATTAAGATTTTTCAATATTTAACATTTAAAAACATATTTCAAGTTAGTGCCAAATTAGTTCCAATACTTACATCTGATCTAGTCAAGTTATCCCAACTTTCATTGAAAAGCTGCTGTTTCAAGAAAATTAAGAATATTGTTTTATTCGAAAATAAGTACTGTTAGTAGAAAAACAAATATTATGTACTTTATCAATTATCTACAAACCACAACCAATAAATCCACAGATAAAAATATTTCAAATGGAAGGGAAAAAATATCAAGGTTCCATCGACATATTTTCTGGTAGGGAAATTCAATCGAAATATATTATTTTTAACCTTTCTGTACTTGCGCATTGGTCTCTCAGACCGACAAATCAAAAATTCGTTGCTTTCTCAAAAATTAACAACAATGGGACTTTGAGGTTTTTAGAAGGTTCTTAATTTGTTGTTAGGCATCGTTTAGTGCGGCGCGCGCATCGGTGCTGAGTGAACATGTGACACTTGTTTACCGTCTTTTATGTAAGGAACAATTACTACCGAAAAATCCTAATAATGATTAATATTAGGTCCTTACATATGAATTTGGCGTTTTGCCATACTGGCAACTTTGATCTCAAATATCTTCTCTTTGGTTAGGAATTCCAAATTCAAATTAATACAGCTATTTACTGATTGTTTTTTTTCTTTGCGTCACTTAGTTTACAAAATGGAAAACTTAAAATATCGCGTTATTTACGAGTACGAGTTCCACCGTGGCACCAGTGCTGCAGAAACGGCTCGAAGGATTAATGATGTGTATGGCAACAGAGCCGCAAAAGAAAACACAGTGCGTTTTTGGTTCCAACATTTTCGTTCTGGAAATTTTGACCTGCAGAACAAGCCCCGTGGACGGCCGGAGACCAAAGTTGATAATGAAGAATTGAAGGCTATTGTGGAAGCGGATCCATCGCAAACCACGTCCGAGTTAGCTGCAGGCTGCGGTGTCAGTGATAAAACTGTTTTAATCCACTCGAAGCAAATTGGGAAGGTGAAAAAGCTTGAAAGGTGGGTACCTCACGAATTGAGTGAAGCAAATCAACAAACGCGCGTTGACTGCTGCGTTGCATTACTCAACCGGCACAATAATGAAGGGATTTTAAATTTTTTTTATTTTTTATTTTACATCCACCGTACTCTCCGGACCTTGGGGGCAACTTGTTGGGGAACAAATTACCATTTTTTTCGAAATTTGGATAACTTCTTGCAAGGGAAAAAATTCAACTCCGATGGGGCAGTCGTAACCGCCTTCAAAGATTTTATTGATTCCCGTCCGAATGGTTTTTTTAGTAAAGGGATCGATATGAGATGGCAAAAGTGCATAGATAGCAATGGTACATACTTTGATTAAATAAATATATTATATTAAAAAAAAATCGACTTTATGTTCCTCCCATACAAAATGCCAATTTCGTATGTAAGGACCTAATAATAATAATAATAATTGGATAATTTGTAGACTTTTCTGCCAATGTAAAAGGTTTTATTTTTAAATCTGGAATTGAAGTTCAACTTCTTAGGAAAGTACTGGATGGGGAATACAGTCAAACAACTTGTATTGTAAGTATTAGTACCTTTGGAGGTCTCCATCCACATCCTGGTAGGGGCAGGCCATCTGGCCCTAAGGGACATGGAGCATCCAGTCCAGGAACCCCTTGGTCACCCTTGTCTCCCTTGTCACCCTTCCTTCCCCGCTTCCCAATGGGACCCTGTTAAAAGTTATAAAATCAACGAAATGACAAATATCTCATAATACCTCCTTCCTTATCTATATCAGCTATTATTTGAAAATTATCTGATGTATATCTATCACAGTACTGGTGCATTGCTTCCACATATTCCCATTATTATTCTGAGTTAAGAGCAAGTCTAGTGCTGCTTTTACATTTGCGAACTGAAATGCGAGCCGAGACACGAATTATGGGAAAGGAATGATGCAAATACAGACGGCGTTTTGCACCATTTGTTGTTGCTTAATTCTTTCTCAAAACTCATTGTTCAGCTCGGCAGTTCATCTCACTCTACGCAGCATAACATGTATTACATTTTAGTTCTGCTGTTGAATTCAGCACAATGCTACCCCTCAAGCTAATTGGTTCACTTTTCGGAACAACTCATATAGGTCTCATAGAAATAGTTGTGTCTCCCCAAAGATATTCAAATACAAAAGAGATGTGCTATGATGTCCGCGCGACTGTCGGTGTTACCTAATCGGAGAAGTTTGCATACGAAAAGAATTTGTTCATTTCGTTGATTTTTTAAGATGTGCATTAGTATTGGTCAACAATATAGTTTGAATACGGAAAGAATTCGTTTATTTACTTTAACATTCGTTTAGTTTATTCGTTAAATTGGTAAACAATATCGGCGACACCCAGAAGCGCAGTCCCACCTAGTAAAAACTGCGGATAGGACATCTCTTATATTTCAATATCTCTGTGTCTCCCTTACTATCATGATGAGAAATATGATCTAAACAGTGTTAGAAAGAGAAAACACCACGCTTTGTATTCAAATCAAAAAGTTAACCACAAAATAATAGGCCCGAGGGGTTAAATTTTGCAACAATATCGGGGGCGTTCAAGTATTACGTAACGCAATTTTTGAAGATTTTTGACCCCCCCTCCCCCCCATGTAACACGCCGTAACGTTTTCCGTAGCCCCCCCCCTAAACGTTACGTAACGCCCAAGTGACAATTTTTACCTGAAAGTCACAATTAAGTTGCGCAAAGTACTGGAAAGACGCTTAAATACCTTTTTTCTTGTTTTAATCGCGTTTGCGGTAATAAATAAAACAAGAGATTTGGAGAACGAAGAAGGTTGCCACTTTTAAGATTTTAATTTCCTAGTTTTTTTATCTAAATAAAGAAAAACATGTTACGTAACGCGTTGTTCGAACCCCCCCCCCCCCCTCGTAACGCACAGTAACGTTTCACCTGACCCCCCCCCCCCAAGTGCGTTATGTAATACTTGAACGGCCCCATAAGATGCAGGGGTATTTTTTTTGTTATATTTGCTATTATTGGGCATGTAAGGTGGATGTTATACTTCTGCTCTGAGAGTATGGGGGCTGTGAAATCGATAATATTAGGTAAGTATTTTTTTTTTACATTAGCTCCACACAGGAGGCCCTGAGGAAAAAAATCCCCTCGGCCCTATGTCATCTTTGGGGATGCTGTGTGGAGGGTTTTTATAGGAAAGGAAGAAGAGGAAGTTCTGGGAATGAAACGGGTATGAGGGGTGGGTAGGAATCAGGGGGTCAGTGTGTCCAGGAGTGACGGACGAATGAATCCATTTTAATGCGGTGCAAAGTGATATTCCGAGAGTACGGCTGGAGGAGTCAAAGGGACTCCCTCAACCATTCTCTCTCGATGCTGCCTGCCATGCAGCTGGTGGGCAGACACATCCGCCGCCAAGACCCGGACACACCTCACCCCATAATCCCGGGCACCCCTGCTAAGTCACCAAACATAGGGGAACCACTTGGGGTGACCTATGGCAGAGGTGTTGGTTATCCAATAAATGGTTCCCGGGGTGGCGGTACCCATACCCGCTTCCCAAATTGTAAGTATATTTGGCTCTAAAAAGTTTAGATAAATAAATAATAAATGTAATATCAGAATTTTCCGATTTCACCACCCTCAATATCTTGTACTGCGTATTGAAAAAATATAAAAACGATAAAATGTAATGTGAAATTTGCATAACAAGATAAATTCTTATTGTAATGCTGAACTAAATGCTATTATTTTTATTTAGAGCAAAGCCAGTTATTTGGTGGCAGCCATAGCATGCATGGAAGATGCATGATGTATGATTGTGACAGGAGTACATTAAAAGCTTTATCTCATTTAACAAATAACGGGAAAACTTTTCTTTTCTTTACAAAATTAATTTTTCAGGAAATACTCACAGGTTCTCCTTTGTAACCCTTATCTCCCTTAGGACCCTGAAATTAGTAAATAAATAAATCATTATTAAATATTTATATTATCGTTGATATAAATACAGTCTGAACAGTTCTTGTTGGCGCTCAAGCCAAAGGGCACTTTGTGCTGTCTCCCATATTTGGTCAAATTTAATTACTGTATAACAGTAGCCCAGTCATTTTAATAAAGATCGCCATAGTTGTCTTTGTTTGCTGGGAGCTGGGAGATGTCTCCTGGTTCTTTAAAAATGCTCACCAGGTATTTTAGCCTTCTTTGTACGGAGTAACAATAGTGCCACAGATGAATCGCTGTTTTTCCATTATTTTTTCATTAAAAATTCTCTAAATTAGAGTTAAACGTCACATACGTTATAATCTATGGATTCACAGATGGCACCAATTAAATAATTTTAGGTTTTTGATACTTTTTGCATGTTACGCTTTAAAATATTTACGTAAATTAATTGTTTGCGCCCGTACATATTCAATATGAATACAAATAAATAGTTTTGTCCATAAACAAACCCAAATCTTTCAAGAATCGCTGAAAAATACAATATTGGATTGAGTCATCGATACAAAATTAAATTTTTCAGCCTTTCTTGACAAAACTATTTATTTATATTCATATTAAATATGTACAGGCGCAAACAATTAATTTACCTTAATATTTTAAAGCGTGACATAAAGTATTGAAAACCTAAAATTATTTAATTGGTGCCATCTGTGAATGCGTAGATTATAACATGTGACGTTTAACCTTAACAACATATATCAAGTCCTCTTTGTGACACTAATTCAATATAGGCAGTTACTGATTATTGAATGCATTTAGGTAAGATTTTAATATATTTTGTATGCATACACACCTCTTGTCCAGGAATTCCGTCAGTACCCTGAAATTGTCATAATTATTGTGTTAATTTTGGTTAAGCAAACTTAATAATTACAAAATATCACAAGTGCGTCTAGCAAAAAAACATGCATTTATGATTAAAAATTGCTTAGTTTTTATTATTTTGTAAAAGGATTGAATCTAAATGTAATTTGATAGGAATCTGCAAATTGAATCCTGAATACTGTATTTTGTAAGCCAAGCTTTAAAAGCTCTGACAACTTGGCAATCTTTTGGGTAGATGTCACTAAACACAAAATTTTGAGAAAAAATGTTTTTCTGAAATAATATTTGAAATTACTTTATAAATATTGTTTTATTTATTTTACCGGTAAGCCGGGGTCTCCTCTTTCTCCCTTCGATCCAGGCTCACCTTGAGCACCCTAAAAATTAATTATAAAGTAAAAATAATCATGGGACAACCTTCAGGGCCAGTTGTTTTACAGAATATGAACGATTCGTCAAATTAAAAAATAATTTTCAAGTTCTGTGAAAGTTTTATTCAAGTTATGTTATCATTTAATTAGTGGTCAGTTGTTTCACAGAACTGAAATTAAAACAGAACTTGAATGGAGCTTTCACAGAACTTGAAAATTATCTTTGAAATTTGATAAATTGTTCAAATTGGGGCTTAGTTTTGTTTTGTAGTGTACGTATCTACCTACCTATTAAAAAAAATTAAGATTTTTATCCTATGATATCAACATTCAAATTATGATATTATAGTTTTTTAGTAGGTAAAAGTGCAAATAATAATAATTTGAAATGTGTTGACTAAAAAGTCTAACATTGTAGCATGATTAGTAACAAAATAATTAATCATTGTTAAAATGTGAGATGATTAAAGCGGCCTACACATGACACTGCATTTAGTGACTGCGGCAGTGACTGCAGAGAGCGTGGAGTTGAGCGAACTAGCGCTGTCTCGTTCTAGCGGCCCTTTATTGCACTGTCTCGTTTGTTAAAGGGCCGCTAGAACGAGACAGCGCTAGTTCGCTCAACTCCACGCTCTCTGCAGTCCCTGCCGCAGTCACTACATGCAGTGTCGTGTGTAGGCCGCTTAAATATAAATATTTTTTAATAAAATACCAACACAAGAATGTTATTGATGTTGATTATATTAGTTACTTTTAATAGTTAAATTATAAAATGATGATAACAACATGATTTTATAAGTAATGAATATAATGTAAATATTATGCCTACCTTCATTCCATCCAGTCCAGGTGGCCCCTGTTGGAAAGAAAAATAAATAAGCTCTGAAGCATTTGTATGGAGAAGTATTAATAAAAAGATGAAAGATTTATAACAAATAATTATTATCAATTTAAATTCAAATATTATGCTTTTAATTAAATTATTTTGTTAAGTTAAAAAGCTCAGGATTAATGATTACAGATAAAAGCTTGTGTTTATTTATTTTTTTTAAATTTGACAAATGATTTTGTTGACATGTTATGTCAGGGGAGTTCAGTCCATAGATGCTGTAGAGCAGTAGTCGGCAATTAGTTTTGGTGGCGGGATATATGAATTGGTCAATGTTTTTAGCGGGCCACACTACTGTCGACGTCACATGTGCACGTTCGAGCCTGCTCAGTCAGTGCGCTTGTGGCTGCCTGTCATTGTGCATCGTGTATCATATAGCACAGAGGTTCCCAATCTATCTGGCTCAGCGCCCACTTTTTGAGCAAATTTTTCTTCAAATCCTCCCAATAAAAAATTAAGACAGGGTACATGGAAAAAACACCACAGGCGAAAATAAAAGTGAAAATTACATGTTTTCAAATATCACGAACAACTGGTTGGTTGCGTGATAGTTGTTGGTTCCCACTCGAGAACTCGCGGGCCAGATGTGGCCCGCGGGCCGCCAATTGCCGATTACTGCTGTAGAGCTTTGCATTCCCCAACAAAAGTAGAAGGAAAAACATTGATTAATTTAGAATGTAGTATATTTTTCATATAAATGAAATAATGTAAATTAATTTTTCTTTCTTCTTTTCTTGAGGCATTCATAGCCTTACAAACTCTGTGGAATGCATTCCCCCGATGTTAGTTTTAATATTAATATGTTTGTAATGAGTATTCGTTTTTACATCAAAGTTAGTACATAATATTGGTGTAATGTAAACTTTTCTATTTGAGGAGAATTAAAATTTAAGGTGTGAAAATTATTATTGTTCTTCTAACATTGATATCAAAAAATCAAATAGTGAAACCAACGTATCGGTATGTGATAATATGACTACCAGACTAGGATCTTTTAATGGTTCTTGTTGAAAGTAAGATTTAATACAGAAATAACTTACGCGTGTAACATTTGATGAGTGTGATAATGTATGTTCGCATGTCAAACAAAAACAGTCATATAATAATCATGAACAAATAATCAAGAAGGATACGTAGCATACACGCAAATGCATTAGTAATAGTAAAATCAGGCAAGCAAGAATTTAATTATTTGTTGAGATAAACAAAATTTTCATTCAGTAGTAAAATTATTAAGAAAAACTGTGATATAGAATGCACTAGATCAGTCCTCCACTGAAAAAATATTTAAATGAACTCACTTTTTTTAGAAATGTGACAAACCATATTTTTTTGTTTGATTATAGAATTTGAACAATTTATCAAATTTCAAAGTTAGTTTTCAAGTTGCATGAAAGTTCCATTCAAGTTCTGTTATCATTTCAGTACGTGAAGCAACTGGCCAATAATGATATAACTTAACTTGAATATAACCATTAGAGAACTTGAAAACTAAGTTTGAAATTTGTTGAATTGTTCATATTCTGTGAACAACCCGTCCTTAGTTGATCAAATGTTTGGTAGAGCCAATCTTTTTAATATCCCAAGTAATTTGCTGTATTTTTAAAAGCTCCTTAGCTGACTTATGACTGGCGAGTTGAAAATATTTGTTTTGGTCTAGAAAAGTCAGACCGAAGAGGTTGTGCAAATTTGAAAGATGTGACATTGAAACAACATAAATGAACTATTTTTTTTAAAGTTAGGTAACTTTAAGAAATTTAAAATTAAAAGCAGTCAATTAATAAAATGCATCCGTGGTGAGCAACTGGTTTGTATTCTTATCAGACTTTTTTTCATGTTAAGTTTTGTATAGCGTAGGCCCATCTCGTGTTTTCTATATCAAGGAATAAAAATGCAAAATTATAGTTAGGCACTTTCCGAAGAATGGAACTACTGTGATTTTGCAGGATTAGTAGTGAAGTATTATTCTCATGCACTAATCAATATATACTAATGTGTGTAGAGTATTATAGATTTATTGTCAAGTTAATGAAGAAGTGCTTAGATTTGTAATTTATTACAATATTCATTTCAATTGTTCAGTTCATTGCAGGGCAGATATTGATTTACGTAATCACTTTTCATGCAACATTTTTTTTTCTATTTTGCATAGTTCATGGTATTCATTGTAAATAATACTTTTTAAATACATTAGACATACTCACAACATTGGTTACAACCTGGTAGTAAAAAATATATTGCTTATACTGTTTGTGCATAGCTCTTTTTAAAGTTTTCATTTGCACAAAATGTAATGTCTGTTGTTGTGTACCCATACTAATACTCCAATACTAACACTAGCCATTCAACTTTTCAAGAAAAATCATATTATTAAACATTATCCCACTATTGCTTTAATGTTTGAAATCTAAAATATTTCAATAGCATTGTAGCATAGCTACTAGATTTGGTAGCTGCATTCTTTATAACAAAGGGGATAAATCAATTTTCCTAAACTTTTGGGTACCTAGTTGAAGTTAAAATTATTTAATTCAATAATGTAGTTGATAATATTATAATATTATGCATAATAAGAATACATTTTTAACTACCTTCTCAGTTGATTTGGATTTAACAATCTGAAAATATTTACAAAGAAACTCGGCCGGTTTCATTTAGGTGGGTATTTTATTTTCACAATAACAATAAACAATATTCAATTCAAACAACTTATGTACATTAGTACAGCAAGGGACAAATCATAACACTTAGGATAAGGACTATTTTGGGTTTATAAGTTTATAATATACATACGTACATTTTTATGTTATAAGTAGGTAATTTTTTTAATTATCTTCAAAGTGACTTGTACTTGATGTGAAATATCACAGTAAAAATTGAGTCGTAATCGAACGTTATTATTACCCCAGCGTCTGCGTGGTTGAATTTCAGAACCCAGTTTCGAGTGCATATTGACGCCGCGCCGTACGCATTGCACCACAAATAACATCTGTGTATGTGAAATTTCAAACAAAACTATTATTGTAATTCGGTTTTGAATACAAGAATTCGTAACAAGATGTCGCCACTTACGTCAGCAGCTCGCATGTGGACGTTTCTTCCCTAGGTATAAGTACTACAGATTAATAGAATTTAAGTATCTTTCCGGATATGGAGAGATTACATATGGTGTCATTGCTGTCATGGTTACTTTAACTCGGTGACTAGCTGTCGCTGGATCACAGTGCCCAAAAGCCTCCCGCAGCTTTTAACTGCTAGTTAAAATGATTAGGGTTTCAAACTATAAGAAATTGACAGATTGAGTAGGTACCTACCTATAGGTAAGAGAAAAATCACCCCTTTCAAAAGAATCCTGTCTTTCCTCATGATTTATCTCTGTTTTCCACTATTTTCAACTTAAAAGCAAATTCATTTGATTTTTTTTAAATATTGTAGGTACTGAAATATTATTTGAGATGGGTTTTGCTCATAAAAGTTGTTTTATTATTTGAAAATGGCAAAAAATTCTCAACCTGTACTTCTATACGTAGCCAAAAAGTTTAGGGGAATAAAAAAAATAATAATCAGAGTGTGCAATTCACAAGCGGTGGAAGTGAAAACTTCACAAAACTAAAGTGAACAAGAATAGGGAGACTACTAAGCACCGCACAAAGAGGAGACCGATTATTCTATCTCATTCTCTCGTAGGCTAAATCCTATAGATGTAAGTGTTCGTCTCTTTTTAGTGTCGCTATTTTTAATTTCATCGAGCTGAAGTTTTCACTTAAAAAATTCTTACAGAAATGTAATAAATATAATAAGTAGGTACATTCAAGTTATATCTCTGGGGAAACCGGGATCGGTTGCTAATATCTCAATAACTGTTGAGAAATGACACCGTGTTCAAATGAACTTTTTAACTTGTAATGTCTCCTTTATTAAGCCTCAATATTTCACACCAGGTAAAAGACTTTGATTGTAAATCCTCAGCGATGTGATTTAAATCTTAAAGTAAAATAAAGGAATAACTAAAAATCAAACAATAAAGGATGATGAGAGAGAAAAAAGCCAAGCACATTCTGGAAGGACAAATAATTGAGAGCAATTTGGTTATATTTATAACGTGCACTTGCACACATTTATTTAGAAAAACCTTATCAGTACTTTTGAACATTTACAATTTACATAATATGGCTGAATACATAAGATTTGTTGGAATCGTCATATATTATAAATGGAAAATAAATAAACTCTTTCACACCATAAAGCTAACAGAATATTGTACATAAATGTTTGTTGCATTTTAATTTAATAGAGATAATAGTATATATACCTACAATTACATGTTATTTTGTGGAAGTCAATGAATTAAATCCAGAGTGGGTTAAATCAACAATTAATGTAGTAAGTATGCATCAATGGTCAAATTTTAAACTGTTACTACATCCGTTCATGGGGCAATTAAAAAAAAACAGTTGGCAACTCAATCGCTATCCACTTGATAGCAACTTTCGAATTTCATTGGCGGTCTGCACAGGCAACTTGTTAAAGATCAATTGTCAAGGGTGACGTCGCAACTCCCAGTGCTAGTCGCTGCGGCCGGCGCGTTTCAGTTGCCAGGTTGACAAGTTGCCATTATTACGCATTAGTGTCAAGTTTTCGAGTAATTTGCGATATATCAGAGCATGAAAATATCGATTTTGTTCAGGAGGTTGATAAATTATTATTATATATTAAGGTTGATAATTGATAAATTATTATTAAATAATATTTTTGTTAAACGAGCTGATATAATTACTGAAATCGTAAAGTTAAATTTCGCCGTGAATTGAGTTGCCAACCAGTTTTCGGTTTCTCCATGAGCGAAGGCCCTAACAACTCCAAAAAATTATAAGAATATTAGCTAATTGGCTGTTAATATCATTTATTGATTGTTATATAAATAAATATCATGATATTAACAGCCAATTAGCCCTTATGATTAGTAGCCAATCTGATTTTAATTGTAAATATTACGGTTTTTAATGAAGTCATCGTTACCATTCTAAAAGATTTATCTCAACAATGTCTTTTAAGAACTGAATAGATACTTCATTGTTGCAAAGTAAAAATCGTACCTACAACGATTGAGTCCATGAACAACTTAAATTGATGCAGTTGCTTTTTATTTTCGTTTTGCTGGCTTTTTCGTGAAAATAATTAATGGATAGTGTTACAAAAAATATGGCTTGAATATTTATTAACCTTTTCAACGTAAGACTTTTCAAAATGAATGTGACAGTTTTAATACAATACTTTGTTATTAATAATTTGATAATCATATGTGATTCAGCTGCGGGGAAAATGTTAACCGATCAAAAAAAACTTAAAGAAACACACCAAAAGAGTTAAATCATTAGATTTACTAAACTATCCATCGGAATGTTTCCATATTTTACTGAAATATAATGAAATTGCCTGTGACTTAATTTCAGGAACAAATTTTTAAATAGAAATAATTGGTATGCTGGTGTGTAATAAAAGTGGCATTTCATTTTAGCACATGACATTTTGTTTCAGCTTGTAATGAGGTATTTAAATATGTTGTTTTTGATTTTAATACATGTTAATTAATTCTTACATAATGTGTTACAATATATTATTATTATTATTATGTGTTAGGCGACATTATGGTGTTTTGAGTATTAATTTCATCAGGCGTTATATCGTAAATCTTAATGGTAGACTATGCTAAAATAAGTTATTAAGTTTACATACAATGGATGGACAAGATTTTATTTATATATTATGAAATAATATTATATTCTAGGGATATAAACCATTTAAATAACTGGTGATTTTAATTTTAAAGAGTTTTACATTTTCAGAAAAGAAACTTCATATTGTGAAGATATAAAATATGAAAAACACTGTTTCTTTTATTGAAGAAGAAGATATCAATAACAATCTAAACGAAAATATGGAAGAGAACAAGACACAGAAAAACAGAAAAAGAAAATGGTCGCAACTGGGACTCGAACCCAGACCTCTCGTCTAACCGGGACGTGCGCCTTAACCAATTTCGCTATTGCCACCTTCAGCCAAACCGTTATATTTGTCAATCTCATATTCAAAATTTTAGAATTACTATCTTCAACTAATTCTTTTTCCATATTACGAGCAACTACCTTTTTATTGGAAACAATCAGATAAGAATTGGTTTGTTTCCTGGATAGCGTCTCGAATAAATATATCTGAATTTATTCATATGGAACTACTGACTTTTTTACTTCCATATGAACATTTTCAGATATATTTATCCGAGACGCTAACCAGGTTACAAACCAATTCTTAGAATGATTTTTTTCCAATAAAAAGAGTAGTTGCCCATAATATCATATTTTAGAATTAATGATACTATCTTCAACTAATTCTTTTTCCATATCACGGGTAACTACCCTTCTGTCTGGGTTTGAGTTCGAGTCCCACTTGCGACCATTATCTTTTTCTGTTTTTCTGAGTCTTGTACTCTTTCACATTTTCATATATTATTATTGTTATCTTCATCTTCAATGATATATTACTTACATTGATGATGAACCTTCAAAAGCTATAAAAAGAGAGTTTTTCTTGTAAAAATTGTTTCTTTTACTTAAGGTTCAGCACTCAAAAATGGCCCAAAGCATCACTTCGTATATGCTAACTCAAACAATATTACAAATTGTTTAGCTGTAAATTCTATATAGGTATGTTTGGTTTCTAGTGACAAAAATCTTCAAACTATAATCTTTTAAAATCTATTAAATGCTTACTAAAATGTCTGCAACATGTGCGGTTTGAAAACCAGTGAAGGCATTTTCAAACATTTTACCTAAAATTCCAGTTTGTATTTCATACACAGGGTCGTCGAAAGAGGTGTCCGTGATTTTAAAATGAAAAATACTAAGTGTGTGTTAAAGGTTAACATGTATTTATTTATACCCCAAAATACACAGAAAATCTAAAACCTAAATTTACACTTAACTATTTTATTTTAAAATAATGGACACGTTTTTCGGTGACCTTGTTCCAAACTACCTGTATAAAATTTAATTTTTAGGATATCTTGCAAGAGCATTCTACTTTTGGGTGCTGACCTTTAAATTGCTGAATTAATAATGTAATATTAATTTCTCTAATCAGTATTTTGAAATTATTTCACAATGTAAAATTTCAAAAGGGTTTTATTTTAAAACAAAGGGATTTGATTAATTTTGTAAGTAAATATTGTGTTACACAAATTTATCTTCAACATAATATTTACATTGATAAGAAGTTTTGAAAAGTTGGCAGCAAACACAGGAATATATTGTATTTTGACGAGCATGAGAATAAAGTCTTAAAAATATTGAAGGCTTATTGTATGTATTAAAATTGTATGGCTATGCAGATGGACTGCTGCTATTTACAATGAAAATATCCACCCTGAAATATAATGCTCACTTGATAAAAATTAAAACTAGCCAACTACTAATAAGAAACGTAAATTATTGTCTTATAAATATAACAATAAATTTATCAGTAAAAACTTGAATTCATCTTTAAAATCAACCTTCAATATTGTAAAAAAATATAATACAACTTATCAATTATTTATGTTTAAAAATGATTAATTATCTTAGCCTAGAATATCAACTAATTTATGAACTTCACTATAAATATTATTATTTCGATTCAACAAATAGATACTTTAATACGCATACATTATATAAAGTAACACAGCAAATTTATCGTTGAGATTTTGTACACTTTATTTTAAATGACACTTAGATAATTGGGATACAACTGAACACTTGATTAATTGTTCTGGAGTGACGGCCGCTGTTCCCAATTCTACTAATCATCTGCTAAGCCGAAACTAAGGTTCAACACTGCTTAAGCATCACTTAATCTAAGGAAGCCGAACTGGTGGATTAAACTTGAATGAGCAAAGCAAAGTTATAAAAAGTATCACTAGAGTGGCGCGAATGCCACGAGGTATAGGTAACACTTTTTATAACTTTGCTCTGCTCAGTCGAGTTTAATCCACGTGTCCGGCTTTCTTAGATTAAGTGATGCTTAAGCAGTGTTAAACCTGAGTTTCGGCTTAGCAGATGATTAATAAAATTTGGAACAGCGGTCGTGAGAGTCTAAAGAAGTGCTTGAACTTAATTACATATCTCTGTGAGTACAGCTGTATTATTATTTGAGTTTTATTTAACAGTTTTAAAGACATCGAGGCGTTTAATAGATAAGTTATTTAGAACGTCAGTTTATGTATCGACTGTTGTACTTGAAAGTTTGATTGAATGTCTATCTTCTGTATTAGTATAAAAGCAAGATGTTATTTGTGCCAGTGGTAAGTTAGTGATTTTTCTGCCCATTGCGCGTCCTCCTTACTCCTCCCTAAATAAGGATTAGGAATTTCAAATCTTAACGCACCATTTAGAGAACACTGTTTGAGGAACACTGATGTAAAATATATATGTGGAGTATTCAGGCAGAAAATAAAACATGGCCACTACAAATAATGAGTAATTAGTATCGAAAATATATTATGAGGAGTAATAATTATTTTGGGATGAATTACTTGAAACATTCCAGATCTAAGCATGTTTTCTGAGATAAAAATGTCTTAAATTATTTGTTTTCTATGATATGTTTTAGGGGTAGTAATATGTACCAAAGAAAAGTCACTTTGATAGCCAAATTGGGAAAACAAATTCATTCACTAAAATAATCAGTTTAACGGAGCATAATGAGGTATTACGGGAGTTAATCCAAATAAAACATGAGTATGAGAATAAGTATGAAATAAAACAATTAACATTCAGCAAACCACATGTATGATTATCTTACATAAATGTTTAAGTATGTCGGGTTTATAACACCAAAACAAACACAGAAATGGGTTTAATGCTCTACTGGACGCGATTGCTGGTCAGCGAATTGCTTACCAAAGGTCCGGGCTTTCCAAATTCACCCATTCTTCCAAGTTCCCCTCTTAATCCCATGGGACCCTGGAAAAGTACAATTTGTAGTGCACGGGTGTTTGCGTCATGCACAACTTTCACACCAGATACCAACTGTCCAACCAACGGTGACTGCCCACTCATTATAATATCTCTGGTCTTGGACCAACATGATATCAAATCATATCCACCGAGTTCTAATGGAATACCTCAGGGATCTATCAAAACCCTAATCCTAAATGATAGATGTGAGAAGATAGTGAGGGTGATAGAAGAGTGGTATGTGTTAGTTTGGAATTTGAAGTGGCAAAACATTAATATACATATAGGTAATAAGATATTCAATGTTCTCTTCAAAAAAATTGAGAAATCAAACAGGAAAGCTGAGATGATGTTTAATGAAATTACCATTTCTTTATTATGAGAAGAGAAAACATCAGATTATTTACGGTCAGACATGAAAAAAAAAATCCTGTAAATTTGTGAAACTTTATGCATAATTGTTATCCATTTAGCAAATTGTAGTAATACAATTATCATACAACAAATAGCACTATCATAGGTGCTTGTTAAAATATGTTTCTGGTGAAATAGTAATAAATGCTTTTCACCTTTCCAATCCAATAGTGTTAGATTACTAATTGTAATTATGTTTTGTGAAATAGGTGAAGAAGGCCATGCATTCATTAATAATTATTGTAATTATAAAAGACGACCTTATCACCGTAAGAAATAAATTAAGGACATTTTTCACAATGTGTTACCGAAGCTAATTTCTAGTGATTGATATTATAGTATATTTTTTAGAGTGGGTTGATTGGTGATTTAATAATTTGTTGAATACTTACAGGTAATCCCATTGGTCCCGGGTCTCCTTTCTCACCCTTTTCTCCCTGTGAAAAATTAAGAGATATTATAAGACAACAAAAATATTATTTACCGTCACGACACCAAGCTAGTGTGGCAAAGAGAAATCCAAGAAAATATATACGAGGGTGATCTGAAAAGTTTCCGACCTGAACATGAAGATGGCAGCACTCGTCAATAAAAGCTAGTGAATGTAGTTGAGCATGTTTTGACAATTACTCACCAAAGTTTCGGCCATTTTGTAAGAGCAGTTTTTAGTTGACAGTCGTTTGAGTGAGTCAATGTGTGCTTTTATTGACGAGTGCTGCCATCTTCATGTTCAGGTCGGAAACTTTTCAGACCACCCTCGTATTTTATAAAAGAAGGTTATATTTCTTAGAAAGTAAGAGACTTGTTAAATGCATTTAAAATGTGCACCTACACTCAATTCAGCATTTAAAATGGACAAAATCGAAATGCGATCATTTATAATTTGAAAAGATTTTAATCCCTCCCCGATCCTAATTAATTTTTACAAAATTTCCTCAACGCAAACAAGCCATGTATAAAAGGTGCATTCCAATGGAAAGGGCTACCATTTTTTCTTTTTTTTAAAAAGAACGACAAACATTCTCGGGTTAACCTGACAATATTTGAAAATCTCCCACCACCACCACAGTAAGCGGAAAATGTTGCTTGTGTCATGATGGAGGGCTTTAGACAACCGAGGAATCGAACATGAGACGTCTGGGCAGGTGCTAACTCAGCTACTTTTTATATTATATATTTGAGTTACGCTTGAATACTTTCCCGCTATTTCTTTTATCATTTTGTACTACTTAAATGACTGTCTGTTTTTTTTTTTTTAATTAACCTCACACAAGAGGAAAACAATTTCCCTCAGAGTCTATTCATCTTTAGGGATGCTGTATGGAGGGTTTTTTTTAAGGAGAGGAAGTTCTGGGAAGGAAATGGATATGAGGGATATGACGTGGATATGAGCAGGGCTGGGCAAAATACATGCTTTGCTGTAATTGAAATACAAATTACAAAATACTTTTTTGCATGTATTTAAAATACGAAATACAAAATACTTTCATGTCGTGTATTTGAAATACAAAATACAAAATACAGTATTTTAACCATTTTTTAATTTCAAATACAAAATACAAATTACAAAATACAAAATACATTTGGTTTTGGTAGAACCAAAAATACATTTGGTAGGTTGCAGTAAATTGTCGTAAGTGCCCATATCTAAGGGTGCGTTTCCATAGAAGCAGAGCTAAGCAGAGTGAAACAGAGACGTGCTAAAATTGACTAATCATATTGCTCAGGAGACTCATCTCGTCTCCGCTCCACTTGTAAAGTTTTGTGGTATGGGACTTAGGTGTTAGATTATAATAATAATAATTATAAGACTAGCTGGTTCCCGGCATGCGTTGCAATGCCATATTCAAAGAAATAAATTGTTTCTCTCTGCATGTCCTATCCCATTCGTCCCCGTTACCCTAACGCATCCCTTTCCCCTCTTGCATTCTCCTTCCACCTTCCCTGCCTACCCTCTCCCCTCTCCCGCTCCTCCCATCGCGCCAACCCCCTCCCGCGTTCCATATATTTAGTCCCAGTACATTCAGTTTTCAAACAGCTAGCGTGCCAGCTATTACAATTTTTTTATTCAAATTTTCATTTTTCACATATTACAAATATTCATTTTTCTATATAATAAGAACAATCAATCAAATCTGGTACCTAACATAGGTACCTATTTAAAATATCTATTATTTAAAAAATCCATAGACAATTCTTTTTTTACAAAAAAAAAACAGCTGCCTGCTAAATTCAATTTCATCAAACGCGCGAACTGTCAGACGTGCGAAGTTAAAATAGTCGTAAAGTTTTCTGAAATTATCCAATTTTCTGCGTTATTTTCTTAATTTTTTTTCTGTAAGAACCTTCTGTAAAGAATTAGAAAACTTAAAAAAAAATGAATGAAATAGGTAAAGTCATTCTGAAGTTATGGCGTGACCAAGGGAAACAAGGATTAATTTTTATATATAAATGGATGACATTTGTATAGCGCAATTTAGTGTTATTTCACTTCTCTGCTCTTCTCTACACTAATTAACTTAAAAATAATCTAGTAATCAGTCAAATTGTTCCTATAGTGCTTGATCTAATACTATGATACAAAAATGTACTATACAAAGCAATGAAAAGTATAATATAATATGGTACAAAATGTACAATAACAGTGCTATTATAGCACAGGACGATAATAATAACTAGCATGACGTAAAAAAATGTACAGTACATTATAAAGCAATGATAAGGGGGCATATTCATTAAATTCATAATAGACAAAATCAAATCAAATTGTTAATTATGAACTCTCCACCCCTGCTGCATGTTATTTTTTTTTTCATTTTCATTATGTTGGTTTTCCTTCTTTTTATAATAACAATAATATTTGGATGATTTACATATCCCACATGCTTTAATTTGTGTATTTTTTTTTCATTTCTGTTGTACATATATATATTTTTCTTTTTTTCTACCACTTTATGTTTTCTTTTATGTTTTAATCTATGTTTATATCTACATATATTATAAATTTTAGCGGAAACTTCGCTGGTTAATGCAACCATGTAATATGTTACTGTATTATAAAAATATGTATAACTGTTTGTTTCCTTAATCAACTAAAATAAAAATAAAATAAAAAATAAAAATAAATTAATTACGTGAGCAGTTTTTCTTCCAAACTAGACTCCCCCCGCCCCGCGCCCCTTGGTGAGATAAATTTGGGTCACTTCGTTTATTCTTTTCAAGTAACGTGAGATTTTGCTGGACCCTCCACCTTTTTTTGAGCTCACGTAAATAATGTAGGCCCCCTAAGAGACCTACAAATAATGATTATTAAGAGTGCAAAGGACAATAATACAGGATTCTAGCGTTTATAGTCTATGTATTATCTATGTGCGTTTATTTTTCATTATCTTTATGAAGATCGCTAAATGTATTTGAAAATGTATTTTGAAGCCATAAGTATTTGAAATACAAATTACAAAATACCTTAGCAGCAGGTAATTGAAATACCAATTACAAAATACATTTTTAGGAAGTAATTGAAATACAAATACAAAATACATATTTGTATTTCAAATACGTATTTCAATTACAAGTATTTCAAATACTGCCCAGCCCTGGATATGAGGGATATGACGTATTAATCTATTCCTCTCGCTATGGTGTCGATGGGTCAAGAGGGACCAGCTGGAGAGGTCAAAGAGTCTAAACCGGCCTCAACGATCCGGCCCACCATGCAGGCGCATTCTCCGCCATTTCACACCATCAGGCGCATCCCCCGCCAACACACCCCTTTGGTTTATATGTGATTTTTACCTTCAGATACATAATGGTTAAGCAATGATGTTAGAGTGGAATTTGGCTACCCATATTTAGGTCTCATGATTTTTTACCAATTTTTTTTTTACTGATTTTAAATTTTTTTTCTTATGCAACCTACAGATATAGAAAAAATGACGAAATATAGGTGGGTCGGCTTTATCAGGAGCTTTAAAATATAGTAAGCTGTTTATATGTTTCCATATTAATATTCATATTAATATTTAGGTATGATTTTTTTAATTTGCACGGGCGAGTCCAAAACCAAACTCCCAGAAACCTCCATCGCTCAAGGCATTTGTTTTGTAAATACACCTTCGCTCGAGTGGCTAAATTTGAAGTTTGACTAAATATAAATTTGACTAAAACTTCAATAATATTTCACAAAACAACCCGTCCTTAGTAGTTCTAAGGGTTGGATATCTACATAAAGATTTGTTAAAAAAAATAATGATAAAAATAAGTCTTACTGTTTCTCCTTTGCCTCCGTTACTGCCCCGGTCCCCCTTAATTCCAGGAGGGCCCTGTAGCCCGGGCATTCCTATGGGCCCCGGCGGTCCGGGCGGACCAACAATCTAAAAAACCACAAACAATTATTTAATTTATGTTTTGGACAGAAGTTGTCAGTGCTTGTTAAAAATAAAAAAAATATTATCAAGTCATTCGAGGTTATGACTATGTAGAAAAATGGCTTTTCAGAGATTGCTTTAAGGTTAAACTAAACGTAAGGTATGTTAAAGTCTACGCATTCACAGATGGTGCCAATTAAAATATTTTAGGTTTTGAATACTTTTTGCATGTTATGCTTTGAAATATTAAGTTGAAATAATTGTTTGCGCCCGTACATATTTAATATGAATATAAATAAATAGTTTTGTCCATAAACAAACCCAAATCTTTCAAGAAAGGCTGACAAATACAATACTGTATTGAGTCACCGATACAAAATTGGATATGTCAGCCTTTCTTGAAACAAACAATTATTATTTCAACTTAATATTTAGCACAACGTGCAAAAAGTACTAAAAACCTAAAATATTTTAATTGGCGCCATCTGTGAATGCGTAGATTATAACGTACCTTACGTTTAACCTAAAAATAACACATATTTAGAATTTTAAAATAATGAAGATTTCAGGGCAGTTTCCATTCTCTTGATATCTCTCCTTAAACTTTAGTAATAGATTGGTTACATCAGTGATTAGCAACCAGCAGCCATCGAGTCTATTTCATGCGGTCCACTTTCCTAAACAAAATATAATAAAAATTGCAGAAAAAAGTTTCTGTTCTGTTTTTGCACAAGACTGAGCGCAGTACTTGATTAGATCTGTGTTTGATGCATTTTGAAGGTTGCCAAAATATCAAAAGGTTAGTTTAACTTTTAGAATGATAAAAATCAACAACATTTGATTGATCAAGTATTTTTTGGATATGTTTTAAGATTTTTCACGGCCAAAAGTATTTTCGTTGTTTGTTTTTGGGGTATTATGCCGTGTTGCGCCACCTCCTTCTTTAGCCAACGTTTCGGACACTGCAACGCTGTCCGAAATGATGGCTAAAGAAGGAGGTAGCGCAACAGGGCATAACACCTCAAAAGAAATAAGGAAAAAAAGAAAAAAAGTATTTTTTGTATGTTCCGAATATCTAAGAATGTTGAAAATCAACAGGATTTATTGCTTTTGCCTTGGAGATATAAATTTTTGCTCTGTGGTACTTTGCTTCTTAAGTTCTATGATTTCATTATTAAATAACACCATTTTAGGTACAAAATTACTAATTTATTTTAGGTTTTTAATATATATAGGTTGGCGACACCATCGACAGCAAAGTCAACCATGTCAAGCTGTAAGTACTCTACCCAGGGCCAGATTAAACATGTCAGGGCCCCCAGACAATGCACATCTCGGGGCCCCTTTATCCTTTAGCCGATGCGGAGCCCCTAGGCAGTTGCCTACACTACCTTATGGATAATACCTAGATAACACCTAGGATGATTCCTAGATTTTCCTTAAGATCTCTGAACATATAATTTTTTAAGGAGCGGGGCCCCTAGCCAATGAAGGGCCCCTAGGCAGTTGCCTACACTGCTTTATGAATAATACGGCCCTGACAGCCCAAATAAACAAATTGAAAATTATTAAATTAGCCTTCCGGCTAAAAAGGTTGATCATCACTGGGTTAGAGATGATCGAGCCAAAGAGAACCAGTCGGTTTACATCGAGGCATCTCAGATTCATTCTCTGTTAGTTATTTGTGTCCTCCATCATTGCACAAGCAAACTTTTCTACTTATAATGATGGCAGTAGGAGGAATTCAAATATAGTCAGATTATTCATAAATCTAGGATTTTTTTTTTTCCTTCAATAAAATATATGTGAGGTATATATTACATATACATTTTTTGAAAAAATTGACCTAGGTACATCATGAATTTGCCCAAATGCTTTCAATTAAGTAACTAATTATATTAAAGTTAATTGTTAACTTTTAATAAATTGCTAACCCCGATACAGACTTAGTCGTAGTGAGGTTAAAAGTTGAATTGTAAACAATAAATAAATTTTATCTTCAGAAGAAACAATATGTTTAACCTGCAAAATACAAACTTACCGTGTACATTATAATATGATGATCTCAATGGGTTTTGGCATATTAGAAAAGAGGGGATTTATAGCGAAGGGGCCCCATCTCTCTATAAAATCCTGAGTCTATGGTCTTAGTTGGATAGTATATAATAATGATAATAATTGTTAATTACTGTTAACAAATTGTTAACCTCGATGCAGGCTCAAAGTGAAGTTTATTGAATTGTAAAAAATACATTTTGAAATTAGCTTAATGGTGCCTTTGTCGTTTATCCTTTCCAGAGTCGATATGGTAAATCAATTTTTGATTTTTAAGTCATATTTAGGACTGTTCTTTTGTTGTTCCAGGTTTGGCTCCTAGTTTCTCAGTGATTCAGGGGTCTTTAAAAATTAGGTCCCTTTCAATTGTGACATTTGCAATGCCATAAATCAAGCTCTAACTCATTGGCCACAGAATTAATGAGCTAAAAAATTGGCCTTCAACACTGAATTAATTTTGTACCAAAAATTGAAAACCTGCATTGGTGTAACTAAATCTATTGTAACTTTTGAACCATATATAAAAAATGAATTAATTTCTTTAAATTTGTATTCGTATTGGAAAGGTAACCACAAACCCGTCAGTGCACCGGGGTTTGTGGTTAAGTACCTGAGTTGCACACCCGGCAGGATGCCGGGGTTTGTGGCCAATGGGTTAATCGGCAGGTTTTACTTTAAGATTAACATGCACATCCTAAATTATTCTTTTGATGGTAGATAATAATAAATAATCTGAATTTGTAAATAAAAGGAACATAATACTTACAATTTCTCCGCCCATGAACTCCATCCCTGTGCCATCTCCCTGCAAGTTCAACAATGGCTATAAGATTAAATGCCAAACCCGAGGTTTCGGT
The DNA here is from genome assembly GCA_917880885.1 of Limnephilus marmoratus. Taxonomy (NCBI): domain Eukaryota; kingdom Metazoa; phylum Arthropoda; class Insecta; order Trichoptera; family Limnephilidae; genus Limnephilus; species Limnephilus marmoratus. The sequence continues at coordinate 16,426,458 of OU862923.1, forward strand.
TTTCAATGGTTTCTTTGAAGAAATTAAAACAAAGAAGCAGCTTATGAATAAAGCGTTATGAGAGATGGCTCTATCACTATAAGCTTGATTAAATTATTAGTAAATCAACTTGAAAGGGAAATTAATATTATTTATTAATAAATTATCGATAAGTATCAATCTACGTGTGCATACATATTTTTTGTTCTTATTATAAATATGTACGTACACAGTGATGGATTCAGAGTGACGATATGCAGTATTAGTTTTTTTTCCTAACATTGATCTTGTTAGGTGTAATCAGATCAATATATCAATAATTGCTTCTTTATGGGAATGATTGAAGATAATATAATGATTGTGAGAAGTAGTTGTGTATTTTGATTGATTTGGGGATTTATGTTGCTGTCAATAGTTACCTGTCTTCTTCTAAGCTTTTTGTATTTCTGCAAAGTGGACGCAAAGCAGCAACAGCCGGAAAAGAAACAAAATGAAGGAATTAGATGGACATTACATTTCTACGTATGTACAAGTTTCTTACAATTTACAAGCATGCATTGTCTAAGATGAATTACCAACTCCACAAATAATTATTGTACAGAATTAAACTATGAATTTGGTGGAAAATATATGTAACAATACCAATAAATTTCATAACTAATTATTTTATTTGATGACAACACATAATTCACAACTGTCCAGAGCCAGTAGGACTAAAACCCCTCCAAAAATTGAGGAATGATGTGAGGTGAAGGGATTATGGGATGGAAAGGAGAAATATTTGAGAGAATCTGGTTAGCAAAATTTTATCTGCCTAGCGATTCCGTATTTTTAGTCAGATCGTTGTTGGATAACAGACGTTATCTTCTGTCAGATTTGTGTGATTTTTACGTCACATATTTTAGTTTAGATCGATTCAAAGATGAATTCCTGCAAGTACGCTTGATTTAATGTATGTTTACTTTACTCATTTAATGTACGTTTTACATAGAAAACGCAAATAACAGTCATAAAAATCACACAAATCTGACAGGAGATTACGTCCGTTATCCAATAACGATCTCACAAAAAATACGGAATCGCTATGCTGAGTCATTCTGCTCATATCCATTGGGACAATGATATCCCCAATATTGTGGATGATTGGAGTTCGAATCCCATACTGGCAAAAACTTACTCCATTTTAATTGCGGTAAAGAAGTTTGTACAAAATTAATATGTACTTACAAAAGTTAAGAGTTCTTTAATTATTACTTAAAAACTAAGAATCATGATTTTTTTAGGTTAATTATCTTAATGATATAGGTGCTTTGAAGGGACTGACCGATTCGCCTTTCTCCCCCTTCTCTCCTCGGTGGCCGGGGTATCCCGGGGGACCAGGAAGCCCTGGAGGTCCCATCAGGCCCGGGGGACCGATGTCTCCATATTCTCCCTTCTCGCCCTTTGGTCCAGATAATCCCTAGAAATTAAACAATTCACTGATCGAGAGATGGGCTCAGAAAAAGATATTGAAATCAAAAAAGGCATTATGAGAGTCCGTTATATAGGTAGTAGAATTTAGACTGCTCAGGGGAACTAGCAGTATTGATTCCAGTGAGAAACTAAGTAGATAAGAATGGAACACCCGTTTGGAGTATGTGGTTTTTATATCAGCAGTATTGGAACAAATTGTTTTTCTAAAGCTTTATAAAATGGCACAAATGTGGAACAAGCAATAAGCTGTAGCTAGACCATAAGCAAAAGGTGTGCAGACGCACTTCTCTTGCCTTGCACAGAAAGGGTGTGATTAACTAGAAGTTTGCTGCGTTCTTTGGTGGCTTACCGTGGCGCACTCGCCTCCCGCACTGTGCTTTAACCCGTTCGATGCTAGAGAACTGTCTTTGTTTTGGATCGAACTACATAATATGCGTACAGGTCTTTCCTCCTTTTAATTTAATTATCCTAATTAAATATTGACACACAAGTATGATTAAGTCACATATGGGATAAAGTCAAAAAGTTAAATTAACTACACGTTATATTGAACTTACGGGGTGACCAGGTGGTCCTTGTGGTCCTGGTTCTCCATTGAATCCATTTTCTCCCGCAATTCCCACTAAACCATGGTCTCCCTTCTCACCTGAAATACATCAATATTATTTTTTAATGTTCTTTATTATTGAAATGGACTATTGAAAGGCATTAAAAAGCGTACAATTTTTTTATTTAAGATCCTGTTCGACGTTTCGTCCTTACGATGACCTGTGAAAGGAAACTGGTTGGGATTTTAGGAGTTATCTATGGAAAACTACAACTCTATTCATACTACGAGTACTAACTAATGTCCTTTACTATTCCATACAAAGCATGCAAAAAGAATATAACAAAAGTTATAGTACCATAAACAATGAGATATTAAAATAAAATTTATTACTGTCTACTCTAACTATCGTTGAAATATCACACATAAAGATTAGCATCAGTTATCAGTAATTGTTATTTTGAAAAATACAAAAAAAAAAATTTGTTGTGTTGATATTTATATAAGTAGAATTCGGATATAATGGCTTACCATTTTTAGGTTAGATTAAGTTTCATAGTTAGGTACTAGGAAACATATCTGTTTAGTACGACTCCTTTTTAAGCGACCAACTGCTTAGAGCGACCAATTTTGATCTATTTTAATGATAATTCGTCCGGTTAGAACGACGCGCGGTGTTTTGTTTACAAAACCTACACACCAATGCCTCGCCACCCCGCGTCTCGCCTACTCCCCGTGCCTGATCAGTCCTCGCGTGCTAATGCCTATCCTTATTAGCGCGCGTAAATCACAGTCAGTGTTTATCATTTGTTGTGACTAGGTTAAAAGCTTGACACAATGAGTTTTGTGAAGCGAAAGTGTTTTTCAATTGAAGAAAAACATGCTATATTACACTGTTTAGAAGCCGGTGAATCAAATGTAACCCTTGGGAAGGAGTTTGGCGTATCTCAAGTAAAAACAAACTTAAATTATCCGGCCGTTTTGTGCGTCGTCCGTTTTTTTTTTTTTTTTTTCAATTATTTCTGGCTTTCACCCTTCAAGGGTGTTCTAGGCCATCATTTATAATTACAGAGAAAGGAAAGGTGAATTTATATATTAATTTTATTTAAATGTGCAAATTTCAGAATTTTATGGAAGATTGGAGTAGAGTTCAGACTTAGAAGAGATGAGATGTTGAATGGAGGAGAGGCAATTTTTGATAACGCTTGATAGAAGAGAGGATATTTATTTAGAGAGGGACAATCAAAAAATATGTGATCTAAAGTTCCCACATCTAGACCACAGAACGTACAATCTGGGGAGTCAAGCACATGAATTTTATAAAGGTGAGAAGGAACGGAACAATGTCCGATTCTCATACGAATAAGTAAGGAGATTTCTTTTTTGGAAAAATGGGGGAATTTTTGAAACCACGGTTTTGATGGGATAGTCCTTTGTATTGAGGCGTAGCGGGCACCCTTGGATTGACTAGCAATGTTCCAATACTCTGTCCAATCATTGCGGGATCTATCTTTGATGATGGAAAAAATATCAGACAGGGGAATATGGTTTACGAGGGTAACGGTAGGGTTAGACCATAGGTTCCCAACGTGGGCGATAACGCCCCCTTGGGGGGCGTTTCAGACCCTCAGGGGGCGGTAGAAGGCAAAGTGAAAATTGGGGGGCGTTTCAGACTTTCAGGGGGGCGGTAGGAGACCCAGAGAAACCCATAGCTAGTTTACTAGCACATATCGAAGAAGTCGAAGACAAGACAAGGACAAGACTAAAATATTACATACTGCACATGGTGATGATGAGCGAAACCTATATTATCGAAGAAATTAACCAAAATGAAATAACATTTCAAGGCTATTCGACAATTAGATATTAGCAGGCGTACTGGTAGAGTTATCATATTAATTGATTAATTCAAAACAATATCTCTTACAAAGTCACAATAAATGCGGTACCAGATAAAAAATAATACCTGGATACTGGCTATTGAAATTCAAAATGATTTTAAGCGGGGAGCCTTAATATCATTTAATATTAAGAATATTAAATGATATTCATCATTTCCCAAATCAAAATGATACAAAATTCTTAGATTTTTTTGAAGAATGGTGCCGTAAGCAAATAAAAAATAGAAGAGACATGATAAAATCATTTGTGGAGATTTTAATATTGACATGATGAAAACCAATACAAAAAGCACAACATTACAAAGCATCATAAATTGCCTAGGTTGGAAGCAACTTGTCAAAAAATATACAATAATGTGAAAAAACTCTTAAACCATGATTGATTTGGTAATTTCAAATGTCTTTTACGCCGAAGTTAATGCTGCATAAGAACTCAAAATATCTGATCACTATAATAGTCCAAAGCCTCAGGGAACACGAAGTATAACGTACAGGAATAAAAAGAACTATAATAAGGATAAATTATGTAATTATGCATTACAAAACAAAAAGCGGATCTGCAATAAACAAGGAAATTTAGACGGAAAAGCCGATGAAATAGTAGGACATCTGAAAACAGTAGTAAATGAACTAATGCCTATAACTATATATATAATGAATCCCTGTTTCCCTTGGTCACGCCATAACACAACGACTTTACCTATTTCATTCATCTTTTTTTTAAAAGATTTCTTATACTTTGTAGAAGGTTCTCACGGAAAGAAAGATTAAGAAAATTGAATAATTTAAGAAAACTTAACGACTATCTTAACTTTGCACGTTTGACAGTTCGCGCGTTTGACAGTTCGCATGTTTGATGAAATTGAATTTAGCAGGCAGCTTTTTTTTGTAACTAAAGAATTGTTTAGTACCAGTTTTAGGTACCAGTTTTGATTAATTGTTCTTATTAAAATGAATATTTGTAATTTATGAAAAATTAAAATTTGAATAAAAACATTGAAACAGCTGGCACGCGAGTTGTTTGAAAACTGAATGTGCTGGGACTGAATATGGTACGCGGGAGGGGGGTTGGCGGGACTGGGGAGCGCGAGAAGGGAGAGGGAAGGCGGGGAAGGTGGAAGGGGAACGCGGGAGGGGAAGGGAAACGGAGACGCACGGGAAAGGACATGCAGGGAGAAACACAAATGGGAACACAAAACAACATTTATCATAAATGTTTTAAAATGTTTAATGAACTCCCGGTAAATGTTAAGGAAACTAAAAGTCTTGCAGTTTTTCGTGGTTTATGTTATGTTGTAAAGTCCAAATTTTAGTAAGTAGGTAGGAAATAATATTATAGTAAGTTGTTTTAGAAAAAAATATATTAGACACAGTGGCGTAGCGTGGGGGACGGCCCGCCCCGGGCGGCACTTTTAAGGGGGGCGGCAAATTTTCTCAATAAATAATACAATTATCTTGGAAAAATTTAAACCATTTCAAATCATTATTTGAAAATGTTCTATGATATTGATACTTTCGTTTACGAATCCAACTCTTTTTTTATTATTTATTAAAAATATTTATAATTATATTTTTTTAAGCTGCAAATTTCGCAAACCGTAGGAAAACCGCACGCATATTATGAGAGTAATTCTAATTAAAGCTGATAACTCGCAAACAGATTCACTCTTAAAATTAAAACCAGTATTGTGTTCAGAATGTATTAACGAATGAATTTCAGTTGTGTATTCATCTGCTGATACATTTCGAAAGGGACAATTATTTTATTCGAAGTGCAGTTATAAAATTCTAGTTGCAGACTATTTATGTGCTACCAGAATCAAAGAAAAAACCATTTTCATGTTCTGAGTGAATTTTTAATTCGCCGCATACAGACTTAATTTAAACCAATTTTGTGTTCAGAATGTAAATTTCCAGTTGTGGATTCATCAGTTGACACATTTCGAAGGAAAACATTGTCTGATTCGAAGTGAAGTTATAAAATTCTATTGGCAGACTCTGTATGTACTGCCGCAATCAAACAAAAACCATGTTCATGTTCTGAGTGTAGTTTTAATTCGCCAGGTACAGATTTAATATAAACCAGTTCAGAATGTAACATTCCAGTTGGTTTCATCTGCCGACACATTTCGAAGGAAAACGTTCTGTTATTCGCAGTTATATAATTCTAGTTGCAGACTGTTTATTTAATCCCAGAATCAAAGAAAAACCATTTTTATGTTCTGAAAGAATACTTGTCAAATGTGATTTAAATAAATATCCGGCTCGTGTATAAAAAGGTCGTAATAAAAAAATAGGATTTCCATATACATCCCCCCCCCGCCGCTAGAAGTACCCAAATAAGGGTGAAGCGAAATTTTCCTCCGCCCCGGTGTTCTGAGTGTAGTTACAATTCACCACATACAGATTTAATTAAAAACCAGTTTTGTGTTTAGAATGTAAGTGCCGGCAGAATCAACGAAAAACCATTTTCATCTTCTGAGTGTAGTTTTAATTCATCGCATATGTATGTGTGATGACGATGAGAAATTCTAATTCTAGAATTTATAAGCATGATTTTATTGGAAGAGTACTCGGCATATGGGATTATAAAAATCGGCATAAAACAATAGGATATCTACCCCCTCCCACGCTACGCCGCTGATTAGACATAAGAGTAAATATTTTATAACTAAATAAAATGAATAACTATGTTATAACTAAATAAAATGTACAATAAAAAATCCCATATTGCTTCATCCCATCCCATTGCGCCCCCCCCCTCCGAACCCCCGTTGTGGTAAATATAATCGTGACAATTGCCGTTTAAGATTTATGAGTTTTTGGGGGGCGTTAGGAAAAAATAAATTCTCAAAGGGGGCGGTGGGCAAAAAAAGGTTGGGAATCTATGGGTTAGACGCTCCTTGTTTTGCCAAGGAATCAGCAATATCGTTACCCACTATGCCAACATGTCCAGGAATCCAAATCAGAGTGACAGTTTTTCCAGAGCTTTGAATGGAGGTTATCAATACTCGAATAAGACATACAAAGTGATCATCAGGATGAAGAAGAGGACTTGTTTTAAGTTTTTGGAGGGAACTGAGAGAGTCAGAGAGAACAAGAGAATGTTCAAAATTATTTTTTATTATATATTTGAGAGATTCAATAATCGCAATGCACTCGGCAGAAAATATTGAAAATTGGTTTGAAATTGAATAAAATATTCTTTCATTAGAATTATTGTGGTAAACGTTAATACCAATACCACAGTTAGGAGAGTCCGGAGATTTGGAGCCATCAGTAAATAAAAGAGAAGAGTTGGGCCATTTAGAAGAAATAATGTCATTGAACATATTATTGACAGTACGGGCTGGGAGATTGGAATGACTTTTAAGGATGCCGATCCCTTCTAAAATCGTTGGGGATAGGGTGACGTGACTATATTTTAATTTGTACAAAGGAAGAAGATCATTTTTGATAATTTGAAGCTCTGAGAGAGAGCGAAAATTTTTACAGATGGCAGGGAGAGGTTTAGTTCGAGCTCTGATTGTAGATGAATGTGTTGAGTCGTTGAACAACGAGACTCTGGGAATAATCTGATGACTTTTAGAATTTAAACATTTAAGAACAAATTTGTCAGCAAATAATTGACGCCTTAAATAAAGAGGAGGATCAGAACATTCTACTTGAAGGGAATTGATGGGCGACGATTGCATCGCGCCAGTTATTATTCGCAATGACTTAGATTGAATTTTGTCTAATTTACTGAGTGCATTTTTGGATGCAGTACTAAAAAGTGGGCAGGCATAGTCGAGATGACTTCGAATAAGTGCATTGTAGAGCAACTTAATGCAGATAGGATGAGCACCCCACCAAACGCCAGTCAATGATCTGATAATATTTAAATTTTTTTCACATTTAGTAACTATATTATTAATGTGGGAAGACCATTTAAGTTTCCTATCAAATGTTACTCCCAAAAATTTTACTTCGGAAGCATTGGGGATTGGAGAGTTTTTAAATAAAATTTGAACAGGGGGGTTATTATGACGATTTGAGAAGGTAACACACTGACTCTTTTGTACTGAAAGTTCAAGACCATTTAAAGTAAGCCATGTGCAAAGGGCATCCATGGCTTCATTAAGATATTTGACGGCGGAAGGAATGATTTTGGATGATAAGAAGAAAGCTATGTCATCTGCGAACTCAACAACTTTTACTTGAGGGGGAATGGTGACATGCATATTGTGTGTGTATATATTATACAGTAAGGGGGATAATACATCGCCTTGGGGTAAACCCTTCCAAATTGACCTACTCTGAGGAGTAACATCTGGTAGCTCAATGAAAATTTTCCTATCGAGAAAAAGATTAATAATAGATTGGACAAACATGAGGGGTAAGCCAAGGCCTAAAAGTTTTTTTTTAAGAATTGGGATGGAAACATTGTCAAAGGCGCCTTCTATGTCTATAAAGACTGCAAGACATACTTCTTTGTTAGAAATGGATAAATTAATATCAGTGCTGATGATGGCGAGGTTATCTTGTGTAGATTTCTTTTTCCTAAATCCAAATTGGGATGGAGAGAGAAGATGATTACTCTCGACAAAAAATTCTAACCGGTTTTTAATTAATTTTTCATAAATTTTACTAAGGGTGGATGAAAGAGCAATTGGCCTATAGTTGGATCCAGAATTGGGTGATTTGTTTAATTTTAGAATTGGGATGATTATTTGAGAACTCCAGTCATCAGGTATTATGCCAGTCTGGAAGATTTTATTTAAGATGCTTAAAAAGTGATTTAGAACATTATCATTACTATTTTTGATAATGCTATAAGGTATACCATCTCTGCCTGGAGATGAGTCCTTGACTGTTGATAAACAATTTTTTAATTCAATTAAAGTAAATGGAGAGTCAAGCCAATGATCAGACATAGGAGTGTTGTGGATTGGAGTTATTTCATCTAAGTTAGGTACAGAAGGGGGGGCAATTTTGTCCAAGAACTCGTCTATCCATTTAGAATGAGAAGCTCGAGGAGATGTTGGACTGAAGGAGGATCGAAATCTTCGAATCATAGACCAAACTTCCGAAATTGGAGTGTTCGGAGATACTGAACTGCAGAAGTTGTACCACCCGGATTTTTTTTTTGACCTCAATACCCTTTTGGCATTGGCTTCGGCATTTTTGTATATGAGATAGTTCTCCATAGTCATATTGTGACGATAGGAAAGAGTTTTAGCTTTCCGAATTCTCACTACTTTGGAACATTCCTCATCCCACCAGGGAGATGGAGGAAGTTTTTTGAGAGATTTGGTTTTAGGGGGAGGATTTGATTTATTGATTGCAGTTACGAGCATTGATTTGAAGTTATCGTAGTCATCTTTGACAGATAATGTATCGGTATAGGATAAATTTTGTATAAACTTATCCATATGTGAGTTAAATTCGTCCCATTTGGTGTGTTTTGTTTTAATCTTTGTCGAAATATGGGCCTTGTCTGAATGGAAAGAAGTTTGATAAGTGATGGTGATCGGGAAATGATCACTGGAGCAGGGGTCGGGGGACACCACCCACGAGGAGAGAGGTGCCAGATTAATAGAGCATATGGAGAGATCCACTGCACTGGGGTTTGTGTTGGGGCGAGAGATTCTAGTAGGAGATCCGTCATTCAAAAGAAAAAGGTTGGATTCATCTAGGAAATCCATCACACTTCGACCGTCTCGATCACAGAAAGCAGAACCCCAGACGGGGGAATGGGCATTAAAATCACCCAATAAATAGAAAGGAGGGCTTAGTTGACGGACAATTTGCAACCACGCTTGTTTATTGAAGTGCGATGTTGGGGGAAGATAGATAGAAACAAAGGAAGTGTCCTTTATTTTAGCTGCAACCATTTGAAAGTCAGCATTGGGGGGTTTGATATTATTTATTGGGAAAAACGGAAGGGATTTTTTAATAAAAAGGGCAGCACCACCGCCCGTACCTTCCGGGCGATCATCGCGGAGACAGGAGTACCCTCCCACATTAAAGTGGGTGGATGGAGTAAACCATGTCTCCGAGACAGCAGCCACAGAAACAAGGTTTGAATTTAATAGGTTAAGAAGGTTTGATTTGTTAGAAATAGCACTGCGGCTATTCCACTGAAGAATTCTGACATCTTGAAGAGCCATTTTGAATAAATGATTTTAATGTGGAAATAATAGAAGCAGCGTTGGACGGTAGATTAGTTTGAGAAGAAATTAGGTCAATTAGAAGCATAATAAGAGTTTGAATAAATGAAGAATTATCTTGGGAGAGTTGTTCAGAAAGCTTTTGATAGTTTGTTGAAGATGAATTATAATTGTTTGCGCACCCATTTGTGGCGTGTGAAAGAGGAGAACCATTGGGATTTAAGAGAAGTGAGTTGTGTTGTTGCTGATCGTATCCCCGAGCCTGTTTAGAGATAGGGTTTTTGTATGTGAATTTTGTTGAACGGGAAGATGTTGAGGAGGTGGCGAGAGGGTTGGATGAAGAGTTACTGGCTAAAACCTCGGAAAATGATTTTTTGACAGGCGGGAATAATTTAGAAGCCTGCAGAAAAGACAAGTTCTCAGAGGCCATAGAAATTTTTATATTTTTTTGGCGAGATTGTTCGGGGCAAGAAGAGTTAATGGCGGAATGAGCGCCTAAGCAGTTAAAACATTTAGGTGAAGAGAGAGAAGAACATTGGTCAGCCGAGTGGTTTTCTCCACATTTGAAACATCTGGGAGGGGATCTGCATGCAGCTTTGGTATGACCAAAACGGCAGCAGTTGAAACATTGAGTGGTGGGATAAGTGTACATTTCAACTGGTAAGGAGTTGAAAAATAAATAAATATGGGAGGGAAGAGATTGTCCTTCGAATGTGATGACGACAGATTGGGAGGGCTTCCAGGAAACGATGCCCTCAGAGGTGTCCTTATAATTTAGCCTCCTGGCTTTTATGGGATTGCCGATATGTTGGGGGGTTGAAAGTGAGGATAGGATTTCTGGAATGGACAGATCGGTCGAGATACCCCTGACCAGGCCCATTCGAGTGACATTGAAAGTTGGGATGTACGCCTTGAATTTAGAATTAGATGAAATAAATATATTTTTGATAAAGTTGTTGGCGGCTGAACCTGACAGGAATTCAACAGAGATTCGGAAGCGACCCTCGGCTTTAACACCTCCAGGTTTAATCGAAAGGTTCTTGTTATTTGAAAGAAATTTACCAAATTCAAGAGGATGGATGGTTTTACCTTGTTCAGTTTTTTGCGCATATACAATGTAGGGGCCACGGGAATGAGTAGAGTAAAAGATTGTTGGAGGAGGTTGAGGAAGAGCTGGAGGGGACTGAGAAGACAAAGGCGAATCATGTTTTTTTGGGGAAAGGGGACTAAATTTTCTTTTTTTAATTGAGGTTAGGATGACAGATTCATTGTCTGAAATGTTTGAATGTTCTGAAAAGTCTATTTTATCTGAAATGTCTCCATCTGGAGGGTCAGGAGGGGGATCTGGGGGCTTTGTAAGGGGTACAGGAGGGAAATCCTCCTCCATTGTTCAAAAAATTACAGCTTATATAAAAAGAGACAGAAGTAAAAAAATTATATAAATATCTGAAAATGAGCAGCAAGAAGTGACTCCTGGAAGATCAGGGGGGAGAAGATTCCAACACACTAAACTTTTTACAGCCAAAACACAATAAAAAGATTGGTTTAAGAATATTTTTTGAAAGAGCAAAACAAAAGAACTGATGACAGCCAAATGTTATTGTTGCGAGCGAACCGTCGTCCGGTTAGTATGATAAATTATCGCCGTCTCCTTGAGGGTCGTAATATCCGGATTCTACTGTAGGTGTATAAAATATTATAAATGAATTGCAAAATAAAATGGAGAGTTGTTTGATAGGCATCACCTGAATAGATTTAAAAAAAATGTAAAATAAGGAAGCAAATAATAATGACCGACATAAGTAATTGAATGTCCCAAAGTGTATAGCTAAATAATCGACTGGAGACATCAAAGGGAAAGATTCTTTTGCTGAATTAAAGGAATAAACAAGTTAAAGCGGAATCTCGTGGCAGCGCAAAGCAAGGAACCGAGAAGTGTCGAAGCAGCTATGGGTGGTAAGCAGCTATCCAGCAGTCGATAAATTGGTTGATTGATGATGTTGATTCTAATGAAGACTGACAGCAGACTCAACAGAGTTCAGAGTGAAACTCAAAACTTATCAACTCTAAAAATGTTTTTCACTCAAGAAAAGCAAATTACTAATAGAAAAAAAAAAAAAAAACATTGATGACTAGAGAACCTCGGAGAAAATTATATGGACAATGTTTAATGCAAAAGCCTGAAGAATAAAAAAGCTTTAATATTTTTTTTGCAAAAACCTTCACGAAAGAGGATCAGCCGAGCGATTTCGTATCTTTTTTGGGATCGTTATTAGATAACTAATGTTATCTCCTGTCAGATTTGAGTCATTAATACATATTTTAGTTTAGACAAAGACTTTATATACTGTAGACGCGGGGTAGAAATCTCAAAGTGGGAAGTCAAAAGCAAGACAACTGCACTGGTCTCGATTTCTAGTACTTTAGTTCTAAACTGTCACTCGTCGAGTAAGGTCATTTCTTACCAGTTGGAAAATTGCATTTAAAAAGCGCCAAAATGCCCTCCTGTGTGATGAGAAAATGTTTCCAAACACGGCAAACAGTGTTGTAAAAGTGAGGAAATAACATTTCATTTATATATATGCACAAATTACTTATTATTATAAGTAATACAATTAATTTTCATGTTCCCAGTCCGACAATTTTGTGCGTCATTAGAGAAAAAACACACATTCTTTGATTGTCGTATGGTACGGCCACGCTGAGGCCAACTTCCAACTTCAAACTTTCGGACGATCGGTAGTTCTTGCGTTGGAAGTTTGGCTTCAGTGTGGATGTAGCATATCTTTTTAATACATGAATAACTTTTGAATTAAGAAATTACTGAAAACCGCTGAAAACAAAAGAGTGTTGCTTACTTGCCACATTATTTTGCGAGTATGTGAGACTATGGCGAGTCTATTTATATAATGTCATAGAGTTTAGATTGATTTAAACACAATTCCTGCAAGTATGCATGATTATTTATTCATTTAATGTACGTTGTACATAGAAAAGGCAAATAACAGCCATAAAAATGTTTGTTATCTAATAACGATCCCACAAGAGATACCGAATCGCTCGGCAGGATTCAAACCTTCATCTAAGCTCATAACATAAAGGCCTACAACATCAATCCAGTGGAATGTATTTTTTTAGTTTGGTAAGTATAATAATTATTATTTGTGTTGTTTATTTATGATTAAAGTTAATATTATTTGTTAGTTTTTTAACTCACCCGGTACTATGGCGCCGTCTATGAACCACGGAGTAACTGGTGCATTAGTTTTAGTAAAGCTGTGCTTCCGAACTTAGGCAGTGATTGTTAAAAGCTGGCACTTTCTCTCACAACTTTAGGTGTTAGCGACTTGTTAATGTGGTTAGGTGGTAAATAAAAAGCTAAAATAAAATCATAAATACATCCTGAAATACCAAATAAACAAAACAAAATATTACATCACTACAAAATAATAACAAAGTTTACAAATAAATTTTGGTAGAGTAATCTCAATAAGGAAATCATTTCTTATCAGTGGCGGTCCTTGAGTTTTAGAGTGGCAAGATTAAAACTGATGTTGTTGTAGCCGAAAGCAGCAGAAAGCATTTTTATATTTTCAAAAATATTTTTTTTTTGCGCAAGAGGATATTTTCAGCTATAATAACATCATTTTTTTTTAATCTTACCACTCTAGCTCACTGAAAACTCACGGACCCTCACTGCTTCTTATTGATAGCTCAAAATCAATAAAATAATAAACAGAATTCAAAAGAACACCTTAAGCTAATTTGGTTAAATTGTTAATCTATATTGTGCTGCTTCCACTGTGCTGTGACCATCATCAGGGCAGATGTTGAATTACAATGGTTCAAGAAGATGAACGTAGAAAAACATGTCTTAACACCCTAAAAATTAATCAATATCGAACACCACAAACATTTACCGCCTTACTCATAATCGCAGAATAAAATAATACCACGGTAATACGAACGGGTTAGGCGAAATTGTCGTACAAATTTCACCTAATCCGTTCGTATTACCATGGTATTATCTTATTCTGCGATTATGAGTGTGGCGGTTATACTTTAAACTATGTAAATTGTTACAATCTCTAAAAATAATACCTAAACATTATCAATAACAAAATACTTAAATTATATAAAATTACAATATAAATAGGGTATTAATATAAATTTAACAAATACATGTGAAGAGTTGATTTACTTTCCCGCTGTTGAAAGTATTGCTTATTTTAATTTACCTACATTATATACCATCATGCAATACCTAATCATAATATTTTTAAAATCATGCAAATGAGCAAACTGCGTGCTGGGATAGTTAGGAAGTGAGAAGACATAGGTACTTATTTTTAAAAAGAAACAGTCATGTAGTTTAAAATTTTTGCCATTTTGTAGGCATAAACAATATGTAGGGTAATACTGAAAAGGAGAATACATATTTGAAAATGAAATGAAGATATCTGTAAGATATTTTGACAGCTGATCGGCAAACATTTGGCATTCATAATATTTATATTATTTTTAGATCTGTTGAAGAATGGGGTATGTTGTTTCATTCAGCATTCGTTTGGCGCTATACATTACCCGTTTGCCTCGTTTGCCCCGCGCTCCCTTTTCTCCTGCAGTACCCATAGGGCCAGTTGGCCCAGATTCACCCTTTTCCCCTCGGCCATCGGGTCCTGAATTTTACACTTTTTTATGGGACATGTTTCATGGGGAAGTTAAATAATCTAGAGGGATTGTCATAACGTCTTCAAACTGAAATTCTTATGTCAAACTGACATTTAAATGTCAAACTGACATGCGTCAAATGGGTACTTTGTTAAACTGCAATATATATATCAAACAGGTTTTTACGGCAAACCGACAAACGTCAAAATGACATTAATGTCAAACTGGTGAAATGTAGATATTGTGTTATTGCTTAAAACTAAATATGTGAGTTTGTGCCAGGAATATATTAGTAGCAACAGTTTAATATGAGTAGGCATTAAATGCATTTAGTATCTAATCAAAAAATTTCAGAATCGTTAAAAAGCATCAATGAAATAATATTTGAAAGAATTGTAAGCAAAAACAAATTTATTCATTCACAGATGCCATTGTTTTATCCAGTAAGCTTTTTGAAAGTTGAAAAAAAATGGTTTTGCAGAATTGTTGGATAGTGCAACAATAAATCGCTCAAAGCCATAGAAACGCTAAAATGGTGCTTAAAAGTCAAAATGACGTAAACGCCAAACTGACATTACCTACATCAAACTGACATTTGGATTATTTTCAAATAAAGAATTGTTTCATATTTAGCAGTTTTTTTTAAATGATTTAAAAATAAACTTAATGATCCATAGTAAATCAAGAATCAAATAATAAGTCTTTCAGTTGTTCAGTAATTTTTTATTGGTCTCTGTAATAATGATTCTTAAAATTCAATATTAGTTGAATGCCAAAGATCACCACAAAACCACCAGTGATAATGATAGTTTTATGAAATTAATAACGCTTTTAAAAATGAAAAATATTCACCTGGAGGCCCAGGAGGTCCGGGAGGTCCTTCGATGATTCCTGTAGGGAACTGATCTCCCTTCAAAGTCGTTGTGAGTCCTCTCTCTCCCTTGTCCCCTTTGTCACCCTGCAAATGTAGTCAAAATATGATATGTGGTCCTTAAAATAATATACTTTTGATGTTAGCCCTTCACCATGAATCACCTCATCGTAAATCAGCTATTTAACATTTTTTAAATCGTAATCTGTAAAAACGTTGATTTTTTAATAGAAATCAAGAAGTCACCATTAATTTGGGTAATAAAATTTTTAAAATTTTTTGTGCTTTATATGGTTATCTTTGCAGGCGAGTAAAAGTGGAACTATCACACCATTTTTTAAGTCTTTTTATTAATCTACAGTGGCCACGTTCGCAATAGCAAAGTTATTACATATAATACGAGTAGCAGCATTTAAATTTAACATTAAATATATATTTATATGAAGAACATACCTATACAAAATTTCATAGTGATTATTACAAAGTAATATATGATGAGATTATTTTTGTTAGTTCATAATTTGTCAATTTGCTCTAGAATTTAGTAATAAACTACAGTACTAAAAAGAGAGATATCTTTAATACGACAAGATTTAAAAAAAATCTAATATCTACTGAACCGTAAACGAAAATCATCTAGAGACGTGAAGAGATTTATTTCCCGATTCTCATCTACAAGTAACTCTACATAGGCAAAAGGGTTAATAGAATGTTTTATTATTAGTATTATTAGTTATTTGTAATCTCTATATGAGCCAAAAAATACTGTAGACCACCACCAATCTGTAGAACTCTAAGAATGTAGATTAAAACTGCATCTTTGGTTCTTACTGGTCGGCCCGGCAATCCCGGAAAACCCAATCGTCCCGTGGGACCTATTTGTCCCGGGAATCCCCGCAATCCCGATATCCCGGGCACTCCGGGCATTCCCTGAAATCATCACTCAGTGCTGAAGGAAAACATGGACATTTTTGCAACGAGCTTGTACTTATACAATAGGTTTAATATGATTTGAGATTTTAACGGCCAAAAGTATTATGGTGATTTATTTTTGGGGTATTTTGCTGCATGGTGCTTCATCATGATAGACATTGTAATACAGTCCGAATCGTTGGCTAAATAAAGAGGAAGCGCCAGACGGCATAATACCCCAAAAATAATAATAAGTTTTAATGATGTAATTTCATATTATTTGTGATATTTATTTGGTGCTGTATAAGCGTAACAATTATGTTGAAGATGTTAATCTATTTAATTGTTTTAAACATAATTCTATTTGCTAAGAATACATAATATCAGTAGTTTTTTTCTTTACGCATAAGTATTCGCATAATACTGTGTATTATCGTTAATGAAGGCCATGATACTATGTTTCGTGATTTAATTACTTACACTTTATTATTTTTTGTACTAAATATGTCGGAATAACCCCGTTATGACTTTATAACTGCAGGAAATACAGAAAAAAATCATATGCATATAAAAATGGTGATTAAAAAATAAAAATGTGAAAATGGACCCTTTGTGAATTCCGCCACCACATTCTTGAGCGACAAAAAAAACCTGAGCTTCTAGAAGAAATGCTAACTTTACTAAACATTGAGAAATGCATAGATTATAAATGATTTCGAAATTATTCAGAAAGTTGAAGCTAGGTTACATAAAACAGATTTGAACGTACAGTAATACAACCTTTGAATGTCAAAGAAGCTCGAGCTTCCAGCTTCGAGCTTTTAAAACTTGCACACAGATGTCAGTATTGACACAAAATATTGTCAAATTAAAATGATATCTTGACTATTAAAAAGTTAATTTTTCCAATGACACTCACCGTAATATAAAAAAATATTTCTACGGAAATTTGAAAATAGTGTAATACACTTATTTAAATTTTGAATTAAAAAAAAAGAGAACTGATAACAGTGCTACGTACTTATACATTTTTCAAGAAATCTGGGGTATTTTTCATCGCTTTCAAATGTTATGAATTTATTTAATTTGTCTATCTTTCTTACAATTAGGCCTGGCATCCCAATTTCTCCCTTCTTTCCAAATCTTCCTGGTTTACCCTACAGAATATAGAATAACCACAAAATGAATTAATGTATCACAATATTTTTGTAGTAGGTAAATAGGCAGGTACCTATATTCAATATAATGTTAGCTGTGGAATAATATAATACAACACACTTTTGTTATAATATTATAAGTTTTGATCGTAGATATGTAGGTATATGGTATATTCATTAACAATATCAACTAATTACAATGTTTGAATATTCATTTGATAGCTTTGCAATCAGCAATACCAGATACTGGTAGCCACCACACCATAAACCGAATTTAATAATGTGCTATTTAACATAGGAACAATTTCTGTAAATATAGGTAGGTAAGGTAATAGGTCCTAAATAGGCATTTTGCCGAACTCATGGTAAAGAATTCTACGTCATTACGGATAAGAATACGCAAGACCAAACCACTGCGAAAGGTTTGTAAAGTGTTCAAAATTCATGAAAAATTATGATTTTTTTTTGCTTTTAAAAAAATATATATATAAAGAAGAAAGACGGGCAGTGATTGAACCAATACAGTGTATCATAAATAAAGCCGAATCTGTTTACTGACACAGTAAAAATGATCTAAATTTGAGCTCTGGTGTCATGAAATAATGTACATAGCTCTTTCTTCAGTCAAAAATTTCTAGGAAATTGCATTGTTTTTTTTGTATTTTCATCTCGAGCAAAAGAGTTGTGAAATTTATTATACCAATTAAAAAAAATGATTTGTTGAAATTCGATGAATGTGTCTTACCTTTGGTCCCATGGGCCCGTTGATTCCTGTGGGTCCTATGGGTCCAGCGGGTCCTGTGAGACCCCTCTCTCCCCGTGTGCCAGTTTCGCCTGGGGTCCCCGCTCTCCCCTCTCCTCCTGGCAGTCCCTCGGGCCCCGGGGTGCCTGGCGGCCCTGGAGGTCCGGGTTCTCCTGGCTCTCCCTAGCGGCGAAATATTGGATTAATAAAGGATGGTGATCAAATGTAGATAAAGATAAATTGATCAAACGCCGACGGGCCGAGATTCGTCGGTATGAACTTGTCACTGAGAGCTCCGCTGTCAACTTTCGTTCTGTCTCATGCGTTGTTTATTTGAAAGAGGGTGAGGTTGCAAAAAATTATCAGCTGAATACTTATAATTCATAATATTAATAAAATTGATTGAAATTTTTGAAAAAAAAAGAACACTGCGTTTTTGAGAGAAATTATTAAAGTTTTTTTAAAATATAAGTTATACGATAATCTCTCTAAAAACAAAATAAATATACAGTCGAACTTGGTTATAACGATCATGGCTATAGTGAGATCATGGCTATAATGAGCAATTACCAAATGATATTTTAGTTCAGACTTATTTTCATATAATTGTTGACTGATATAACGAGGACGATTCACTGATATAACGTGCAAATAATTTTGTCAACATAATTTCTAAATATATAAAAGATGTCAACACAATTTCTAAATCGTTAAATGGGTTTAAAAAAAAACAATAATTGGGAATTATTCTCGCAGTAAGGTATAACTATCAAAGGTGGCGACCATGGGGGGACATATGCCCGGCGTACAACAGCGGTGGTTGGCGGGAATTCCCTACCCTGTTAGGGACAGATTCATATTTTTATGGTACTACCTGCTTAAGATTGTCGGCTATGTGAAACATTGTTATCCATCGGGCACTAACACTGTAAAATTGTCATAAAATCTGCGAAATTCAACGAATTTTCAGTTTGCAAATTTGTTCCTCATTTACATCTTCTTTTGCATTGTGCCTCATCGTCAATTTTGTTTTAAAAAAAAAAAAAAAATGAGGGCTGTCCGTAAAATAAGGTCTCCAAGGTGCGCTGCGGTCGCGAGAAATGATTTTACGTGAAATCCTCCAACACTAGCATGTAGCCTGGTTTCCCCTTGTCAAATCCCCACTACGTCACACCATCTGTGACGCTTAGTCTCGGCGTGGCAGCCGTTTGCGATGGAGCTTCCACTCGCCGCATCCAGGTGTGAGTTACGCTCTGTAATTCGTTTTTACACTTCGAGTAGCTGAGAATGAATTCTTACCGGGGTTTTATTCTTTGCACAAAAAACTAATTATAGAGCGTAATTCACACCTGGTGGGTGCGGCGAGCGGAAGCTCCATCGCGAACGGCTGAACCACCGAGACTAAGTGTCGCAGAGAGTGCAGCGTGGTGAGGATTTGGCGCAGGAAAACCAGGATACAAGCCAGTGTTACCGGATCTTGCGTAAAATTGTTCCTCGCGACCGCAGCACCTTGGAGACCTTATTTTACGGACAGATATAAATATCGATGAATACACCATTTATTTACTTTTTAGGCATTTTTATTTAAATAGATAATGTAACATCAATTACAGAAAATAGGTTACATGTAGGTACACAATAATAATTTCATATACTAGCAGATAAAAACCCGCTCCACAGGTTTTTTGCCGCTAGGTCCTGCGGGCTGCTTTTGGTTCGGCCTCGCCCAGTTTGAAGGTTTATTTTGATTAAATAGTGGTGTATAAAAAGTTATTTATTTTTTCTAATAAAAGAAAAAAACAGATTTTCAAAATTCAGCTATTTCAGTTATTAAATAAAATACACGGTGTCCAGAAACTCGCAGTACAAGTGGGAAACTGGTGAATCTACGTCACATGGAAAACCCAAAAATAATTTTAAAAATTTCGTTATGAGCATTTCGATCGTAATATTTTTTAAAGTTTTTTTTTAATGAAAACTTTAAGAGACATTAAATAGCTGATGTTAACCCCCTAGCAATAAAAAGAGATTTAGCTGATATTAACTCCCTAGCAACAAAAAAGATTTACTCGGAAAAAAAAACCTTAAATCAAAAAAAGGTAAACCACAAAATATACTCAAGTGGTGTAGATTCACCAGTTCCTCTTTTGTACTCGAGTTTTCGAACAAAGTGTACAATTTCACTAATCTTTTATTGGTACATAAACAAGTAGATACCTATACAGTTTTATGGAATCTATGAACTGCACGCACCTTGTAAACGACAAACTCATTGGTATGTAAATCAAAACCATACGCATGATTATGCACGTGTCACATTGTAGGTAGATATAATTATAAATGTCATAATTGTATGACAAATAGCATCGTGACATAATGTTGAAGGCTGATAAAAGTTAAGTCATAAATCAGATAACATTGGCGTTCGATTGACCGCGAAGGCTAAGTCAATGACAGGCTTAATGGACTTAGCCTGTTTGGCTACTAAGGCTTCGCTAATATGAAATGTCAAATAGAGTAAATGGTCAATGAGCGCAGATTATAAATATACACAGACTACATAGAACAAAGGAGACTACAGACTACCACGGACATGCAGTTATCGAAGCCTAAAACATTAATCCCATTACTTCTGGATTAGTAGATGTTAGGTAGGTACAATTAGATAATTATGCATGCGATAATTTGAACATACCTAAACTTATTTTCGTTTTATATGCTTATGACATTTTAATTAGGGGTAAAATTTGAATCAATCATTCAAGGGAGTGGGGGGTTAGGGGGTTTAGACCCCCCCCCCATTTTTCCTCAGCCTTGCATTGGAAAAAAGAGAAGATTATTCGTAGATTAGGGAACGTACCCATACTACGTGACCAACTTTTTGCAATTTTTAACCCCCCCCCCCCCCCCGGTGACTGAAAACCCAAGCCCCCCGCCGCTCATTTGTACCAAGCGATGACGGCCTCCGTAGTCCAGTGGGTAAGACTCTTGACTCACAATCCGGAGGTCGCGGGTTCGAACCCGGCATGCGCAAATAAATTTTATTTGATTAATTTGTGTTATTTCACAATTAATTCATTTAAAATAATATATAGTATATTTGCGGCATGTTCCAGAGTGGAAGATACTATCAGTATCGCCCTGGTGTAAGACCACCATTCAGAATTGAAACGTTGCTTGAAAATGGCTTTAGCCGTGTTTAGTGACCAGATCTGAATAGCCAGGTACCTCCCAACCTTTCTCTTCCCCACCTCCTTCCCCTCCCCACTACCTTCAGCCTCACAACATACCCCAATTGGGGATGCCATAGTCTCACTGGCACCAGACGGGAGCAGTTGAGATTCTTGTGCGGTATTCACTGTAAAAAAAAAAAAAAAAAAGCGTGGTATTTTGAAGACCCCAGGTCACGTAGTATGAATAGGTCACATAGTATGGGTACGTTACCTTACGTTCCTGGAAAGTACAACTACGAGTATATTATTTGAACCATCTGTTTTATCAATGTGATGCAAATAAAAAGTCGTAAAGGTCCCAAAAATTTTCTAATAAATTTATCTTTCTCACTTGCCCCTCCCCCCCCTCTAGGATCGATGCCCCCACTCAGGGTCGGACCCCCTCCCCCATGTGAATTCTATAGCTACGCCCTCGGAGACGATTAAAAATCAGATTAAAAACAAGACATGCAACATCTACAACGAAAAGAGGGTTTTTTAAAGCTTTTCCCATCTGTTCAGAATTGTGTTTTTATATGCAACATACAATTACGTAACTACAGCCATTAAATATGACGGATGAATAACAAAACTAAATGTATATACAATTATACAGATTAATTTAAATATATGATACAAGCAAATGTAATACAGTCACCAAGATTATTTTGTAATATGAGAATCTTGAAAATAAAATCTCATTTGAATACAGGTAAATAATACGTTGCCTTCAGTTTCCAACATAATATTTTGGAAAAATAACGCAGTTTAGGAATAGAATAGCCTTATAATGGCAGCATTTGTAAGCCTGAAGGCTCTATAAAAATTCTACGTGGGCAGGTACCTGCCTACTTCCGAAAATGCTCAAAGCAGACTAGGAAGGCCCTCCAGCCGTACCCACCTCTTACATTTAGATTGGACGAAATCTATTAATTAATTTTAAATACTTGATGAATTTTGTTTACGAATTCTAAATACCAAGAGGGATATTTTAAATATACAGTATTTTTAAAAGAAATGATGTAGGATGTTGTTAATTATTACTCTATAACCAAGGAATACGACAAACTGTTAAAGACGATATAAAAGTATTGCACAAATGAAAACAAAACTACACTTACCTTGAGGGTTATAATCGTCTGGGCTGAAATATTGTGACCAGCGGCTTGCAGGCCCTAAAAAGCAACGACTACTTAGCAAAACAAACCAATATACAACACAAAACAACATAAAACCTTGATAGTGCACACTCAAAACAACAACAAACATTTAAAACCAAATAATTGTGTTATATGTTCGCGAGAAACGATCTAGATTTACAAAAATGCCTCACTGCTGAAGAAGCAAGTAGGTAATTTAATTTAACAAATTATACCTGGAAGTTTTTTCAAAGAAAAAAGATTCCACTTTAACGTTAAGTGTTGACGAAATTGTTATGTATCAAAAAAGTTTCCATTATTTGTTGCTCCAGCAAACTCCAAAACAAAGATAATTCATCCCAAATCTAAAGTTGTTGTTGTTCTGAGAAAGCACGATCTAACAAACACAACAATATTACAAAATAACAACATTACAGTTACAACTTACTTGCCAAGTTGTACAAGAAACACCAACGAAAATACCAAGGCTAACTACACACAACGTTAATTCAAGTAAAGAAGAAATAAAACCTAATAAAACAACGTATATTCAAAGAAAACAACTCGATTCAGCGCAAGTACGGAACAGCACAATAAAACTAAAGCACACAGGAGAATAAATTCTACAATTTCAAGTCTACGATTTGCCAACGGTGGTTAGATTAGAAGTACCTTAACTGCTACGATTTCTGCATAGCCTAGAGTTCCGCCACGGAGAGTGGTTACTGATCTTTTCACGCCCTGTAAAGGTTTATCATTCTATGTTACTTACACAAATACGTACATTATTATTTATACTGAGTTTTCAGATACTGAAAACTTATTTGTTTATAAAACAACGTTAGAGAAACCTAGTGGGAAAATAACCCTACCAAAGATATATTACGTCTAAAGCTACAGCAATAATAATAATAATAATAATAATAAAATTTGGCTGATTTGTACAGCGCCTTTGACGCCTATGATCAACACTTTAAAAAATACAGCTGTAATCAAAGATATTGGAATATAAGTAGATGTGCTATCTGCTGTTTTTACTATGTGGGTCTGCGCTTCCGGGTGTCGCCGATATTGTTTACCAATTAACAAATAAACTAAAAGAACAAATAATTAACAAATAAACCAAACGAACGTTAAACTAAATGAACGAATTCTTTCCTTATTCAAAATATATTGTTAACCAATATTAATGCACATTTTCAAAAAGTCAACGAAATGAACGAATTCTTTTTGTATGAAAACTACGCTAATTAGCGCGTAGTCCGGCGACAGTTGCGCGGACACCATAGCATATCTCTTCTGTATTAGAATATCTTTGGCTGTAACAAATTTACTAAATACCTTCACCGATCTGACAATAAAAAATATCAAATATTTAGTGAACTCTTTCAGACCTCACTTAAAACTGGCAATGGTAGAACATACTTCTTGATGTTCGTCAACAATGTATTTATTGGTTGAGTTATTTGAGAATTGTGGGGATACCTACCCAAAAAATATTTTAGAAATTGTAGCTACTTTGATTTGAAAGAAAAAAAATAAAATGAAAAAGATAATTGAAGGGCGAAAAATATAATACATCTACCTATTTTCAAATACACGTACGGTCCGAAAGGGTTATCACTTCATTTAAAAGCATCTGAAATAACAAGATCAAGAAGAGACCCTTTCTCGCAATTGTGCTGTTTTTTAGAATTTATTCTTTTCATAGTTAAATGAAATTAATTGCGAATTCCTTCGTTTGATTTGTAAATATTATGGTTACCTTGACAGCCGAAAATACATCAAATCCTGGGTTCCCTAGTTCTCCCTTTTGCCCTTTGTCTCCTGGTCTTCCCTGAAAATATAAACCTCAAATTAACAATCATTTTGCTCCCAATTAATAAACTCGTCGTTATTTGGGAATACCTTTTATTTATAATATGTCTGATGAATAAAATATTGTTTTGGGCGATTGAATAGACTCTCGTTATTGACTCAATTTGGGAATTCTGTTGGAAAATTATATTACTCTTGTTTATTTAGAAAATGTATCTATACTTACAGGGTCTCCTTTAGGTCCATCGAGGCCAATTGGTCCCTGAAGACAAAATAAATGGGTATTCAAATATAATAGACACTACATAAATACACTAAGGAAGCAAAAGTGATAGATTGTAGAAGACACCAAAATAAAAGGATGTATACAGCTCACGTAAAGTAGGAATGCATTAAAAATAGGTACATTATTTTTTCGGGATATCAAATTAATTGATTATTTCTATGTATGAAACTGTTAATTCACTGTAGAATAGTAATAGAATTATTTTATCACTTTGATCCAGTTATTTATTTGAGACCGAACCGATTTCACTATGCTACAGGCAACTTCATCCAGAATGAAGATGTCGTAACATGGTGAATCTAATCCGTTTCCAAATATATACACCTAAGTGTAAAATTAATAAAGTTTTAATTCAAAATATTACTATTTTTCTATTCATTTTGTTAGCAAGGATTTATTTCAAGATTATTTTCAATTTGGTCATTCAAGGGTCAGGTTAGGTTTGGAGTGTGTAATATGTGTGTACAATACAAGATATTAACATATAATTTGGACGTAAGGTACAAAATTTTTATAATAAAGAGTTTGTTTCTAAACACAGATGATTATGATTATTGTAGCCAAAAAGATAAAACTAAACGACGTAGAATCCATACATCCGGAAAACCCCATCACCTAAATTGATGTTACCTAACAAATATTCAAAATCACCAATAAAATCGACAAATCACCGAAGTCTAACCATTCTGTAGGCCATTATACCCCGCCAGATCAATTTTAATTATTGATAATTGAATGAGACAAACCGGAAATCCTGGAAAGCCTCGAATTCCTCCGAGTCCCTGGAACAGAGTAACTTCCGTTTCAAAATAATGTAATTTAAGTCTAATTACCCCATTTTAATCATGCAATAAACCAATACACGTCAACCTTACCGTAGAAAATCGGGAAAGAGCAAATCTACACAAAACTGATTTCCAATACGTGACCATACATCTGTTAACAGTAAGTAAATCTTTAGTAAAATACAGCTATAACCCAAACGTTTACTTTCGGTATACATTATTTCAAAGAAGACCACCAACCAATAATATATTAGATATGCCTATCCTACATAGTGCTCAATTATCGACGAGACCGTTTCAGTCGCCTTTCGCCTTGCCTTGCAGTTGCAGTTCTTAGCTCAAATCAATGACCCAAGCGGAACAATCAATAACAATCCAGGCAACTACTTCGCGCTACGGGAGCAGAGATAGTAAAGAAGAAATAAAATATGACGTAATGATCATCGTCTCATCATTCTATGCATTAACTGTACAAGATGTCCGAGTCAGTTGTTGAATAATATCAACCTCCTGGTCACGGCACCATTTTATGTGATCTGGGATTCCTCACCCAGTCGAGACTTTGCCTGTCTTGCTGTAAATGTACATACAGTACCTACTACATCAGATACTATATAATCTATGTATCTACCTGTATACCAAACCATTGGCATTGGCCGCATTAATGTCCTCCATTATAGAATTGAATAAGACTTGAAATCCTCAAAGGGAAAGAGTTACGAGTTTGTAACACGATACGCTCATAAAGAAGGCGCATTTTATAGCCATGTATGTATGTCTTGGGGATTTTTGGACACCATAATAACATCCGAACATCTATTAGGACTCAATATCGGGGCATTCTCTCGACACACACAATGGAAGTAACGGATATAACGCGTCAATGGTGATAAAGGAAGACTCTTTTGTTGAAGACAGATATAAAAGTGGACGTCATCAAAGCTGGCCCCAGGGGCGCCGCGAGGGGTGTGGCGGCCTATGCGCAAATAAAAATGTCGCCCTAAATAATGTACGGGTAACTTTGATAGCGCCGTTTAGTAATTCAAATACCTCAAGTAAATGTAAGAAAATTTCTAGTAGTTACAGAATATCATTGGTTTAAATCACGTAGAAAAAAAGTGTTACCACTTTTAACGTAAATAAGTTATGAACTAGAATCATAGACATGTAATATTCATATGTCTATGACTAGAATAGACTACTAAGAATAACCTAAATTTTTATTTGTTAAAAAAGGCGTCTCTAAATTACACGATTCCTAGGATTGGGATTACCATTTTTCAAAACTTTTGTCAAAACAATTTTGCTCTGCTCGAAACTATAGAAATACTAGCTGGTTCCCGGCATGCGTTGCTATGCCATTTAATTAAAAAAATATTTCTCTCTGCGTGTACTTCCAATTCGTCCCGTTCCCCTTCCGCCTCCCCTTCCTCTCCCGGCTCTCTCGCGTTCCAACTCCGCCTCCTCCACCTTCCCTCTCCCCACTCCCCCTTCCACTGTCCCGCGAACCACCCTCCCGACTTCCCCTCCCCCCTCCCAGGTTCCACTCTTCCCTCCCGGGTTCCCTCCCCCCTTTCCCCAAACCCTCTACCCCATCCTTCCTTCGGCATTCCATACATTCAGTCCCGGTACATTCAGTTTTCAAACAGCTCGCGTGCCATCTATTGCAATTTTTTTATACAAATTTCATAATGCCAGAACTCACCAGTAGTTTCATACAAACCTTGTATTGACAAAAATGAACACAAAAACAAACAAAAAATCCCATTTGGTGTAGTCGTTCGGAAGTTATGCGCATACATACATTTCGATAGATTAGATAGAAGATAGATTTATATAGAAGTCCTGATATTGTATGCATTCCCACGAACGAGAGAACTATCGCATTTTTTCAACATAATATATGGCAATAGCGTATAAAGCTTGTACAGAACAATGCCATAGTTTTAAAGGAGTAATCATATTAAAAATCGAGTAATTAATACAAATTTGACACAAAGAAAGCAAAAAATTTGCTCCTAAAATCATAGTGTGCCTTCTTGTTAATCTTGTTCATCACGCTAACATCTATAATTTGGCCAGAGTTGCCCCTGAGAGACACCGCCTACCAAATTCGTAACATTGAATTTCAACCGGTTTTAGTCGTGTTAAGTAACTCTATCTGAACAGCCAATTAATTCCCAATCTTCCTCTTCCCTTATCTCAATAAAAAATAAAATAATATACATGCATTTTTAATCTAAACTGAATGATAACGTGGGAATCAATCATGAAGGCCTTTGAATCTGTAGCAAATTTTTTAGACAGCCTCTCGATTCGACCGCCTGTGGGCGTTGTACGCATTTCCCCTAGTGATGCGACAACCCTGGACAAGCTAAAAGATCATTCGGCTCGTACCAATAAAGTGGAGATAATTTCTACCATTCACTGAAGATGAAAGAGATGTGCCGAGTATTCTGTAACTTGTTGGAATGAGTAGTGCCACAATGATTCAATTAGGAGATATCGTGTCGTAGGACATAGATGACCCAGATCACCTGTGCCAGATGCCGCGTGGAGGGATAATAGCCATAATTAATCTTCGCATAAGGATCATTATTTCTATCGTTGAAGATAAAGTTTTCTGTTTTAGGTATTTATTAGAAAAATATTAACCACTGTTTTCCGGAAGGCTTTCCAAAACTAGTGTAGGTACATAGGTATTATTTATTGTTGTTCTTTGAAAAATAATCCTGGAGGAATTTCATGAAAGTATTGTATTACAATTTTCAATTAACAATGAAAGTAATTTATGCGTTGGCCTATAAATTACAGAAATATTCATTCATGTGAATTTCAGATCTCCAGAGCTCACCGTTCACATGATGTTTTAATTAATAATAATAAATACATAGTTACTTATATCTGATTTGCAAACACATAAATGTGGATTAATAAAATATTCATCCTCATTGATAAATTATTTTCATTGTCAATTGAAAATTGTACTACAATACTTTCATGAAATTCCACCATGAAAAAATTGATAGTGAATTTCTCAAAGGATTATTTTTATGAAATCTTTTATGCATATTTGGTAGGTATGAGAATAAGTCGTAAAGTATATTTCATATCGCTAGGTGATTAGAGTGTCCCTACCCAGATTTTTTTTTTGCATCACAAAATAAATATAACCCCAAATGTTCACCCTCCTACCCCCACCCTCCCATTCTTTAATCGTGATCTTAGTATTTTTGTATGAACAAATTTAACCGTCGTTCATATTTCAAACAGAATGAAATTATTTATGTTGTTGAATGACAGATGGCGCTACGTCTGCCTCATCGAACTTTCACCTACACATAAAAATAATTTATATGGCAGAACAAAGTTTGCGGGGTCAGCTAGTAATATATGGAAATTAAAGTAAATTTTAAGATTTCTATAACAAGAAATACCAACAATGTTCTCTTATTGTTATAATAATACATAATTCTAAAATATTATTACGATGTTTGTTATTATGTGCAATGTTTGTGGATTTGCGTGTTTGTTAGCTAACAGCGAATATTAGTGGGAACTACATAAAGGATTTCTGTTTAATTTATTAGTCTACTTACTTAATAACTGTCTACCGAACCAATTAGCATACGCTAAATATCTCTAGGGGTTAGGAAATATGATTTAGCTTCAAAACACAATTCACTCTTTAGCTCATTCACATTCATACATCTCTGGAATAATTAATTTGATTATATAAAAATGAATCTTTATTTTTTAATTTTTAACTTTTTGAGTAAAATCTCAAATTATAACATTTAATTAAATGAAGAAAATATTAGCGAAATTCAATTGAAAATCTGGAGACAGAAAAATCAGTGAAAGATATTGGCTACATTGGGACTCGAACCCAGGACCCTTTGCTTACATGGTAAGTACTCAACTGAACTACGGGACCCATATCAAATTCGGTCACTTTTAACTGTATCATACTTCGACTAAGAACTACCAGCATTATCTTCATTTTCTTAACGCACATATTATTGGCTGCTATTTTTATATATGATTGCAAGATTCAACTGGAACTAAATGCTATCAGGATAGTGTCTGGATAATTTTTTATCCATTTTAATATGCGACATCTATTGACTTTTCTGCAAGTCTAGGATGAATGTTGAGTTTCGCTAATATTGTCTTCATTTAATTAAAAATAAATCATTTGTTGACTCCACGTAGAAGGCTCAGCGGGAATTAATTTCCGTCGAGCAAATATTATATAATCTTTGGGTAGGTATGCCATGTGGTACGTGCCTTGTCTTCACGTCTTTTTTATGTGAATTCCGTTCAAGAGCCACAACTTCTCCCTTTTGGAGTCAGGAAGACTACGGCGTTCCTAATTAGGTATGTTGTATGGCTGAAGGTAGCAAGATGGGGAAGGAGAAGGGGAAGAGGAAGGTAGAGAAGTATCTGGCTGTTCAGGTCTGGTCACCAAACACGATTAAATCCATTATGGATTGCTAGGATGGCCTTACCCCTCTCGTCGTGAAGGCCGTCTCTGAATCATTTTATTTCCTTTTAGCCTCTATTGTTCTAAGAGTTATTTCATCGTCTAACTGCTGCACATCGCACAATGCTTAAGCCAGATAGTCATTCCTTTCTTAAACTGACGACTCATATAAATATGATTCATTCGTCTTTCGAATCTTCTTTCTGGGAAGTCCCCGACTTATACATCTATCATGAAAACATGAACATTTGCTAACACATTACTATAAACATTGCCAATTGGGGACGTGGCCTTGTACATTTTTTTGCGTATGCAGTAAGGTCACGCCCCCATTGCCAATGTTTATAGTACGAGGGCTGTCCGTAAAATAAGGTCTCCGAGGCGCTGCGGCCGTGAGGAATGATTTTATGCGCAATCCTGCAGCACTGGCTTATAGCCTGGTTTCCCCTTGTCAAATCCCCACCACGTTGCAACCTCTGTGACGTTTAGTCTCGGCGTGGCAGCCATTCGCGTTGGAGCTTCCACTCACCCCACCCGCACCCGCTCTGTAATTCGTTTTAAACTTTGCTTCGGCAAATCTGAATCATGCCACTGGGATTGCTCCTTTGTCTCTGGGGTCGTGTAGTGATCCGGATCTCGTCCCCAGTCACAATTGAATCCAAGAATTCTTCGCCATCGATGTCGTAGCACTCAAGGAATTCACGGGCTGCTTCAACCCGTTGTTTGTGATATTCGGTGAGCATTTTGGGACCCACCTTGGGCAGAGTTTGTGGTCTCCCGAATTTTTTGTCAAAATCTTGTCAGTAGTTGTCTTACTGACATCAAGGATCATATCACAGAACTCCCGAACCGTCGCCCGTCGATTTGCAATCATTGTTTTTTCCACTTTGGAATTTTTTCCGAAACCGATGGCCATCCGGCACGCTTTTAAATTCTCTGCACCATTTGCGCGCGTTTTCGCACTCATACACTGCTTTTCGTACACTTCAAGTAGCTGAGAATGAATTTCTGTCGGGGTTTTGTTGTTCACATAAAAAACTAATTATAAAGCGTAATTCACACCTGACGAAGCGGCAGCTTCATCGCGAACGACTGCCACGCAGAGACTAAGTGTCGCAGAGAGTGCAGCGTTGTGGGAATTTGGTGTAGGGAAACCAGGCTTCACGCCAGTTTTCCCGGATCTCGCGTAAAATTATTCCTTGCGACCGCAGCACCTTGGAGACTTTATTTTACGGACAGCCCCGTAATATAGTAATGTGTAAGCAAATGTTCATGTTTTCGGTCGGAGGAGACCTTGCTTTAGGTACTTTTGTTCATAATCATGTATGCATCGGCGTAGCATATTTAGCTCGGATATACCTACTTGCTTTGGCCACACAGCATTCAACCACTTTCATCCAACGTCTGTTAACGTCACTTCCATACGTCAACATTGGTATTAAATCCCATTGTACCTCATACCCTTTAATTATTTTTTAAAAACCTAAAACTACCAAGATTAAAAAGACTCAAACTATTCAGTAATCGAGCTTTTCTTGTGAAAGTCCAGATACATAATACTCTACACAAAAATACACGTTAAAAGTTAGACTATGTAATTACAAAGGATTAAACTAAAATACGTTTAAAAGGGTTAATGCCGTTTCTTGGGGTGTTATTTTGTTAGAACTCGAGTTGTTGTTACAAAATAGCCCCTGTTAGTTAAAGCAAAATAAACCAAATCACCGGGCGAACAGAAAATGTCTTACCATGTAACCTCGTTCACCCTTTTCACCTTTCGTGGCCTGTAACGTAAGGGTGCAATGCAATCAGTTTTTTTTTCTTCTCGAAATTTTGGTGTAAATAAAGATTTCCTTTGAGCTTTACACGAAAATAATTTTGGATAAAAAACTATGTGTTTATTTTTTGTTTTCGATAATAGTGTAATTTAAAATAAGAAATAAATAATATATTTATACCGGAAATCCGTTCTTGCCAGGTGCCCCTGTAGATCCCTGAAAAAAAGCAAAATTATTTGCTTAACAAAAAATGCAACATAAAATAAATTTGCCAAAATAATACATAAAAATAAGCATGCACAAGTAATGTTACGAAGGATATCATTAGAAAAAAAAACTAGGATCATAGTCGTTCTAATAAAAATATTAATATGTATGAACTAGAAACAGTAATACGATATGTTTTTTCGATCAATTATTTTATCTATTTTAGTCCATCTATTATGTTTTTTTTTATTAAACTAAGTTTATAAATGGGTTTCCGAAAACCTTTGAAATAAAAGTTTCCGGAAATCTATCTTCACAAATAAACTTTCGATGGAAAGCAACGTGTTATTCAATTACGGTAATGGAATATGTTTTTGGTTTATTAATTTAAATGAACAGACGATTAGTGCTTGTAAATTATTGCATGTTCTTGTAAAATATAGCTACAATCGCGTGAAGTGAAAAAAAGTTTTTTTTTTTTTTTTTTTTTTTAAGTTTGTATAACACCTCTGCATAGAATTGAAGGATATTCAGAGCAATTTTTATTATTCATACTGCACATAAAATATAAATAAAGTGTTATAAAACGCGATAACCTTTAAATAAATCAAACACTTTACAAGACGCAATAAAGAAAAACAATAACCTTAACTCATTCAGAGCAGAACATAAAACCGAAGAAAAGTTAAATTGGAAAAACATCAAAAGATATTCAACTCTGAAGTTATTATTTATTGCTTCTGCACAGTATCAACGGTGGGTACTAGTTTTGCGCTAGGAAATGGCGTTGGCGTCCAGGAGAAAACGGATCGTAAAGTACAAGTAAAGAAATAATAAAATGTTTAATACACTTACAGCTGGCCCCGGTTCCCCCGCGTCTC
The DNA here is from genome assembly GCA_917880885.1 of Limnephilus marmoratus. Taxonomy (NCBI): domain Eukaryota; kingdom Metazoa; phylum Arthropoda; class Insecta; order Trichoptera; family Limnephilidae; genus Limnephilus; species Limnephilus marmoratus. The sequence continues at coordinate 16,459,455 of OU862923.1, forward strand.
CCTTCTTGCCCTTCTTACCCCTCTTTCCTGGAGGGCCTGGTGGACCTATAACAAACAAATAATAATATATCAGTTAAATAGAAGTATTTCCAGATATCGAAATGTGGAAAAAATGTTAACTGTAAAGTAGAAATACTCGGTATGTGAAGCAGTAAATACTTTGGAAAGGCGAGTTTTATGAGATACACATTGCAGATGAAGATAGATGAGAAGAGGGAGGGGTGGAGAAAGCAAGAGAAAGATGAAGGTTGGAATTATTGGGAAGCATCTTTCCATTAAGAGGGTATAACCAGAGAAAACCAGAAATATATCATTTTTAAATCAGATTTTAGACGTATCGACTCTTTTCCACAAATTGATTTCGAAAGATTGTTCTTTTAACTAGTAAACGCATGTTTCAAATTTTGAGAAAAAATGTTTATTATTAGTTTAATAAGGTTATACCATAGCTCGTTGGCAGATTTGTTAGATTTTCAAAAAAGATTTTGTATTATACAACACCCATTTCAAATCATATACCTAATCATGCAGTAAAATAAATCAATATGGTAAACGCATGTTTCAGAATTTTAATGTTAGTTTAAATAAAATCATTAAAAAAATATTTATGTACATGTGTTTCTTGACGAAAATTGGTCCGTTTGTGTATATATTTGCGCACTTACATACTAATATATTTCAGATTTTTTTACATTCTTATTTTGGTTAGACATTATTGAAAATTGATAAATACTTATGATATAAAAATAATTTCAAAAAGTTCATAATGTTAATAGTTTTATCATCACACCTTTCAGCATTTTTGGAAGTGGGTATAAATTAAAGCAAATTTGGAATGAAATAAAATCGATATTGAGTTATAATTTTTAAAAGCTGGTACGTAGAATAAATAATCGTTCTCATTGGAACCGCCCTGTACTATCGTAAGAACATCTTTCGACGAAAATTGGATTTTCGGCCGCTGGCTGGTTAAACGCCCTTAAGATATGTTCATAGTTAAGGCCGCGTCAAGCAATGTTTAGTTTCTGTATGGTGGTATCTCACGAAGAGAATATCTTTCACTGTGAAATGAGGTGAAGATCTTAATTTTTAAATACGAAACAATGTGGTGGTAAATATGAACATAAAATCTTTTCAGAGCCAAGGAAACATAAAAAGCTGCGAATTTCAACACCGAACTATTTTTTTAACATGTTCGCCCTCATCTTGAATATGCTTGTATTATACGGTCTCCTTTTTATGCTGTTCATATTCGTCATATTGAGTCCGTTCAACATCGGTTCCTAAAAGGGATTGCTGGGAGGTTAGGATTAGAACGAGGCAATTACTCATATGATGAAATTGAACAAACTCTGAACCTTTCTCCTTTAGAAGACCTTCGAAAAAATCTGATCTCATTTGTTTCATCAAAAATTTCAAGTGTATTATTGATTCACCTACATTACTACAACTCATCCCATTCAATATACCTTCTCGTAGACTCAAAAATAAAGAACTGATCTTCCTCATCAACACTCGACTAATTATGGTTATAATTTATGATTCACCACTGTCCAGAATGTGTAGAATGGTCAACTTACGACAAGAACTTGATTTTTTTGGTATAAGCCTAAATGATTTTTGTCGCTGACTAAACAATTGAAGATATTTTTTTAATTTTAGCAAAGTCTTGACTTGACTTCTTGACACTTCTATTTCACTTCTAATTTCTTATGTTTTCTCTGTTTGTCTTTGCTTTCATATACCATCCTTTATTTTTACAATGTACATTGTCCCAAATTTCGTGATACTTTGTTGTAAATTGGACGCAAGTTCGTTAATAAATAAATAAATACACAATACAACTAAGATTCTCGTTTTATGTTATCTTCTCTCTCTCAATAAATATACTGCCTTGAAACATTATTTGGATTAGCACAACGACGTACTCAAAAATTATTTCCATCATAACTTGCTCCTTTTCTGTGCGCGTTTTGTTTTTGTGTAATCAAATATGATATATGTAAGTCTCCATAAATATTCCCCCACACGAGACCCTTTATTGAGACAAATCTAACCGGAACATACATATCATTTTTCCCATGAATTTTCCGCCAGAATTCTTCATGAAGATTTTCCCTCAAGATGTTTGCGGCCATAAAGAACAATTTTTCCTTTGTCACCGCTACCGGATCTCGGCCATTTGTGGTCGGATATTGTAGGAAGTTGTTGGTACTTCCAGCCGGAAGCCCAGAGCTGTCACATTTCAATTTAATTTATTACACTTGTCACCTTATGAATAAATTCTTTTGGTCACGAATTTTTTGAAAAGACGTTTTGTATTTTTTTTAAATGACTTTATTGTATCTTGTCAATAGAGCAACAACCCCGTTTACTTTAAATAAAAACTGTCGGTCGCTATTATGCTGCTATCAGTTGAAATAAGTTTAGAAACTTTATTTTTTCAATTTTATTTTTTTTAAAAAAGAAAGACAAACATTACTGTGTTACAATTAATCTAGCAATATTTGAAAAACTCTTATTACCCCCATTATAATTACGCCCCGGGAACCGTTTATTGGATGAACAACACCTCTGCCATAGGTTACCCCAAGTGGTTCGCTACGTTTTGTGACTTAGAAGAAGTGAGGTATTTCCGGGTCTTGGCGGCGGATGCGCCTGCCCGCCAGCTGCATTGCAGGCAGGATCGGGAGAGAATGGTTGAGAGAGTCCCTTTGACTTCTCCAGCCGTACTCTCTCGGAACATCGCCTTGCACGGTAGTGAGAGGGATGGATTCATACGTCTGTCACTCCTGGACGTGCTGATCCCCAGATTCCTACCCTCCCCTTATACCGTTTTCCTTTCCAGGACTTCCTTTTCTTCCTTTCCTAAAAAGACCTTCCCCATAGCATCCCAAAGATGACATAGGTCCCGAAGGGAATTATTTTCATCAGTGCGTCCTGTGAGGAGCTGATGTAAAAAAATATAGGCGGAAGATGTTACTTGTGCAATGACTAAGGATAAATTAAGATTGAATTATTTCTATGAATTAACACTACATTTTAATTATTAATTTTTGCATTTTACAATTCTTTTTTCAATTTTTATTTCTATTTTTCTTTAAAATATAATTATTTTTTCTCCCTTAATTTTCAACCTAATTTTATTTATGTTTAATTTATATATATGTTTTAATTAACATTTTTTTATAGATTACATGAGTTCTTAACGCTAAATCTTATTATTAGTTTCTGTATTTCAAAATTTTAATTTACATTTTTATTTCTGTTTTTCCTTAAAATATGATTTTTTTTCTTTATTTTTCACTTATTTTTATGTATTTCATAATCTTTATTTAGTATGAATATTATCTGTTTCAATAGAATAGTACTTTTTAATTCCTATATAAAATATTAAACGTATGAAAAAAACCTAAAAATCTGAAACAAATAAAAAAATATGAAATAAAAAAATATTAAAAATAAAAAAAATGCTGATTCGCAGCATTCTCCATAGCTGCTTGTTAATACGAAGACCTGAAGATGACCTATTCTTAAATGATCTAGAAAAGGAACTAAATATATTGGTTCGTGCGATTCATTTACATGCGAGGATTTGGGCACTGCCCTCCGTTGTTGAAACTGTTGTAAACTCTTCGGGTTTTCTCTAAGACAAGTTTATCTAGAAGTCTAGACGTTAGGAGAAAAAATGCAGTAGTATAAGTAGCAAATAAGCTATTTAATGGGCACATTTGCAATCCTGATGTTCTAGAACGTATTACACTTGTCCTCGATAACTTCACCAGAGCTAAGCAGCACAGCACAGGCTTTTTTTTTATTTTTCCAAGGGTAGGAATTCATTGGCTTTAACAGTACCCACCATAAAAATAATAATTTAAATATAAAAATTATGTAGATGTACACAGGGAAGGTAACAGCACGCAACGAAAGGTTTTTAACTAGCGATTCCTGAGCACATTTGGAGTTAAAAACGTAGGTGTAATTTTGCTGTACGATAATATTAGGTCCTTACATATGAAATTGGCGTTTGGCCGTACTGGCGACTTTGATCTCAAATATCTTCTCTTTGGTTAGGAATTCCAAATTCAAATTTATTCAGCTATTTACTCATGTATTTGTGTTTCGAAAATTATAATTCATTTGTTTTTTCCTTAATTGTTTTTTTTTCACACACTGCACAACAGACGGCTGCCAAATTAGAGGAGCTTCAATTGGAATGTCTAAGACATCCACCGTACTCTCCGGACCTTGCCCCAACAGATTACCATTTTTTTCGAAATTTGGATAACTTCTTGCAAGGGAAAAAATTCAACTCCGATGGGGCAGTCCAAACCGCCTTCATAGATTTTATTGATTCCCGTCCGAATGGTTTTTTTAGTAAAGGGATCGATGAACTACCTATGAGATGGCAAAAGTGCATAGATAGCAATGGTACATACTTTGATTAAATAAATATGTTATATTTAAAAAAAAATCGACTTTATGTTCCTCCCATACAAAACGCCAATTTCATATGTAAGGACCTAATATATATATTTTTAAATTAAATCAAAAAGAAAAACATTTTCTCTCACACGTCACCACTGATCACTGCTATGCGTAGCGACGGGATCATATGATATGCGCTCTCTGTCCTCTGTCAACTTTTGACACTAATCTTCTTATTATTGTAATATAATATGATATAGGCCCTGAGGGAAATTATTTTCTTCAGGGCCTCTTGTGTGGAGTTAATGTAAAGAAAAAAATTTATATGCATTAACAGTGATGGGGGTAGCAAATATAAAGTCACGCAATGTCCAGTGTCCTTAAATATAAAGTCCTCCGCGTGCTAAGTGTTATCTTCTCCAAGCGTAAACTTTCTAATTAAAGTGTGTTTATCGGAAGTGACCTGCCAGGTGAGTATGTTTTCGGAATCTATTTGTAAATAATAAAATTAGATAGAGCCTAAGAATTATTAATAAACTAGCAGTTTTTTGCTACTAGGCCCTGCGGGCGGTTTTTAGTTTGGCTTCGCCCAGTTTGAGTGCAGGCAACCATTTTATAAATCCGTTAAGAACTGGTTCCAAAAATTGCAAGTTCCTCGGATCCACTGTGATCCAGTGACAGCTAGTCACCGAGTTAAAGTAACCGTGACAGGCAATAACGCCATATGGCCCGTACGTAATCTCTCCATATCCGGAAAGACAAAATCCGTAATATATTTATACCTAGGGAAGAAACGTCCACATGCGAGCTGCTGACGGAAGTAGCGACATCTTCTGTCGAATTCTTGAATTAGAAACCGAATTATAACAGTAGCTTTGTGTGAAATTCCACGTACACAGATGTTATTTGTGGCGCGGCGCGTATAGGATGGCGTCCGACATGCACTCAAGATATTAAAGATATTCACCTGACAAAAAATGCAAACCTGAAACACAAAATTCACACATGGATAGTCAACAAAGGCATTTAAAAATAAATCAGAAAATTGGATTTATAAGAGAAGGAATATTGAAGGTCGTACAGAATTTTGGACATAGAACTTCTACAATATAATAACACACTCAATGCCTGTATTTTTCTTTCCTCTCAATTATTTTTATTTCTTTCTTTCATCTTTATTCTATTTCTCTAATTTCTTTTCTTTTTCTCTCATTCTATTTATCTATTCAAATTTAAATTGAATATTTTATTTTATTTTATCTTAGATTAATAAGCCAGGGACGCCTACTGCGTCATAAATATGTCTGGTAATGTTATATTATCGTGGAAACAAGCTTATGTGGTTAAGATATTAAAATTAGATTAAATTCCTTTCACTTCGGAACAGTCTCAGCCCAGTGATTTGGTATGTACCAAAAATGTCTTTTTATATATTGTAAAATTATAAAAAAAATAATTTAACCCGGCTGCTTGTTTAGGAATAAATACATCCCAAAACAGGTAATCACGTTTTACTTTCATAAGATCAAAAACGTCCCAGAGCGGCCTTACATTTTAAAGCTATATATCTCTCTTCCTCTCATGAAAACATATGTATGTATTTTTCTTTTAACAAGAAAGAGAACGAAATAATGCTTCTTATTTTCTTTCAAATATGAAAGCCATCTTGCATAGGTATTTTACAATGTCGATCCAAAGTGACGGTTTGACTGGCTTACGCGCGAAACCGAGGCTTCCGGATTGTGAGGTGCGAATATATTGAACCAAACAGACGGTTTAAAGAAACAAACAGTGTTCTACAGAGGTTTGCAATATTACCACGATACGAGAAGACGAGCAATGCTTTTAAAAAACGGGTCAATTTCCAATTTTAAATCAAAGAAGATGCTACGATAACTACTTTGAAAAATATTTTGCCTTTATCACAAGCATTATCACATGCAGCGTGCTGCATTTTTAAAATTAGCCTTCGTGTTTTCAAGCGCGAGTTCACACAGCATTTGAGTGGTAGAAAATCGTTAAACACGAAAAGATTTTAATGTTTTAGTACGACTGTAAAAGTAATGGGTGATTTAATTATTACTATCAATTCCACTTTTCGTGGTAGGTATCTTTAATTCTCAGGAAATGATATAACTTTACAATCTTAAGGGCTCAATTAATTTCCTGATCATGTTCCAGTACCTAATTATGACTCTAAAACGGACAGCCTTTCCCTTGCAATAAACTGTTTGATGGCCAAGTAATAAAGTGCGAAGAGGATCAAAACAATTTTCATTAAAATGGTGGTGTTTTAATTGTATCAATAAATTTAACAGGCTAATTAATTTTATACAACGCGCTGTTTTACAATCTGCTCGAAGCATTAGAGACAAAGGTTTCGATCACGATTTCAATTGGTAATTAAAAAATGCGCTGTTTGCATCTACTGTATGTACTGTACTATTTAGAAAATGTTTTTAAGCATAACAGTGATTATTTGGTTGGTACTATCAGTTTGCTGTAAGCACCTTCATAATTAAGTTGTGAAGAATTTTTATAGGATTAAAATTGACGATCTCCGTGGCCGACTAGTTAAGATCCTCGTACAGAGATTGCTGGTTAGAATCACGGGAATTATTATTTTTTTATTTATTTTATTTTATTTATTTTTTTATTTTTTTTTTAAATTGTACAACAGATTTTTTATCCAATTACTGTACAATTTTCTCATTTTGACAGTCTTAACCCCTAGGAAGATGATTATTGTACAAAAAAATCTTAAGGCTATCTAAAGAAGAGTTATATATATCTAGTGTTTCCGATATTTCGTTCACAGAACCATTCCTCTTGTCATGCTATGCTGTGCTAGAAAATCTGTTCTACCGTATGGTATTTTGAACAAGTCGTGTCGACGACTACGGCTGAAATTTTCAGGCACGTATAAGCCATAACATTCCAAGAGGAATGGGCTGTCAATATGGTTATGGATTATGTTAAAACTATGGTGAAAAATTTAAACTTTTCTATGGTGCATGAATCTCGGGTACGTTCCATTCATCCGCATATAGACATACCCAAGGAACTTTTTCTGAATTTGTTCTAGCATATTAATATATTTAGCTTGGTGCGGAGTCCACACACCACTAGCATACTCCAGCTTACTTCTTATGACTCCATCGAACATGGCTATCATTGCATCTGGGTCATCAAATTGCTTACATATTCTGATGATGAAACCCAAGAGTTTGTAGCACGCTGGAGTGAGCCGTGATATATGATCCGAGAATGTCAGTTTGGGATCAAAGACGATACCGAGATCTTTAAAGCTATTGACTCGGCATAATGTTTTCCTTTTAATGTTGTATTAAAAAACTATGGGCTTCTGGGAGCGGGTATATGTCATAGTTACACATTTTTTTGTATTGAATTCTAATTTGTTTTTTTACTGACCATTCTGCAATAGCATCAAGGTCAGATTGCATTTTTAAGCAGTCATAGTAACAGATTATTTCCATCAAAAGTTTGAGGTCATCTGCAAATAGAAGACATTTGCAATATTTTACACAAACCTGGATGTCATCTATAAGTATAAGGAACAGCAAAGGACCAAGGTTTGAACCTTGGGGAATACCTGATAACGCCGGGAATTGTTTAGATTCATGTCCATTTATTATTACATATTGACTTCTGGCTTTTAAATAGGACGCGAAGAATATAAGTGTTTGTTAATCGAAACCAAGTTAATCGAAATCAAATATTGTTTCGTATTATTTAATATATCCAAAAAATGTGTATATGTATTTATTTATTGATGCCCTATTGGGCTTTTACATATCGAACACAAATTTCATTTATAACAACAGTATTATATAAATATAAAAGATTACAAAATATATAAATAAAGCATAAACTCAAAATAATAAATAAGAATATATCTAATGCTAAATCCAAATGGGTGACTTTAGAGAACTCGTAGTTACAATTCGTATAGTTACAAGCAACAAAAACAAAAAATCAAAAAACATTATTTTTTACTTAATTACTCGTTGTTTGCATCTAGAATACGAACAATAAAAAAAAACAAAAGAAAATCGAAATAAAATAAAATTATTTCTCATTAATTTACATATAAAAAGTGGTGGACTAATTTGGCTTTAAATGCATCGAAGTTTAAATTAAATATGTCGGCGACATCAGTTAGTTCATTGCCCAATCTATGTATTCTTTCTATCACAGAATTCATAGCGAAGTTATAGTTGCAGAATAAAATATTTTGGTATATTTTGGAGGTACCTATATGTATAAATAAACCTTGAATGAAAAAATTTATGCAATAAAAGGAGATGAAATATTTTTCGTCTTTCAGATAATTTCGATAAGTTAAGTTTACTGCGTAAATTGGCATAATTGATTTCAATAATAGGAATACCAATTTGAAATGAATAAAGCGTTAAAAAATATTTTGAATTTTTTCAATTTGTAAACAATGAGAGTTGAAATGAGGACACCAAATGCTTGAATTGTATTCAACCTGACTTCAAACCAGAGATGTGTATAGTAATTTTATGGTTTTTATGTTATTAAAGTATTATTTGCGGTCCCTTCCAGGGTGATAGATTCTCTCGGTATCACCCTGGTGAAATACCACCACTCATGAGAGAAACGTAGCTTGAAATGCCGGGTACTTCCCCACCTTTCTCTTTCGCATGTCCCTCTCGCTACTCCCATCAGCCTCACATCGTACCCCAATTGGAGATGCTATAATTCCACTAGCTTCGGACAGTGGTGAGCAGATCGTATTCTTGGAAAGTTTTTAAAATACTATATGAATACAACAGTTCTACAGTAAAGTCTGCAAGGAACACATAAATATATAAATGGATTTTGTAAACTGAGAACATGAGAGAATTTCAGTTTGTTTTATAAAATTTCTTTGGTAAAGACAGAGCATGGAGTATTTTTATTACAACATTATATTTTCTGTGAGTGACGGAAAGGTACAGACAAATCCTGATAGAATGTAATAAACGTTGGTAAAAGTTTAAAGCGATTTCTTAGTAGATAATTTCCTTCCTGATTTTAAATAACAGAACAAATAAATATAATAATACTAGCAGACACGGCCACACGTTGCTGTGGCTAACGAAACACAACGCCATTACCCGACCTTTATAAAATCCACACTACCGCGCTGCCTGAATTGAATATTTGAATTTCTCGCCTTTTCTCTACTAAAATAAGCATGTATTATACATATAAACATTCCTCTTCAATCACGCTATCTGTTGGTGAAAACCGTATGAAAATCCGTTGCGTAGTTTAAAAGATTAACGCGCACATACATTTTGAGCGATTTCATTTTATACTATCTAATGTCTAATGATTATCAGAGACGCCTAAAGCTTCGAGCAACTTTTAAAACTATTTATTTTAAAATATTACATCAACCGTTAAATTGAATTTTGTCAGGAGTTGAAAATATTACCGAAAAATATCTGAAGGTCGATCTAAATCCTTCAAGGACTACCGATCAAATGAAGGATAGACATTTCGCACGACTGGTATCAGGTAGGGCTCGCCACGTGACTCGCGGTTTCGACGGGTCGGAACATTTCGAAAGAATAAAATATTATTATCGTGGAGTAAGCAATTTAAATGGGTAGGTAAGTAGAAATACAAAAAAATAAAATAAAAGCACACCGCATCACAGTTAAGTGTCATAATAAGTTGCTATTGCTTTTTTCACGTGACAGTTAAATAATAACAACGCCTTCGAAATGGAAAAAAATAATAAATACATAATTAAATTATCGTGTTTTATAAAACTTTATTACTTGGGCTGAATAATTTTAAGAAAGGTTGGGAACGAACGAACGTTGGTTAGTTATCCCTTCAATCTTTTAAATAGTGTTACCTACAAGTCCCAGACGCAACAATTTCGTGAAATTTCCAAAGACGTTACATACTTGAAATTTCGGAATGCTTCCGATTTGTTTTAAATGTGCATTTACAAACACATTTCTTATTTTTGAAGTTGTCATTAGAAGAAATACTATTTTAGAAACTAAATAAAATTATCGTTGAGATGGTGTTGAAATAAACATTGACATTTCTAAATAATAAAATTTTAATATCAGACTTCAAAATGTTAACAAAAAAACTTATCGAAACATTTTGACTCAAAACATCTTTAATTTTGAAAGAATTCGATTTTGGAAAACACATTCCTATTATAGGTAATTGTTAAGAAAACTGTTACTTCACTTTTTAAGCCGTTTATACAATAAAAAAATAATAATATTTTTTTAACTTTCAACTGTCAACGAAAAAATTCCACCAATTTGCAATCATATACCTTGACAATTTTTTTGGATTTTGGATTTGGAATCTGCCCTTCAGAACCTCTAATGGAATATGATGTTTGTGGCTACTAATGTCTTTCCGAGGCTTGAGGGGTTAAGGCGCCGTATACCCGCTCAAAAAGAAGATAGAGAGACACGTAATTACGAATGTTGGAGAGAGCGCGCTAATATTTAAAACGACAAAATTGAAGCGAAAATTGTGAAAATGTTTAATCTCTTGGGGAACATCTAAAGTAGCATTTAAAGAAACACTGTGAATTTTTTCATACATGTAACTTCTAAAATAAGTGAAATGAACGTGTTTATAATAATTTTCGGAGCTTGCGATTTTTTTCCATCGAGGGAATTTCATATAATTTGCCTTTCGACGTGGTAACGTCTAGATATTATCTTAAAAACATGTACATATATATATTTTGTAAAACATGTATATATATATATATTAAGAGCTTAAAAACAGCAAATGTTTAAGGGAGATATGTAAGAAATCGGTAGAAATTCGGGTAGCGGCGGCTTAAGAAATAGATAGGTGGTTTATCCTATCAAAGCGTTTGCTCTTTCGAAAGTAGATCAAAAAGGGTATATGTAATATTTTGAAAGTTTATGATTTAAAGAACTTTTTACGGTTTAAAAATGCCTAAATTCTGATATTAATATTGTAAATCTATGTCTCGTTACTCTGCGGAGAATCCCATGAAATAATCCACAGAATCCTCGTAAGGCCGTAATCCCCAAACGAACCTAGCTAAAATATTCCACATCATATCAGATCTAAATTCTAATTTAGTCATGACTGATTTAAGACATGTGGATCATCCATGATTTGATTTTTTACATAGGTACTGCTACGGACCTACCTACATAAAAATAATATCATGGATGATCCGCATGTCTTAAATGAAATCAGTCATAACTTTATTTCTAGAGAATCGAACAAAATTAAGTAGGTTAGCTTGGGTCAACGAGATGTTCAATATCCAATTCATGTTGGTGGGTAGTTACCTACCTGTTATATACCTATGTAGGTACTGTAGGTAGTAAAAATCGGATTCTCAACCCTGGCCGATGCCTTAAAAGTAACGACTTTTTCGCTGTTATTCGAGAGAACTGGAATCGAAGAATGAAATTGTCGCTACAATAATACGCCGCCAAGACTCGGACAAACTTCACCCCTTGAGCTCGGGCACCCCTGCTAAATCATCAAACGTAGTAATCATAACGTAATCATAAACATTGGATTACCAGGTGTTGGTTATTCAATGAATGGTTCCCGGGGCAGCCTCCCAAATTGAAGATTAAATCGCTGTGGATTTAATGCTCACTTGCTTTTAAATTTTGCCGTCTTAGGAAATTGAACTTACGAACAAATTTACAATACAGATATTAAGAGATTTACAATACCGAATTTATCTAGGCGTACAGATATTTAGAGATTTATAACACAGAATTTATTTTTTGCCAATGGATATTTTTGGTGATGTTTTACCTTAAAACCTTTTTGTTGTTGTGGATATCTCACAAGAGTCCTAACCGCTCCCGTCTGGAGCCAGTGAGACTACTGCATGCCCAAATTGGGTATGTTGTGAGGCTGAAAGTATTGGGGAGGGGAAGGAGGCGGGGAAGAGGAAGTATCTGGCTAAGAGAATCTGGTCACCAAACACGGCTAAAGCCATTTCAAGCAACGTTTCAATTATGAATGGTGGTCTTACACCAGGGCGATTCTGATAATATCTTCCACTCTGGAACGTGCCGCAAATATCAGTATATTATTTTTAAAATAATTAAATGTGAAATGACACAAATCAATCAAATAAAATTTATTTGCACACGCTGGGATTCGATCCCGCGATCTTCGGATTGTGAGTCAATGATTGTGTTACCCCTCGAGTCGAGACTCTCAACTACAGCGGCGGCCTTATAAACGTGTCAATATCATTACTTTTATTTCTATCGATTATTTTTACGAATCAGAAACAAATAATGAGATTTATAAACCTATTTATCATGCTAACAATTTAGATAAGACAAAAAATCGATATATGAAGGAGATTCCCTCTATAAACAACAACCAAAATAAAAGGACCATTGAATTAAAATTACTAATTTATTTGTTATACCTATCGGCGGCAGTATAATATATCCTATCCATGGAGTGGATTTCAAAAAAATGAGAATTAAATATTTTTATACAATCTAATACAATTTAATTATTATACAGAGGCAGCCTTCTACTTCAAAATTATCATCATCATTACAAATATTGGAATTGATGTTAAGTGTAAATGAAGCCCAGTCGCACCTTCGAGAGTACAAGAAAGAGAAGAGACTACTACTCGCGAGTTCTGTTATAAAGTTTGCGGAACCAGAAACGGAAACGGAAGTAAAAAAACTTGCGGAACTTCTGCAGAAGCGGAAGCGAAAACGGAGTTCTGTTGCAACACTAGTATGGAAAATATATTCCTGTATAATTTAGTTAACAATAATATTCAATACCCAGAGTTATCATCATAAAATTCAATTTAATATATCTGCGCGTACAACACGCTCTTCTGTCCTGTTCAGGATGGATCAATGCAAGACAAACCGTAAGCAGAATTCTTGTCTGAAGAGACTATACAATAGTTACAACAGCGTATTATCCGATGTGGACATTTTCAATTCCGAACTTACCAAATATAAGGGGTACATACGTAAAAGAGTATTTCTCTGATGTTTCATGAATATATTATGTGTCTATGTTTCGTATGTTTCTATCATTTATACTTATAATTCTGTTATGATTCGATTTATATGTACAACTTGGCTTCTTACGGTTACCCAATGTATTGATATTTTTGTGATTTATGTAAATTTTAGTTTTATATACTTAATCTTTTGTTTTATAAAATTTTTGGTCTCATACTCCTTCATTATCAATTTTATTATTTCGAATTTTTTATTATGCTGTTTAATCAGAGGTAAAGTCACAAGGAGGAAATCCATAATTGGTTTTATTTTGGCTATACAAACATGTACAAACTGGAAAAATGTTAACTCTCAATTTCCCGAAAAAAAAATCATTGTTTGTCTGAGCTGCTATGGACCGCTGTCAAGACTTCAATTATCGTTTTATCAATTATCTATTTTATTGCTCCAAAGCGCTCATTATTTGTAAAAAAGGTAGAAAATAACAAATTAACGGCTGTAAAACACGATACGAACTTCATACGAACTTCATGAACGAATCAACCTGTGGAAAGGTGGAAACTTGTAACTGGAGTTGCGCTTTATTCTCTGCTTCAACTTATGTTACTTGACTTAAACTCAACTTAAATTTAGCAGAGTACGTGCTCCTCGGTGGAATAAACTTGTCGGCTGTTGCAAGATGATAAAATAGAACGATTGTTTGTCTTCCCCTAAAGTGCTTGTGAGATTAATTAGCCTGGATAAATGTGTTGCCATTAAAGTTAAACGTTAAACAGCTATTCGCAGTCAACAACAACTCGGAATAATATTTATTGTTGCTTTGTCTATTACACGAATTTCCAACAATTCAGCATATTCGAGATAAACAATTGCATGTTCGAAAACAATCGTTCAAGTTAATTAAACCTACATAAATAGACATCCAATAAACAAAACATTTCATACTTAGGTGATACTCAGAAAACCGAAAGGTTATCAGAAGTATATTATTATTGAATGATTCTCGAGTTAATTAATCCGTATATTTTTAGAATTCCCATTAACCGAATACTTTTATGAATGATTAGAATACTGAGAATTGTGAAAGGATATCAGAAAGTGTTCATGATTTTTGTGGTTGGTTTACTTATCCACTGGAGCGATAGCACAATTTAAAACTACTTTCTCCGATTGCTCGAAATTTTCAGCCCACATTAAAAAAAATCATACTTCCGAATTTTAATATGTAGACAAACAAACTGATTATAGTTCTATATATCCAATGAATTCACCTATCTTTTGTCGATTATCACATATTCGTAGGATTTATAAAAAAAATATTATTAAGTCCTAAACTTCTACTTAATTACTTACAAATAAGTGTAAATTTGCCAGAATTGGCAGCAAAGCAATTCGAGGTATTTCAAATAGTGCCATATTGTGGATAAAAGCGCTCCAGTAGTAATAAGAATAACCAGTTTGATAATTCGGTAGGCCGAAACGCATGACATTCAACTAGCGGTACTAAAACCCTCAGATTAATTTGTTCGGTTTTCGAAACAACTCATATAAGTGTCATAGTGTCTCACTTACTATCATGGTTAGAAATATGATCTAACCGGTGTTAGAGAGAGAAAATACCAGATTTTATATTAAAATCTAAAGGTTAACCGCGAATTAACTAAAATGCGCAAATTTATGAAACCAAAGTTTTCAACCGTAATTTGAAAAAAAAAAATATTTTGAGAATTTTACATTAACTAATTTTACATGAAACGATAAAAAGTGAGTAGACGATAATATTTGTAATAATATAATTTTAGTTAGAAAAAACGATAAGTCGTGCCATTTTTAAAACGTTCTTATGTTTGAATTATAAATCTTCATATTTAAAAAAATAAACGTTTGAAATTAATGAATTACTTCGTTTTTACCACCTTTATTGTTTATAAAACCGACATGTTTCGTCAGCAAAGCTGACTTCTTCAGGGTATTGACAGAACTAAAAATAAACGTTTATTTCGAGTTACAAAATTTGGAAGACTATTTCATCACCTTTTAAAAACGGTTTTTACACAGGAAAAAAAATAGGAAATATTTTGACCTTTCGACAAAATAGGCCAGAGACTTGAGGGGTTAAATTATTATTTAAGATCTCAGAATGCTTGAATAGAATTTCCCAGTAGTTAAAGCCTCAATTTTAATTGTTTTTTAATTGCCGGTATGTTAAATCGGAATACGGTGGAGGTTTAGACAAATTAATACTTTGCAAACAATATTTTCAATTATTAATTGTATTTGTGTTCAATTCGTAGAACTCCATTTAATTTTTTAAAATTTAATTAAAATTAAATTTGTTAATGTTATTATCAAGCTCTATAAGTATTTTAGTAAGACTTTTTAAAATGATCTTGACAGTTTGAACGTGGTCTTGTAAACCGAAACAGCTGTAACAAAAATACTTGCAGAGCTTGATAATAACATTATCAAATTCAATTTTAATTAAATAAAATTAAAAAAAAAAATAATTTAAAAAAAAATCTAATTTGTTTCGACATTCAAAGCTAAGGAAAAATTCTACGGACGAAAGAGTTGGAACATCAACTGAACATACAGTACACGTATTGGAGGCTTTTAAAACATTCGAAGAAAAACACGTTTAATAAAACCATAACAGCTCTTCATTGAGGATTTGAAAAAACGTGCCTTACACCGCATATAAAAACGTACGCTCAATTCAAAATTACAAACGTTTTATTGAAACGCCCCCAAATATAGAGGAAAAAGACAAGAGATTCTCCAGAGTCGGGACTGATGACTGTCATTAAAGCTCTATTAAGGCACTCGGCCTCTAATAAAGCTCTCCAAATTACAAGAGAACTGCAGGTCGATCGTGTGGGAACCGCAGAGCTTTTGAATATTTTATCTTTAGTAGATATGAACTCGCCAGCGTGAGGATCAGGCGCTCCTCGCACGACCTGATCTGAGGGAATTGCTCAATCACTTGTAACTTGCGGCTTTATAGAATGGTTTTAACCGGTGCTTCATGCGAATTGAATGATTATCACATTAAGATTGTATCTCCCGGAAGCTCCGCAGGTGTATCCACATTACAAGAAGCTGTACTGAAGCGTGAAAGCTGCTAAAGTCAACATGTTATTATAAAATTATGGTATCGTTTTATTGTAACAGAAACTGTAAATGTTACAGTTATTAATTTAAGATTATCACTGCGGCAGAGCGTCTTTTCCTTTATTAGTTCCCATCATTTCCATGTGTTAAATTAGTATAGTTTTACATGTGTAATGGGTACATACGAATATAAAGAATATAACAAATGTAAGTAATGAGAACCCATTAATGCGCTGTCTTTGTGTAGGGTAATATATAAAAAAATACCTTTATGTGCACATGGATCATCAATCTTTTTATTGAGTTACATATATTATTTGTGTAATACTTGTTAAGTAAGTAAAAGTAAGCTGAAATACAAATTACGTTTCTTTAAGAGTAGAAAAAATCAAAATTTAGTGAAAAAAAAACATTGAAGATATAGTATATAAGTGTACGCAATATTGTAGATAAGTGAAACGCAAAATTTCACAAATAATTTATAAAAATAGTGTTCCAATATCTAAATCAATCAGAAATAATTTTATTTATATTTTTACTCATTTGAATTTATTGTGGTAGAAACCAAAAAACTAAAGAAACAGGTATATGTTTAATTTGGTTTAAGTTTGGGAGTATGAAACACTAACTAATTAGTCATCACGCCGTTTCATCACGCAGGGGTAGGCAGAGAGAACGCCAGATAACTCGGTCTTGGCCCGCACTCGTTGCCTCACTCACAATCATACATACTCTTCTATTATTGTGACTTTTGATATGGCCTGATTCACTTGATCGTGCCATGTCTTCGTCGGGCGTCTCCGACTGCTTCTCCCGATCACATTTGAGTCATATATTCTTCTTACACTACTTTCTTCGTTCATACGCTCTACGTGCCCAAACCATCTGAGAGTCCCTTTCTTAATCTTACTTATTATGCTTACATCAGTCTTGCATTCTTTGCGGATCTCCACATTTCTCACACGATCATACATGGTGTTACCATACATACGCCTCAGGGATCTCATTTCAACAGTATTCAGTTTACTTTCATCCTTCCTCTGCCAGGGTAGGCAGTCTTATTGCTAACTCTGTATTATCCTTTATTTCGAAGTTATTTTGGTATTTAAATACGTGTTACGTGGTTTACAGTCGGTATAAATAATTTACGGATATTAAATATTTTAGATTATTTGCATAATAGTTTAATAATATTTGAGTTCTTTGAAAGTGCCTAATAAAAAATGCAACCGTTTTATGGTTTCCTCCTTTCTATCTTAAAATTCGGACAGTGCAGGTAATGCACGAACAAGAAAAGTCTTGTGAAAACTGGTGTTTGTTTTGCAGTTAGGTAGTATGCAATTCTGCCCCCGAGGACCAGTGGCGTATTGCCACGTTGAGCGTTGCCCCTAACTTAGCCCTGGGGTGCTGTTCCGAGTATCTCTGGAGTTGTTATTTGAAATGTTTATTTAACCTCCAACTCGCAAAGTTTTATAAGTAAAGTTGTAGATACATATTTGATAGAAAGAAAAAATAAGTTTTGTAAAGAAATATTCACAGCATAAAAGACACAAACTTCGGTAATGTTGTATCGCAATTCCTTAAGGGTCCGCTACCCGAATTTCTACCGATTTCTTGCATATCCCCCTTAAATATTTGAAGTTTTAACCTCTTAAAAAAATATATGTTATTTTCTAAGATAATGTCCATACATTCCCCACGCCGCGCCGAAACGCAAATTATGTAAAATTCCCTCGATAGAAAAAAATCGCAAAGTATGTTCCGAAATTATTTTTTTCAAATCTGTTTCGGTTATTTTAAAAGTTATATGTATGAAAAAATTCACAATGTTTCTTTAAATTGTACTTGACACAGCCCCCGCGAGATTTTTGCTCTATTTTAAACGAGTCGTGTCTTATTAAACATTTTCGCATCGATTTTGTTGCTGTAAATGTTAGCGTTCTCCTCTAACATTCGTAATTTCGTATCTCTCCGTCTTCTTCTTTTCGGACCCCGTTGCAGAGCTTTAATAAGATTTTCACACGAATGATTCTCTCAAAAGAATTTCAAAATTAATCGTTCGTTTTTGTCTTGCGTTTTTGTAAACTTTTTCGAAAACTCTAAAATTTCGGTAGGAGTTAAGTATATACAAAGGTTTTACCAGTACCATCCTGGCTGTTGAGAGTGAACAACGAAATGAACACTGCAGCGCCACAGAAATATTCCTGGAGGGACGAATGCACTCTTTTAGAGCAGTTTTCCGCCACCGCATGAGAAGCTTTTGGCGCAGACTACGTGAAACGAAGAATACCATCATCACTTCTGTGATTGTCTGGATGGAGTCCACCCCTGATGGCCCTTTGGAGACAGGACCACGGTCAAATATATTCCACGTATGGCATTTGCATTTCATATTTTTTACTTATTTTCTGTTTTTATTTGTCAATTTGGGAGGCGGATATGGTTACCGCCGCCCCTCCAATTATTCAATGGATAACCAACACCTCTGCCATAGTTCACCCTAAGGGGGCATACATTAATTACGTGAGCAGTTTTTCTTTCAATCTAGACCCCCTCCCCTTGATGAGATAAATTTGGGCCACTTTGTAATTCTTTTCAAGTAGACTTGAAATTTGGCTGACCCCCCCCCCCCCCCCTTTTGAGCTCACGTAATTAAGTGTTGTCCCCTAAGTGGTTCGCTATGTTTGATTCAGCAAGGGTGCCCGGATTCATGGGGTGAGATTTACCTAGGTCTTGGGGGTGAAAGCGTTTGCCCACTTACCGCGTGGTGGGCTGGACCAGGAAAGACTGCTTAAGGGAGACCTAACCTAGACTTCTCCAGCTGGACTCTTTCGATCCATCAGTTTGCACCGTAGTGGTAGGGATGGATTCTTACGTCCATCACTCCTGAATACATTGACCCCCAGATTCCTATCCACCCTCCATACCTTTTTCCTTCCCAGAACTAACTCTCCTTCCTTTCCCTAAAAAGACCCTCCCCCCATCATACCCAAAGATGACATCGACCCTCTGAGGGATTTTTTTTTCTGAGGACCTTCTGCGTGGAGCTAAAGTAAACAAAAATATTTATTTGTACTGTTAATTTGTTTCGAATCATGGAAGACATTAAATTGCACTTCGACTGCATACATTCCGGAATAAACTATAATTATTACTATTAAAAATATCTTCAGACCGGTTTTTCGACTTGTGTAACGAATTATGAATAACGAATAATATCAAGTACACAAATATGCATATATTCGAATATAGCCGTACGAGTAAAAACAGAAAAAAGAACAAAAAGTTACACATCAATATTTGTGCTCCACGTTTTAGCGAAATTACTTGATGCGCATTCTTTCCGTCTACCCTTCAAAGAGAACATTGTTTTAAAATGTAACATATACAAGAATTCTAGAACTAGATAACCGATACTAAGTTCAGCCAACATTTTTCTTCATAACGCTTCATTACTTTACCAATCTATCAATTTAGATATATGTATGAAAGCGCTCTGTACATTCAAACAGGTATTCAATGGTGCACAACGGTTGATAAAAATCAAACACTACACATATCGTATATTCGGATATTTCCAGTGGCTTCCGATGCACACACATTCAATGCACCTAATGGCGCGGAAACTGTTAAGATTTGGGGACGTATGAACAGAACATTATATTTTTTGACGCGTACTTGCACGATAAATTATGTTATTTACCCATAAGTTAAGAAAAGTGGCGTTAAATCGACGACCTATACAATCTTAAGTTCGTTTTGAGTAGGCCGGTGATCCGTGAGAATTTTTTTATGGAAAAATGTACGAAAAGATGGAACATCTATACACATAAAAATCAAAATATGCTTGCTTATATGTATGTAAGTTGTTTATGTATTTTTATTTATTTATTAATTTTATTTTAGTAATTTGTACATTCAAGTTTACAAATTTCTAATTAATTAAAATATTTCATATTGCAAACTAAATTTTATGTAGTTTTATGTAGCTCCTACAATACGCCTTGAACTTTCCAATTGGTGTGGACTTTAAAGTTTCTGGTAGCGTGCTATATAACTTCATACCTTTGTACAGTAAACTGTTCTGCATATTCGCCTTGATATTTTTTTGAAGCCTGATTTCCTTACACGTCCTTGTGTTATGTCTGTGAATGTCCTTGTTAAATATAATTTTATTTGAGAATTATTTTGCTAAAATGTTGTTAATTATTTTATGCATAAATATCATTGTATTCAAGGTCAGCATCTGTTTCACGGTTAGTCAATTCAGTTCCTTTAACATTTTGTTTACTTTTGAAAATCTATTTCGCCGTAGTATTATTCTCAATGCCGTATATTATTCTGAGGGAGCGGTCCGTATCGGTAGAGAGAAATGAAAAGCGTCAGTCGATGTATGAGTTTATTGCTACGTAGTTTTATTGTTGCTACGTAGCGGAGGTCGATGCGGAGCGGAGTGACAGTGGTGCTGCTGCGCGATGATGAGTGAAGGAAGGTCAGGAGACTACGGCGGTGAAGATCACTGGTTTTCAGGGAGCCGGCGTGTTGCACTACACCATGGCGGTGTAGAATGACCTTGATCCAGGCGGTCGACCGTCGTCGCGTTGACGAGGTATTGGCGGCTGTGTGTCCAGTGGTTCAGAGCACACACGTGACGCAGGAAGGAACCTTGAGAGGCGATGAGGATGCTGGCGCGTTGCCGGTTGCGGTTGCTGCTCGTTGCAGGATGCTGATGCTGGCGCGTTGCCAGTTGTTGTTGCTGCTCGTTGCAGGATGCTGATGCTGGCGTGTTGCCGGTTGTTGTTGCTGCTCGTTGCAGGATGCTGGCTCGTTGCCTGTTGTGTTGCTGCTCGTTGCAGGATGCTGATTGCCATCTCATGTCGAGATGGTAGTTGGAGAAGTTCCTCGAAGGTGCTGGAATGTTCCTGGGTCACGCTGGATATGTGTTGTATCACTTGCTGACTGCGCGCGAACGATATCAGCCCGCGTGGGCGGATATTGCGTAGCGACACTGGAACACCGCCCGATGTGTAGTAAACATTCAAAATACCTTGTTTCCACCCTCGCGAAGTTTCTGGATTATTACAACCACATCTGAAAAGTTTTTGAATCATTACAAAAACTCTTACGAAACTTTCAAAAATGTCACAATGACATTTTGCAAACCATTCAATCAAAATTCAATTTTCGAATAAACTCTTTAAATGAATGAATTTACTTGAAGTACTAAAAAAGTAAGAATTATAGGTATCTGTGTTAGGTACCAAATTTGATTAATTGTTCTTATAATATACAAAAATGAATGTTTGTAATATATGAAAAATGAAAATTTGCTTAAAAAAATTGTAATAGGTGGCACACGAGCTGTTTGAAAACTGAATGTACTGGGACTGAATATATGGAACGCTGGAGGGGTGTTGGCAAGACGGCGGAGCGGGAGAGCGGGTGGGAAGGCAGGGAAGGTGGAGGGGGAAATAATTTATTTATTAGTGGCATTGCAACGCATACGCAACGATTTTTTTTTTCAAATGTTATCATTCGTAGAGTTTGACGCTTGTGCCATGATAGATAAATTAAGCTTTCCGAGAACCTTGCGAACCCGATGCTTTATACAACTTAGCCGTTAACGATTTAACATTATATTATGATTATCATATATTATGCATATCTTATATATATATATATCCTTTTGACCTGACCAGAAAATTTACTAAGTAAATATTTTGTTTTCGAACATTCCCCAAGGATAATATTCGAATGTACACGAAACTTTAAATTAAATGAAATAATTCATGATGAGGGAATACGAAGTTTTATTGTAAAGTTTACCAAAACAGTGATTCTCAAACTAGAAGTCGCAACCCACTAGTAGTTACTGATCTTCTTGCAGATGTCTGGTAATATTTCGATTTTTTTTTTTTACAGTGAATACCGCACAAGAATCTCAACTGCTCCCGTCTGGAGCCAGTGAGACTATAGCATCCCCAATTGGGGTATGTTGTGAGGCTGAAGGTAGTGGGGAGGGGAAGGAGGTGGGGAAGAGGAAGGTTGGGAAGTACCTGGCTATTCAGATCTGGTCACTAAACACGGCTAAAGCCATTTTCAAGCAACGTTTCGATTCTGAATGGTGGTCTTACACCAGGGCGATACTGATAGTATCTTCCACTCTGGAACGTGCCGCAAATATACTAAATATTATTTTTAAATTAATTAATTGTGAAATAACACAAATTAATCAAATAAAATTTATTTGCGCATGCCGGGTTCGAACCCGAGACCTCCGGATTGTGAGTCAAGAGTCTTACCCACTGGACTACGGAGGTCTAAAAATAAATATAAATAACTATAAATATTTAAAAAAAAAATCAATATGTTACATAAATTTATTGAATCAGATTTTCATTTGGTGCAGCGGTAAGGCGCTTGACTCGGATTCCGAAGGTCGTGGGATCGAATCCCGGCGTGGCAAATAAATTTTATTTGATTAATTTGTGTATTTCACCATTTATTCATTTAAAATAATATATAGTATATTTGCGGCACGTTCCAGAGTGGAAGATACTCTCAATAGGGGATGCCATAGTCTCGCTGGCTGGAGCAGTTGGGACTCTTGTGCGGTATTCAAGTAAAAAAAAAATAATAATTGAAGTGAAAGCAAATTGTCGTGCGGAACTTGGGTTGACGACACAAAGAACATTCGTCAATCGCCAAACAGTTTTGCTTTATAAATAAGTTCTTCAAACTTATTTTATTGCACTATTTTAATTAAAAACTAACTTTTTTTTTTTTTATGTTCTTTATTCAGTAAAGTTTATATATTACAGTAAATGGATAGTTTTTTGGCCATCACACTAGGCACATGCCCGTGTTGTACTTAAAAATTCTATACCTAATTTTCAATGTATATTTATTACTTTAAATTTTCTGCTACCGATTTCGACACATCCGTATCATTCACTAGCAAACTTAAAACTAACTTAAACATTTTATACAAGTACAAAAATTATTAGATTTAATTAGGTGGAGGTAGAGGGAGGAGTGAGTTGAGAGAGGGAAAGAACGGTGGAAGGAGTCAACATTATATGGAAACATTGTTCATAAGGGAGATTTACAGTGTGCTTTTATTTTATTAACTAAATTAACACTTAGTCCTTCTTCCACTCTTCCACTTCCACTACCCCCACCTAATTAAATCTATTAATTTTTGAACTTGTATAGAATTTTTAAGTTAGTTTAAAGTTTGCTAGTGAATGAGACGGTTGTGTTGAAACAGTAGCAGAAAATTTAAAATTTAAGGTAATATTGAAAATTAAAACTCTTCAAAACAGAAATAGTAATTCTTACATAGTTAATTCCCAAGAAGTACAAAAAATAATATAATACTAAGTTTTAGCCATGTTTATTATTTAAAAAACCAACTTGCTTTGTACACAACGCTTTGGGGTTTACATAAAACAAATTACAACAATACACATAGACTTAGGTGTCAATAAATAAATAAAGGTGTCAGTAAATACTTTTCATGTTTTCGATTCGTTTTTAAATAAATGTTCTTAATTGTTTTGCTGGATATTTTTTTAATAAAATTAAAATAGTTTGAGAAGCCCTGGCCCAGAGGAAATTGTCTCTAGAGGCGACATATGGTTTTACTCCTGAACCAACTTTCGAAGTAAATGTTAAGTTATGAATAATTAATTAGGCACCTTCATACTTGAAGGTCTTTCCCGGAGAAGATACTGGTGAAAAGTACTCGTACCTACCTAAGTACATGAAAAATGTGTGCATGTAACTTTTAAAAGTATCTACCTCAGTGTGTGAAAAATGTGTGCATGTATGTAACTTTTAAAAGTACCTACCTGAGTGCATAAAAATGTGTGCATGTACTTTTAAAAGTACCTACCTGAGTGCATAAAAAATGTGTGCATGTAACTTTTAAAAGTACCTACCTGAGTGCATAAAAAATGTGTGCATGTAACTTTTAAAAGTACCTAACTGAGTGCATGAAAATTGTATGCATGTAACTTTTAAAAGTACCTACCTGAGTAATTGAAAAATGTCTGCATGTAACTTTTAAAAGTACCTACCCGAGTGCATGAAAAATGTGTGCACGTAACTTTTAAAAGTACTTAACTAAGTGCATGAAAAATGTGTGCATGTAACTTTTAAAAGTACCTACCTGAGTGTATGAAAAATGTGTGCATGTAACTTTTAAAAGTACCTACCTGAGTGTATGAATAATTTGTGCATGTAACTTTTAAAAGTACCTACCCGAGTGCATGAAAAATGTGTGCACGTAACTTTTAAAAGTACTTAACTGAGTGCATGAAAAATGTGTGCATGTAACTTTCAAAATGGCATATACTTCAGTAACGCCCCGGTGAAAGACCACCACTCAGAATCTAAACATTTCTTGAAATGGTTTTACCAGTTCTTTGTTAGCAGATATGAACAGCCAATTACTTCACCATTGTCATCTTTATCATCTCTTTTCCCTCCCCACAACGTTCAGCCTCACAACACACAAAAGGGAATGTGCTGTATACTATACAGTCCCACAGCAGCAGTTAGTGGATTCAAATAAAAAAAGTTATTTTATCGCATTTATAAATCAAACCATCAGAAAAAAACTGTAAGTATCAACCCATTGTCATTTTTTTTCAGGGTTTGCTAATACTTGCTATGCTTGAAGAACGTCGGCTGGCAGGCGTTTTTCCGGATTCGTACTTTCGTGAATCTCTCCGGGTATGGACAGATGGGTGGTGTGATGATTATTGTAAGTGGGAGTTGTAAATAATAATACCACGTTGTAATTTCTACCATGCGACTATATATTATATATGACGTCATTGCCTGTCGCGGTTACTTTGTCCCGGTGACTAGCTGTCACTGGATCCGAAAACGTGCTATTTTTGGAACCAGTTTCTATCGGATTTAAAAAAATGGTCACCAACTCTTAGACCGGGCGAAGCCGAACCAAAAGCCGCCAGCAGGGCCTAGCAGCAAAAACCTGCGGAGCGGCTTTTTAACTGCTAGTTTGGAATTATTTTTCGTGATAAGTGAACCATTAAAAATCACCCTATTAACAATTAGAGATTTCTCCATTGGGAATATTTGATTGAAAGCACTGCAAATCAGTTCCAGTCAACAATATGTGAAAAATTGAAAAACTAGTTCAATGAACACAAATTGGCTTTGAATTTAAGTGTCATTTTTAAAATTAGATCTGATAGTTTGAAGAATTCAGACAAACGATACAGAACCCATTCATATAATATTTTTCAGAAAATTATAAAATGAAATGCAGACTTTTTTATTTGTTTTAAAATATATTCAGTATAAGGAAGCTTTGACTGTCCAACAAGGAAAGTCTACCGTTCTAGGACAATCAAATTGACATATTCATATTAGGTTGGTAGGTACATTATCATTCATAAAGTATTAAGTAAAGTTAAGCTTCACAATTTGCATTTACATAATTATACAGCGGAGTAATAGGTTCTGGGATCAATTAATTAACAAGAAAAATTGTGTTCGAAGTGATTAAACAGGAAAAACAGTAAGTAAAAGAAAAATAAAAAGAAAAGAAAAAATTTGGAAATAAAAGAAATATATAAGGTGCTCGTAGTGCATAATAAAATTATCAAATAATATTTTTTTATAATGTTTCTGACTCTGTCCTGCCTAAATCTAGTAACCATTTTGTAATTTTTTTACTGAAGGATGACACTTCACACAGTTTTAGTTGTGAAAGGATTGTGTTATATAATTTCGGTCCCAGGTATGAAAATATCGTTTGATAAACAGCTGTGTTGCTTGTTGAAAAAAGAAATGTCAGTTCT
This sequence comes from Limnephilus marmoratus, assembly GCA_917880885.1. Classification (NCBI taxonomy): domain Eukaryota; kingdom Metazoa; phylum Arthropoda; class Insecta; order Trichoptera; family Limnephilidae; genus Limnephilus; species Limnephilus marmoratus. The sequence goes on from OU862923.1 coordinate 16,485,859, forward strand.
GCCCTTACTTCTGGTTTGATGTTCGTGATCGACTTTTTCATTTTATATTTGTTTTTATGTGCATAAAATATTATCTTTTTAACTTAACACTGCCGAACATCTAGTACATTAAATTCCCCGAAGAGAGCGTCGCTCGAATATCTGAAAGGTTTCTTCATTATAACACGTCAAATATATTTCTGTGCCTTCAATAACGAGTTTAATATTGTTTTCTTTTTACCCCTCCACCCAATACATCCGTAGGCTATGATCGAGTTGCAACGCCCGTAATATATATTTTTTAAGTAGTGTGTTTATAAAATTTCCCGCAATGAAATAAATAAATGAATAAGTGTACGCACTCTTTTTGCTACCTTTTCTATTTGGTATTTCCATTTTAGGTTATTGTCTGTTATTGATATCTAATAAAATTAACACACTCAAGAGTTTCACATTTACATGGAGAGTTATTATTTCCTAGATAAAAAATAAGTTTATAAGGATTCTTTACAAACTTACCTTGTTGGGGAATGTACATTGTTTTACAAAAGATGTTGATTAACTAAGGTGAAGTAATTTAAGTTTATGTCTAGAATAATAGATGATTCTTGGAGGAACTTAAAACTTTAAAAGTGAAATGGGAAGTAAGGCAGAAAGAAAACAAATATCTACGAAGCTAATAGGAAGGAAGCTACTCAGAAGCTTTTAGTACTCTCTCTGCAATATTTTCAGAAATTCGAGTGATGTTAAAACTTTCTGAATAAATTAAAAAGTGTATTATTTATCCATGACCCGCTCTTATCATAATACAACTTTAATCAAAATAAATCCATTAGATTAATTGGCTAATTGTTGTATACCAGCAGTTAAAAATCCGCTCGACACGAAAGTAGCTTTGTCACAAACTTCACGTTCATATCATCCATATCCAGCCTGGAGAGTTTCATGAAAATGCAAATCCAAGAGTATTTACTACTGCCCACCGACGTTCCTCATGCTAACTGTTAACGTAAGTGGCGCCATCTCTTGGCATTATTAGCTACTTGCTTTAATTCGGTTCTATTACGATAGTAGCTTACTCACAAATTTCACGTTCGCAGATGGTTTCCATATGGCGCGGCATCAGAGTGGTACTCGGAGTCCAATTCTTAAATTTCAACTGTACAGATATGCTACGGTATTACTACTGTCATATGATATTGCTTGTTAAGTATATACCTACAAAAGATTATTTTAATTATTATTGCTATTCACAGAGTACAACGCATTTTTTTTTCACCTAATAATCAACCTTACTAGATTTTTTTTACTTTAGGTCCACACAGGTGGCCCTGGGGAAAAGGAAATTCCCTCAAGGCCTATGTAATTTTTGTAGTAGATGCTGTGAAAATGGCATTTTTATGGAAAGGAATTAGAGAAAGCTCTGGGAAGGAAAAATATGAGGGGTGGGTAGAAAATCTGGGGGTCAATGTGTCCAGGAGGGACGGACGTATGAATCCATCAATCTCACTGCGTAAGGCAAAGGATCGAGAGAGCCCGGCTGAAGAGGTAAAAGGTTTCCCTCAATGAGTCTCTCCCGATCCAGCCCGCTACGCAGCAGGTGGGTAAACGCACCCACGCCTAGACAAACCTCACCCCACGAACGCGGGCAGCCCTGCTAAGTCATCAAACGTAGCGAACCACTTAGAGCGACCTGTGGTAGGGGTATTGGTTTTCCAATAAATGGTTTCCGGAGCGGCGGTACCAATACTCGCCTACCAAATAGGAACATTCATCACCTTTTATACTCTCGTTCTGCCGTCTCGCTGTTGCACATTTAAAAAGACGTTTAGCGTGCCACTAAAACCATTCTCACAATTTGAGTGAATCAATATGAAGGTAATATCTACATGCATAAACACAAAATGTTAGAAGGATTATAGAAAAAAAAACATGTTAAATGAGTTGTGAAAATGGGCAAGTTGGAATCTTTGAGAACGTATTGGAACAATATTTGAACCTATCAGAATAATAAATCATGCATTCGAACCCGGGTTTTTAAATTTCAACCCTACAGTTGCACGGCTATTAATACTGTTTGATGATTAATTGTTACAAAGAAGAAACAAACCAGGGCATAAAACTAGGTCTATTTTTATCAAACTTATTATTTAAGCCAAGGATGAAAAAATATTATGGCAATTCTCTGTCAAAACAAAAATTAGTACCTACTACAAATATTAAAAAATACGTATTGCTTAATAACGGCGAATAAATAAAATTGGGCGCCATGATAGCATAGCATTTTAGAGAACGTTTAAATCCGTTCTAAACTTCTTTTTCGTACGTGGAGATGCGTCGGTGGAGGTCATAAGGGGATGGAAATCAGCCAGTGGGTGGCATCGGGAGTCACTTGAAAATTCACTTCAAAAATTCTTAAGGCACAACTGTGACTGCACTGATTGCGGTTTGTGAGGACCATACAGTTGTATGCATACAAAATTATTAAATGTAATGTAAATGAGAAAAACAATTTCGAACAATTATAGTTCCGCATGCAAATACTTGTGAATGCGCTCGTTTCGTAGAAATTTACGGGAGATAAAACGATTTTTGATTCTGTTAGCAAACGACACAACTACTGCTTTAACTTCTGTTAATTTTAACTTCTGTTAATTAACTACGCCATAACTACATCCGCTTTTAAACCAAACTTATTCCCGAGTTAACATATTTACAGGAAATATGTTAAATATTGCAGTTAATATTTAATTAAGGCAAACATACAGCTTTGGCTTTGATCCTAAAGTCAATCTGGCAGGTCCTAGCTTAACGCGTACCACCGATAGCTCCATTGAAACCTCTCACTCTTTCCCATAAACCACACAAGTAACTGACAGAGGGATTACAACGGAACTCACAGCTACAGGATGGTATAAATCAATGGCGAGAAAAATTATGGGAAGAAAAATGCAGAAATAAAGGAGTATTTTAAGTTCGCGTAGAACTTCAAACATCCGCCTTAAATTTCCTTTACAATTTACACTTCTACACCAAGTTATACATAGTATGGTAACATTATATTTTTATAAAGCTTGTAAATTCCCCCAGGAAGCTGTTAAAAAAGCAGGAAAAGCGGAGGAAAGCTTCCTTCACCATATTTTTATGAGCTTAATAAAGTCAGATTTTTACGACACCTCTGGATGTCACGAGTCAGATGACAGTGTGAAAAATAAGAGCTCACCCGGAATCAATAAATAAAAGGTCATTAAATTGCTGAATCTCGTGTTCCGGATATTTAATATCGTCATAATAAGTTCACCATTGGAAAGCTGAAAGGATACAGATAGGTATCCAGAAAGAACTCTTTGCAATCTCCCTGACACAGGCACGTATGGCACAGTTTATTGATCAAGATCCTTGAAATAACCCACATATCTGTAGAAAATTGAGGAGACCTGGGTACCTAGCATGGTCGATCGATATAGGTTTTATCGAAAATGTCGGTAACTTGTCGTCGCTCCCGAGCACGACTGCAGGCAGCTAACGAACAAATAACAGTTCAAGTCAAATAAAATAGGAACCCTTAGTCGTTGTGAATTGTTATTTCTTCGTTAGCTGCCTGCAGTCGTGCTCGAGAGCGATGACAAGTTACCGACATTTTCGATAAAACCTATATCGATCGACCATGCTAGGTACCCAGGAGAGAGGAGGAAAACAGATATTAGAAGTTTGCCTTGAATTACTATCGATGCACTTATCGAATACGTCACAAACTCATCGACATCGTAACAAAGCATACGAACGCAATTCTTGAACACTATTTAATCGATGCTGTTGTTTAGAGAGAAAAAATATGTGTTGAAACAAGTAAGCTAGATTATGGTTTTATACGTTAAGATGAATAGTAAATAATGCAAAATCATATGTTTATGTTTTGAAAATTTGATCGCTTAGAAGTATTGTAGATGCTTCAATTAAATACTGCGTGTAGAACATACCTTGGCCCTTAAAAATATCGGTCATTTTTTTTCTCTTAAGTCTTTTAATAAGCCTATAAAAAAATAAAGTATAAGGTCTAAAAAACACACTTTCAAGTCCAAACTCTCCTATTTATAAATCCCTTTTCGGTTATGGTTTTATTGTGTAATGTGGCAAATTCAGTTTATTTTATAATAATCGCAAAAAAAGTTGATATTTACACCCAATCTTCCCAAAATAAAATAAAATATGCATTTTCGCGTTGATATTTTACAATACGGCCGCTAGTCGACGAATTCGGTTATTCAAAGTGACCCCTATGGCGTCCACCGAAGAACTACTGTCCACGGCACAGTAGTGAACTAGTGGATCGCCTTAATTTGTTTTCCTTCAATAACCACTCAAAACCATTCTTTAGATTTAAATTGTTATTAAATAAAATAAAATTATTATTTTTTTTCTGTTCATTTATTTTTTTGCTTTACAGATTAATATAATCCTATTGTAATACACATAAGATATACATAACTTTAAACGAGAAAGAAGAATAAATTAAATTACAATAATACATATTTTAGAGCTCTTTCCTAAAATCACTCTTGAAACCTTCAAGACTAATGTTGAAAATGTCAAGGGACCTAGAGATATCATTTAGCAGCACCATACCTCTTGTCATGCTCTGCTGGGCCAGAACGTCTGTTCTGCCATATGGGATACAGAGCAAATCGTGATGGCGACCCTGGCAGTAGTTGTTCGGTACGAACAATTTATAGCATTCTAAGAGGTATGGGCTGTCAATGTAATAGTTTATAATTTTGAAAGCTGTCACTGTTAGGGTCCCATTTAATATCACAGAGAGCGTCTCTAGATGCAGTCTGGCAGAAGCGTGGAGTCTTTCAGTTCTTTTAGCATATAACCTGGAGAACTAAACAGTTTTGAGAAACTGATATTGAGCGATGGAGTTAAAAGTTTGTAGGTACTAGAGGTGTCCTCATATCGAAGACCATGTGGATAGACTACCAAGCACATGACACCAATCGGCATCAGCATATTCAGATACGGGGAACAGGATTCAGATGATCATGCTAAATGATTGTTATTATTTTAACACTCAGGCAGTCAGCAAGTGTTAAGAAGGTTTTCGTTCAAAGGCATATTGAAATGCGTTTAAATTGATTGTCATGACGCATTGCTTTTCACCCCTTTGAACCGTCAATACTACAACCCTTCAAATACCGCAGAAGGAAGGGTGTTAAATAATACGCACTTGTTAAATATTAGAGCAGCAATTGACATGACTCATGACGGGCGAAGGTACAAAAAACATTTAAAAAGTCATATTGGCCAAACAAATTACGCGCCATGCAGCGCCCCTTACTTCCTTCCGGATCCCCTTTCAACTTCCTTTCCGCTCCCCCCACATGGCCTACTCCCCATCATATACCTTCTCATTCATCATTAGAAACTGGCCCGAAGAGTAAAAGTTCAACTAAAATCCGCCAAAAGACAGGAGATTTGCATAAAATATTTTTTAAATCATAGCTTTTTGGAGAAAACAGCACAAGTACCAAAGCTAATCCATCTCCACGTAAGCGGGTCTAAAATATGTAAAACCTCCCAAAAGTTTAATAAGGCTTTGCGTATTTCAGTGGATTAAGTGTTTCTTGAAACGGCTTATTTATGGCCGCCCACTAGAATTTTCATAAACATAATCTACATTCATACACTTCCGTTTTAATTATTATGGTCTGACTTTATTTGAAAGCATATTTTCAGCTATTTCGTAACAAATACCAGATTTATTACAAAAAATTGTTTAATTAAAAGACATCATATTTTTATTAGATACTTGTACATCTATAAGTAGGTATTTAAAAAAAAAATCTTTGAATATTCTAAGTTAAAAATTCTAACCTAAAAGCCATAATTCATAGACGGATGTGCTCACAGATCCTCCCGTTTCGACGTAGATTTCACGCACGGATTTGCTCGGCGTATGTGTCCGCGGATTCCAGACATTCAGGCATTCGAGCAACGAGCATCTAGGGAAGTAGCTCTAAGGAAATTTCTCTACATCTAGGGAACTTTTTGACGAAAAAGGAAAAAGCACCAAATTTTCAACAAAATTCTCAAATCAATCTGGGGAAATTTCGAAATTTCTGGAATCTTTGAAATTCTCTTGAACCGAAAACTATTCCCACTAAGTTATAAATAAATGTTCAGGGAGAATTCAGTACTTGGGTACCTCATACAAAGTCATTCTAAAATCTTTGGAAAAACTTTTTTAAACACAATCATTCCACAATGAAGGATAACCGATTGCGAATGAGATTATGCTGGGCGAACCGATCCATTGATAAAGACAAATGAGTCGTTCAATTTCTATATCCGCTCTATCAACTTTCACTGATTTGGAGAAAACCGCAAAAAACTGCATTTTATTTTTTTACATAATGCATTTTACATAATGCAATATACATTCGAAAAGTGTTAATTTTTCAATGAATGTCTAGAAATATTTAAGTAATTTGGATAAATAAAATGGATATAGCGGATTTTGATAGTCACTTCGTGATTTATAGAGTCTTTTGAAACTCAACTGACCTAAGGGACGTGTTTCTACACCCGCCATCTTGGCAAAATAACTGCTCGTGATTGGTTGAAATCCGATATAGCGGGCTTTGATAGTAACTTCCTGAATGATATAGCGGGTTTTGTTTCTCACTCGCAGTTTTAACATGGTTTTTGGTCGTGAAAAAGGAGGTTTTGAAACACAATTTTAGATTAGACTTGTTCCTCGCAAAAATATGATGTCATAGTCAGATCATTTTGTCAAAAAATCGGATATAGCGGGTATTGAAATTATAGGACTCAAATGCGGATTGACTCGTGACGGACAGACCCCATATACTCGTATATATTTTATGTAAGGTAAGGTAAATAAATAAAAAAATTGAAAAACAATTTAGTACTTTTTCCCAGACGATACATAAAAAAATCGATTCTGCCTGGCTAGAAACTAATCCAAAACATTTTTTTTATATCCCCAATAAATTGTACCTTTAATGAACAACCGATATCGATCAATTACAGTTTAGGACGATCTTACAGATTTCGATAATCCGGTGAAAGCAATTATCCTCTGACGTGCAGCTCCGAATGTTACAGTATTTAATGGCGTTAACCTTTTATCTGCCTCAGATTCACTTCATAAAACGTCGATTCTTCATTCCTTCTTATTTCACTCGAATACCGACAATTTTATAAACAACTAGCATTCCCATTAAATATTTTCCTACACGTCCTACAATCTCTCTTCGAAATATCTTTTTTATTAAACAAATAATATCATAGAGCTAATTGAATGTTGTCTTGTCTTGTTTTTTACTTTTATTTTTTTTATATCTTAATTGAAATTAATTTCAAAAGAGTTTTCTTCACAAGAGTATTTTCATTCTTGTCAAATTTGTGGGCCTCGGCTTCACTGACAAATTGAATAAAAAAACATTCAAAGTGAAATATTAAAAAATTATTTATTAGGCTGTATCTTTAAGTAGTCACAAAAATTCAAGAGAAAATAATTTAAATATATAGTTCAATAGCTCACGAAAAAAATGACGACATAATCGGAAAATAGTGGCAGTAAATTAGGAAAGGTAAAACGAAAATAGCTGTGAATTTTTTATGTAAGAGTTTTATTGGTAGCTTTAAATAAACACTTAAGTTAGGATATTCTTGGACAATCAGTCGAATAGTTCGATGAACTGTAGTTTTTTGGAGAGATAAGCTAACCCCATTTTTAAAAGATCTCATTTTTTAATAATTTTAACGAGCGTGAATAACAAAATATTTGTCGCAAACAAAGAAAAACGTGACTTCATCCACAAATTTTACAATAAAAACCTTCTTAAAGCCGCTAATGTAAACGCGTAAAGAATAATGACACCACGAACGTTGCCAATTCACCAATTGTGTGTGTGGCGTGTGATTTTAAATTGTTTTATTCATTTTATGGGCATGCAGAGGCTGAAGATTTCGATTGGACTGGGTGATAGTGCCGAGGTCCGGCTCGAAGGACCATTTATGGTGGTGGCTTCACCGGTACGGACAAGTGAAGGTTCCAGCGCGACCCATCAATCCTGTCTTGTTTTATCTACAAATAAGGGGATGATTTGGGTTAGATAGACAGCGGTTCTCAAATTATTCATGTGGTGGTTTAATTAAAAAAGAAATAAAATAATTTTAGAGAAGATTAGGTAATATTCTACAGAAAAGGTGACAAAAACCTTGATGTTTATTATATGCTGAATACCGAAGATACTACTAAAGATCCGAAATCTTTTTTACAGAATCTCGCGACATAAGTGCAGACTTAGCCTAGGCGAAGGTACGTATTTTTAAACTATTCAACTAGTCCCAGAGAGAGAGAGAGAGTTCGTACGACCTCTCCCTTCTCACGCGTCTTATGTGACATCGAAAAAGACAGAAAAGACACTAGCACGATGACGTCATGTACGCCTTCTCGTTGGGACTATTAGGTTAGGTAATATTTGATAAATAAATAATCCATTGTGAAGTCAGTTAGCGAATATTAGGACAACCACAACAAGATAAACGTAGATATTTGGAGAGGTAGAAAGTTTCAATTGGCTTTTTTCGAAACGCAAATCAGGCCCAACCAAATATTCACTTTTAGAGTACTCATTGTTGAGCAATTTGTAATAATTACCCAAAACCTGCTGTATGTCTAGATACAATGCTTACAATTCTTAAAAATAATTAAATGTCCACCATAAGTCTAAATTCATACCTTATTGAATCAACAAATCTGCTACTTTCATTAAGCATTTAAAAAGATGTAAACCAAGTTTTATCAAAACATCGAGCAGAATGTCACATAAATTTTATTCATAAACCAATTCTACCCCGTTATAAATAATTCAGTACGCGCATTCACATGACATGAAATTCCTACGCAATGCACCACTAAAGCTGGAACAAACTAGGGACATAAAGTACATTACAACAGTTGTACAGGACAAAAATTACTGAAGTATAAAAAATATACATTATGGACCACCAAGATGAGCAAAAGAAACCTCGGCTATCTGCCTTGTTTAGTCTTTTATCTCCCCTGGTGTTTGTCATTATTTCTTTGTGACAACAGATTAAAGAAGGAATGAACATTTCCTTAGTTTTGACTACCGGTGTGGTCTAGGGTTGATTCGCAATCCGTAGATTGCGGGATCGAATCCCGGCGTGGGCAAATAAATTTTATTTGATTAATTTGTGTTATTTCACAATTAATTCATTTGAAATAATAATTAGCATATTTGCGGCACGATTCAGAGTAGAAGATACTCTCAGTACCGGCCTTTTTTACAGTAGCTCCACACATGAGACCCATTTCCCTCAGGTTCCACGTCATCTTAGGGGATGCTGGGTGGAGGTTTTTTTTAAGGAAAGGGAGAAGTGGAAGTTCTGGGAAGAAAATAGATACGAGGGGTGAGTAGGAATCTGGGGGTCAGGGTGTCCAGAAGTGACAGACGTATGAAATCACCCCTTCAACTGCTGTGCAAGGCGATGGGTCTAGGGATTCTGTCTGGAGAGGTCAATAGACCATCTCAACCAGTCTCTCTCGACCCGGCACACCACGCAGCAGGTGGAAACCTCACCCCATGAACCCGTTAAGTCACCAAACATAACGACCCACTTGGGGTGACCTATGGCATATGGGTTATCCAATAAATGGTTCCCGGTGAGGCGGTACCCATACCCACCTTCCAAAATGTAAAACCTCTTGGTAAATTATTTATTTTGTTACATCAATTTACACGAACAAACATCTAAAATTGGTAATTTATGATTTCAGGAATTTATTGGGTACGTTTTGTCTCAATAACAAAGTGGCGGTTATGATGTTGGTAAGTAAGTCATTGGATGTAATGTGTTTTAAAATACTGAAATTTAATTTAACTATACAATAAACTACGCAAAATATAAATAATAATAATAATAAATTAATTCCTTGTCACATTATAACATCGAGGAATACCGCATTTAAAGAGAAAAAATCTCACTTTTATCATGCGCTTGTGGACGCATTTTTTATCTCGAAATATTTCATCCACTCAAGTGCAAAGTAAAGCCGGCACATTTTGTCTGCAACCGATCGCTTGACTTGAAGCCTTCCAAAAGCTCGTATTTCGAGTTACGTTTTTTCGATAATTTTACGCTCGCTGTTACGAGGACGGAATACGGAATACAAGGAATAAACATTCCAACCATTTTTTTTAGTAGAAAGTATGGTGCGTTCACTTTTATTTTAAAACTATCTGACCCGGCAAACGTTGTTCTGCCATATAAATTATTTCTAGTTAATATTTTGGTTGTTAAATAAAAAATAACGAATATATTGTAAGTGTCTGGGGATGGGATTTATAGAAAGAGGAATGAAATGACGCGACGCTTCTCGTGAATGACTTGCGCATGTGTGGATGAAAGTTCGATGAAGCCGTAGCGCCGTCTGTCATTCAACAACATGAATAATTTCGTTCTGTTCGAAATACGATCGACGACGGTTAAATTTGTTCATACAAAAATAGTAAAATCGCGATTAAAAAATGGGAGGGTGGGGGTAGGAGGGTGAAAATTTGGGGTTGTAGCATAGACATCCCAATGGATAGACGAGAAGATACAGATGAGGGGTATACCAAACTATGAAGGGCGAAGAGGGGAAAGATGACTGTGATTCGTTAAAAAATCAATCTGACAGTATATCGGCATCTCGCATTATAATATCACCATTTAGTTCTTAAAAGCAAAATCTGCTTTTGAATGAATAGACCTTTATACATGGGAGCGCGAATTGCCCGCCACGTTATTAACATATTTGCGTAGTCCAAATGCGCAAAGTAAACTTCGCCCTTTTTCACAGAGTTATATTTTGTTGCCGTATTTAGTTAAGACACTTTTACAAATGTTTCATAATTTACTTACCCCTGTAACCAGCGAAGAGCTCACTGGAGAAACGCCCACATTCGCTAAATACACATATACTAGGGTATAATGGATAGCACAAGCTCTCATATTTGTTCGTAAAATGTACGATACGAATTCCGCGCTGGTCAGGACAAGAATGATGACGTCACATTTTTTAGATTCAAGCGAGGCTCTCGTAAGCCGAGCTGGCTCCATGGAACCGGTATGGGGAGGGGGAAATAATACGCTTTTATCACTTAGGGCAGGTCCAGATATATTCATATGTCCATGGGTTGTAGGTATTAAAATGCCAAAAGAAAAATTGTCAAAAAATTGAAAATATTTTCTGACCTATTATACTTTACGACCTATTCTTATACCTACCAAATATATATAAAAAAAAACATAAAAATCGATTGAGCCGTTTCGGAGGAGTGCGACCACAAACACCGTGGCACGAGATTTTTATATATAAGAAGATATTAGAATTTATGATGGTGTGTCACATATATAAATGCGGGTACTCGAAGGTAATGCGGAAAATTAACAAATTAATTTGAAGATAATGTTTATTGGATTTGAGTTGTAATTATTTTTTATGCTAAAGTAAGTACAAATTAAATTGACAAATTATTTGGAAAAATCTCACTATTTTTATCGCACGGAAATCCATTGCATCCTTGATGTGAAAATAAATTTCACGACGTGTTTTTAAGGGAGTAGATAAACAGGGTGGAGGGACACATCTATCATGATGCTATCACGTGGTATCGGCGACTTCTGCACCCATTTATCTTCTTTTAATACAGCCGAAAGGAAACCCATCAACTTGTCAAAATTTCGTATCTTTGCCAACATTTCCCGAAAAAAGTTATACATACAAGGTACCTTTATACGGTATAACCTCCATTTTTTTGACAGAAAATAATATGAATAAAACGTGGTTACTGTATTTGGTTCATTTACACCTTAGGAACTAAAAGGACTCTACCGGAAAAAAATGTGAGTATCTATCTATCTATCTATCTAACCATCCGCCGTTTCGCCGCAGTGGTAGGCAGAGAGGACGGACCGCCAAACTTCCCGGTCTTGGCACACATTTCGCTCTACATGCCCAAACCATCGGATCGTTCCTTTCTTGATCTTACTCATTACGCGAGAGATGGGAAGGCTGATAGAGGTATTGAAAGAAGGGTGAATACAGGTAACTCTATTAACGGAGGACTGAACGCCGTTGGCACCAACAAAAATATGTCCAAAGACGCGAAACTAGCCATCCATAAGGGACTACTGGTACCTACCCTGATGTATGGCAGTGAGGCATGGAACTGGCAGAGGAAGAATGAAAGTAGACTGAACGCTGTAGAAATGAGATCCCTGAGGCGTATGTGTGGTAAAACCATGTACGATCGTGTGAGAAATGTGGAAATCCGCAAAGAATGCAAGGCTGATATAAGCGTAATGAGTAAAATGTGAGTACTGCACAAGATATCCAAGTGCTCCCAACTACATGGAGCCAGTGAGACTATGACATCCCCGTTTGGGTTATGTTGTAAAGACTGAAGGTAATGGAGAGAGAAAGAAGGTGGGGTAAAGGAAAGTGTGAATGTACATGGCTATTCAGATCCGGTCACCAAACCCTGATAAAGTCATTACAAGTAACATTTAGGTTCTAAATGGTGGCCTTTCGCCAGGACGATATTGGAAGTATCTTTTACTCTGGAACGTCCCGCAAATATACTTTACATTTATAAAAGAAATGTTAGATTATTAGAAATGTTACCTTATATGTGCATGTGCGTATTAGTTTAGATTCTAACATAGTAATAAATCATAATAAAAAATTAGCATAAGTGGTTTATGTTGATGTGCTAAAATCCCACATATATATAGTATCCTGGTATTACATTCGTCGCCAGAAAATGCATTTAATTTCTTTGAAGTTTACTAAATTGCATAGACATATGAATATTAATAGACCAGAACATAAAGGTAAGGGGACGAAACCAACTACTGCGGGGCGCAGAGCGGGAAGATGAATTCGGTGATATGTGATTCGTCAATAACTCAATCTGAGAGTACATGGACATCTCGCATTATAATATCACCATTTAGTTCTTAAAAATAAACTCTGCTCTTTAGTGAATAGACTTTTTTACATGGGAGCGCGAATTGCTCGCCGCGGAAAGAACAAATTTACAAATTCCAAATACAGCAAAGTAAAGTTCGCCTATTTTCATAGTCCAATATTTTGTTGACGTATTTAGATAAGACACTTTTACAAATGTTTCATAATTTACTTACCCCACAAAACAGCGATGAGCACACGCCATGTGTCTCGAGTGATAGTGTGTGTTACAAAAACGACCATATTATGTCATCTGAATAAGCTTATAATAAAGTAAAATAATGCTTGCCTATGGAATGTAATACGACAATTGGGTTTATTCTCTTTTTCACTTCTATTTTTACACGTTTTCAAAACACAAGCCACAATTTTTGCCGTGTTATTTCGTAAAATGCACCGATGAGTGCTCGACGCTGGCTCGCAGAATAGAAGTGTGTCGTTCCGGCCGGAACGAATCCAAAGATTCCGAGTCCGAATGCGTTTGATTCGTTCCGAGTCCGCAAAATGTTATGAATCAGTTCCGGAGTCGCTCGCACTCGGGCGAGGTTGACGCGGAAGGAAGTGTGCGACGCGGGCCGGGCGGCAGGAATCATTTACGGGAGGAGGTGCGCGGCGCAGGCCGGGCGGGGATTTGTCACTCTATCACTCGGGAACGAGTGACAGAGTGAGAATACAGGACTCATTCACGGGATGAGGTGTGTGGCGCAAGCGGGGCGGCGTTGTATTGCTCTAGCGGGGCGCGATGACAGCGTGAAAACATTTTTCGAAAAGAAATAGCATTATATCTTAGTCAAAAGATAGCAAGGAGCACTGCTTTTTACCTTTTGTCGGTCATCACGGAGCAAATTTGCCTTCCCGCAAGTTCGCGCCGGTGATACTCTGGTGAATTACTAGTTTTATGAAGAATGTAAAATATCTAACTAACCATCACGCCGTTTCTCCGCAGGGGTTCTTCTCATTCCTGAGAGGAATGACCGCCAAACAACTCGATCTTGGCACACACTCCTTGCCTCACTCACATTCATACATCGTCTCAAACATACTCTTCTTTTATTCTGACTTTTGACATGGCCCGACTCAAGTATCTATCACTTGATCTTGCCATGTCTTCCCCGGGCGTCCCCAACATCTTCCACCATTCACATTTTGCCATATATTCTCCTTACACTACTTTCTTCGTTCATTCGCTCTACTTGCCCAAACCATCTGAGGGTCCCCTTCTTAATCTTACTCATTATGCTTAAATCAGCCTCACATTATTTGCGGATCTCCACATTTCTCTCACGATCATACATAGTTTCACCACATATACGCCTCAGGGATCTCATTTCAATAGCATTCAGTTTACTTTCATCCTTCCTCTGCCGGTTCCATGGCTCACTGCTATACAAGGACTCCACTGTTCGTAAGTTTCAAATTTATCGTAAATATCTTACACGGTTCTCATAAAGCCGACAAAGATATCACTCATGTCAAATACATTATTATTAGCTATATAAAGATAAGACTTCTCGCTCGCAATAAACAATAGCATGTTAATGTACACACGCCCGGCTACTTAAACACATGATTCCTTAACTCCGTAACGTTCCACGATTCCACCGAGTACGGCGAGTTCAGCTGAATCAACTCTCGGCATTGAATCAGCAGGAGTCAAATTGAGTTTCGTTCCGGCCGATTCAACGACTCCGGCGGAGCGCCACAATGAGTTTGGTTCGGCGAGTCCGGCGGAATCAATCTCAACTCATTGAATCAGCAAGAGCCAAACTGAGTTTGATTCCGGCCGATTCAACGACTCTGGCGGAGCGCCACAATGAGTTTGATTCGGTGAGTCCGGTGGAATCGCCGGAATCAAAGGAGCGAGTCCAGTGAATCGAGTCCACTCAGTCGAATATGGGTCCGGAATTGATTCCGTAAAATGAGTGAATCAACCCACTTCTATCGCAGAAGAATGACGACATCACATTTTTTAGATTCACGCGAAGCTATACTCGATCCCAGCCGGTTCCAATGGAACCGGTATGGGGAGGGGGAAATAATAGGCTTTTATCGCTTAGGGCAGGTCTATTAATATTCATATGTCTATGACTAAATTGCAAGCTTTTTGTAAATATAAGACACTTCAGTGGGAGTTGCAAGGAACTTAATTCTACAACATACTCGTATATCGCCGAGGAATAGACTCCGTCACCATAAGCACCCTCTTAAATACACCGACAGCAGCCCTAACTCAAAACGAGGGGTGTGCCAAAACGTTAAATAAGTCTCACCGCCTTTCGAAATGGAGATGTCGCAATAGAGAACTCCAGTCCAAATTTTTAATTTTTTTTAATGAATAAAGACCTTGAAACTTAAATAACTGCATTTTTATTTTTATTCTTATAGTTAGTTTTAATAGTTAAAATAATTGTCAAAGTTATAATTTTTCTAGACCATCAAAAAAGCACCATATCTATGGTAGATTGTTAATATGGTGATATGGTCTTCACCCACCGATAGTTTATTTACCTTCAAGTTGTCATATTGAATCAGTGATGTTATGTCGAGGGAAATTTCCCTAGATCTAGGGGAGAAAAATATTTTTTAGGGATAAGGGAAATCAGGACAAAATCTAGGGAAATTTCGAACTCTGGCAAAATTTTTATTACATATGACAATATCACTGGTATTATATATATATACGTATATATATTTGTTGGGATTCCTATGAATCTTAATTATTGTTCATGTACTTACATGCAATGTTATTTTTAACACTGACAACTCAAAATGATATTAGAGAACGTACCCATACTACGTGACACGTTCGGGGGGGGGGGTCTTCAAAATACCACGCTTGGTACAAATGAGCGGTGGGTTGCTTAGGTTTTTGGTCACGGTTGGGGGGGGTTAAAAAGTGCAAAAAGTTTGTCACGTAGTACGGGTACGTTCCCTATGTATCTAAAAAGATAAATGGGACCTCTGAAAAAAAAAATTATTTATGTTTTAAGTTCCGTTTTTTCGGTGATTGCGGTTGATTTTTATTTTGCAAAGTGTTTTTTTTTTATTTGGAATTCAGTTTCTAATTCAGTGGTGAGTGTATTCGTACTTTTAAATTATTACTTCACGGAGCAAAGAGTGTTTTATTTGGAAAAGCACAGTATTATTAGTATATTTACCAAGTTCCGATATCTTTCCAATTAATCAATCATATTAATTAACATATAACAGGATTAGTGTTACACAAAAAGGTGGCTACGTAGGTAATTGCGTAAATGTGAAATTCTAGGGAAATTTCACTTCAAAATCTAGGGAAATATTTTTTTTGGGCAGTTCATCCCTGTTTTAAAATGGTGGAATGATGGCCAATGAATACTATGACATTTCGGTGTGAGAATTCGTTTTTTATTCAAGATTAACTGCTCGTCACCTCAGTTCTTAATTGTCCAAACGACCATTTTAGTTTTTGCTCAATCTCCACTTTAAAACTAAAAATAAAGTATAAAAAATGATAGTTAATCACTTAACTAAGAATTATTTAAATTAATGAGACCTTTGCCTTTACGGGAACAGCTTTATCTTAAGCACCTACCATAATATTTCATTGAAATAATGAAAGAAAACCTTTTCCCCCTGTAAAATTTTCAAATGGTCGTTTGGACAATTAAGAACTAAGACGACGTGCTGTTAATATAGAAAAACATTGGTAAAATGTCCACATTTCACCGCTACTGTTATTGTATTTAATCAAAGTGCAATATAAAAACAAATCATCTCTTTCATTGCAAATACATGACATCGTATTTTGTGTCGACTTTAACCTCAAATAGGCAAAATTTATTCCAGATTGTCCGCAAATATAGCCCTTTTCGTAAATTGTTGAGGGCCTAAATTATGTTTCAACAAACACAATAACTATTATTTATCTAAATCTCTATAAACAGTATGAAAATAAACCAAAAACACGAAATGTTGAATTGCATATTCAAATGTCAATACAATAATACTGACAATACAATACACGCGATCACCAGGTGACAGTGGGTGAGTGTGACGCGTGACGTCACGATTCACCATTTCAGTAATGCCAACTTGACACTGTGTTTCGAGGAGAGGTTTAAAAATGGACTTTTTAATAATTTTTTAAAAACTCTGCGTTTAATATTATGAAATAAAAGTTATATATTCAGAATCAGTGTTTATTGGTCTATATGAACATATTTTTTTAAAGCCATAATATTTTTCACTGGAGTTCCTTATTCTCTGAAATTAAACATATATACCAATACCTGGAAATTAATAAAAATATTTTAATTAATGCTCATTATTTTTGAAAAATATGTTGACAGATAAAGAATTTTTCGAAGTCTGATACCTCTTGACGAAAGTGTCTCGTAGTCAGCTTAACCACTCGAGCGACAGACCAATTTAAAACTTTTTCCTCGGATTGGTCGTGATTTTTTGGTGATCATTTTGAATATATTCCGCCCACATTAAAAAAAATTATACCTTCCTACTAATATTGTAAAGGCGAAAGTTTATATGGAAGTATGGATATATGTATGTTTGTTACTCTTTCACGCAAAAACTACTGAATGGATTTTAATGAAACTTTTCCAATAATATCTTTAGCTCATATATCAGAGTAACATAAAGGCTACAGCTCAGAGCTCTGGCATTGTGAAATTTAAAAAAAATAGGCGGCACGCGAGTTGTTTGAAAAATTAATATAATGGGAAAGGCGGTGAGGGGGGGGGGCTGAGGGGGGGTGCTGGCGGAACGGGAAAAGTGGGGGAGGGGGAGGGGGAGGGGGGGGGGGGTAGAGTAGGTGGAGGAGGCGGGCTGGAAACCCCCCTAAAACTAAGCGAGCGAAGACGGGGGCAAAAGCTAGTAACTTAATAATTCAAATTAAGTACAAATGCATCTAGGGAAAATTTGCCTAAAACTGACAGCAAAGCAATCAGAGATATTTTAAATAGTGCCATATTGTGGCAAAAAGCGCTCCAGTGGTTAAAACATTCTAAAATGGTGTGGTTATTCCTGACAGAAAACGCTAAACAGTTTTCAAGAAGCCAGAACTTACAGATCGAGTTTTTTTCTCCTTTCTATTTAAGTAAAAATATTTATTTCGGGTTTTGTGTGAAAGGGTTTCAGACAATAACTGTTAAATATTTTCTAAAATTAATTGACAAAGGGAGTTCGTAAAAGTGAAAAACGATACTTTCCACCCATAACAAGAGACTGACAAGTGACAGAGGGTGTGAAAAATGAATGATAAACTACTTGATGCTTGTTAGCCTTCCAAAAGAAATGAACCAAGAAATTGGAAAAGAAAAAGTCATGATATTACTTTGGGGAAAGCGATGTAATCAACACCTTTGACAGCGTAGATATTTGACAGTCTTATGATGAAAGCTCCTTTTTGTAATGAAGTAAAACACACAACGCTCCCTCGCATAAACCTTTTTTTTATGAAATGTTAAAAAACACTCTAAAACTCAGATGGTAATGATGTAGGTACAGTCAATTTATTTAGGCCAACCAGTTTTTACGACAGTTGTACAAAATAGGCCGAAAAAGAAGATTTTGGAGAAAATTTGTTTCTTCTTATAATTAAAATACGTTTTTACTAAACATAAGAAGCTTATAATCATATTTGCGGATGCAAAGTAGCGATTATTCTTTAAAGGAGACTAGTAAGAAGAAAGACACGCAAATACCAGCAAACGAACTATTCTCATGCGGTAATTGACAACCGTTTACAAATGAAGGATGTCAGGTGGGCGTTTTTTGTAGACTGGATTAATAACGTTTAATTAACGTGTTTTTTTAGACTGGATTAATAACGTTAGTTTTTGGTACACATTTCTTCCTCTAGAAAAAACAGCATTAAATGAATCTGTCAAACAGATTTCCCATAATATGTTATGCCCGTCTTGAGATTTTTGATACAAAGTTGTTCCAGACCATTAGCAGCTACCAAACTCAACAGTAGGGCATTTTGGAACAGCAGAGTTTTCCCCTAAGATTATGAAGTATTAGTGGACCTTACCCACAGTTTTGTCTCTCGGAGTAAAATTATAATTTTGTTTAGACTAAAATCTTTTATTTCCACAAAAAGCAAAGCTCACCTGAAAAGTCCTTTCAAGTAGCTTATCGGCGGAAGAAAAGCCACAAAAAATATGGGATTTAAAAATGGGAGAGAAATAAGAAAACGAAAGCCAAGAAGATTAACAAGAGTTACAAAAATTACAATTTGAAATTGCTAAAATTACAGTAAAAGTTTCATTATTTGATTTCACAGTTGTTACAAAGGAAATATATAAAAAAAAACTATTGCAAAAAACTGTTATTCTGAGGCAGCAAAATCTATGGAACATTTTTGTCCGAATTTAAAAATCATTTTACTTCACTAGCTCACATATTCAGATTTTAATAAAAGGCGAGAAGCCATATTCTTTGTACAATAGTTTTGTTCAACGTGATAAAAGAGTGTTGAAACTATATAGTTTAATTCCAAAAATGTTTGCGTATTATGTTAACGATGTTAAAGGCGTTTGAGAAAATACAAAAACGTTGACACTTTATATCAACATATTATGTTTTGGTTTTTTAAATTTAATTTATTTCAGTAATTTAATACCCTAAAAACGAACGTTACAAATCTTTTAATAGAGGTTTTAGCGCAGCCCTTAGATTAAGGGATGGGGCAGTTAAGTCCACAGGGACACATAAAAACAAGAAGAAAGCCTAGATGAATGCTCCTAATCTATCCCTCTAGAAGGGATCGGTAATAATGTGTGAGGGATATATTAAGTAAGTACATACTCGGCAATATATAGCGGGTGGGTAATCGAGTCGTAAAAATCACCCCAATGTAATCGTTACGGGAATTATAATGATCGTATTGATATAAAATATTGGTAAAATGAATATGAAAATTATAATACGAAGCTTTCTCTGTTGAAAGCAATCTTCTGATAGGAGAGTATATCAGAGGGAACCCCTGAGTTCTTATCAACCTTCTTCTATCCTTTCTCCTAACCATCGCCTCTAAACAAACCCTAATTGGGATGCCATAGTCACACTAGCTCTGAACAGCTGTGAGCAGTTGGAATTCTTGTGTGGAAGAATTAAATTGTACGGAACAAACCAAAGAGCTTCTTGTCTTTTTGTGTTGTAGTAGTAGAATGGATATGCCAACGCTCTATAGCTCAGGATGAAAGGGAGTTTAGTGCTGAAAAGCGATGAATTGATTAAAAAATTGCAGACGATAAAACTGTTCTAAATTCATGATTTTTAGTTAGACTAATTGACAATTCTAATTTTGGTTGCATGTCTGAAACTCCGGTTTAATGAATTCTGGACAGAGATCGGATTTCTTTTCAATTTTAGTATCATTATAAAAATTGGTACTGTTTGTTTTAATAAATTCAGACAAGTTCAGGCAAGCGGTAAAGTATCTACATTTAACATAGTATTTTAACAGAAAATTATTTTAATCGTCTTTTTCCAGATTGGAATTATAATATCCGTCATTTTTTCGATTTTTTGTCATTTTATTTTAAAGTTTAATATCGCAAAACATAATCGTGCCAAATTAGATTCAATTCGATTAGAGTCGAATTGAATGCAGTACTCACACAGTACTGTGTGAGTACTGAATGCGTGTTTATACAGCACATTTAAAACTATTTATTTATTTATTACACAATCGTAAGTTAGCTCACATCATCCTGTGTGCCGATAATTTTAGAAATATATAAAATTTTACGTTATTGGCAAACATAATAAATCTTTAAATATTTTTAATGTAATTAGATTCAATCACAAACAAAACATCGATATTTTGAATCAGATATATTTTTAAAATTAATCGTATTTTTAATATAAGTAATTTCATTCGGGATTGTTCTTGATGACCTGGTACATTCTACACGACCTGGTACATTCCTTCAACATGTTAATTTTATGTCTAAAAATAAATACATTTATATACGTAGTTTGGTTCACCAACATAAAATTTTGCTCATTTAACATGTCTCTTAGTCTAAACTGCTTGTTGTTTGACTTCAGAAAAGAAAACTACTACGATTTAAAATCAATATGTTAAATTATAAAAACAATACACTTTATGAATAACAACATTAAAAAGCTTTTCAAATATTCAAATTCGATGATCTTGTGCACTTGTTGTCCCTTTTTCGCTAATAAGTAAACATAAGTAAGAAAAAAGTCTATAGAAGTGAAGAGGGAATAGACACAACCGGAAATATGTCATTTTTAATTATTTTTTTTTTTACTTTTTTTATGTTTGTTTACTTACTTTTTTTTAAATCTGGTAAATCTGGTATAATCAGGTTATACGTAGATCGTTGGTAGATTTGTTAAATTTTCAAACAAAATAGATTTAAAATTAAATAATCACACAATAAAATAAATCAATAAATTACCTAGGTAAGCTCAGAAGCTATGTTCAGAATTTTAATTTTAGTTCATATAAATCTTTTTAAAAAAGATCCGTGCACGTGTTTTGTGACGAAAATACTTCAGTTTGTCTTTTTATTTACGGCTTTACAAATTAACATTTAACATTTTGTACATTTTTATTTTCCTTAGACCCTATTGAAAAATTATAAATACTTTTGATCAAAAATAATTACAAAAAATAATAGCTTTATCATCACACGTTTGAGCGTTCTTGAATATACTCGTAGGTGTATATAAAAGCAAATTTTGAAGAAAATGCTGGTACGGAGAATAATTAATCTTTCTCATCGGGACCGCCCTGTACAGTTGCAAGGGCACAATCGCGAGACCGTCTTTCAACAAAATTTGAATTCTCTGTCGCTGGTTAATAATAATAACGTAGTATTTATATAGCGCAGTATTGTGTTATTTCACTTCTAGTGCGCTTAACTATAATAAACTTTAAAGTAATCCTATAGTGTTCCTTAGGAATCCTTATAAAAATTGACTAAATAATAAGGGCGTTACATGAATACACGTTGTTTAGGGTTGTTCGCCCCAACTCTGATAGCCATAAATAATACCACGATTCTTTTTATCAGTAAAGGGAACATAAATAGAACTGACAGGACAAGAATAAGAATCATGATTCTTATCCAACAGGATAAGAATCCGATTGTTTATCAATCCTTATATAAAGAGAATAGAGGGATGTTATGTGACGGAGAGAATTGGTGGTAGGGAAAAGAAGAAGAAAATGATAATTTTTATCGACCGATTAACAACCGCTTCCTCCGGGAACACGGCCGAGGGAACAAAGCAGATACGATGATAATGGTTTGAATTACTCGCACTTCTTTCGCTATTTTATCGTAGGTTATATAAATGTGTAACACACAACACACTCGTATTATATTCCAGTCTTCATTTCTCAGAATGTCTTCTTCATTTATTTATGATAATTAACGTCCTAATTACTTTTACACAATTATTGGACCATCATATTAAATCATCAAAATAATTATTAGCGAATTAGTCGCCTGAAACATTTACTCAATTAACGGGGATATGCTGAAAGAATATCACCAAAGATAATTTAATTAGCCAATATGGATAAATATTTTCTTTTTGGATTGAATCTTCAGCTTATTATCTAAAAGTAGACCTGGAAAATTAATTCACCATAATTTTTGTTGAACTTACTACGACTAACTCTGTTAATAGAATACTTACAATTTTATGAACGGGGATTCAGGTATAATTATTATAGTACTTTCAGATGGTCCCTGTTTTATAAAGTAAAATAATCTCGTAATCTCACCCTCATTTATTTTTTAATGATAAAAACTCAATAAATCTAAATTTCTTGAAATATTGGACATTTTACGTATTGGATGTGACTTTGTGCGCGACATCTCAGTTTCTTTGATTAATTTATTTTATTTAACACTAGCTTTTGCCGCATCGCTCGCATAGTATTAGGGGGGTTCCCACTCCGCCTCCTCCACCTTCCGTATCCCCGCTCTACTTCCCCCCCCTCCCCCCTCTCCCTCCCTCCCCCCCTCTACCATCCCACCATACCCGTTACATTAATTTTTCAAACAGCTCGCGTGCCACCTAAGCCACGTGCCACGTAAGCGTAACAATCAAAGGGATCTCGATAGTACCCTAAACAAATAACAAAATGACAGCGCACGTCAAACAATTACTTATAGTTACCAAGCAACGCTTTGCTTTTCACAATAAACGTATAATAAATAATTTCATAACGCCAGAGCTTACCAATATATACAGCCTATAGTACTCGCTAATAATGTAGCTTTCTGTTAGTGAAATAATTTTTGAAGTCCATTCAGTATTTTTTTGCGTGAAAGAGTAACAAACATACATACACCATAAAAGCTTTCGCCTTTATAATATTATAATAGGATATAGCAATGAAATGGTTTTGTTTGTTTTGCGTCATTGTAAAAACTCATTGCCTTGTGACGAACATCCATAATAAGTTTATGTCAAATCGTTAATAATGACTGTTTTAGGAATTTTATAAATAATAAATTGATAAAATACATACAGATGAGAGGAGAGACTCCACTAAAAGTTTATTGAAAATATATTTTGAGAAAATAGTATTTTTTTATACGATTTTGCAGATTTGGTAAGAATTCAAAAATTTTTGAATTTAGAAAATCATTTGACTCGAATCGACAAAAAATATCACTTCGGTTTGTCAACGTTTTTGTTTTTATACGAATTTTAACAAGTTACCTGAAATAAGCGGCAGGTTATCATAATTCATAATCTTTCCTTAATAATAATAACAAGCAAAAAAAGGAGCACGATGTAAATGAAGGCAGTTAGTTGCAGCGATAAAATCACGAACACGCGTCTAAACCACGTGGTAATAATGTGTGATTTATTGCAAATTGAAACTTAATCCTGATAAACGCCTTTTCCCCGTCAAATATACAAAAGGACTTGTTCAATTCAATAAAGAGCTTTTACAATGGAAGTAACTTGTATTAATTCATCATCCGATCCCTGGAAAAATATTAACAATCTGTTTTAATAGAAAAGAATTATCGTAGTTTAGAATTTAAGGCAAACCTAATATTTAACGGGTCGTTAGAGAAACCTATGTTATACTCGAAGAGGGTTCTCTGGATTATACAGGATGTCAGTTTTATGGTTTTAATAAAATGATGAAATATTTAATAACATTTGTCTTCTTACGAGAATAACCTAAATAAGGGTGAACAGTAAAAAAAATTGCATTTTTGAGTTAAGGGAACGTACCCATACTATGTGACACGTTTAGGGGGGGGGGGGGTCTTCAAAATACCACGCTTGGTACAAATGAGCCGGGGGGGGGGGGGGGGGGGGTTAAAAATTGCAAAAAGTTGGTCACGTAGTATGGGTACGTTCCCTAAGTATGCAGAAATGTTTCTGGATAATAATATTCTTCAATGAAAACGACACAATTCTTACAAACGTTATTGTGGCCTTAAAAGCGAATATATGTCGTTTCTATATTATAATGTTTTACTCCAATTCAAGTAAAAATAGTGGCACAACGATCATTGTATCACTATTATAATATTAAACCTAATCGAACAGTATTAATACCGTAGCATCTGCGTAGTTGAATCTGAGAACCCAGCTACGAGTGCATGTCAGACGCCACGCCATACTCGCCGCGCCACAAATAACATCTGTGTACGTGGAATTTCACACAAAGCTACTGTTATAATTCGGTTTCAAGAATTCGACACAAGATGTCGCTACTTCTGTCATCAGGTCAGACGGGGACGTCTCCCCCCTAGGCATAACTGCTACGAATTTGTGAATATGTGGTGTCTCTCCGGATATGAAAAGATTGACGGTAATACATGTTGTATCAAGTGGCTATATATTACATATGACGTCATTGCTCTGTCTTGGTTACTTTGTCCTGGTAACTAGCTACGGTGGATCCGAGGAACGGGCTGTTTTTGGAATCAGTTCGTGTTGGATCTATAAAATGGTCACCAACACTAACTGGGCGAAGCTGACCCAAAAGCCGCCCGCAGGGCCTTGCAGTAAAAACCTGCGGAGCGGGTTTACGACTTAATGTAAAATGATGTTTATTCTTGGTTAATAAACTAATTTAATACACCCACACGAAATATTCAAACTGCTCTATTGAAAAAAAGAGGTTTTTTGAGTTGTGCCATTGTTATTCCCCAAGTGCGAACTAAAGAGTAATAAATATTTTGGATATTGAAAAAGAGAAAATAAATTACAAAAATAATTTGAATTCTGATCGCATCACAATAATAATTTTTGTCGTGAAGTAAATAACAATTCCAAACACATTAAATGAAAAACAATTCCAAACACATAAAAAGAGTGTTGATATTAACAATTGTAATTTAACATAGCACTTCTGTAAAACATGAGTAAATAACAACATTGTAAAAAACGGCAAATGGTATTCGCACGTACTAAGGTTTCCTGTTTATTTTTATGTAAGAGATTCAAATCACAGAATAAGATTAATTGTAATATGTAGACCGCAGAACAGATATAATAAACTCTTAGTGGGGTTTGTATATAAGAAAAATATATAATTTAACTCCTATTCAAAATACTCCTATTAATATTATAAAGGCGAAAGATTGAATGGATGTATGGATGTATGTTTGTTTTTCTTTAACACAAAAATTACTGAATGGACTTTAAAAATTCTTTCACTAATAGAAAGCTACATTATTTGCGAGTAATATAGGCTGTATAG
Organism: Limnephilus marmoratus; assembly: GCA_917880885.1. Taxonomy (NCBI): domain Eukaryota; kingdom Metazoa; phylum Arthropoda; class Insecta; order Trichoptera; family Limnephilidae; genus Limnephilus; species Limnephilus marmoratus. The sequence continues at coordinate 16,511,631 of OU862923.1, forward strand.
ATTGGTAAGCTCTGGCGAAGAAATTATTTTTTATACGTTTATTGTCCGGACGAAAAGCAAAGCGTTGCTAAGTAATTGTTTGACGTGCGCTGTCATTTTGTTATTTGTTTAGGTTACTTTGGAGATTCCTTTGATGTAAAACTTCAAATACGTATAAAATAAATAGGTACCTACTAATCAACACTTTGATCTTAGCCAACAGCTATAGATACGAATATTATAAATGCGAAACTGGGCCTGTTTGATTGTTACGTTTTAATAGGTGGCACGCGAGCTGTTTGAAATATGAATGTAATAGTTATTGAGCGGAGAAGGGGGAGAGGGGAGGAGAGGGTGGTGGAGGAGGGGGGGGGGGGGGGAATATGCGAGTGAAGCCGGAGGCAAAAGCTAGCATAAAATAAAGAAAAATGGTAACGTGTTCGCTTTTTTAGATATAAAAAGCCACTTAAAACTTCAATACAAACCAAATTCCAAGGAACGAGTATATCTACACACTCAAAGCATTTCAACTAAGTCTTAGGTAGCATTTTAGAGCAGTATTTTATACGAGGCGATTAAAACGGAACATCCCGTAAAACGGGTTGATGTTGCCGCATGATTTTATTATCGGTCCTTATTGTGTAATCACTGGGGTATTGTGCAATCAGGGTAACGTGGGGTGCTTCTGGAGGGGGACTTGGGATATAATAATTACATTTGCGAAGCCTTACTACCCCCGGGGCTGGAGAGATGTATTGATAAGGATGAATGCTTGAAGTGACACTGTGATAAGGATCGAAGAGAAATATTTGTGAAGAAATTTACTCGCGGATTCGGCGATTTGAAAGAAATCCAAGGAATGAATAGAAGATGAAGAAAAATAAATTAAGGCCTTTTGCGAGACTTCAAAATTACAATTTTTTACCTTGGCCGCGCAACCAATTTTCAAGTTAAAGTAAGCATTTATTAGATTAGCTTAGAGTAGTTATAATTTTATGTGACCCTAGTCGGTAAAAAGGTGTGAACTTCAATAAGCCAAGAGTCACTTTATAAAGAGGTTGAAACTCCATTTTACATTGTGGCTAGATTGTTTTGATATTTTTTTTGTCGAGTGTTCCAACTGTCCGAAGCCAGTGTGACCACGTGTGAACGTTGTGAGGCTAAAGGGAGTGCAGGATGATGGAGATGGGAAAGGGGGGGGGGGGGGGGGTTGGAAATTATACGGCTGTTGAGATCTTGTCACCGAACACGGCTACCGCCATTTCTTTGTTTTCAAAAAACGTTTCGACTCTGAAGTTGAGAAGGTTTTTCGACAGATTAGTTTAAATGGGTGTAGGTTATCATGATTTATTTTTGGGGTATTTTGCCGTGTTGAGCTACCTCCATCAGACAGCGTGTATCAGGGCAGATATGTAATGATTACACATTTTCCCTGATTATGGCTAAAGATGATGGCAAGAAAAGAGGTAGCTAAAAATGGTATAATACCCTAAAATTAATCACTTTAATACTTTTACCAGGAAAAATCTCTAATCATACGTGTGTAATAAGTTAGGAAAAAAATTTGAAGGTTATGCAAGTCCGATTTTAATATAAGTCAATGAAATTGCATTTGGTGTCTTTAAAAGATGTATGTTGTACTAAAAAGGTAATACAATTTCTTCGATAAATTTGCCAAAACAAATGTCAAAACGAAAATCACGCATTTACAGAACATGAATTATAATTAATTATAGCTGGCTTGTACTGGAAGAAAGGTGGTCTGTAATAAGATAAAATACCAAACACTTAAACAAACACGAAACCTCCTTCACACCTTGTACTTAAGACTTAATGCGATTTATCACAAACCCTACATAATCAATTGAGATTTCCCGTGAAACGCGGCGTTCCCCAGGGTCCACTTTAATGTCTCAATTTGTTATCATTGACTCGGCCGTACAATAAAATATTTCCTTATCACGGGTGACGTGTTAGTCCTTTAAAAGGGACATTTAGGACCCAGCGGCTACGTTTTCTGTATTAAGAAAGCCATTATGTAAATAAAATACCCGATTTCCCGAGACCCTTGTCGAGGCCAGCCGCCGTTCCTTCGAGTGTTGGAAACACTGATTATTTAATGTTTTTTTATTGAATTTATGAGATTTAGGAGCTATTGGATCAGAAGCTTCAATTTCGATTCAATTTGAAGAGGTTGCCTTTTCAAGAAAATCATATTATTTAATATTGTGGTTCGCAATTTCTCAGCAGGGGAAAAGATATATGTAGGCTTGGACGCCATATATTCCGTGTTGGTACAATTCTTGCCTCAGTATTCATACACTTTCTTTTTCTGTTATTCTGTCAAGAACCGACTAAAGTATTAATCGTTGTGTGTCTTCGTGGGGTATCCCAGACTCCAGACCTCTCCCATAAAACCATCTAAGATTCTAAGGGACGCGCATCGCGTCGGTTTTATATTTTTTATTATGTTGAAAAAATGCGAATAAGAAAGTCCAAATAAACAAGATGATTTCACATTTGAAAAATATTATTTTCTGAACCATTAAAACAACAACCATCTTGAAACGGAAACGGAACCCACAACTAAATTTATAAACAAACGAAATGCAAAACGGTCGAGTTAAAAAGCAGGACTTCGGTACGCTCAGTCAATAAATACAAAATTTCATTCTGTTATATGATGAGAGTTCATAAGTTAAAACAATACTTCTGCAAATTATTCTTCATTAATATCTATCTGTTTAACTTAATACGGCTTTCATAATTACGGTAACTTCAAAATTTCTTATGTTTCTGGCTGTTAAAAGTACAAGTAGTTAAAAGTACCGGGAATATTTTTACTAATAATTTTTGACGTATCGTTGTCGACAAATAAAATTCTATGCCAATGTTTATTGTTATACAATATAAAACACATATAAATTTGTTGTAGACCACTTTTATTTTATACACACTCTACCGGTTTCGGAAGCACCCTTCCTTCGTCAGGAGAATATTATAACAGTTATATCAGTTATAATATTCTCCTGACGAAGGAAGGGTGCTTCCGAAACCGGTAGAGTGTGTATAAAATAAAAGTGGTCTACAACAAATTTATATGTGTTTTATATTGTAAATTATGGCGAGCCACAAAGTTAATGCTTTTTACAAATACGTTTATTGTTATCTTTAGAAATAGGGTAAATATATAATTTGAAAAAATTCTGTTTAATTTTTTTATTTAGTATTTCATCTATCAAATTAGAAGAATAGCCATTATTACTATTACTATTTAACCAGCGTTTTACACAAATAACAAATTGAAGAAATATATACTCAACAATAAAGATAGCGAAATTAAAACCAAAAAATCAGGGGTTTACAAACTCAATTGTAATGATTGTAGTTCGTTTTATATAGGTAGAACTTATAGAAACTTTGAGATTAGGGTTAAAGAGCACCTCAGAGCACTAAATGGCAATAGCGATTCTGAGTTCGCAGACCATTTATTAAAATATGATCATAGCTTTGACATAAATTCAGGTCTTCAAATATTACATACAGGATATAAAACATCGCAAATCAATAATTTAGAAATTTTAGAAATAAGAAAAAATGTAAATTCCAAAGCTGACATAATTAATAAGCAAAAAATTTTTGTTAACCCTGTTTTAAATATCTTCCCACTTAACCGGCCTTTCTAATAGCTTGGTAATCCCCAATTTTTCGAAACTCCCACCATTGTCAACCCTTCCCCCCGCCTTCAATTTCTTCTCTCCATATGTAATCTATAATTAATTTTTTAACTTTAGTATACTTTTATTCCTGAAGAAGTGAACATGGTTCACGAAACATGTTGATAATATAAAATATAAAAAATAAAGTGATGTAAACTAAGTTATTTTCTTTTAATAAATTAATTAAAATTCATTTGCTAATATTGATTATACTCGCACGCACGCCTTTATGTTTTCCCATTTCTTATAAATATTATTTATTTAAACTATTATACATGTACGAAAAAAAATATTTTATATAATCTAGTGCCACTTTTGTAAAAAACTATAGAAAAAAGAAAGGAATAAAAATAACAAAAAATGACGTCAAAGAAAAACAGGGACTTTCTACTTGTAGTTTTTCTAACGTCCAACAGATGTCTCTCATTTGAGGACAAATGGAAACATTACGGTATACAAATTATTGTCGTGAAGCAAAGTGTAATGGGCGGAAAGTCCCCGTGATGAAGTGCAGAACAAAACACGCCTTATCATGTGTCCCTGGAAGGTGATTTGTATTTTACCTTAAAAGTCAGAAAAATTTAGGAGTCAGAAAAAATATTTAAAAATTCAGTGCTCACGTTCTTTTTTGAAATTGGGATGTAGTAAATTTTTCGGAAATATTTCCTTCTCCTGATTTTTACTCTCAAAATAATTATACTAGAGGTGAGTTCGATTTTATTTCGTTTAAAGAAAGACTTAAATTTATTATTTAAAAGGATACAAAATAAACAAAAAATCTTAATAAAGGAAATTGAAAAAAAAATGACATTTAAATGTGTAATGTAAATATTTATCAACTTGGGAGGCGGGTATGGGTACCGCCGCCCTGGGTACCATTTATTGGATAACCAACACCTCTGCCGTATATCACCCTAAATACGTTTGAAGACTTTGAGGTCTTGGCGGCTGATGTCTGCCCACATGCTGCGTAGTGGGCCAGATCGAGAGAGATTGGTTGAGAAGGTATTTTTACCTCTCCAGCCAGAATCCCTCGACCCATAGCCTAGCACCGTAGTCGAAGGGTTGAATTTATACGTCCGTCATTCCTAGACACACTGACCCCAGAGTCCTACCCACCTCTCATATCTATTTCCTTCCCAGAACTTTCTCTTCTTCCTTTCCTTAATAAAACCCTCCACACAGCATCCCCTAAGATGACATAGGCCCTGAGGGAAATCATTTTCCTCAGTGCCTCCTGTGTGGAGCTAAAGTAAAAAAAAAAATCAGAAAATCAATCAGGTATAATCTCAGAAAAAAATCTCGAGTGGTGAGCTCTTGTGTCATGATTTTTTTAGAACATTTCTTAAAATTCAAAATTATCCTTGTTCAAAGTCACGGCAAAGCAATTGGCTATGTTGTTAATAAAATAATATTGGTTCTTTTTGCTATTTTCAATTTCCTGGCAAAGTAGTGTAAAGCTAAAAAACATAGTTATTTATAGCATATGTGGAACAGATTACAAGCTAACGGTGACATAACTTCCCTCTTCAGAACCATAAAAAATCATCGAACAGATTTCGGGCTAAAAACTAATGGTCAACATGTTTCAACATTACTTTCAGCGAATAAAACACATGGGTACTTACGAAAACAAGCCCGTATAATACATATTATACCAGGACAAAATGGTAGGCAATTACATACTGTTTTGTGCGTATTTCATAGAACACAGAATGTCGGAACAAATTACCAGAAAAAAACATTGGGGTAACTAAATAAAGAATATATAAATAAGCGACAAAGGTTATGGTTTTCTGTTAAATAAAAGCTGCCATAAGTAAAGGTTACGACTGAACATTTTTAGAAGAAGTTATTAGGGTGTTCAAAATAACTGTTTGTAGGAAGCAGGAAGTAACAGGAATATGCCCCTGTAGTTTATTGTTCAAGTCCGGTTTAGACGAGGAAGTATTACGCAAGGGAGAGTCAAGTAATGGAAAAAATTATTGGATAAAGCATTGTTAACATTGGTTTTTTTTTGTTAAGCAATTATTATTTTAGTAATTAATTAATTATTATTATTTGCATAATAATCAATCAACCCTCGCAGAACTTGGGCAGTTGGTCTCCGAGGGTAACGCACCTCTCGATTCCGTCATTTGTAACGAGGACAATGCCGAGGCTACTTTCGCCTGATTAGTATTGGTTTTATCAGGTTGTCTTTTCTAATAGTTATTTTTGATGCATTGTTTGATGAAGGCCTGCTCGCACTGCTCAGGTTTCTTTTGGGTTTCTTCCAACTTTTAGGCCGTGGGGGATTTTGCAGTATCATTATAAACTATTTTGTTTATACTCGCACAAAGTTTGTGTTTGACAACTCCAAAAAAGTGTTGGAAATGCTGACTTTATTTTTAATTTGTATAAAAGAGAGACTATTCTTAACCTATAAACCTTTACTAACACGTTCTTAGAAAAACCACTCATTCTTCTCTCTTCCTAAATCACAGTTCATAATTTTTTTTTTTTAATTAATAAATCTTCAAATTACAACAGAAAAAAACGGTTGTTCAATTTTTTTGTTTGACGTGAGTATCGCTAAAATAAAGATATTGTAAGTGCACTTGGACAATTTACATACATCAGAATTTTGAAGGCGCTTATTTTATTAACTTACTAACTAACCATCACGCCGTTTCCCCGCAGGGGTAGGCAGAGAGGACGGACCGCCAAACCGGACTCGGTCTCGGCACACACTCCTTGCCTCGTTCACATTCATACATCGTCTCATACATGCTCTTAAGTATAAGCGCTTATTTTATACTATTAAAATTTTCAATTTGGGAGGCGGGTGTGGGTATCGCTGCCCCACGACCGATTTTATGGATAACCATCGCCCCTGCCATAGGTCACCCAAGTGGTTCGCGCTACGGCTGGTGACTTAGCAGGCGTGTCCGTGTTCATTGAGTGAAGTTATTCTAGGTCTTGGCTCTATATCCTCAGGGCCTCCTGTTTGGTGCTTATGTAATATACATGCTTATATAATATTAGTAATATTGTACATTACCGGACTTTGATGTTTTGGTGAAGTGAACAAAATGGAATGTATTGTTTAAGTGTATTCAGTTCAAAGAAAGCCCAACTTCGGACCAGAAAAACTTTGGATACATAAAATGAAACTCACAAACAGGCAAAGTTCAAAAAACATTTTCAAAAAGTCAAGTTGTTTGATCCCGCTGTTTATTTCAATGTAATAACTCACCAATCTATTTATTTATTTATTTCATTATTTTCATATTATATTTGGTTATAATAGTGACGTATTGCCCTTCTCACTAGGTGTGAAACGCCTGTGTTGAGATGGCAATATACAGAGTGGTTATTTATGATTTTGTTTAAGTAATATTTTGAAAAATATTATGAAAGTGACAGATTGATATAAAATTTTTTTTTTCTTTAAATATACAATTCAAGTATGTTACATTTTTTTTTTAAAATTATTTATTGAAACATTTATTACAATTACAATTTTACAACAAAATATATTTTTTTACAGGTTTTTTTTACTACCCTTCCGTTTAAAGCATTTGCTTGTGTATGGAAGGGGAGTGTACATAAATGCTATTAGTTATTAGTTATAAGTTAGTACTTAAAAATTAATTGTACATAAATATATGTGAGCTGCAGTATTTATTTGATAATGGTGTGTATTTTTTAAAAAAAGAAATAATGTTATGGAAAACTAAGGATATTTGTAAGATTAATTGACAGTAGTTATATATATAGAAGATTACAGTAGCTACATGGTTACATATATATATACACACAGTAGGTATAAAGGTAAGTATGTTATTAAATACTCGTGATGGTAATGTTTATTTGAGGTGATCAATGACATATACATATAAAAATCAAAATATGTTTGTTTCTGGGTTTGTATGTATTTATGTATATATGTGTGTCCACTATGCATTGCTAAACCATTCATCCGATTGCGATGAAACTTTGGTGATTTGATGTTCGCATGCCCGCGATGGTTTCTGTATACGATAGTGAGCTAAACCGTTCATCCGATTGCGATTAAAAATTGGGAATTTGTAGGGAGGAGAGGCGAGGGGGAGCGGGAGGGTGGAGTGGGAAGGGGGGAGGGGGTAGGGGGTGGCAAGCGGGTAGGGGTAGGGGGTGGTGGTAGGGGTGTGGGAAGGGGAAGGAAGGAATGTGGAGGGGAGGGGGTGTAGGAGGGATGGGGGGTGAGGGTAGGGGTGGGGGATGGGAAATGATGGAGGGTGGAGGGGGTGGGGTGAGGGTAAAGGGGGTTGTTGGTGGGGGAGGGGTAGGGGAGGAAGGGGAAAAGGGGAACTCGGAAGGGTGCGGAGGGGAGGGGGAGAGGGGAACTCGGGAGCGGGGAGGGGAACTTAAATCCGCTCGCAGGGCCTAGCAGCAAAAATCTGCGGAGCGGGTTTTTAACTGCTAGTATATTAATAAAAAATAAAAAAATTCTTCAGCGTACTGGCGCTAACTCGTTTACACAAAGTCACGATAATTATATTATCTTTTTAACTATCTGAATGGAATCTTCTAGAAATTCTCACTTCGCACAATCAACCTGATTCTTATTTTTTTTTAATAAAACTGAAATTTTTTTTACAAAGAGTTCATATCAAACATTAAAAACCTACCATAAATATTTATAAGAAATTCCCTTAACCTACAATCTAAAACTTCCCGTGGGTAACACTACATAAATTTGTAGGCATTATACAGGGTGGACATTATAAGGCTTGAAGGACGGATACATTAATGTCCAAAGATAACAGAGGGCGCCGGAGCAGCTGATATACAGGTTGTGCACAAAGCACCGTGTCAATAAATTACCTACAGGAAGATAAGGGATTTTTAAAGAATTTATATTTGACCCCGAGGTATTTTAGAGCATGACCCTGTTTAGAAATTATAGGGCAGATTTTAGATTGAGGAGGAATTATACATCAAAGGACGGGTAAAAGATAAAAAAATTAGTATTTTTTATGAACGCAAAACATGAACCCCGAATGATAAAGTCTATACACAATGATCAGGATTATTTTTTGTAATATGAATTAAGCGTAAGATGAGTTACAAAGTTTTTATAAATTACTAGCGAGTTCCCGGCGTGTTTTGCTGTGCCATTTAATAAAGATTTTTTTCTCCCTACGTGTCCTTTACCATTCGTCCCGTTCCCCTTCCTCTCCCGCGTCCCCTTTCTCTCGCATGTCCCCTTCCCTTCACGCGTTCACACTCTGCCTTATCCACCTTCCCTCTCCCCACTCCCCTCTCCCGCTTCCCCCGTTCCGCGAACCCTTCTGTCAAGTTACCCTCCCCCCTCCCGCATTCCATTCTATCAGTCCCGTTACATTGAGTTTTCAAACAGCTCGCGTCCGATCTATTGCAATTTTTTATACAAATTTCATAATGCCAGAGCTCACCAGTATATACAGAAACCATCGCGGGCATGCACACATCAAATCCCCAAAGTTTCATCGCAATCGGATGAATGGTTAGCAACGCCTAATTTCATGACACCAGAACTCACTATTATATATAGAAATCATCGCGAGCATGCGCACATCAAATCCCCAAAGTGTCATCGCAATCGGATGAAAGGTTAGCAACGCATAATTTCATGACACCAAAGCTCACTATTGTATACAGGGTGTTAAGGGACGTACTTGACTTACTTTAACCAGTGATTCCTGGCATTATTTGGAGTAAAAAATGTTAATGAAATTTTGGTCTCCGGTGACTTTTTTTGACAGCTTTTTTTTTAAAGTTTTTCTTCAAAATCAAACAAACAAAAAAATTCTACCGCATGTCGTCACTGGTCACTCAGCCGGGTGTCCGACGAACCCCTTACCCCGCCTCCAACTGTTCAACAACTACCATTTTATGTTTTTGTAGAAAAAAAAAAATCAAAAATGTCACCGGAGACCAAAATTTCATTTACATTTTTTACTCCAAATAATGTCAGGAATCACTGGTTTAAGTAAGTCAAGTACGTCCCTTAACAACCTGTATAGAAACCATCGCGGGCATGCGCACATCAAATCCCCAAGGTGTCATCGCAATCGGATGAATGATTTAGCAATGCATAGACTACTCATACATCCCCAAGCAAGCTTATTTTGATTTTTATATATATAGATAGAAAAAATAGAAGTTTGCAACTACAGTTAGGATTTGACTGAATGTTTTTGGCAACCCTACGGAAACCATTAATTAAATCACGATGTTTCAATGGATATACAATGCAAGGGAATTTATGATTGTGTTTTGCGTTCATTCAATTACTTAAGCACACCTCGTATGCTTATATTAATAATGGCTACTGTAAGGGGCGAATTGATTGGCCCCACAAATTTATTTTTCTTTAGTTATTAAAATTATTACTTATTATTAGCATATTGTTTCTCAATCGCCGTAAACCGACTAAATACTGTTTTTTACAGGTTTTCGACAACCACACTAGGCACACGCTCGTATTTTAAAATTATTTTTTTTTTGCATTAGCTCCACACACTAATAATTTCCCTCAGGAAATATGTCGTCTTAAGGGAAGCTGTGAGGAGGGTCTTTTTAAGGAAGGGAAGAATATGAAGTTCTGGGAATGAAAAAGGTAGGTAGGAATCTGGGGGTCAGTGTGTCTAAGACTGACGGACGTATGAATCCATCTCTCCAACTGCGGTTTAAGGCGATGAGAGAGTAAGTGAGTAGTGGAAAGGTCAAAAGGCCTCCCTCAACCAGTTGCTCTCGATCCGGCCCGCCACGCAGCAGGTGGGCAGACGGATCCGAACAAACCTCAGCTGAACAAACCTCACCGCATGAACCCGGGCATCATTGTTAAATCACAAAACGTAGCGAACCACTTGGGTTGATCTACGTCAGAGGTGTTGGTTATCCAATAAATGGTGCTCGGGGTGGCGGTACCCACACCCTCTTACCAAATTGAAAAAATTGCCGTATAATAATAGTCGAATGATACTTTCTCACAACCAATTTAAAAGTGAAGTGTTTTGGTAATCTGACGTTGGCCGACGAAGATTCGTGTCTCCTTTATGAAGCCAGGAACTTCTTACCAGGATTTCGAAGCTAGGATTTCCTTTCAGCTTTTTTAATATCCCATGTGTCGTAATTTCATTCCTCCGGGCAACAAGTCTTTTGCGGTATCACATAATATTATTACCTTATTAATTAATACTTGAAAGTTATTAATTATTTAGTAGGACGTAATCCATGGCTGTCAGTTTTAATTTAAACTAACCAAACCATTATATTATTCTACTTCCCCGCCCGACTTCAACACTCTTCAAATAATACTATAATTCTCCATTTTTGTCCTTGTAATCACTGGCAGTCATCCGTCTTCCATCATTGGCTACTCTTTTGCAGTGTATTTTTTTTACTTTAGCCCTTTTTCAGGTGTTCAGTTAAAATTTGGCCCCTCGCAGACTAAATCCGTCTCTGGCTACTGTTATTTATTCAACAAAAGGAAACATTTAATCACGTTAGCGTTTTACAATGATTCGGGCAATCAACTCGTAAATTCTGGCAAAGAATCCACATTCACAGAGAGGATTCAATCAATTTGCGGATGCTCCTCCTTTATCCTGTGATATGTAACTAATTGAGGACGTCTGATTGAGTAACAAAGACACATGGCCCCCCATTTACATCGGAAAATCCTTTATTGAACAATTCAGTCATCTATTTATTCCGATACATAATCCTTTGTGTTCTCACTGATCGTCATTTTCAGGATGAGAACGAATGTCTAGAATAATTGACAATCAAAGACAGGAAGAAATATCTTCCGCTCTGGGCAACGCGCGACGATTGATCAAATGAAAGTTTGATCAAAAGATTTATATTGTAAATACCTTGGTAAATACAGCAATTCTTCATTATTAATGTTTTTTCATGCGCGGTTTTGCTTACACGCATTTAAGAGCTGATACCTTGAAACGCCTGAACAAATTTTCACGAATTGTAGATAAGAACCATCTCGATCACATCAGCTTTGCAAACAAAAATTTAGCATATTAAAAATTCCACCAATGAAAATTTTTAACCTCTCTTTGGATGGATGAAAATGGAAACTAAATGGATGACATTTGGTCGACTAGATCACTTCGAATCAGTGATACAGTTAAATGGCTGCAATGTCAAAAAGGTGGAAAGACTTAGATACCTCGGCAGTATTCTCACGGAGACTCTTGACCCAGATGTAGAGGTTAGGTTCAGAATTGAAGCAGCAAGAACTGCGTTCATTAAAATGAAATTCCTCTTCTGCAATGACAATATCAGCTTAAAACTAAGGCAGAGAATGCTAAAATGTTATGTGTGATCGGTCTTGCTGTATGGATGTGAAACATGGACCTTGAAAGTAAATACCATGAATAGGTTAGAGACTTTTGAAATGTGGCTCAAATATGCTCAAGGTCCCATGGACCGACATGATCACCAACACAGAAATTCTCAGGCGGGCTAGAGCAGATAGAGAATGGCTTACACTAATAAAAATCAGGAAAATTGCATATCTGGATCTTATACTTCGAGGGGAGAAGTATCACTTGCTCCATTTAATATTGAAAGGCAAGATAGAGGGTCGCTGAGGGCCTGGTAGGAGACTAATGTCTTGGCTGCGAAATATACGAGAGTGGACCGGCATTAGAAGTGTGGAGGAGCTATTCCGGACACCGCAAGACAGAGAGACATTTTCAAGAGTGATCGCCAACGTCGGGGACCTGATATGGCACACGAAGAAGAAGAACCTCTCTTTGAAATCTGGAATTTTTCCTAATCAATGGAAGAATATTTTCATAACGCATATATTTAAAAAAGGTGACAAAACTGACGTTTCAAATTATAGACCTATATGATGTATACAATCTGCAATTCTTAAATTATTTGAATCTATTTTACTAACGAAACTTAACAGGGAAATTATTAAAGTTTTTACACCATTTCAACATGGATTAATTTCGGGAAGATCAACTCTAACAAATCTTATGATTTATCGACATCAAATAATTGAAACATCGAATAAACGATCCCAAATTGATACAGTGTGCACAGACTTTAGCAAGGCATTCGATAAGGTATCTTATGAAATTTTAATTTATAAACTAAAAGTTCTTGGTGTCTCTGGTAGTATGTTAAAAAAAAACCTCATCATAATCGGTCCATTCGTTTAGGAGCTACGATGCTACAAACGAACACACTTAACATCCATCCGTTTTGCGTCGGGGGTTAAAAATACATTAAAATAAGTAAACTTTTAAGTAACCCCCGATACAAAAAAGAGCTGACGACCTTGAAACGCCAGAACAGATTTTCATGAATTGTAGCTAAGAACCATCTCGATCACGTCAGCTTTCAAACAAAAACAAACCGCATCTTAATCGGTCCATTCGTTTAGGAGCTACGATGCCACATACAGACACACAGACGGCGGTCAAACTTATAACACCGCTCCTTGCGTCGGGGATTCACCATCTAAGCCGGCACCAATGAAATTACCTACCTCATTCGCAGGACATCTTATTAAAAAAATTCTAGGATACAAGATGAAAAAAATGTTTTAAAGCTCCGTAATTCAAGACATATTCACCTAAAAATAAGGTTAACACAAAGAAGTAGTGTCTGTATGTACCCAAAAACCACGATGGTCTGGCCATGCATGAAGGTTTTCAGGAGACCTGACACCAAAAACCATGACCACGTGGGTGCCATAGTGATCCAGGAAAATTAAGAAAAAATAAATAAAGGAAAATCCAAAGAAAAAGGTGGACTGACTGCGTGGAAGAACATTGAACCAAGATGGTAAAGCTTGAGTACTGGAGGTGAATGGGTTGTGGGTAGGGACCAAAATAAATGGAGAATATTTTATAGAGTGGGGCGCTGGGATGTAGCGTAACAACCATGAAAAGAAGTTAGACTTTGCGTGGACCTTGTTAGACTACCACTAAGATCAATAGGTAAAACCCAACAGTCCGGATAGCAGCTGACTTGAAAATTGTATCGGGTTTCCACCTAGGCATAGTGGGTTCAATTCTGGGCCCCACATCATCTTAATGACGTATTAGAACTTTTAATAATTTACATTTTATTATGCACGATTTCGCTATCCGCGGCGTATAGCAAAAGTATCCAAAACTGTTGCGTAAAAGTATATTCTCGGTTTACAGAATTGCTTTGCTTTTTACCGTCGTCGATGAGATAAAGATAAAACGAATTAAAATTATCGGAAAATCTCCCTCCAGTGCTCTAAAAGAATCATTTGTCTTTGAACAATTTATTTTCAGTCACAAATGAGACAAAATGCTGAAAAAATCTTTTACGGCAAATTGGTAGGTACGCAATTTAATTTAGCTTAATTTCATCCGCATTCCAATAGGTATCTTCTTATTTATCGTACAGTCAAAAATAGACTTCACAGAAAATAAACTGTTTTAAAATGAACGTGGATTTTAACAAAAAGGAAATTAGGTATATTTTCTATTCTTATTATCTATATATATGAAAATATCGTGTCACGGTGCTTGTGGTCGCACTCCTCCGAAGCGGCTCGAACGATTTTTATGAAAAAATTTATGCATATTTGGTAGGTATGAGAATAGGTCTTAAAGTATATTTGATACCGCTAGGTGATTAGGGTGTCACTATCCGGATATTTTTTTCTATTTGTTTGAAAGAAAATTTTTTGTGTATTTTTTTTTATTTGGCATCAAAAATACTTAAAACCTCAAATTTTCAACCTCCTACCCCTACGTCGCGTGCATTTTTGCACGTGCGTCGTTCGCATTTCAAACATAACTAAATTATTTATGTTGTTGAATGACATATGGCGCTACGTCCTCCTCATCGTACTTTCATCAACGAGACGACGAGAAGCGTCGCGTCATTTTGACATTTTATTCGGCATTTGTTATCTCGTATCACTATGTTATTGTATTGTTGCGTTGGTGTATTTTTGTTTTTATCGGCGGTTATCGTCTACAGCGCTCCATTCCTCTCTCTGTCATAGATCCCATCTCCAGACCCGTACAATACATTCGTTATTTTTTATTTAACACCCAAAATATTCACTAGAAATAATTGATATGGCAGAACAACGTTTGCCGGGTCAGCTAGGCTAGAGTACCTATGAAGTTTTCTAAAATTAATCAAATTATAGTCTATAGTACTGGCAGTATTGTTTTACCCTCAAAGGAATCTGATTATATGAAGTTAAAAAAATTCTCGAACAGGGTTCTCTGGCGTAGTTTAATTTGCACGGCAGTCAGAGAGAAGAATTAATAGATCTATCTCAAAACGTTATTTCCTACGGAGCCATCTTTCAAAGAGCTATTATCAAATATTAAAAAAATCAAACAAAAAAAGATTTCGAAAAATGAATTGTGTCAAGAAATAAATGATGATTAAAAAGAGCAGAGAGAGTACGGAGTAGTGGAAAATTATTTGTTGATAGTCTTGGGTATTGATGGAATCACGGTTTTGTTGAAATCACTTCACACAAATACCCTATTATAAGGATTAATTGAATGTAAATTAAACGAAGTTTTCATAACAGAAAATATCGTTCATGTTGTCTGCCTTTAATAGTCTACTTTTTCCCCTTGACTTGTCGAAATAGTTTCTCCTAACGAGAGGCACTTAGTAGTAATGCCTCTCTGAAAGTTTTATTGCTCCTCCATCAGTAATGTCAGTAATTCCGTCCCTTTTTCTCTATGGTCCAACTAGATGTGATCTACTGCGTACGGTTTACCGCCAGTACCATAAACAACATCAACACTCGGGTCCGGAGAAACAAACCGCACCATTTATAGCAGAGGTTTTCAACAATTTTTAGTAGCGGCCCGGAAATAAAGTAAGGAATTGTTCGTTTACGTTGTAGCTCGTCATAATCAAACTTAATAAAACCACTATTTCGTGCAACCCATTTTATTGGTTTTTAGAACTCTATGGAGACGCACCCTTATACACGTTTATTGTCCAGACGAAAAGCAAGGCGTTTATAAGTAAGTTTTTGACGTGCGCTGTCATCGCTTTTGTTATTTGTTTAGGGTACTATAGAGATCCCTTTGATAGTAAAAATTCAAATATGTATAAAATACTAATCTATGACAATATTATAAATGTTTATACTAATATTATAAATGCGAAACTGCGCGTGTTTGATTGTCATGTTTTAATAGGTGACACGCGAGCTATTCGAAAAATGAATGTAACGGATATGGTGGGCGAGGGGGGGGGGGGGGGGGGGGGGAGAAGGGGGTAGGGAATGTGGAGGAGGCGAAGTGGGAAACCCCCTAATACTATGCGAGCGAAGCCGGGGGCAATAGCTAGTTTACCTTTTTTTTTTAAAACAAAGTTTTTGTAGGAACTACTAGTGATTTGATTTTTAAATGCTGGCAATTTTTATTCAATTGCCTTACTGCAGCGCATGCGCGCCGGACCGCGCATTTTAATGACGGAGCGGTTTTAAAAACAAACCGTCATTCTGTTTCAAATGTCGCTGGCAATAATTCGTAGTTTCTGTATATTATTTTCACCTCCGTGTTTCAAGCCTTTTATGATAACATCGCGTTTATGAATCTACGTGCCTAATAACTCAGGTACGCCTCATATGTCGTACGTGTGTATAGTAAAGTTACATTGTCGTGTAAACAAGCTTGTGGGTCCGAGTGGTTAGTAAATTTAATCTGTTTTAAAAATTAAACCTCTTTA
The DNA here is from genome assembly GCA_917880885.1 of Limnephilus marmoratus. Taxonomy (NCBI): domain Eukaryota; kingdom Metazoa; phylum Arthropoda; class Insecta; order Trichoptera; family Limnephilidae; genus Limnephilus; species Limnephilus marmoratus. Next base: position 16,528,070 of record OU862923.1, read on the forward strand.
TTTTAATTATACTTAACAGGCAAAAAATAATGTGAAGGTGGAATTCATAGATTTCAAGTACCAAGCAGTTCTTGATTTCGTCGTTTGGTTTAATTTGGGTTACATCAGTGCTTTTTGTTAATGAATGTTTGTCTGATGTATAAATACTAAATTAGTTCACACGGGAGTCGTCATTCTCGCTACTGGCTAGCGTGTGGTGCTAGCTGCGAATTCAAGTATTCTACAAAATTGGTATTCGACAGAATTGGTTCGAGCGGGAGTCGTTATTTTTTTTTTTAACTTTAAAAATTAATTCCACGTCACACACCGCTCGGATTCCGCTAGTTTTAGCGGGCTTAAAAAAATTTTAACTTGGTGAATTAATTTAATTATGAAAACGGACTTAAAATAAAATACAAATATTTAAGTTTGAATGTGAACATTGATAAAAAATGGACTTAACTTCCTTATTATATCTTTTCTAAGACCATTTTTCTTGATTCGGATCGGTTTAAGATATTAAGTGGATGGTCGCATCTGATCAGTGGGCCAGAGGTTGAAATCTCCTTCTTGGTAACTTAATCGATGATTCCTTTTAGCTGTGCATATTCTTGGGCAGTTCAATGTTGGTCAATGGTCGATGTAATGAAGGGACAGAATGGAACCTTCCCAATTTAGCAAACATTACAACTTCTTATTACGGATCATGAAAGCTTGGTCCTACTAAACCCACCGCTTTAGACAACCTTAAATAGTTTGGTTAACGAAGGGACCTAAACGATTAACTCCAATTACCACTATTATTATTAGAGCCAGTTCTAATTTGGCAGAAAGCAGATGAAAATACGGTCCTCTTAACAAACATCTCAAAGACATCGACTAACGTCTGATAGCAATTGATTTAAAAAAGAGACATACCTTTTTTTGTTATTTATTTTTGGGATGTTATGCCGTGTTGCGCTACCTCCTCCTTTAGCCAGCGTTACGGTGTCCATCATCAGGACAGATGTGTAATTGTTAGTGAAGAAATGTGTGCTTATGTACTTAAAAGCGATACCGTGTCGCCAGCTCCACTCCACTACAAGCTGGTTTTACAGTATACTTCACAATGTTTTTTGCGTTTGGCTTTGGTGTAGTCGTCAATTACCGGATACCAAGAACTATTGAGCTTAGCTACGTCGTCTTTATTAATATTAATTTGGTTTTTGTGGATTTCAATTGCCTCCGTAATCAGGCGTGCTCTATGGGTTTTGGGTCTTCCCAGGATTTTAAAATCCCGGTTTCGTTTAAAATCATATCTGACGAGACATACCTTCTCTATTTATTTTTTTTTACGTTAGCACCACTCAGGAAATAATATCCCTGAGGGCCTCTACCAACTTAGGGGTTGCTGTGTGGAGGGTGATTTTATGGAATAGAAGGAGGCCGGCGTGGTCGAGGGGTAAGACTCTTGACACCAATCCCAGCGTAGATAAATAAATTTTATATGATTAATTTGTGTTATTTCATTATTTCACATTTAATTTATTTAGAATAAAATATATAGTATATTTGCGACACGTTTCAGAATGGAAGGTACCTACTCGCATTATCGTCCTGGTTTAATGATTGAAACGTTGCTTGAAATGGCTTTAGCCGTGTTTGGTGACCAGATCTGAATAGCCAGGGGAAGTATCCCCACCTTCCTCTTTCCCATCTCCTTCCTCTCTCATCATCTTCAGCCTCACAATATATTCTATTTGGGGATGCCATAGTCTCATTGGCTTCAGACGGGAGCAGCTGGGACTCTTGTAAGGTATTCATGTAAAAAATAAATAAGAGGAAGTTTTGGGAAGGAAAAGGGCACGAGGGGTGGGTAGGAATCTAAGGGTCAGTGTGTCCAGGAGTGACAGACGTATAATCCATCCCACCAACTGCGGTGCAAGGCGATGGGGCCGAGAGAGTCCGGCTGGAAAGATCAAAAGGCCTCCCTCAACCGGCCTTTATCAAGCCGGCCCGCCACGCAGTAGGTCGGCAGATGCAACCGACGCCATGACCCGGACACACCTTACCCATGAACCGGGCACTCCTGCTAAGACACCAAACGTAGCGAACCACTTGGGGTGACCTGTGGCAGAGGTGTCAGTTTTCCAATAAATGGTTCTCGAGGCAGCGGTACCCATACCCGCCTCCCAAATTGAACCTCACCCCTTGAACCCTAACATCCCTACTAAGTCACCAAACGTATCGAACCATTTGAGGTGATCTATGAAAGATGTTGGTTATCCAATAAATGGTTCCAGGGATGGGTTTACCCATACCCGTCTCCCAAATTGGTTAATAAAGGTGTACAGCTGATAAATTCATTGTAACCCTTCCTCATAAGTGACACATTTTATTGAAGTGTGAAGTTCTTACCCCTTAAATTGTCTAGGTCTAGAAGCTTTCGTGTCGCTAGAGGCTGTACCAGATTTTATGTTGTTCAATTTCAAGGCAGTGATTCATTTTTCAGGTAAAACTGCTCACTACTTAGGTCGGCACTTTAAATTCTTGTAGTCAATATAAATAAGAAACAGTTTAAGGGTATTGAAAAAGGTAATAATTCTAAAAAATCCATGGATTTAAAACTATAGTTTATAAATTACTCATTTGCTCCATTTTTACTCTTTATTATTATTACTATTACTACTGAGCATAAAATGAAGGCGCTCAAGCTATATGTGCGAATAGATCTTTTAAACTACGCAACGGATTTTCATGCGGTTTTCACTAATAGATAGAGTGATTCATGAGGAAGGTTTTTAGGTATATAATTTGTCGAGGTTATGTGTAAATTGGTTGAAATACATAATATATCTGGCCAAGCGGCAGCGGGCAGCCTGGATTTAATTTAACAGATGGCGTTGGTTATACAGGTTTCGTTAGCCACTTTTAGATTTGTAAACGTTGAAACGTTTGAACTGAGAAACATTTGCACTATTAGTGATTTTTAAACAGAAAAAACATGCATCCAGCAAAATGGATATTTTATTTTTAAAACTGACGAATACTGCTTGCTTAAATATTTTTTTTACCGACGCACAGTGGGCTGAAAATAGCCTCTCATAGACATAGAGACTGGAATTTTCAAGGGTCGTTTTTTTTACTAGAAATGGATTCTGCTGATCATTACTATGCTATAAAATTTCGTATGAAGCAATTGCGTGTACAAATGAAGGAGTTATCATTTTTTAAATAAAAATTTGTATGGCACTGACATTAAAAATGAGGATATCTCTGGAATCATAAATTTGGCCATTACATCCTTACACACAGATATACTACTAATTATTTGTATTTTTTTGACATACTTCGTATTGTGGCGCGACGTGCGATTGATTTTTTAAAAATCTTCAAAGTTCAAAAAAAAACTTTTTTATGTTGATGATTAATTTTAATGCTTAAATGCATTATCATTCTCTTCTACAATATTTATCATGATTACTGATTAATAATGAATGTTGAAGCACCCTTTTGCGTACATTACTTCGACCAGAACTGTCAAATATGCCAATAATGCCAATATGGCACAGTAACTCTACTAGTAACTATCGTTTTTCGGAAACTAAGTACAAAAGTTAAAAGTAACGTACAACAGGCAGTCAAATTGATTGAAAAACGTATTTTGTTAAATTTTAACTATAGTAACGGTACTTTTGTTGTGACCCTCGTAGCTGAGAATCTGTCGTAAGTTCTCTTTCGGTAAAACACGCCGTTTACGAGAAACAATAAGTTTGTTAATATGTATGTGCAGTGGGAGGTACTACACTGGGTAGGCCCTGTGCATTATGTATAGATTTCTGCGGTCACCAGTCAGCTCGGTTTCCCCGTGATATATAGCGTGCGGTTGGCCGCTGCGGTTTCGCTAAACGACGAGAAATCGCCCTGCCTGGTGCCCACGCGCGATGCTGGTAATCGGCGTATTACATCGACACACGGGAATATATTATAGGGTGTAATAGGATGTACCCGACAGGCTTTAACCAGCGATTCTTATACATATTTGAAGTATAAAAGGAAGTGACAGGAGAAAATCTCACTCTTTTACACAAATAAACTCACGCATCACTGGTTGCAGTAGAGTTTTTCGTGTGTGCCCTATTAACGATATATAAAACCTGTAGATAAATATTATAAATATACCTTAAGCTTGTGTCATATCACTGATTTGATCTCTCCGTATCTTGGTGTGATTTCTCTACGTTCTGGAGAAGACCATTACATAAAAGCTCTCTTCTTTTGGGAGTTTTTTTCCTTATCGAGCAATTTAAAAAAAATAAAATAGCATTATGGTCTCTACCCGTTAAAAAATAAAATCGCCCCATAGTTTGTGATGTGAAATGCATTGCCAACTGGAAATAAGATCGAAAGGCAAATTTTTAGGACGTCAAAGCTTACTGTTAAAGAGTTTAAATAGGACAAACCACCATTCAGGATCAAAATAAAGCTTGAGATGTGTTTTAAAACTAAAAGTGAATAACAAAAAAAATCTGACAAGGTTAAAAATTTATTTCTTATCTACACTGTTCTGACAACCCTATCTGAATTTAGCACCCTTAGGTACTGCTAAGTTACGAAGCAAATCAGAAATAGCACAAAACACAATAACATTTCATTGTAAAACATAGGTTAAAATATTTTTTTAGTGGGTGTGTGTTTACTGTATATAATGTACATAGGAAAAACTCCGGCGAATTCATTTACTCAATTTTTTTTGTCTTGTTTGTTTTAAGCCAAAAAGGCAAACTTTTCCAGGAAGCTCCTAAACGTATTAAGTAAATTTAAGTCGATTTACGAGAAAAATACAAAGAGCGTATTTTTATATTGTCAGTAAATAATAAAAAAATGTGTTAAATATCCTAAATTATCAAAACCTCTTTCCATCTACGAATTCCTCTGTTAAAACACATATAAGAAACCCACAAGAGAAAAAAGGCATCTTGAATTCTTCAGTTTGTTAATAAAAACAAATAGTGATTTTAATAAAGATGTTATGTAAATATACAAATACACCCTTCAGCAAGATGACTATAATCATGTTTGATGTATAGAGATGTTGGAAATATTAATTAAAATCATTAAAAGCTTCGGCACTTCTCTATTAAAATTCCTTTTCATTCGTCGCGTAGTAGCGATAAAGATAATTGAATTATTTAACAAGTCCTTCTTTTGGGCCCTTGACCCTTAATAAATTCCATCCTTAGCTGTCCTTTTTACATCTTCATCCTTTTGGTTACAACTTAATCAACTAACGAACAATAACACTTGTTATTAAGTGTTATATTTCTTAGGGTCTTTATTACAAAGTCGTGAACGGCATTGACATCCGTTTTACATTGATATGCGTATTGAAGATGGCATAATATTTTGTATTAAAATGTATTTGTGATGATTAATTGCTACGAGGTACTTTTTCAATTCGACTTAGTTCAGTTTATTATTTCAAAAACGTTGCAAATTGTTCATTTTATTAGGTTTTTAAAAACAATTGTAAAGAAGAATTACATAAATGTACACAGTAACTAAATCAACTATATTAGTGGTAACAGTTGTCGCTAAATATGCCAATATCCGAAATGATTCTGTTCTATAGGAGATAGGAGAAATCCGTCCGTGATGGAGATAACCCTCCCTCCTACAACATGGGACTCTTCAAGATCCATCTCCGCGTCTTCGTTTCCTCAAAAAAGACCCTCAAGCCAGCATATCCAAAGATGACACATAGATGAAATGATCTACCGTGTGGAGTTAATGAGAAAAAAATTGTAATAATTTTAATTTCACAACATAAAATTTTATTTAATGTTTTCAGCACATGAGATCCAGCTATTCAGAATTGTTTGGGGCTATTAGGACATGGAACCCCAATCGGATAATGCTGTGAAGCTGAAGGTGGTGGGAAAGGGAAGGAGATGAGAAAGAATTGTTATTCTAACAAACATTACCCTTATTATTATACTATACCTACACTTACTACACTGTATACACATTTTGTACCAACTGTAAAATTTTAATCATTGTCTTTACTTTATATGCCCTGTTCGTTTTTTCTAAATACAATAATATAATATATTTAACTATATTACCCACGCACAGGCTGCGCCTTAGTGGGTTCCCATTATTCTTATTATTTTCATAATATTGTGTGCATCAAATGTAAAATTAAGGAAAAATAAAGGGGGAAAAATAAGGTTGGTAAGTACCTGGCTATTCAGATCTGATAACTAAACATGACTAAAATCGTATCAAATAAATTTTTGATTCCGAATGGTGGTCTATATATCACTTTGAATAGAATTTGAATTCATATCACTGTAGTATAACATGACTTTGCGGTAGATACATAAAATGTCTTATTGGACCCCGATCATGAAATAAGGGCGTCATTTTACCACGTGGGTTAATGGGTACCTACCGACGATCGTGTGAGAATTTCTAGTATTGCCAGAGGGTAAAAACAAACAATATAATATTGAATCAACTGTACGCGCCTCGTCTACTAAATAAAATAAAAGGATGCTCACACAAACAATCACAACCGGCTGAAACTTTTTATACGCCCAGTTGGGCGCAGGAACGAAGTTTTCAAACTTTGATATTATTATTCCTGAGAATGTGTAGAGTATTTAATAAATAATATTTGTTAGTATCGCGGAGAAATACAATTCAAATGCTTTAATTTGATTTAATGTAATAATTGATTCAAAAATGACGTGTTTCCGGTTGTGTCTGGTATTATAATATAAAATCATTGAACGTTTCAGATATCCTGTTAAAGTGATACTCAAAAAAATCATAATCTGCTATTTCATGTCACTAATTTAAATATTTAAGCAAAAACCCTTTTTGCAAATTATGATTTCAAAAATTAAGATAAAATATTATTTACCCCCAAACGTACGTAAATAGTTTTGTCGATAAACAAACTCAATTCTTTCAAGAAGGGCATTCAAATAAAATATTGGATAGAATCACACATACAATATTGTATTTGAAAGAATTGAGTTTGTGTATATGTCATAGTCAAAAGTCGATATATTTTTTTTTTTACGTTAACTCCACGCAGGAGGCCCTGAGGAAAATAATTTCCCTCAGGGCCTATGTCATCTGGGATGCTGTGTGGAGGGTCTTTTTGAGGAGAGGAAGGAATGAACATTGGTCTTGAAGAGACCCATGTTGTAGGAAGGAGGAAACACAGAGGCCGGCAAATCATTCCACAGCCGAGCTGTTGAACACAAGAACGAGTCGAAGAAACGACCCGTTCTCATGTGGCAAATGTCAACCGTGTACAAATGTTGGGCACGCGTTTGGCGTGTTTCCCGACTATGCACCGGTGCCGAAGGGATCAATGATGCTAGTTCCTCGGAGCATCTTCCATTGTAATACCGGTAGAATAAGGATAGCATTCCCACCCGACGCCTGTGCTCTAAAGATTGCAATCCGTCTGTTAAGATGGGAGAATCTATCAAACGGACCGCCCGTTTCTGCACAGAGTCGAGGGTATTTTTCAGGTATTTTGGAGCTCCAGACCAGAGGTGGCTGCCAAATTCAACGGTGGGGCGCACTTGTGATTTGTACAGGGTTAGCAGTTGTGTACTATTAAAGTATCTGCGGGCCCTGTACAGTACGCCCAGTTTCTGTGAGGCTAACTTTACTCTGGCCTCGATGGAGCCCCCATACCTGAGCTGGTCACTTAGGGTTACACCAAGCATTTCGATGGAGGGCCTGTTCGGAAGATTGCTTCCGTTGAAAGAGACTAGATTTTCATTTCGATCCCTTTTAGACGTAATCAGACAAGATTGGGTCTTTGAAACATTAAATTCAACGAGATTATTTTTACCCCAAGAGAAAACACTCTCGAGGTAACCGTCCATTCTTTGCTTCAAAGCCCTACGAGCTGTTGGAGTTTGTGAGCCCTTTGGGGGCTTGTCAAACAAAAAGCTATCATGAACTGATATGCAGTCTCTTCGCGGAATGACTGGTTTATCCTAGGTTTGACCAAAGCCTTCTTGACTAAGACTTCAAGTCAGACCTGAGGATTGACTAGTCAAACCTAGGAGCGCCGAAGCTTCGAGGATTGACTACAGCATATGGACAAAACTATTCACATTTATAATGCTTATATCCGGGAGAGAATGATTACTTGATTAATATTTTGAAGCACAAGTGTTTCTTTTCCTTAGTGTTAAATGGATCTTTTAAAGCTGTTTAGCTCTTAATGGAAATTGTATTACGCTGCGAAAATTCTTGCGTTTAACCGAGAAATTCGAGAAAAATAAAATCGTGTAAATTTAACGACGCCAGAGCTCGATTTAGAATTTTTACAGCAACAGCCAAATAGATGTTCATCCTTACAGGAAAGTGTAAATATTGAAAATAATAAAAGTTTGAAACTTGTGAGAAATCAAACCCAATTATCATCATCATTAAAAATACTGTTTTCTGTTGCCTGTGCGTCAATGAACTCAAAATTGCTTTGTATGTGCCATTTTCAAAATTGGAACATATTGTATGAAGAATTTAGACAAGGGTATAAGAAAATAGGTACCTACCTGTAATATAAAATTTGTCCAAAAACTAATTTAAGACACGTCAGTTTGAAAATCTCGTGAATTTTCACCGGTCTGTACTAGCGTAATATATATTTTTTTATACATGAATACCGCACAAGAGTCCCAAGTCCCAACTACTCCCGTCTGGAGCCAGTGGGACTATGGCATCCCCAATTGGGGTGTGTTGTGAGGCCGAAGGCAGTGGGGAGGGGAAGGAGATAGGGAAGAGGAAGGTGGGGAGACACCTGGCTATTCAGATCCAGTCACCAAATACGGCTAAAGCCATTTCAAGCAACGTTTCAATTCTTAATGGTGGTCTTACACCAGGGCGATACTGAGAGTACCTTCCACTCTGGAAGGTGCCGCAAATATTACTATATATTATTTTAAATAAATAAATTATGAAATAACACAAATTAATCAAATAAAATTTATTTGCCACGCCGGGATTCGATCCCGCGACCTTCGGAGTGCTAGTCAAGAGCCTTACCGCTGGACTACGCCGGCCGTCGACATAGATTCAGTGTTCAATATTCAGCTGTTACCACGAGACTACGAATTTCGTTACTTTTTACTTAATTTTGTTGGCTTGTTACGTTTACAAATACATTTTTATTACCTCCGGAACTTCCTTCAACATGTACGTAAGTCTTTGTGCAACCCTATAAAGAGAAAAGTTTTCAGTCCTTAAAAATAAACCATTAACCCTCTCTAAACTTTTAAACGTGTTTTATTTTATTTAGGAATCAGGCTTAACCCTTTCCACAGATAAAAAAGTGATGCCTCAGTCGGTTATTTATGGCCTATTTTAAGGTTCTTTAAGCCGATTCACGTAGTTTAAAAAAACTATGAGTTTTTATCGATTCCTAGATTACAGTAACTAATAAGGGTACTTCGTGTGGGGGTCTGTTTATACTATAAAAAGTCTCTGCACGCATGATCGCCTATTGAGATATCGCTATTTTAAATAGAGTTACTTTTAATTATTATGGGTTTATCATGGCAGTTAAGCCTTGTAATACAGCCTTAAGTATTTTTATGAGCTATTTCGTACCACGATAAAGTGGAAATTTTGATTGAATGTTGATTGATTTTTAAAGCATATACTTAACCCGGTGTATAATTATGTTTACCTTTTTAATTTTAGCCCACACAAGGGTCTTATAATAACATTAGGTTAAACAATATGACCAAGAAAATGATCCTGCTATTATACTTAACCCTTTTATTTATTATCCTACCATTATACTTTATCCATGTTTTACATTATAGTAGGAATAATTAATCCTACTTTAATGTTAAAAGTGGGTCTCTTTAAAAATCAATATATCAATAAAAAATTCTACCACATAATAAATATAATAACGATTTGACAACAATAAAATTAGGTCTTTAAAAATTACTATTACTTGTAAGGTATTCACCGAACAATATCGAAGTAGGCTACAAACCCCAGGTAATTAAGCCTACTGGAAATAACCAAATAATTAGAAATTTGAAAGTCAAAGACGACTTAGTAATACTTGAAGAAAATCCTTGTAGACCGCCCCGTCCCCCCATATGTAATGTATATAAACCATAATGTGTACCAGTCTGATGATGGCTTTAACAAGCCGAAACCGGTTACGGTCGAATAAATTAAAGTGGAAATAAGTTTCAAATTTGTTTTAATATATTATAATAATGTAATTCCACCATGAATTGTGAGTTTCAAAAATAGAAATTTTATTACTCTATTACATCTGCGCAATAAAAAAAAAACATACCGGACATTTTACGAATGTTCGTTAATGAAAATATGATTGCCCAGAAAGATGCATTATAAAGTATCAAATTCCATCGAAATTTTGCTTAGGATTTGGGTTGTCCCCAAATTGCTTTCATTCACTTGGTTAAAAAAATTGGAAAAAATATTATCAATCATTGTCTATTACTATTTGGCCTAGAAGTTATATGTCCTGAATGAGTTCCTTTCGTCAAACAAAACTTCAACACGTTTTTTCTTTAAGGAATAATATTGAGAATACAGTATATTGAATGCTGTAGAATTCAGATCCTTGGGGCAAAATGGTTGAGTGGTTACGATCCTCGGCTACGAATTCAGAGTATCTTGTGTACGTAGGTATGTAAGTATGTATGTATGTATGTGGGTACATTTAATTTGTATGATTTCACAATTTATTCATAAAAATAATATAATTTTGCAGCAGGTTCCAGAGTGGTCGATACTTTCAGTATCGACCTGGTGAAAGTCCACCATTCAGAATCAAAACGTTGCTTGAAATGACTTTAGGCTTGTTCGGTGGCCAAATCTGTATAATCAGGTACTTCCTAATCATCGCCCTCCCATCCCCTTCCCATCCGTTTCTTATCCCCTTCCCACTACCTTCAGCCTTATTACATACCCCAATTGTAAATACCACAGACTCACTAACTCCAGACGGGAGCACTTGGGACTCTTGCATGGTACTCGTAGTTAATCACATAAAAAAATATATATTTACGTGTATGGTATAAGTGTAGGGTAAAACAATGTACCTACGTCTGGAATAAAGATTCGTAAAGAATGCAAGGCTGATGTAAAGGGGCCATCCATAAATTACGTCATACGAATTTTCATGATTTTTCGACCCCCCTCTCCCCCCGTCCCTGTCACTTCGCCTCATGTGTGAGCTCCCCTCCCCCCTAGTGTGACGTCACATATTTTGCAATTTTACATTTAAAAATAAGTTTTTCGTTTACATTTAAGTTCAATATCTTGGACATGTGATGAGACATCCAGAGAAGTATGAGATCCTGCATCTCATAATGCCGGGAAAGATTGCCGGAAGACGGGGAAGAAAGAGAACCTCATGGCTGAAAAACCTGAGACAGTGGTTTGGCCAGTCTACCGTGGAGCTGTTCCGGGCCGCAGTAAACAAAGTCCGCATAGCCAACATGATAGCCAAAGTCCGTTGAACGGACAGGGCACAAGAAGAAGAAGAAGATTTAAGTTCTGCGTTTTAATAATACGTGGGACGTCACAGAGCTGATGACCCCCCCCCCATACCCCTTATCACACAATGTCACACTTCTCTACCCCCCCCCCCTCCCCCGTCGCCCCCACGCCTTTAAGGTGTGACGCAATTTATGGATGGCCCCTAATGAGTAAGATTAAGAAGGGGACGCCTAGATGGTTTGGGAATGTAGCAGAATTTGAATAGTACAAGAAGCCTGGGAAGCCTGAGGAAGACATTGCACGATGAAGAGAACCAAATACTTGAGTCGGATAATGTCAAGATTTAAAATAATAGAAGGGTTAATAATATTATGTTAGACGATGTAAGAAAGTAAGAAGAGTTTTAAATATAAAACTAAAATGGCCAATAACGAGTTGTTTAGTGCTCCATCCTCTTTGCCTACAAGAAAGGGAGTAAAGGTTAGTTAGTTAGTTCCTACCAATTATGAATGCAACGTGCATCAAACAACTTTCCCCAATTTTGTACAAAATTACAAGACTGGGACTGCATACTGATTAGGAAATTAGGCATTCTTAATAAAGAGGTTAAGTGTGACAAGCGTGGTGGCAGTTAGGGTAGATAATGTAAGGTGGTTGTAACTTCATCAGGAAGACTGCCCTTTTGGCTTTGCAACAGTCGACCGGCCCCCGTCCCCCGTAGAGTCAGTAGAGTGCGGCGGGGACTTAGAAGGTATGCCGATGATTTATCGCGTAACTTCAGGTAGAGCGATCGGAGATATTTGATATCCTAATACGTTATGTAGGGATGTACAGCATTTAAATGGATGCTCTTATAAAATATATATACGATATATATTTTTTTATTGATTTTCTGGAACACCAACTCTTTTATCTGGGTTCGAGTCCCAGTTGCGACCATTATCTTTTTCTGTTTTTCTGTGTCTTGTTCTCTATCATATTTTATTATTATTACAATCTTCTTCTTCAATGATATATTACATTGATGGGAATAAACTTCAAAGTTATAAAAAGAGAGTTTTTCTTATAAAATTGAATATTCATTTAGACTTTTATAAAAAGTCAATAGTTCCATACAAAAAAATTAGATTTTTATACGCTTTTCAAGTTTTTCACTACTTCCGACCTTTCGCGCCGCGTTATAAGAGAAATTGTAATAGAGGTAAGCCCATGAAATTCAATCCATACAACTGTGAAACAAATTTGTAACATTCATAACTTTATATGGAGATGACATAGTTTGCTGGCTCCGAACATTAGAACTCTTGTGCGAAATTCATATAAATACGTAAATGTTTATCACTACGCCATCGCAGTTCGCTCCTATAAAACCGTACTATGTTCGTCGGTCAGAATGAAATTTGCACACTTTATTCTGTTTAGATTATTGAATTGAAACTTCTTTAGCCCCGTTAGCGATTTGAATTTCAGATGAAACGGAAATTCGAACAAAAATTTATTATTTGACGGTCCTCGGTTCTAATATAATACGGTAAATTCACGACTACGCACGGGCCTCCGATAGCGCCGCGAAATGATGCGCCCGACTCTCAGCGCCCAGAGAGACATCCGGTTCGAAACCTACCAAATCCAAAAAAAATAAACATTTTTATTTTTGTAAAATCAATATCTCATCTTCAAACCACTTTAATATAAACAGGCAAAAGAAAAGAAAAGCGACATCTAGCGACATTCTAATTTCACTTTTACTGCGTGTGAATTGCACACACAGATTTTTTTTAATATTGTCGCAACTATTTATAGTTAAACCTATGAAGATTTTTTAGAAAAAACCCCTTCACTCACCTTAATTACACTAAATGAAAACCATTTGCATTCGGGACGATGGAAAATATTGCATTCAAATTTTCGGTGACCGGACAACCGAAGAATGAATGAAATCAGATACGAACCTCCTTTGAAGTCATTAAAAGTGATGAAAAAAATTTGGTTAAAGAGGTTACGCTAGATTAGAGTTATGGGCTGTTTTAAAATAATTTTTTTCTTAGCTTTTAATGACTTTTCAAGGAGGCGTTGAGTTGACTTGATTCTGAGTCGGCATGGAACCAAAATTTCAATTACTTAAAATGAAAATTTGCTTCTATCACGTGGGAAGACAGCTGCTGGTTATTAATAACTTATGTGCGTAGGTATTCTATAAAATTTTGTATTGAAATATTGAATCCAGTGTTTTCCATTGCCCCGAATTAAAATAGTTGTATTCTATAGTGATAAAGGAATCAAAAAAAATATTTTCAAAAATATATATAGGTATATATATTAAGCGAGTTCTGGCATCCCGAAAATTTCCCGCCATTTTATAAAATTTATTAATAAACTAAAAAAACATATGATATTGACTACTGAAGTAAAACTTCACTAACTTATAAAAGAACATATGATATTGACATTGACATTGGGGTGACATATGACATTGGGGTGACATATGACCATGGGGTGACCTATGACCCTGGGGTAACCTACGACCGTGGGGTTACCTACGACCTTGGGGTGGTCTACGATTTTGGAATGACCTGCGACCTTGGAGTGACCATCCTTATCCTTATCCTTATCCTTATAACTCCTCAAGTCAAGCGAACGTAAAGGCCCGACCGTTCGCCTCGCCATCGATCACCATTCACATCGATTACAGTTCGCATCCCACTTTTCGTAACATCACACTTTTCGTAACATCACACTTTTCGCAACACATCACCACTTTTTGTAACACATCACCACTTTTCGTAACGAATTTACCAGCTTACCCCCCAAGTCGAACATGCGTAAAGAAGTTTTACTTCAATAAAAAAAAACAAGACGTGTTCCAGATGTCAACAAGAAAGGGAGCGTTTAAATATAGGTCTAATAAGACGAGAAAATCAAAATATCGATATTGTGATCCCATCCCTACAACATAAAGCCTGATGCAGAAGACAATATTTAACCCGAGCGATTATGTCTTAATAGCCGTCCAGAGCGGACAAGGTAAGGTATGTAGGCTCGTAGGCTGTAACAGTAGGTAGCCCCGCTAAAGGCCCGACCACTGATGGAATATTTTATACATTCATCAGTTAAATTGCTCCGTGCCAATAAAATTGAGATATAAATCAGGGCTAATTGACCGCCTGCGGTAGGAAAATGATTAATGGTGATTTATTTATAATTAAAATATTTTTAGCCGTGCTTTTATTTTTTAGTTTCGTGTAAATTTGACTACGATAAATTGTGGAAAGGCCTGTTTTCGAAAAGCTAGCTTTTAGAGTATAAGGGAAAGAATAATGATATTTAAAAATACATATGTTTTAATGTTTACTGCGTAGGTATATTACTGATGATATTCTGGGTTCTGGGTTTCGCATGAAATTCATAAATAATGGGCGATTCACACGATTCTTCTTTAATACCGATTTCCTTTTGGAAACTATATATAATCGAGACTCATTAGCAAATTTCTTGCTTTAGATTAGAAGATCATTATATTCATGCGTAAGGCTTTGCAACCGGGCTTGAAAAGAAGAAGATGGAGAGATACGAAATTACGAATGTTAGAGGAGAGCGCTAACATTTTTTACAGCGACAAAATCGATGCGAAAATGTTTAATAAAACACGACTCGTTTAAAATAGAGCAAAAATCTCGCGGGCATTGTCTTAAACAGCATTTAAAGAAACACTGTGAATTTTTTCATATATGTAACTTGTAAAATAACTGAAACAAACGTGTTTATAATAATTTTTGGAGCATTCTTTGCGATTTTTTTCTATCAAGGGAATTTTATATAATTCGTTTTTCGGCGCGGGCAATATCTAGATATTATCTTGAAGAATAACATATATTTTTTAAGAGCTTTAAAACTTACCGTGTTTAAGGGAGATATGTAAGAAATCGGTAGAATTCGGGTTGCGGTCCCTTAAGATTTCAAAGGGTAATTGGAATTATAGGTATAATAAACAGGTGGATGTAATTAAAAAGGAATTAATATTTTGAGACGTTATCAATTCGTCAAAAATGGCAACACCTTGAACATGAAATCATTTATCAATTGCCTTTGTCGTTGCCGTCAACAAACTATAAAAAATACACGCAAAATTCACAATACCGAACAGAATACTTAATCACAGTTAATACAATTATAAATACACGTTATCTTCTTATTAATATTTTAATAATCGAGCGATATTTCCAAATAATATGGTTACGAAAAAGAATGACGACAAATATATCTAATAATGTCCGCCATCTTAAACTGTTCGAAAATCCAATCTACATAAAATACCTCATTTTCCCATGCCGAATTGCGAATTCATATGAAAAGACGATCCATACGAAAAAGGGACGAAAAAAAGATTTGTGTAAGACGCCCATAAGGGAAGATTGATGAAAGACGAAGCAGATTAAGACGCCGTATTTCATGGCTTCATAATCTTCGTGACTGGTACGAGTGCAGTTCCTCAGAGTTGTTTCGGTCTGCTACCCACAGGGTGAAGATGCTCCCAATCATAGCCAACCTCACACAGGAGAGTGCACAAGAAGATAAAATGAAATACACGGCATCAAATAAATAACGTTTGAAAACTCGCTAAAATTGAGTATCACACTATTCGGAAACGAAAAAATTAATGAATTGACATTAGACGTATTAAGAGAAAATCTATATTCTAACCATTATTTATCTATATTGTATATCTAATTTAGTAACTGTTGTGTTATTCAAGTTCATTATGTAGACTAGTTATCATCCTATTATTCTATTATTATTAATTAACATATAATAAATTAAAGTCCCCCGCGTCGCCCGTCTGCCTGTCTGTCTGTTCGCAATAAATTCGAAAACTACTGAACGGATTTTCATGCGGTTTTCACCAATAGATAGAGTGTTTCGTGAGAAAGGTTTAGGTATGTAATTTGTCAAGGATTTGTGTAAGAAGTGTTTGTTGTTAAAAGTGTCGGAAAAAGTCAAATCGCCTGGTAGCTTTCATCGAAAACGCTGCCTAATCGTTTTCTGATATAACAAAGCAATGCATGGTGGGATATTCCTCTTTTATAGATCTACAAAAACGTACATTGCGGTAATTGAAAATTTATTTAGACGGATACAGTATTAATCCTTATTAACTTAAATGCGTTAGTTACCCCAAGCATTTCATGCACATTATTATAATCTTTCACACCATCTCTAAGTATTATAAATTAAAGTCCTCCGCGGCATCTGTCTGTCTCTCCGCGATAAACTCAAAGACCGCGGTGGTTATAAATGTTGGATAACCATCCAGTAGATGACGTTGTGTTTTATTAGCCACAGCAACGCGTGGCCGGGTCAGCTAGTTCTATTAATATTATAAAGGCGAAAGGATGTATGTATGTTTGTTACTCTTTCACGAAAAAGATACAAATGGATTTAAAAAAAAATTTCACTAATAGAAAGCTACATTATTTGTATATATTGGTAAGCTCTGGCGTTATGAAATTATTTATTATACGTTTATTGTTCAGACGAAAAGCAAAGCGATGCTAAGTAATTGTTTGGTTGCGCTGTCATTTTGTTATTTGCTTAGGTTACTATGGAGATCCCTTTGATAGTTACAATTTACTGCGCGTGTTTGATTGTTACGTTTTAATAGGTGGCACGCGAGCTGTTTGAAAAATGAATGTAACGGGTATGGAGGGGGGGGGGGGTGAGTGTGGGGCAGTGAGGGGCGAAGAAGGGGGGAAGGGGGGGGGGGAGAAAGTAGGGGATGGGGGGCCGAGTGGCGCGTTCGAAGCCGGGGGCAAAAGCTAGTCCTAAATAAGTTTATTTATTTCTTAATTCAAATTCAAATACGAGTTTATCTATTGAGTTGGATAGTTTGTTTACAAGAAACTACATTATTGCTATTAGTTTTAAGGACCATATGTTTTCTTTTTGAAATTGTTAGAAGTATGTATTTTAAATAAAAAAGAAATAATTATTAAGGTTTCTGCTTCTCACCTTCCTCTTTCCCAACTCCTTCCCTTTCCAACTTCCTTCAACCTCACAATACACCAAACTAGGGGACCGCAAAGTTCCACTAGCTCCGGGCAGTTGGGACTTTGCTCTGTTAAAAACAAAATTTAATAATGTTTTCGATTTTTTATACCCAGGTAGGTAGGTAGCAGGTAATCTCCTAGGAATTAAGGAATGCCAGTGCGGTAGGTAGGCCTTATCTGACATAATAGCCGACGGGGGAATGAACCCGCACCCCCGGACTCGCAGCAGGGGATAGATCACTCGGCCACGGAGCCAACGGACCGTAATGGAATTCAAAACACAACGCCCGCCCTTGTCATTCACAGTACTATAATGGTCTTCTGAGTTGTGAGGAGAAGTGTCAAAATAAAAATAGTTAGTCCAGTCAATACAATACATTGAGTTTAAAAAAGATTGGGCACCGAAAGATGTGAAGATAAACATGATGACTTTCAAAGAAAGTATGATGTCCGAAGGCGAAATAGGTGTTACTTTTAGAATTCCTAAGATAACTTAAATTTCAAACAATTAGATTGGATTCCTCCAATAATCACAAATTTACTTGGTGACGTCATTTTAAACGAAAAAAAGTCGGGTAAATTAAAAAAAATATTTATATTTATTCTTGACTAGCAGACCCGGCTACACGTTGCTGTAGCTAACGAAACACAACGCCATTACCGAACCTTTATAAAATCTGCCTGAATTGAATATCTCGGCTTTTCTCTACTATAATAATGTGTAGGTATATAAACCTTCATTATATTATTATACATATAAACCTTCCTCTTGAATCACTCTATCTATTGGTGAAAAGCGCATGAAAATCCGTTGCGTAGTTTAAAAGATCTATGCGCACGTACATTTGAGCGACTTCATTTTATACTGCGTACTGATAAACAATATAATGAAATAGAATAACGCTGTATTGAAATATTTCGTTTAGTTGAAAATGTTTAATTATTTCTAGTTAAATGAGTAAAAAATGTTATTTTCTTTTTATTGGAATAAAAAATTTGTAAAAAATAAATGAAAATAAAGTTAAAAAAACTATATGAAAATAAAATAAAGTACTTCGTGTACACCACTTATTTAATCAAAATTATCAACATTTTTTTAAAAATTAACTCCACACATGAGGCCTTAGGAAAATAACTTCCCTCAGGGCCTATGCCATCTTAGAGGATGCTGTGTGGTGGTCCTTTTCATGCAATAGAAGTTCTGGGAAGGAAAATGGTATGAGGGATGGGTAGGGATTCGGATTCTAGTATTAGACGTATGAATCCTTCTCTCCAAATTCGGTGCAAGGCGATAGGTCGAGAGAGCTGTTGGAGTGGTCAAAGGGTCTCCCTAAACCAGCCTCTTCCAATCCGGCCCGCTACGCAGCTGGTGAGCAGGCGCATCAGCCGCCAAGACCTTTACAATCTTACATATCATTCGAAACCAATGGTTTCTTCGTCAGGATAAAATTAAAATTAACAAAAATAAAACTAGACAAGTATAGACAAATTAAAATTGAATTGAAAAAAAAAATTACAAAGAGTAGTGTTTAATTGGTTAAAGTTATCATTAAAAACGATTATATAAAATAAAAGTTATTTTTTTTAGAATAGGTAATAAATGCATTAATATATTGTACATGTATTTTTTTACAGATATTAGTGTACAAAACACTTATCAGACCAGTACTTACATACGCAGCTGAGACTTGGGTACTAACTAAGAGGAATGAGCGAGCACTGGACATTTTTGAAGAAAAATTTTGAGGCGCATCTTCGGACCGGTTCTAGAAAATGGATTTTGGCGCAGACGTTATAACAATGAGCTCTATACTTTGTTTAAGGAGCTAAACGTCGCAAAATTTATAAAATTGGGAAGACTTCGGTGGCTGGGTCATGTGGAGAGAATGACCGAGCATCAAGCACCAAAGTCCCTGCTGAACTCAAGACCAATAGGGCGAAGGAGTCTGGGAAGGCCAAGACTAAGATGGAGCGACAACGTCCTCAAAGACATATCTATCTTGGAGCTTCCAAATAATAATAATAATATTTGGATGATTTATATAGCGCCGTTTTTGTGAAAAATCACCTCAAGGGCGCTGTACAAACTTATAATACATTTCTAAAATCTAAAAAACTACAAGCTAGACAAACAATTAAAAACAACCTATGGCTAAAAATTGCATACACCGGTTCATTGATCACCGATACGAAAATATATGTACAATATTTTGACCAATGAACGCGATGCTGCCTAAAATTTAATGAAAACAGGACCATACTTACCTGAGAGGTCGCTTGAAATTAACACTGTATATTGTCCATTAAAAGAAATTTAGATAGAGTTCGCACGCAGAGGACATTATTGTGAACACATGTTATTTAATCCTGAAAAATATTTTAATATTAATATGTAATGTATTCTTTGACGAGTGTATTTTGGAAAATAAAAGCAACATGTAAAGGTGGGTGGTGCAGTAGTACCTATAAGGATTTGATCTTTCTAAATGTGATTCGTCAAGAGACAGATTGATGTGTAAGGAATCGAGTAATTTTAATTCAGTAAGAAAAGTGTGATTAAGACATAGCACAGACAATACAAGTATGATACTCTCAAATACGTATATTTAAATTACGGGTATGAGAGCCCAAAAAGGAAGGTTTTTAGTTTGGACCTAAACTCTGTTGGGCTTGCCAAACTGGAGAGAGCTGGCACAAAACCGAGATGAGTGGAGGAAGACTCTTGAGGAGGCCAAGACCCCAGGGGTTGTAGAGCCAATAGTGATCATGATGACATGTATTTTTTTAATAAATTAGCACAAAATAATTAAAGAGAAACCAAGATGTCAAAATAACAAAAATAAATTTAATAATATTATTTATCAGATATTTTTACCAAAAAATAATCGTAAAAAAGGCGTAATACTAAGATGGTTTGATCAGCAAGCTGTGCTCAAATCTTGTTTATACCTACTAAAGACAGTTTGACAGGATATTAAGGATACGTAGGTGCATATTTATCTTTGTGCCTTATTTTATTGTGGCTATCTGTTGGTGGCTAGACCACCCTGTAGTTCACGGTACAGGTTGACTGAGAAGTATGAAAAAACTAGGTCTCCTGTTGTGACGGATGGAGCGCTTAGAATCTAAAATACTTCCATCCTTTCTTCTTGGAAATGTCTATATTTTAAACATCTCGAGGTTGATTTATATAACCAGAGTGGTAGATACTCTCAGTATCGCCTTGTTGAAATACCACCAATGTTGAAATGGTTTTAGCCATGTTCGGTGAACAGGTATTAATAGCCACGCACTTCACTAATTCTTCTCTTCCTTATTCACTTCGGCCTCACACGTGTCTCTTACATGGTCTTCTCTTATTCTGACACTTGACATGGTCCGAATCTAGTATCTGATTCACTTGATCGTGCCATGTTTTCTTCAGGCGTCCACGACTTATTCTACCAATCACATTTAAGGACCTTTAATCAGCAAGCGTCCGAAAATCCACATTCAATAATGTACAAGCAAAACAAGAATGAAAAAAACTTAAATATATTAATCCCGTCCCGTTGGCGTCATGTATCTTTTCTCGGAAGATTTTTCATGTGGATGAGTGTTTCAGGCTGATAATTATTGCTTATAATAATTTTTAAATATATTAATTTGTAAAACCGTAAATAGATGGAGAAAATAGAGAAATTTTCGCCATAAATACGTGTTCGGATATTTTTTTTAATGATTTTATTTGAACTAAAATTAAAATTTCGAAACATGCGTTTACTAGATAACGTATTGATTTACAATAATGTATGATTACATGGTATGAAATATGTTTATGAAATAAGATTTTTTTTTTGAAAATTTAACAAATCTACAAACGACCTATGGTATAACCTTATTATACTAAAATAAACATTTTTTCTCAAAATTTAAAACATGCGTTTACTAGATAAAAGAACAATCTTTCGAAATCAATTTATATTTTTTTCTGGAAAAGAGTCAATACGTCTAAAATTTGATTTAAAAATGACATATTTCCGGTTTCTCTGGTTATACCCTCTTAATAATAATAATAATAATATTTGGATGATTTTCGTAGAGCCGTTTTTGTGAAAAATCAATTAAAGGGCTGTTTGCGCATCTTTATATGGGATTGATTGGGTATTGCATTCGCAGACTTGGTGGGTAGATATGTCAAAATCCTGAATTTATCCCACCTACCTAATCTTTCCTTCCCAAATGTCACCATAAAAATTGTTGCAAGAAAGTACGCAACTTTGGAGAGGTGACAGTGTGCTTTCCTGCTCAGAACAAAATAACATCTCAGACAGGGCGCATGTATTGTAACCTCTTGTTATAAGAATATCGCGAATTTTAAACAGTGAGAAGGGTACACCAAAACTGGAGATCAGCGAGGCCCCATCTGCAACGGTGAGTCCTATTTTCCTTATTCCAATCTGGGCTTATCTAATTTTCCAAAAGCCCAGATCTGAACTATCGACTGACTATCCATCAGATTTTGCGAGTGTATACTATCTAATCGTCGCGTATAACTTAGCGATTTCACGTAGTTTCGGGACTGGTCCTTCGAGGGCTGCATAGGCTTTGTTTTGCAGCATTTACCGCCAATTAACAGTGGAGTCGCAGTTTCGCGACACCAAGGGCGTTGTACAAATTTATAATCTTGCTTCTAACTACAGATTACACAAACTAATATATGTAACAACTTTTGGCCAAAAATTACATCCACCAGTTTATCGATCCCTGATACAAAACTATGACACAAATCTCTGATACAAAACTATGACCGGTCAGTGGCTGACTAGGCATCGCGCTTGGGTCCCATCCGGGATATTCGATTCTTCGGGAGGCTAAGTCCTTCAAAACGACACAAGCACCATTTAGCATTTTAGATTTTCAAACATTATCAGGTTATTCGTAACCGTTTCGGGAATGTTTTTCTCTCTTTTAAGTTTTAATTAATTAATATTATGTAATACATAAATTAATAATATTGATCATGCACGGGGCATGGGGATGAGAGTAACCTTGCAGTTACTCTTGCTAAGACGCTGATGGATTTCGCTAAGTTATGCCCAACCACCAAACAAGAAAGGTATATCACAATTAAGTGGTACTCACGGTTGGTCTTCTAGCTTGGTGACAGTCATAGATGTCCATAGCGCTCGATTTTCTTCTATTTGATAAATAAATAGACGATAGAAATCTGAGTCACGTCAAGTTCACACAAAGTATACGATGAAAACGATAAGGTTTACACTTTATGTAACGATCTGATGGATAACACTTCGGCGTGGTGCGAAAATGTCACGATACGGTCGGGGGTTAGCAACGGACAGACTTGTTGACGATAAAGCGCTTGTCACTTGTTGACCGTGTAGTTAGGCACCCTTATTGTGCGGAATTCCCAAGTCTGGGTTCCTGCCGATTTCGTATGACAATCGGAGCACAAAACGAAAGAAATCCATCGGCGTTATGAAACAAATATGCATTTGACGAATGCGTATGATTTGCGTCATATATTCACCTTACATTCACACTTTCTTCTTTCATTCGCTCCACATGTCCAAACCATGCGAGCGTTCCTTTCTTAACCTTACTCATCACGCTTACATCGGCCTTGCAATATTTGCGGCACATTTCTTACACGATCGTACATGGTTTCATGTCTCAGAGATCTCATTTGTACAGCATTCAGTCATTGATAGTAGGTACATCTCTATGCATTCAGTCTAATTTCATCCTTCTTCTGCCAGTTCCATGCCTCACTGACATACATAGCTATAATGTCTATAGAAAACGTTATAGAGCACATATAATGCATAAGCTTTGATTTTTCATGACGTGCAATATAATTTTTATTGACGTTACAGAACACGTTATAGAGTTATAAGTAATAAAGCTTCCACCACAAGAGCATCATTAAACCCAGCTAAACGACAAAGTAATATAAAATTCCAAAAGAAAACATTCAGTGTTATAATGTCATCAGTTCTGGTGGGGAAAACGTGTCAAGCACGTAAAAGGCTATTAGCGAGATAATAAAGCTTTATGATACACTTTCATGTTTGTGTTTTTTGAAAAGAAGCCTCCAAGGAGATCGGCGGCGCGTCAATTCGTTTGAAAGCTCCGCGGAATACAAAGTAGCGTTGAACAAACAATCTCTAGCGACACGAGGCAATGGTATTAGAAGCATCTCACTCCAGTATTGTTATGCTTGTCTTCAACTATTCCTATGAGTGTTATATCAAATTTAATTGAAAATATAAAATCTCGTTAGATATTTAAATAAATAGATATTTTTTTACATTAGCTCCGCACAGGAGGCCCTAAGGAAAATAATTTCCCTCAGGGCCTATGACATCTTTGGGGATGATGTGTGGAGAAAAAAAAACGATAAATATCGATATATCGACCCCTAAAAATATCGATATTTATCATTATCGACGGTACGCCGATATCGATATATCAATATCGAAAAACTCGATAAATCGTATTGAAATATCGAGAAACCCGCTCACATTAAAATACCCACAAAATCTGGTAAAATTCTATTATTATATTTTTCTGCTCGTGTAAATACTCTAAAAGTAAACATTCTTGAACATGGCAAGAGATGCAAGGTGTATGTATATCTCAATCTTTTTACCTGTTACAAGGAAGCAGACTGTCAAAGTTACTATTTTTAAGTTCGATAGCTGGTAGAGATGATGGATTTTTTTTAAAAATAAATTGATGAAAAACACTATATATCTATCCAAAATTTGTGATTATTCACATAGATAAGAATAAAAAATACAAGCATGCATAATCGATAAACGTTTCGCATAACTAAAACTACATTGGATTTTATAAGCTTTTAAAAAAAGAAGAAATATCGACTTAATTCTATCGATATATATCGATATTTTTAAAAGCCTTGCATCCCTACATATGGCACAACATAATTAAATTCACATATACAATAACAACGCCAATTCCCAACGCTAAGAATCCCAGCCTGTTATCACAATTGAAAATGTCACAATTGAAAATATTGGCGATATTTTAATGGGTAATGGAAGATAATGTTCAAATGTTTCAATTTTCAATGGTCCATAATGATAGCATCTTCCGTTCTGAAATGAAATGCGTAGTTTTCTATGTGATTATCGAAAAAAGGGTCCCAACTGTCCGGATCCAGTAAGATTATGGCATCCCCAATTGGGGTATGTTGTGGGACCAAAATGAGTGGAGAAGGTATGACGAAGTTGGTGAAATACCCGGGTATTCAGATCAGGCTTATCATGAAGTCAAATTGCTTCGAACACCGAAATAGCTACCACAAACCTAAGCAAACTAGAAAAGAGTACCTACCTAGTACAAACTAACTATACCTTGTTTCAATTATGGTTAATTTTAATTTTGTTAAAAATCCTTGTATTATTTGTAATTAACCCGCAATCGGATCGCTTTGCCGTTGAGGTCATTATTAAGTCAAAGATATAAATTGAATTCAACACTGTTTCAAGATGTTTTAAACCTGGATAACTTCCAGAATATATAAATCTTACAGATAATTTGGAATCATAGTATTCAAATTCAAGACGGTAGCATCCGGCTTATGTAAGATTCATTGTACCAACCCCCATCATTAGGGTTGAAAACGATCACACAATAAGCCCCTTTTCACGAACATCAACATATTTAAACCCTAAAAGGATTACGTTCCTTTAACACAATTCACATTCTAGAATCTGTAAATTTCCTTAGAATTTTCGGCTTCTGATCTTTGATATCAAAGCACGTGAGATTAATCCGACACCTCTTTTCTGATATAATTTATATGGGACACATCCCTTTGGAGGTGTTTTTTTACACGGGGCATGTAATTTCTCATGAGGGTCTGCGGGCCATTTATTACACGGGAAGTTTGACACTATAAAGTAAGTCTGGGTGTCGGGGGTCGGACATGGACAAAAAGTGCGGCACGTCCGCTCCACAAGGCACTTGTCGCAGTCGCCACCGCATACGTGGTGCAAAGCTTGCAAAAAGAGTACCTTTATTTTCACAACTTCTTTGAATGCAATTAATATATTTTTACTGTATCTTTTTAAATTTTTTTTTATTCGTTCATCCTGACGAAGAAGTCTTTGATTTCGAAATATATTGATTATTTTGTTTAAATAGTGGTGTATAAAAAGTAACGAATTTTAAATCTAGATCAAAAACAAAATATATATACGCCATACCAAGAAAGCCATTAGCATAGTCACGACTGCCTGGGTGGAGTCACCCTGATGGCTCTCTGGAGACGGGAGATAGTTAAATATTCTCAGCAGACGACTATTGCACAGTTTCTAATTAATATTTTTCTGATTTTTATTTTATGTATTGTTATTTTGTTTTACTGTGAATTATGTTGGATACGGCACATATTTGCGGAACGTTCCGAGAGTATAGGTAAGATACATTCAGAATCGAAACGTAGCTTTAAATGACTTTGACCTATTTGATCGCCAGATCTGAATAGCCGGGTGCTTCCCACATTCCTCTACCCCATCTCCTTCCCTCCCCACTATCTTAAGCTCAAAACATTCCCCGATTGTGGGTGCCATAATCTCACTGACTCCACAGCGGTTCAACTAACGTTTCCAAAAAATAAAATAATAAAATCTCTAGCAGGCCTCGCCAAATAATCTTTGTGTCGTGAGATACGTGAATATATCTGTAAAGTAGAGATCCCTGAACGTTTTAGATTCGTGGTGCCCTTTTAAATCTAGATCTTCCCTCCCTGGCTTAATGGCTCCCTGTATTAATTTTCGTAAGCTGCTAATGATTTTTTGTAGGGATTATTATGTAAATTAAAAAAAAAACATTTATATTAGAAAAATTTTGTAATATATATAAAAAAAAAAACTACATACAAACAGTTAATTGTTTAACTAATTAAAAATAAGAAATTTTTCAATGCAAATCGATTCAATGCCAAACATTACTGAACACAACCAAAGCAATCTCGGTAACACTTATATTAGTGCACAGTTGAAATAAAATGTATTCCAGTAAAGGTCCAGGACCTGATAAAATTCCACCTCTATTTTTCAGATGCTGTGCAGATTCATTATATTTACCAAATTTTATTATTTTCTTAATAACCTTTCAATGAATTAGGTTACAATTAAATTGTAACGGCTTTAAAAAAATAAATAATAAAAGTCAATTAACTTTATTTGCAATATCTTTCAGGTTTAAGTTTGGGTAGGATGTTGGTATCTCCATGATATATCGGGATAGACAGGTTAGAAGATACTGTTAGACCAGACATGAGTTTCATGACACCCATCTCTGGTTTGAACCACTTTCTCACCTCAAAACTTTTCAACATTAAAAATAAAACGATTGTAAATAGTAATATGGCAAAATAATAATAATTGTATCGTTCCTGACGGTTCACATCCGCACGAACTTAATTCAGATCTAAACGAGATAGTCTTCTGAATTCTCACTTTACATTATTACTCAGCTGTCAGTCGGCGGATAAACCAGAATAACTTATTACCCCGGGGGTTCGGGATCGTAAACAGGCACTGGAAGTTCAGCGAAGGTGGAGAGTTATGATGTTCTGGTTCTAAAGAAATATTTTAATAAAAACGGCTTAAAAATATATATAAAAATAAAACAAGATCTAGCCCGACATGAAGATATCGATAATATATATTAGAAAAGAGGTGGAACAAGGCTGGGAGGCAGGTATGGCTGTCGCCGCCCCGGGAACCATTTTTTGAAAACCAAACCATCACCTCTGTCATATGTAACCCCAAGTGCTACGCTACGTTTAGTGATTTAGCAGGGGTGCCCGAGTTTATTGGTCGAGGTGTGTCGCCTGCTCACCAGCTACTTGGCGGACGAGATTGGGAGACGAGCATTTGGGAAGACCCTTTTATCTCTCCAGCAGGACTCCCTCGGAACATCGCCTTGCACCGCAATGGAAGGGATGGATTCATACGTCCATAACTCCTGGATACACTGACCCCTAGATTCTTACCCACACCACTTTCTTTCCCAGAACTTCCTCTCCTTTTTTCCTTAAAAACCCACCACACAAGATGACACGGGCCCTGAGGGAAATTATATTCCTAAAGGACCCCTGTGTGGAGGGTAATGTAAAAAAAATGTTCATCTGAATAATGAACTATTAACAAGGCGATGGTGAAAAAAATTGCTCTTGAAAATCATCTTGTATGCATAATCGTACGAATTAATAAAATCTGGGTAGGCTGTCTAAATCTTTTTGTATTGACACAAATGTACATAAATATGTGTATAATTAACGTACGCGGACGCTAAATCTAGGTATATCGTATTACCGATAAGGGATCATTCATTTATTACCTAAGACGATTTAGGGGGGAGGGCGGTCGACCATGTCTTATTTTTTCTTACAAGGGGGTGGGAGGGGGTCTCGATAGTTCTTACGTAAGATCACAAAAATGCGCATAGTTAAAATTATTAGTATCTTTGTAAGTACAAATAAACATTTCTAAAAATTGTTACATTGAAAAATAAAGTTAAAACAAACCAAACGTGTATTCATTTTTTTCTTTAGATTCTTACGTAGTAAATATTAAACAGGGGGGGAGGGGGTCAGCCTATTCTTATTTTTTCTTATAATAGGGGGGGAAGGGGTCGAAAACTAGCAAAATTCGTCCTACGTAATAAAGAATGGCCCCTAATATAATTTTGTATCATTGAAATATCCTTGTAGAATTACTGTTAAGAATTTATATTTAATATTTAAGAATATAATTATATTAAAATTTACAAAAATGAATTTTCCTTATTAAAATTTAACGAGCGCAATACATTTCACAAATATAGGTATATCGTATTACGCATAGCGTAAATATTGTGTAATCAAAATGCACAAAATTAAAAAATTTTGTAAAAAAATTATTTTTCGTACGAAATTAACAAAGATGAAATTTTCGTATTAAAATTAACAAAGATGAGTCTTCCGTATACATTTCACACTTTGCGTTCCCAGTTAACTACAAACAACAATAAGACGTGACAAAATTACAATATTATTAGGTAAGTTTTTTGGCCATTTTGAGAAATAAACATTCCCAACACGTCGGCAATATAAAGTCGGGAAATGAAAATCGTTTTATTACTTTTAAAGGTTTATGCATGGATTATTCTCAACTTGTGAAACAGTCGGGAAATATTAAATTAAAATTTGTACGGAATCATAACATTGTTAACAGAACAATGGTTAGTATTGAAACCATAAATCTGTTTCAAGTGTTTCAACCTCTTTCCACTTACATAGATAGTAGGGAATCGGTTATAATAACGAATAACCCTGCAATAAGAAACATACATTTCAATTTGGGAAGCGGGTATGGGTACCGCCGCCCAGGAACCATTTATTGGTTAACCTAAACCTCTGCCATAGGTCACCCCAAGGTTCACTATGTTTGTGACTTAGCAGGGGTGCCCGGGTTCATGGGGTGAGGTTTGTCCTGGTCTTGGAGGCGGATGCGTCTGTCCTGGAGGGCCGGATCGAGAAAAACTGCTTGAGGGAGGCCTATATTCCTCTCCAGCCAGAATCTCTCAACCCACCATCCTGCACCGCAGTTGAAGGGATGGATTCGTACGTCCCTTCAATTGTCTTGGCTTTACGCATAAATTTTAAAAATCACAGAAACTACTTTTCTTATTATTTTGAACGACAAATGTACAAAAGATCAACAAGTATCAAAAGTATGGTTTAAAGTGTAGGAAAAGAATGAGGGTTGGACTTTTGAAATCTCGTGTAGACAGTGACTTTTCTCTTTTGCTTGAAGGTCTAGCGTGCAAAATTTTATCAGTCTTTGAACCAAACTTTAGATTTGTATAAAAAACGAAGCCACGAACACTCTTCTTTGTTTGTGTAGATATATGTATATTAAATAACGTGAATAGATTTAGATTTTCATATTATTACTAGCTGACCCGACAAACGTTATTCTGCCATATAAATTATTTCTAGTGAATATTTTGGTTGTTAAAAAAAAATAACGAATGTAATGTAAGTAGGTATGTGGGGATGGTATCTATGACAGAAAGACGAATGGAACACTGTAGACGATGACCGCCGATAAAAAACAACAAAAAAACACCGACTAAAGTAGAAAAATGAAATAAAGAAAATCAATATGAATTTCGAAGAGCAATTAAGTGTACGATATTTTTTGACAGTCCGTCTTTAGCCAACACATATAAGCTCGATGGTTTGATGGATGGTCCACGTGAGAACATGATGCCGAATAAAATATCAAAATGACGCGACGCTTCTCGTGAATGTCTTGCGCATGCGTGGATGAACGTTCGATGAGGCGGACGTAGCGCCATCTGTTATAAATAACATAAACAACATAAATATTTACGTTCTGTTTAAATTACGAAAGACGGTTAAATTTGTTCATACAAAAATACTAAAATCGCGATTAAAAATGGGAGGGCGGTAGTAGGAGGGTTAAAATTTGGAGTCATAGATATTTTCTGATGCCAAATAAATAAAAAATACAAAGAAAAATTTTTGTCAAAAAAATTGATTTTTTTCTGGATATCCTAATCACCTAGCGGTATGAAATATACTTTACAAGCCTACCAAATATACATAAAAAAATCATAAAAATCGTTCTGGCCGTTTCGGAGGAGTGCGACCACAAACACCGTGCCACGAGATTTCCATAGAGTATTCCTACCTCCTTGGTCTTCCCGATGATAAATTCCCTTATCTTAACTGACGGCTAGCAATCTTGTGATTTAGAAATCTAGTGAAAATAATGTGTTAGTTCTATCGATATATAATTAACTTATATGTCCCAGACAAGTATACTCGTGGATTGTCCCATACCCTTTTTTATGCCCCAAAAGCGAGGACTTCTGCCTATCAGAACGCGCCAGTCAACAGAGCGACTGAACTGCTCAACGAGTCTGCATTGACCATTGACATTTTTAACGTAACCTAACTAACTAAAACTAACTAACTAACCATCACGCCGTTTCCCCGCAGGGGTAGGCAGAGAGGACGGACCGCCAAACATCCCGGTCTTGGCACACATTCCTTGCCTCGTTTACATTCATACAACGTCTCATACATTCTCTTCTATTATTCTGACTCTTGACATGGCCCGACTGAAGTATCTGATTCACTTGGTCGTGCCATGTCTTTCTTGGGCGTCCTCGACTTCTTCTACCATTCACAT
This sequence comes from Limnephilus marmoratus, assembly GCA_917880885.1. Taxonomy (NCBI): domain Eukaryota; kingdom Metazoa; phylum Arthropoda; class Insecta; order Trichoptera; family Limnephilidae; genus Limnephilus; species Limnephilus marmoratus. The sequence goes on from OU862923.1 coordinate 16,558,842, forward strand.
TTGCTTCATATATTCTCCTTACACTCCTTTCCTCGTTCATTCGCTCTACATGCCCAAACCATCGGAGCGTTCCTTTCTTGATCTTACTCATCACGTTTACATCAGCCTTGCATTCTTTGCGGATTTCCACATTTATCACACGATCATACATGGTTTTACCACACATACGCCTCAGGGATCTCATTTCTACAGCGTTCAGTCTACTCTCATCCTTCCTCTGCCAGTTCCATGCCTCACTGCCATACATCAGGGTAGGTACCAGTACTCCATTATGGACGGCTAGTTTCGCGTCTTTGGACAGTTTTTTGTTGCTGCCAACGGCGTTCAGTCCTCCATTAATAGAGTTACCTGCATTCACCCTTCTTTCAATATCTCTATCAGCCTTCCCATCTCTCGTAACCTACAGGCAGTTTAACAATTATCTTTTGACGTATGTCACAAAGTAGTGAAACTGACCTTTTTATGTGCTTTGCTATACTTTTTGTCTAATTTGTAATCTTCTCCATAATGTATTGGTGAATAACCGTTTTACGGAGAACATGAAAAAATAAATAAATAAATAAATTAATTTCATTGGAAGGTGTTCCGAACAAATGCGTCGTTAATCCCCTTGGCGCCATCAGACATTCTTTCATCTCACTTCCTTCAAAGTCCTTATTAATTAGCTCTGTATTATAAAGACTACCTCTTAAAATTAACATGTTTTTCATATTTGTATGCTCAGAACGATTTCCCATTATCATTTATCCTTGTGAAGGATAAGACTACGGAATCCGATCGCTGATTGCTCTGGCAATCACGGCTACCTACCTAACTAAGTTTTAAAGTAAAATGATTCCAGGTGTTTCTGTAAAGTGCTGATGGCACTTTAGCCCCGTGTTATGTAAATTGGAATTGGGATTACCTGTTTCCGAAACTTGTTACAAAAGTTTGCGATTAGTATTTCGAGACAAATTTTCTGGAAATACTATAATATCGGATATTGGGATAAAAGCTCAACAGACTCTTTTCAACTTTCTCTTTTACCTTTTGAAATTATTCTTTTGTCTTGACTTTAGTTATATTTTTCGATGACACGTATTGGAGGGAATCTCCCATTTATTTAATTGAAAAATACATAACTTCGTAGATACAGCTGCACCTAAAAAATAAAGTTTTTTTATATAAATTTTTTTTTATTTCATATAATTTATTTTGTAGCTAAATATAGTTTAATGACTTTCCGTATCAGGAAAATTAAAATTTATTAAAATATTTATCACAGCACATTATGTCTATCTAATCTATGTCTATGAAATTTTCAGTTTTTTTTTGTTTTTGTTATGTAATTATGTACATTTCAGGTATAATATGAACTAACATGTCAATTTGTCTGTCCTGGAACGGGAAACTTTCCTAGTTGGACAGGCAAAGCTTCCTAATTGTAATGTGTACTTTCTTTTGTATCTATAATAAATAAATAAAAAAATAAATAAATAAAAAAAAATAAAAAAAATCTCTTACAGATTAAAAGTGATAACATTGAATAAATAAATGTTTAAATTTAACGAAAATAAACAACTTGTTCGTTATTTGTTTTTGGGGTGTTATGCCGTGTTGCGCTACCTCCTTCTTTAGCCAACGTTTCGGACATCGTTGCAGTGTCCATCATCAGGACACATGTGTGTGAGACACATCTACCGGATCTGCCGAATCTGCCCTGATGATGAAGGAGGTAGCGCAACACGGCATAACACCCCAAAAACAAATAACGAAAATGCTTTTGGCCGTGAAAATCTTAAAACGTATATGAACAACTTTGTTTACACCACTACTTAATCGACATGTTTCACAACCAATGGTTTCTTCACAAAGATAAAGGTTTAATGAAAATGAAAGTACGTACAAATAAGTAACTGGAGACCAAAAACATTAAAATAAGCATGATTTATTGGTTATTAGGTATCATAAAACCATTTTTTTAAATTGACCATTAACAGCTTTTAAAATTTCAATGTTATCTAATTGTAAACCCATTGTATTTGTACGCAAAAAATGTTAACTTTTATTTCGACAGTCCCGAAGAACAATGTATTGAAAATTGTTTAGTTACCTTATTTTGTTGATTTAAAAGACTTTATTTTCGGAGTTTTTAATGAAATTAATTGAAATGCCAAATTTTCTAAACTAAACTATACTTTTTGATCTCAAAAGCAGTTTAAAAGCAGAAACGAAACTTTAAACAGCTCTACTTCATAACTACAAAATCGACATTATTCTTCGGGACCGTCGATTTATGTCAAAAGAATGATTTGTTTCCAAAACAATATGGTTGGCAAATTCAGAATAATTATTGTTAATCAAACACCTCTGGTGCTCCAAAACTCTCCCTGTATAAAACAGTTACAAGAGTTACAAATTAATTCATAGATCCCGGATTTGTTGAAAATATCATCCTTATCCTTGATATTTAAAACATATTTTTTTAAATTTGTTGTTAGTTTAAAAAACTGGTTGGTTAGTATTTGACATGTTTTTAATTACTGAATTTGAACTATTGAAAAATACTATTTTTTTCTAACTCTTTAAATTTTTTTATTTTTTATTATTCTTTATTCGTCAATATATATAAATATATTTTTCTGGTATTTTTGTATGAACAAATTTAACCGTCTTTCATATTTCAAACAGAACGAAATTATTTATGTTGTTGAATGACAGATGGCGCTACGTCCGCCTCATAGAACTTTCATCCACATATGCGCCGCGTCATTTTGATATTTCATTCGGCATCAAGTTCTCGCGTGGGCAAACCATCGAGCTTATTTGTGTTGGCTAAAGACGCACTGACAAAATATATCGTAAACTCAATTGCTCTTCGAAATTCGTAATGATTTTCTTTATTTCATTTTTCCACTTTAGTTAGTTTAGTTTTTGCTTTGATCGGCGGTCATCGTCTACAGCGCTCCATTCCTCTTTCTGTCATAGATGCCATCCCCACACACTGCAATACATTCGTTATTTTTTATTTAACAACCAAAATATTCAGTAGAAATAATTTATATGACAGAGCAACGTTTGTCGGGTCAGCTAGTTCATTATATATTTCTAATGATATTTAATTTTGTTAAAATTATAATATAAGGGAACATTAACTTATAGATGTCCTAAGAGAAATAATTTCCTCCGGAGCTCCATGTTTGGATTTAAAACTGTTAATAATATTTATTTATTTTAAATTTCATACAATTCTCTACCAATGAGATTATTTTGGGTAAGACTGCCCCTCGTACAGAGATATGCCTAAATTGCCTAATTTCTATCAATATTATGTTAACGTGGTTAACATGAATAATTGATTAGGCTTTGTTTTGGGCATCGTAAAGGTTTAATTTGGGTATATAATCTAACCCACCCTTTGGGGAGGCCAGGGTTGTTTTGAATAATATCCACGTTATATCTATCGATAAAATCAATATGCATCATTAGTTATTTGTATGCGAGAGGTCCAAAATCTAATCCTTTTGAGGTCAAATGGTAAGACATTTGGCTCTTGACCCAAAAGGTACTTGTACAGTTACATGAATCCATTTTATTTTTAAATTGACGGTTTGTTTTGTTAATCCCGAAAATTTCCCCAGTTTTAATGACAAGTAATATGTATAATAATATATATGTAATATAACAATATCATTACGTGCAAACAGTTTCAGGGTAACTCTTTAGGTAACCGTGATGACAAACTACATTTCAGAATCGAATTGATGCTTAAATAATGAAATGGCCTAAATAAGAAAAATATAGCTTACCAAATGTATATTAGTATAAGTCAACGAACGCCAATTATAAATACATAAGTTTTATTAATAGAATTGTACGTTGAATTAATAAATCTTTTTTTTTTTTAATCGGATGTTTCTGGTGTCTCGTCACGAGTCTTCGCGGGTTTTAAATTCTGGTATTGTATGAAAAGTATTGTGTTTTGTTATCAGAAATTTGTGAGTCTAATAGATTTGCTGTTTTTGAAAGTATACCAAAATGATTTACAAGATTTGAAAGCGGATGAAACACTATTCCAGATTTTTATATTACAAAACAATCTATGCAATTAAATATGTGAAAAAAAACTCTGATAACAAAAATAGAGGAATTTTTTACGATTGTTTTGTCGCTTACCGATTGTTTTTTCTTGTAAAGTGTAAAAAATACCACATCTAAATGAAACTAAAAAACATACTAACGAAATTATATATTTTATAGGTTATTGTAATTTTACTTAAAATTTTCATAAAATAATTTATAAAAAAATCACAAACGTTACAAATCTTTCGCAAACATATAAAATTTTACGGTCGACGGCTTTATGGAATATATTACAATTATTTGGAAGTGCATTGTGAGCTTTTAGGTGCAAATACAAAGCGTGGTGTTATCTCTTACCGTGGTGTTATATGTTACCGTACTGCAAAATAAAATAGAACGACTATTATTCTTTCGTCAAATATTTTGTGCATGCAGACGATACGGCACTCATAATATCACACGAAGACCTGATTATTGCAATGAACCTTATGCAGCATGACTTTATTGCTTTCCTGAAATAGTCTCATGATGCAGGCCTCATAATAAATTCTAAATTATGAACTTAAGATCTCCACACGCCAGATAATATACAGGGTGTAAAGGGACGTACTTGACTTACTTTAACCAGTGATACCTGACATTATTTGGAGTAAAAAATGTAAATGAAATTTTGGTCTCCGGTGACATTTTTGACGACTTTTATTTTTTTTTCTACAAAAACATAAAAAAATGGTAGTTGTTGAACAGTTGGAGGCGGGGTAAGGGGTTCGTCGAACACCCGGCTGAGTGACCAGTGACGACATGCAGAATTTTTTTTTGTTTGATTTTGAAGAAAAAATTTTTGAAAAAAAAAGTCACCGGAGAACAAAATTTCATTTACATTTTATACTTCAAATAATGACAGGAATCACTGGTTATAGTAAGTCAAGTACGTCCCTTAACACCCTGTATAATGTAACGCCTTTGTTATACACATACACATTTGTAAACATTCATAAAAAAAGTTGCATAGCCCTGTTCTAGGTGTTCCTGTGAAACTTTAACCAATTGATCTAAATGTTCAATAAATAAGATAAAATTAAAAATGTATGGGTCCGTCTCAATTTAGTACTGAGTTCACCCTGTCGGTTCAAAACGTAAGCTTCTTGCGACGTCGCAAGGCTCCTTTTGACATTACGGGTATTTTGGCGGAAAATTAAGACTTCGAAAATAATTTTAACTTTTTATTATTAATTTTTTAAACTTTATGAGTAAAATCTCAAATTATAATATTTAATTAAATGAAGACAATATTAGCGAAACTCAATCGAAATCTGGAGACAGAAAAATCAGAAAAGATATTGGCTCCGCTGGGACTCGAACCCAGAACATTTAATTAAATAATTCATAACCCATATCATATATAAAGATAGCAGCCAATAATATGTGCGTTAAGTAAATGAAGATAATGTTGGTAGTTCTTAGTCGAAGTATGATACAGTTAAAAGTGACCGAATTAATATGGGTTCCGTAGCTTAATCGGTAGAGCTGTTTCCATGTAAGAAAAGGGTTCTGGGTTCGAGTCCCAGCGGAGCCAATATCTTTTCTGATTTTTCTGTCTCCAGATTTCGATTGAGTTTCGCTAATATTGTCTTCATTTAATTAAATATTATAATTTTAACTATTAAAAGTAACTATAAAAATAAATGTGCTGGAAATTTAAGTTAGAGTATCATTATTAATCAATGTGTATTATACAAAAGTTGGAAACGAGTCCTGGTACGATCAAGGGTGTAGTAGCCGAATATCCCCCATGCATGAAGAAGGTTCCCATTTTTACCTGAAGTTCGTGCTTTGAAGATATAAGGACTGGAAGTTTTGCCCTCTAGAAATTTCTAGAATAGTCCAGAACATTCGATAGTTTTCGAGAGCATTCCACAACATCCCGGAACATCCCAGATCATTGTAGAACATTCCAGAATACTCTTGAATGTTCTGGAACATTGTGGACCATTCGAAGCCTTTTGTGTATGGGTGGGACTAGGTAGGTACTCATTGGTAGCATACATAGCTACTCATTGAATACATAAAACAAGATCTGTCATGGGTTCGAACGTCATCTCAATCTCATATCATAAAAAATAATTTAAAAAATGTACCAGAGTTGATTTTTCTCATAAAGACTTATCGTATTATATTTTGTAGTCAGATGCAAAGAACCTTTTAAAAATTAAACCCCACTTACGGCTATCTTTTGACCTTTTCGTTTTCGTGGAAAATTATCTGTATTCTAAGTGAGTCGTTTAAGAAATCGTTCTTCATTTTGCTTCATAATTTATGTGAAAATAGATTTGACGAAACGTTTACATTTACAGGAAAATTTTCTTCTCTAACGCATTTATTTTTGTAGAATTTTCGTTTTCTAAATAATGACGAAATTCCCATCACAAAATATCACCACACCAAATCACAAAATCTTTATTTTTGATTTTATAAACTGAGTGTATTCACCAACGAATAATTTTAATATAAACTAATTAATTAGTTAATATAACGCGATTTAACGCATACAAAATTCATATTTTCGGCCTTTTATTACTCGGGTTTTAAATACTGATATTGTATGAAAAATATTATGTTTTGTTATCAGAAATTTTAGAATACAATAGATACGCTGTTTTTTTAATGTACACCAAAATGAATTACTGGATTTTAAAGCTGATATTATATTACAGAACAACCTGTGTAATTAAAAAATAAAAATTCTGATATCAAAAATACAGATTTTCTTAAACGATTATTTTGTCGCCAACCGATTGTATTGTCTCGTAAACTGTACAAATAACACTTTACATGAAAAAAAAATAATAATTCAATTTCACTTCAGTTTTTTTCATTGGAGTAATTAATAAAAAAAAATCACAAACTTTAATGACTTTTTGGAATAATATTATTAATATGATATTACAATTATTTGGAAATCTATGTTAAGCTTTTAGATGCAAATACAAAGTGTGGTGTTTTCTTATTATAAGACTGCCTAAATCATACATATCTCACCGTTATACAAAAGGAAATAGAACGACTATTACTATGAGTCCGTCTCAATTTAATATAGAATTGAACCTGTTGATACAAAAAGTAAACTTCTTGGGACGTCACGAAAGTTTTAGCGGGCATCGAAAAATTAAAATTTTGAAAATCTTTTTAACTATTAAAGCTGTTAAGATAGAATATAATTATTAGAAAAAAATAGACTGTAGTTCCTTATTTATTATACTAAGAGTTAATGACGAGGTATTTGACAACCTGCCTCTTACCCGTTTCCTTTCGCCTCACAAGTTTTTGCTTTTACTAGTAGTGTCGACATGGGCTTACTGACGTCTTGGGAAGAAATATAAATAAAACATGTACAAATAATGAACTATACAGTACGTAACGTGTTTAGGTTTTTCAGCTGCTTAACACGTGTACATTTATTATTAGTACATTTCTTCGAGGCAAAATCGGGGAACCGGCTAAAGGGCGCGGACTGCGAGCATCGTCTGCGGTTGGGCCGATAGCTATACGCATTCTCATTGGTACTGCCCTGTGGTCTATGGAATACTTTCTCTGGATTTTCTTTTTATGTATTTTATTTTCTTTCCGCTATTATAGTAATTACTAATTACTTACAGTATAACATAATCGATTAACTGTTTTTTCCTCACTACCTATTTTATTTACAGACGGTTTCTTCGACTGGTCATAGCCGTTATTTTTATTTTTATTTTTCTTTTTGATGTTACCTATTTCAGAAGAAAATTATTCCACGGGCTGCTACTTCTATTTATCTTTTGTATAATGTTAATGTAAGTACTTGCATACTGCTTAATAACCCCGTATGCATAGACATTGGAGGGTCTAGAGTCGTTCAAATAAATGTAGCTTGGTTAAAAAAAGTAGAGTCTTGACGTGTGCGGTGAAGGAGGAAACCATATGTTTCCTTATAACGCCGCCGTTGGGAAAGTGGTGGGGTCCCCTCCAATGTGGACCAATATTCTACTATTTCCCAACACGTGTGGACCAATATTCTACTATGCTAAGTCATACTTGTCATTTTTTTGTCACTAAAACATTAGCTCAAGGCTCTAACACGTAATATTTTTCATAAGTTTAAGAATGTGGAAATCTTCTAAAAAAGTTTGCTGTGATTATTCTGTTGAAATAAAACTCCAGTGTACCAACATGGACGCTGTCCATTTATTAGATCTTTATAATGGCGACGAATGCATGGACAGACAGGAGGCGAATGTCTGTTCTGGATTCGTCTCTCACCTTGAGACTGATGCCTATTTCAAACTGCTTGCACGTCTAGAGATCTTTACCGACTAGTTATATAATCTGTCAACAGTGCCTTCACTATGATCGAAACTAATATCTCAAATAACACAGTTTACATTGATAAAAATAAACGGAAAGTGACGATGACAATTAAAATTCTTACAATCTTTTTAGTTTAATTTTAGCTTACTTTCTTTACGCAGCATTATTTTTATATTATTTTTAATATATTATTTATAAATTTTTGTTATACAAAATGGAGGCCGCAGCAATGGTTATTCAATCTATACATGGATAATTGTATGCAAGAATTGAAAGATGTGGGATTGGGCGCGAAATCGAATAGTCTGAAACTTAAAGTATGTTGCCTGTTGTATGCTGATGACGCGGTGCTGATTTCTAACACTATGGAAGATCTACAGTCTCTAGTATCTAGGATGAAGTACCTATGCATGAAGAATGAGTTAATGATGAATGTAAGTAAGTCTAAAGTCATGGTGTTTGAAAGAGAGAGTACGAAAACAGTGTGCGATATAGTAGTGAATGATGAATACTTGGAGCAGGTGGATGAGTTTGTTTATCTGGGTAGTATGTTTACGAGAGATGGGAAGGCTGATAGAGATATATTTTTTTATTTTTTTTATTTGATTCACCTGATTTATACATGTGTGTTACATATTTGACTAATGTGGGCCTCACTGGGCCCGTGCTGAGGACCTCATTTTACAGTTTGATATGATTTTTTTTTTCTTTTTTAATTTAAGATACATATAAAATACTAACATATATAAAATATCTGATCCTAAAGTTAATATTGTAATCCATGACGAAAAATGTGATCATGTAAACTGTAAACAACATAATCCTATTTGTACTGTAATTAACTCTTCCTCCGAAATTAAATATCTCGGTGTGATCATTGATCAAAACCTGAAATGGAATAATCACATTTCAGAGCTAGTGAAGAGAATGAGGAAATGTATATATATATTTGTCAGGTTAAGAAATATTTTAAATGTAAAAATAATGAAAAATGTGTACTATGCCCTTGTTCATTCTTTACTCATCTACGGAATTATAGGTTGGGGAGGATCTTACAAAAAAAACCTAAACTCAGTAAAAGTCACGCAAAGAATTATCATTAAAGTAATATTAAAAAAAAAATCTACCTTCTCAACTGAATCACTTTTTAAATTGTTTCCAGTACCAAATGTTGATGAAATTTTCAAACAAGCTTCCATTATAAAAATGTGTAAAGAAAAAAATAACACAGAATATCAAGAATTTTACAAACTAATGAGAAACGGAAACCAATTTATAACACCTAATTTTAAAACAACTCAAATGCAAAATCATTATATTTTCCAAGCCATAAAAAACTATAATAACCTCCCTTCTGAATTGCGCTGCATCATCAACCAATCAGAACAAATAAATAAAATAAAACAATTTTTCAAAAAAAACTTACAATAAAAAGTAAATATTTTATACAAAACAGATTATAACTTACAACTCAAGTGAGAATCGTGGCTCCCTTATCAGGCACAAGAGCCCCTCTTTTCTGATAAGGTATACATGACTAGAAACGACCTCTAATTTAATATTTTGTAAAATATATGTGTTTATTATGTAACTCGTATTTTTTTATATTACAATAAAAAAAAAAAATAAAAAAAAAATAAAAAAAAAAAAAAAAAATGAGATTTAAAAGAAAGTAAAATAGAGCAAAATAAAATAGAGTCAAATAACACTGAAATTAAACAATAAAATTAAACTATATAAATAGGATAGATACATATAAACCGATAGTGAAATTAAAAGGGTTTTATATATTAGTGAGTATTGCAATGGTGTTTATGTCTATGTGTTTTTATTTTTTTATGTTGTGTTGTGAATTAAAAGGAGGATAAATGTATTATTGAAAGGAGGGTAAATGCCGGTAACTCCATTAATGGAGGACTGAATGCCGTTGTAGCTAATAAAAAACTTTCAATAAAAGCGAAGCTAGCAGTCCACAATGGAGTCCTGGTACCTACCCTGATGTATGGCAGTGAGGCATGGAACTGGCAGAGGAAGGATGAAAGTAAACTGAATGCTGTTGAAATGAGATCCCTGAGACGTATGTGTGGTAAAACCATGTATGATCGTGTTAGAAATGTGGATATCCGCAAAGAATGTAAGGCTGATGTAAGTATAATGAGCAAAATTAAGAAAGGGACCCTCAGATGGTTTGGGCACGTAGAGCGAATGAACGAAGAAAGTAGTGTTAAAAGAATATATGATGCAAATGTGAATGGTAGAAGAAGTCGGGGACGCCCGAGGAAGACATGGCACGATCAAGTAAATCAGATACTTGAGACGGGCCATGTCAAAAGTCAGAATAATAGAAGAGTATGTATGAGACAATGTATGAATGTAAGTGAGGCAAAGAGTGTGTGCCAAGACCGAGTTGTTTGGCGGTCCGTCCTCTCTGCCAACCCCTGCGGGGAAACGGCGTGATGGTTAGTTAGTTAGTTAGTTAGAGGCCTCAGCACATGTGAGCTACCCAGTGAGGCCGACATTGCTGAATTGAATTTGAAATGTTAGATATTATATAAAATAAAATGCCAACAATATTGAAAGTGGGTTAGTGGAAAGCGGTGATAAATTCACGGAGTAAACGTTAAAAATTCCGTTCTCCCAACAATGCAACGAAATGGCGAACAGTTAATATGAACTAACGCTGATATCGTCGGAAGTAGTTGGTAGCCAGTAAGGCTTTTATAATATCTAGAACAACAAACTGGAATATTCCGCGGTGAAATCTTTCTCTACATTTCTGAAGCAATTCTAACAAACTGCAGTTAGTTATGTTAGCTTTTCTGCCCCATATGAAAAGGCTAAATGTTCTCCCTCACTCTTTATTTAAGTAAACGCTCTTACAGAGCTTTGTTTAAAAAGCACTTTTACTTCCGTGCATTCGCGGGAATATTATTGGTAAGAGAGATGTAGGTACCATCAGATAAAGTTTTGAATTCATGTTAATTTTTTTTGTCAGATATCTCACCTTCTAAAGGCTTTTTATCTATAAAACTGGAAAAATGTATTGATCTACAACGTGAAATCACTGTAATGCGAACGGATAGTAGTTTATCATTAGAGAAGTGAATCATATATATTGTCATTAGGAGTCTTAATGATATTTCTCTAATACACGTAATGTTATGAAGTGTATCTATACGATTAGCTTTAAAGTTTTGTGACATGTGACATTAGAGAACACTCACTCAAGGTGGCGTAAAAAATCCTATTTCCCGATTAACACGATTTTCTAAGCCATTTAACTAAAAAAAGATTTGAAACAATTATCTCACGCTCTCGAGGAGTAGAGTGAGCCATAGTTTGCAACATTTATTCTGCTTGTGTTTACTTCACAAAATGTCAAAGCCATGGTAGGTTTGTAAATACATACATAGTTATAGGTGTGATGTGCTTGTATCGCACGTGCGACTTGACGAGGCGAGAGCGGGGCTGCGGCGTGAGGGGAGCTGTCAAGTGAACACGCCGCCCGGGTACCTTTGCTGACACCGACTCCAAAAATAACAATCGTACCTACATATTGATGAGTAGAAAAAGTAAGTTGATTATGAAGTTGTAGAAGAATACGAAATTATTTTTTTACTTTTTAGTGCATTTTTTGAAGTCGTTTTTTTGTTTTGTTAAATTTTTTGTTTATTTTTTGATTTTTAGTGAATCTGAAGTATACTAACTAATTTGTATGAATATGGGTAGACCTACTAAACGTGTTGCTCATATGAGACAGACATAATTTGACCATAACGACGTTAGGGTCAAATTAAGAGATTCGGCCTAGAATCGTTAATTTGCTCCTAAGAATTGAAGAGTTCCGTTACTGTGTCATGGATTCCTTAATCAGAACCTAACCAAACTCTCATCAAACTACCCTTGAAGTATATCCTTTCCAATAAAAAAAGAATCATCGAAATCGGTTGGCGTGATATTGAGTTATTTGTCGCGCGGATACTTAATGCAAATTTAAGACTTTATATGGTTTTCTCATGGATGTCATTGGCAGAACTGGACCAAATTAAAATGGGACTACACGGGAAGCAACAGCTTTCAAATAAAAAAAGAATCATCAATATCGGTTCACCCAGTCGAAAGTTCTGAGGTAACAAACAAAAAAAAAAAAAAAAAATACCGTCGAATTGAGAACCTCCTCCTTTTTGAAGTCGTTTACCAAAATGTCAAAGTCGTAATTTTAAAGATGCCATTTGCAAAAATGAAAGCACCTTCCGATGCTGATGATTGTGAATGGTGATGACTTTTGCACTAACTTGTAAAATATATATTTTTTTAAATAGGTATATCTACTGAGAATTTTTTTATCATCTAATCCAATTTACCCATAAACCGAAAAAGATGAATTAAGATATTTTATTAAGAATGCCCACAGCCCAAAGAAAGCTCATCCAACCGTGAAATTTCAATAAAATCTTGGTCGAAGATTGATAAATATAAATTGTATTAACGTAGATACCTACACCTGTTCAACTAAACGAACTTAAAGTCTTTTTTTATATATTTTTTTAATATTTCAAAGCTCTTTCAATTTGGCACCACGAACTAGCTTTTCAAACTGCCACAAACGACCAAAAAGTTTTCAGAAATTCGATTTCGTCTCCCGAATCGGAAATTGAAAGCGGCATCATAGGGTGGCGAGGAAAACCCTTAAGAAAACTTTGACCCTCTGCAGTTTTATCCGCCGTGTCTCCGCGGATCTCCCCGTATATCCCCGGTCATTTCCGGGCACCTCGACACCAAAGGACACCCGCTAGTGGTGAAAGGTCTCATCATAAATTACAATAATAACGCCAAAAGCTTCATACGCTTGGCTCAAGACTTATCTGTGAACTTTGAAAAGGAATTCGTTGGGTGGACCCCCTAATAACTAAGAAAAATTTGTATTATTTTATTTCTTATTATTATTGTACAACAGAATAATTCCAATTACAATACAATTTAGTTACCCTATCAGCATTTAGGCAAGTGACTCTTCAATAATGATTTAAATGCATATAAAGAACAGACAAACATCCAAATGGTTTTCAGTTTCATTTAACAGCACCACTCCCCTCGTCATGCTATGCTTTGCCAAGACGTCTGTTCTGCCGTTCGGTACTTTAAATAAGTCATGATGTCGACTTCGGCTGTAGTGGTCTGGTACATATAAATCATAGTATCCCAAGAGAAATGGGATGTAATTGTTCCAAATTTTGAAAGACAGAATAGCAAGACTTGCTTTCCTTCTAGTTTCTAGGCTCACAGAATCAGTTTCCGCAAGTAAGTCAATATGGTGCATGAACCTTGGATAACTCTAACATATCAATGTACTTCTGGTGGTACGGTGTCCAAACATCGCTCGCGTACTCCAGTTTACTTCTCAGTATGCCATCGAATAATGCTAGCATAGCTTCTTGGTTATCAAATTGCTTACAAGTCCTGATGATGAATCCAAGAAGTTTGTGGCAAGACTGAGTGAACTGCGATATATGGCAAGAGAATGTCAGTTCGGGATCAAAGACGACACCGAGATTATTATGTCAAAATTTAAATAAATCTGCAACATGACATAGGAATGAAATTTATGTTGATAATAACTATAATACATAATTCTGATACCCTTCCATGTACCACTGTGTCATGTATCACTTGCATGTATAAGCCATTTCATAGCGTTTAAATAAATAAATAATTAATAATAATAATAAGTGTCTAATATGGCACTGTTTTCTTTTTTAAAGTAGCGATTATTACCAGCATGTAAACATGCGATTTTGACATGTTAGTATGATGTAAATATGGTAAAAACTGTGAAAAATTGCAGAATAAGGAGTCGGTTATCACAAGTCAACAACAAAGGCCATTCTTTTAAGCTTTATATCAAAGTCCCCATCGCTACTCCCTGAAGCATCTCCGCGCGTTGTTTTCATTCCGCGAACATTAACATTTATGCAAATGTAATCTCAAAAGAGATACATCCAAACGGCGTGTTAAAATATAACCATCTCGATATACAAAACAATTGTATGGAAAGTTCAAACCCAAAGCGGGTGTTATTAATTCACGCCCCGGTTGGAATAGGCCGAAAACGAACATTACTGCTATGCCTGAAGCTAATGAAACTTGCGCAGTTTATCAGGGAACATGATGCGCAATTAAAAAGGCGGGATTTACATTGGAGGAGGTTATTAATAATTTTCTCAGATTAATAATTCAACGCGCCATTTGTTAATTTTTCGCAACAATAAATAAAGCAAGATGTACAAGATCCATCCGGCTTTAAACACGAAGGAATAATATAATAATATTCCGTTCCTCGGCAATTAATTCCTTGTTATTTGCCATAGGCAATCTGATACCGGGACTGAAGCCACACTGTTCCTATATACTGTGAAAATTATCTCACACCCACTGAAGAGATACAGCCTTCCGATAGAAGTGTACTGTGGGCGTGCCCGACTGCTCAAAGTAAGTTCAATTAGAGGGGTTAATGTTAAACAACGTTAACAATAAAAAAATGCAGGTCTTAAACTCATTCAACGTTTTAATCATACTAATAAAAACGTTTATTCATCAATAGATTTTTTACAGTATTATACATTTTGTTCGTTTATCATTGAGTCTATTGATGAAACGGTCACTGCTCAGGCTCAGCTACAATTCAGGATTTCTCCTGGAATGCAGCTGGTTTTCAGCAGTTTTTTACAAGATGGAAAAATTGTAGACTGGGAAAAGTACCTACAATATTAATAATTTATTTAAATGTGTTGTTCTACTTTCGGATATTGATAATAATTGGAGGGCTTAGTGTCAAACTAAGTTGTCTATAAAAATTAAGGGCTTTATGTCAAATAAATCACTGGTCAACAAAATTTTGTAACAAGAAATATGTTTACTATTTTTTAATTACCGAACTACCCTCATTCGAACACCATATTTGTTTTGATTTGATCAGGTCTCCTTATTGTGTTACAGCTGTTACCCTATTGACGCCATTAGTAAGTTATATAAACAGTATTTTGGCTCTATAACATTAGGTGAGGGTTCTAACATGAAAAAGTCTTATGAAACTATTAAATTTATCTTAGAAAAAATCAAAACAATGAACACAACTGGAAAATTTGTGAATATTTGAAGGTTATTGCCTTAATTTTAGGATTACAATTAGGGTATACAAAATACTGTTGTTTTATTTGTCTTTTCGAACATAGTGAGAGATTATGTTCGAAAAGACTGGCCAAAAGGGTCTTACTCCGGGGCATAACAATATTAAAAATCCTCCATTAGCGCAGCCTGACAATATATTTTTACCACCTATAGGTACACATAAAACTTGGGCAAATGAAAAACTTCGTGAAAGCTATGGATAAGAGTTGTGATGGCTTTTTATATTTGAAAGAGGAAATTCCTATACTCAGCGATGCAAAAAATAAAGAAGGCATATTTATTGGTCCTCAAATCAGACAGTTGATAAAAGATGAAATATTTAAAGAAAAGTTTAGAAAATTGGAAAAATCAGCTTGGGAATCTTTCATGAAAATGACTTTTAATTTTCTCATAAATCACCGATAAAGTGAATATAAACGTAATGTCGCGGAGCTGCTTTTTACTTATAAGGCTTTGGGCTGTAATATGTCGTTGAAAATATTTTCGAAAAATAATTTCTACCTTCACATTTAGATTTCTTCCTTGAAAGTTTATGCGCTGTCAGCGATGAACACGGTGAAAGGTTCCACCAAGATATTTCTACGGTAGAAAAACGATATCAGAGCAAGTGGAGCCCACGTATGCTGGCGGATTACAGTTGGACATTGCAACGAGACATCCCTGAAGCAAAATACAGAAGAAAATCATAAAGTTACATTGACATTAAGATTGCAATATAACGAAGTAGCTTCATTTTGTTGATAAAAACTGAAAGTATGTAAAATATTAAAATAAAATTAAAAATATTAAAATAAAATTACAAAAAAACTATTCGTACTTGGAACATTCTAATTTTATTTCTGTTATCCTCATCCTAGTTCTAAACATAACTAGACAAAAGTTTTCATGTAACAGACAAAAAGTGTTTTATTGTTGACTACAAAAACAATTCGAGGGCTTAAGGCTCTGCAACCGGGCCCGAAAAGAAGTAGATGGAGAGATACGAAATTACGAATGTTAGAGGAGAGCGCTAACATTTGCAGCGACAAAACCGATGCGAAAATGTTTAATAAAACACAACTCGTTTAAAATAGAGCAAAAATCTCGAGGGCATTATCTTAAACAGCATTTAAAGAAACACTGTGAATTTTTTCACACATATAACTTGTAAAATAACTGAAAAAAACGTGATAATAATTTTTGGAGCATACTTTGCGATTTTTTTCTATCGAGGGAATTTTATATAATTTGCGTTTCGGCGCGGGCAAAGTCTAGACATTATCTTCAAGAATAACATATATTTTTTTAAGAGCTTTAAAACTTACCGTGCTTAAGAGAAATATATAATAAATCGGTACAAATCCGGGTTGCGGGCCCTTAATGTCAAAAATACATTAAATACAACAAATAATTCCAGGGCCCAATGTCAAACAAACGTTATCTACCAAAAGACATACTGATAATTATGATTAATATATTATTTGTAGATTTTGTTTGACTTTAAGCCATGGAAATATTGATATTTTTTCGTAGATAATGTTTTTTTTATATTAAGCCCTCGAATTAAACTTCTGGTAAAATTGATCAAACTTGATCGACTACCTACCAAAATTCTTTCTTGCGCAGACAATAAACTTAATCGGTCTATCTTAAATACGTAAATTGTTGAAAGTTTTCTTTCAAATTGCTACAGATCTAATTAGGAGATAAACCGATAAAAAATAGTGCTTTTTTATCACACTTCTTGGAAATTTCTGTTTCGTGCTCAAAACCAATAAAAAAGTTCATCTCGAAAGACTTTAAGACTTTTTTTTTAAATGCATTGAATAAAAAATACTACCCATATAACGATCCAGGTCTGATTATTTATTTTGACGGTGGAGTCCATCCAATATTCTATGATTGAATTCCAATAACTATAAAACGATAGTTAAGTTTTTTTAATTTGCGAAGACTCTTGTACAGTTTATATTTGTAATTAATTAAACATGTTTAACTACTTCATGGTGGTAAGGTCCTGGGTTCGGGACTCACGTTCGCACGTTTGAAACAAGGCGTGGGAAAATAGCATATTGTATTTAGAGTGGGAGTAACTCATAGAATTGTGAGAGCATTATTTAGAATCGAAACTTCTTAACCACTTTGACCCATAAGCTTGTTTAACGACAATATAACGATAGCAGTCAAGTCCGATAAGCTTCTTTTCAAGCTAACGCATGTTTTCCCACGGAAATTGTTATAATTCCGTTATTGTTCTAGTGACAAACTTAAAACAAAAAGTAGAAGATCCATATTAAATCAAGCTTTACACTTCTATTCAAAGTTCTCCACAGAAATACATAAAAAAAACTTATTTTGTAGAAACAGTTTTCACCCGCCAAATCGCCCACACGCCGTTAGACATTGTTAATTTTTTATTAAACATTCTTGTATGAAATGGTAAAAAAGTGAGGTGACAAAATTGTTTAATTATACATTTATACGATAGAATAAGTGTTTTTTAATATAATCCGTGATTTTAGTACCGTTTTCACATAAAAACATCACGTGAGTCATTTTTACAATTTTTTTATGTTTGCATTCTAAATTTAATATTTACAAATGTTTTGTAATAATATAATTTAAAAGCTTTCCAAAACAAATTTTAGTATTCAGCTACCTTCAGAAATATTTCATTTATAGACCTTTAATTGCGAAGTGAAAATAAAACAAAAAAACTTGCATAATGGCAAACTACCTGAGTGGTTAAAATGGAATTAGCAAAGTTAGTATTAACCTAAATAGTTAGGTATTTTATGACCTTCGTCTATCCTTTCTCCCTCACTTCTTTAAATTCTTTTAGTGACATAAAATTTCCAAAAATGAGGATAGTATAGTTCTACTGGTTCCGAGCGTAAAAGGTTAAACGTATGGAAAAAAATAAGCAAGTAAGAAAGGTAATTTAATTATTTTTTCTCGTTTAGTACACATACGTATTAACTGACATCATAAGGATGTACTAGTAACTATAAAACAGGTTTTATTCCTCTCTCAACGCTATTTTGAGGAAATTTCAACACGTAGTTTAGATGAATAACACATTATTTCTGAATGTGTTGCCAAAAAGTCGAAGCCATTTTTGGTTTTATGTAAAAGAGATGAGGGAAGTCTGGATCGATAGCACGAACAGGGAACTTATGTTCTTTGGTTTGGAATTGTAATTCCGGAAGGAATTTATTTGCAGTGCTCTGCAGAGGAAGTAGAATCAGGGAGAAGTTCTCAAATTAAGCTAACCCACGACACCCCCATAATTGCTTCGGAGAATTTACATAAATTTCTCTGCCCATTTTTTCTCGAATGGAAGAAAGTGCATTAATTTGTAAGAATTGCATAATAGATAAGATATACTTCATTTCAGATACTTCTTAGCAAAAATATTGCGTTATTTGAAAAAAATATGGTACTAGGTACATGATAAAGTTAAAAATTGCATTAGAATAATTAATTAATTGTAATACATTAATGTATTTATAAGGAGCCGGTTTGCGGTCTGTGGTTCCATTTCCTATGGTTTTTCTAATTCCTCTGACAGCACATATCCTGTCCTATTAATAATAATATATTATAAAGGCGAAAGTTTGTATGGATGTTTGTTATGCTTTCACGCAATAAATACTGAATGTACTTTAAAAAAAATTTCACTTATAAAAAGCTACATTATTTGCGAGTAACATAGGCTGTATATATTGGTAAGCTCTGGCGTTATGAAACTGTTTATTATACATATTTGTAAAAAACTTTGTGGCTCGCCATAATTTACAATAAAAAAACACATAAATTTGTTTAAGACCACTTTTATTTTAAAACACTCTACCGGTTTCAGAAGCAACCACCCAGGAAGGGTGCTTCTGACCTGGTGCAACCTTCCTTCGTCAGGAGAATATTATAACTGAGTTATAATATAAGGAAGGGAGCTTCTGAAACCGGTCAAGTATTTTAAAATAAAAGTGGTCTTAAACAAATTTATTTTTTATTGTAAATTATGGTATATACATTTATTGTCGGAAGAAAAGCAAAGCGTTGCTAAGTAATTATTTGACTTGCGCTTTCATTTTGTTATTTGTTTAGGTTACTGTGGAGATTCCTTTGATCGTAAAAAATCAAATATGTATAAAATACTAATCTATAGGTACTAATATTATAAATGTCTATACCAAAGATATTGAAATATAAGTAGATGTGCTATCTGCTGTTTTTACTATGTGGGTCAACGCTTCCGGGTGTCGCCGATATTGTTTACCAAAACAAATAAACTAAAAGAACAAATAATTAACGAATAAACCATACG
This sequence comes from Limnephilus marmoratus, assembly GCA_917880885.1. Taxonomy (NCBI): domain Eukaryota; kingdom Metazoa; phylum Arthropoda; class Insecta; order Trichoptera; family Limnephilidae; genus Limnephilus; species Limnephilus marmoratus. The sequence goes on from OU862923.1 coordinate 16,578,742, forward strand.
AACGTTAAACTAAATGAACGAATTCTTTCCTTATTCAAAAGATATTGTTAACCAATATTAATGCACATTTTCAAAAAATCAACGAAATGAACAAATTCTTTTTGTATGAAAACTACGCTAATTAGCGCGTAGTCCGGCGACAGTTGCGCGGACACCTTAGCATATCTTTCTGTATTTGAATATATTTGGTCTATACTAATATTATAAATGCGAAACTACGCGGGTTTGATTGCTATGTTTTAATAGGTGGCTGCCGAGCTGTTTGAAAAATTAATGTTACGGGTACGGAAGGAGGAGGGGGGGAATGTGGAGGAGGCGGAGTGGGAACCCCCCTAATACCATGCGAGCTAAGCCGCGGGAAAAAGCTAGTTAATAATAAATGTAATAATTCTGTATACTCTTTTTAAGGCGAATTGATTTTTGATGATGCATTTTAAACGGTTAAACGACGAATGCTTAGTCCCAGCAAAGCACATTTGATATATACAATACTCTATATAAATTGTTGGGTTCAGATAGTTTCAATAAACATCATCCATCTTTTTAATCGTATTTAAACACAGAAAACAGGCGTTTTATATAAATAATGGATACAAATAAAAACATTTATTCATACCTCTTGCATAATACGAAACACCACATAGAGAATAGGGAATACCACATTTTCTTCAACAGCAGATGTTACTCCAACACTTTTTGTTCCGCTCTCTGAGCTATTACGTGAAACTTCTTTCGAACATCTAGTTTACTTGAACAACACATTATTGGCAGCCCAATTAAGAGAAAAGGGGCATTAAAATCAAGGAATTCAAGAGTAACGGGATAAAACGTTTAAAAATAAATAAAAAAGAAGTTATTTTTTTAATTAATTAATTGCCTAAGAACTATGTTATTTTAACAGGATTGTTTTACAAATTAATGATTTAGTTATTAACTTATTCAAATTATTCTTACAAATACAGAGAAAGAAATCTTTACAAATTAAATTAACTTTGTAGATCTCGTAAGAATTTCCCTTAATTAGAATAGTTTGTAAAGCTCTCGCATTTTTTCAACAGCGGGGAAAAGTCTCGACAATTTATCAGTAATTTGCAGTGCCTCCATTCGAGTACTCGTTCCCCAAATCCCTAATTAACATCGTCTGAAGATAGGGCCTGTTGGGGGAGCTGTATATGCAAAGGGTTTAAAGGATTTGGGAAATAAGTGTTCCTCCTGGAAAAAAGACAATTCGCGATAATGGGCTGGCGACGAAAAAGGACATTATTGCTAATTGGGCACAAGATACGATAATTAGGTGTGTTCCGAGAGTTAAACAACCAGTGTAACAGTTATATTTGATAATAATCATTGTATACATAAAATGGCTCTTTTTAGACATGTTAGGTTGTGCGAAATTAACCGTATGGTATAGATTTTTTTTAGACCGTGAATACGTGGTAGGATACATTTTAATGTTTTTAACAAAAAAATTTATCACTTTGTTCTAATGGTTTCATCCTGCTAAAAGCATTTTCAGGTTTCTTTTTTAGGACATTTAAAAAAACTGGATTATGTTTAAAAATGTAGGAAAAAAACAGCTAACCGAATGGAATTGACTTTGGGATAGTTGACAGCATTTCATTATCGGTTAAATATAACTGTAAAATATAACTGCCATAGGTCACCCCAAGGACCTATGGCAGTTATATTTGACTTGACTTAGCATGGGTTTGGTGACTTAGCAGGGGTGACCGGGTTCATGAGTTTGTCCGTGTTTTAGCGGCGGACGCGTCTACCTACTTGATCGGGAGAGAATGGTTGAGGGAGCCCCTCTGACTTCTCCAGCAGTACTCTCTCGAAACATAGCCTTTCTTCGGAGTGGGAGGGATGGATTCATACGTCACTCGTGGACGTTACTCCTGGACACATTGACCCCCAGATTCCTACCCACCCCTTATAACCTTTTCCTTCCCAGAACTTCTTCTCCTTCCTTTCCTAAAAAGACCCTTGACACAGCATCGCCAAAGATGACATAGGCCCTGAAGAGAATTATTTTCCTCGGGGCCTCCTGTGCGGAGCGAATGTAAAAAAAAATATAACTGTTAGATGTATACGTAACTGTTGCCCATATTTGGGAGATATTTAATTACTACAGTGCGAAGAAAGTCGTACGGGTGTAGGTAAAAGTAATAGGCATCGGGAGAGAGCCAAATTTTATTTAAGAAAAACTTTAAAGTTTGACATAGTTCCATCATTATTTATTGTTTTCGCTCGTAAACACCTGCTTTTAATATGAGTACAAAACGTTTTTAGATTTTTGTTATTGTCATGCTCTCTCCTTGTTCTTGACTCAGATTTTCAATATACATCATAATATTATGGAAAACAACACAAATTCTAACACAGATCTGCGGAAATCACTTAAACGGAAGTGCCAACAAGCCTCGAGAGAAGTCCGAGAACACTTAGGTAACCCACCAATCAGAGATGTCCGTTTCAATCATCGACAACCATAAACCATGGATATGCATTACTCTAATATCCGTGTACGTGTACCATAATGCATATTCTAACCATGATATCACGTGATATAATCTCCGCGCTAACGCCTGAAAATGGCACGCGCTTGAGCCTATGCCAAACAGAATTATCACCCTATTATCGGTCAAGCATTGTAAGCTGTCGGGCGCTCATACGAAGCACAATCAGTGGAATATTAACGCCGATATGCTTCCACACTTTGAGCTTTCACGTCATGTCGAGTTGATGGATTCAGTGGAATTTTGGACGAATTGATTCTAAAGAAATTCATGGGTTGAATCTATGATTTCATAAAAAGGCGGAAAAGGGTTTGGCGATATTTTTAGTAAGAAGGTATATTGTACAAAAATTAATATTTGTAAGTAACTAACTTTTCTACTTGGCTTTTTCAAAGAAATAAATACTCGATTTAATCGGAATCATGTTTTTTGGAGATTTAAATATATATATATTTTTTTTTTACATTAACTTTACACAGGAGGCCCTGATGAAAATAATTTCCCTCAGGGCATAAGTCGTCTGGGATGCTGTGTGGAGTGCGCCCGACGGTTGAATTTGGCAGCCACCTCTGGTCTGGAGCTCCAAAATACCTGAAAAATACCCTCGACTATGGGCAGAAACGGGCGGTCCGCTTAATAGATTCTCCCATCTTAACGGATGGATTGCAATCTTTAGAGCACAGGCGTCGGGTGGGAATGCTGTCCTTGTTCTACCGGTATTACAATGGAAGATTCTCCGAGGAACTAGCGTCATTGATCCAGTCGGCACCGGTGCATAGTCGGGAAACACGCCAAACGCGTGTCCAACATTTGTACACGGTTGACATTTATCACATGAGAACGGGTCGTTTCTTCGATTCGTTCTTGCGTTCAGCAGCTCGGCTGTAGAATGATTTGCCGGCCTCTGTGTTTCCTCCTTTCTACAACATGGGTATCTTTAAGACCAATGTTCATTCCTTCCCCTCTTCAAAAAGACCCTCCACACAGCATCCCAACGTAGGCTCTGGGGGAAATTATTTTCCTCAGGGCTTCCTGTGTGGAGTTAATGTAAAAAAAAGGTATTTAAATGTAGCAAATATTGGCTTTGAGTTTACAAAATTTTCGATAGTAAATCTGGAGGAAGTAATGATTTCAAAGTATTTTTGTAAAGTCCGATAAAAAAAATTACAAGTGTGCAGTTCACACGCGGTAGAAGTGAAATTTTCAGAAAACTAAAGTAGACAAGAGGGGGAGGGCCGCACCGCACAAAGAGGAGACCGGCTATTCTATCTCATTCTCTCGCAGGCTAAATCCAATAGATGTATGGGTTTATCTCTTTTTAGTGTCGATTTTTCGTTTCATCGAGTTTCAAATCACAGCGGTGCTAAAGAAGTTTTCACTTCAAAAAATTTAATATTCTATGATACTAGAGTTCACCGTTGGAGCTATAAAACATATCGCATGATGAGAATAAAAAGTGACGGATATCATAATTTTAAACGGTTTTAATAATAAATTATAACATCATCTCTGGGTGTGCACATAAACACTCAATTTTAAGACCGTTAACATTAACAAATTACAAAAACGTGTGAACTGTCTCCGTGCCATGTCAAATGTTACGCCCATGCTTACATACCAGATTATTCAAGAATTAATGTGTGGGTGTTCCTGCAACTAATCCATGGGCGTATCGAAAACATGTATTGCATTTATCACAGGGTGACACGTCGCTATGCAGCATTATGTTCCTCATACAAGAACGATTTTTTCCATCCATTTTGACAGCATTTTGTTCACACCTCAGTGTACCTAATTAAAACCTGCGCGGAGAATATAAGTTTACTCCCACATTGTGAGGTTCGTTGGGTCTTAGTAATAAGTAAACGGTATATATAATATCATGATTTATAAATACTCGTATAAATCAAACATTGTAATTAAATTAAGACAATATTAGCGAAACTCAATCGAACATATTGTACAACTTACTTATTGAATACTTATACCTACTTGTGTTGTGCCTGCTTATGTCTTTCATGCTCGGTTTATTATTTATGTACTATATACTTGTTATGATGCTCCTAATACAACTTACCAATGTTACATGTAAAAGCCATCAAGGGGTAAATAAATAAATAAAACGGTAAAATTGGGCTACGTATTCACCGTTTTCTGGTGCTGCTGCAATTGTTGTCAGGAAAAGCGTAAAGTCTTATACATGGCGGTTCGCAATAAATTTAGTTCGGTGTTTTCATACGCAGAAAAAATTCTATGATCATGTACGTTACAAAATTATTCGGTGCCTTCTTTAGGGATGGAACCCAGTTATCAAACGTAGTGAATAACTTCGGGTAAACTATCCATAAATTATCAACCTTAGAGGATAGAAGAAATATATCCGACCAGATATTTTTATTCAAAATCATTAACAACGTTGTTGACAACAACCATCTTCTAGAACACATTAATTTTCACTGTCCAATAAGAAACACAAGGTTAAACCAACTATTCCACATCCCACACTCAAAAACAAATTACACACAACATTCATTTCTCCGAAGGACGTGCACAAAATACAATGATATCTTTTACGACGCTGATATTATCCATTTGTCCTCAGGTCAATTTATTAAATTCATAATTGAAAAAATTAAAGCAAATTGTTAATTACGAACTCTCCTCCCCTGCTGTATGTTATTTTTTCTTTCATTCTTATTATGTTGGTTTTCCTTCTTTTTATAATAATAATAATATTTGGATGATTTACATATTCCACATGCTTTAATTTGTGTTTATATGATTTGTGTACATATATTTTTTTTTCTTTCTTTCTACCACTTTATGTTTTCTTTAATGTTTTAATCTATGTTTTTATATATATTATAAATTTTAGCGGAAACTTCGCTGGTTAATGCAACCATGTAATATGTTACTTTCTTAAAATATGTATAACTGTTTGTTTCATAAATAAACTAAAATAAATAAAAAATAAAATAAAAAAATTCAGAGGTGTTGATTATAATCTAATGAATGGTTCCCGACTCCCAAAATGCACATTGTGAACAAAAGACTTGTTAAAAATGAAAAGAAATTACTTTTAGCTGTCTTCGATACAGGTTTTAGTTTCACAAAATAACAATTATCACATATTTACTTAAGGGGGTTTTTCACCATCCTCCCAATAGCTTATCCATACACATAATGAATATTTAGGATTAATTCTACAGGATTTATTTATTTAAAAAGTCTGAGTTTACTATTCGGTACTTGAACCTATGAACAATGGCTACATATAGGATAAATTAGCCGAAGTTTTTACCTGTTGCTAGTATTATTTATTTGTTTTTTTTTATTAATATTCGTTATGTGTATGGATAAACTATTGGGAGGATGGTGAGAAACCCTCTAAGTTTAAAACTCAAATACTTACGATTGGGTGATTGCTAGTAAGCGATTGGATCCTACAAACATCAGTGAATTCTCATTATGTGGGTAAACAGCGGAACATACCTGAAACAATGGAAAACCAATTAGTTCATTAAAGTAAACACTACTTTTTAATCAAAATTTATTTGAATATTCTTATATTTGTTAATTTTTATTAAACGTAATGTTTATCCTTACGAAGAAACCATTGGTTTTGAAACACGTCGATTATTTGAATTAAATAATGGTTTTTACAAAGTTATTTATATTCATTTAATTAAAATGACCACGTAATGCGAATTTGCGACTAAAGAATATAATTATTATATTTAACAATCTTTAAAGAAGCATTAAAAGGGTACGGAGAATAAACGTATTAATTTGTATTAAATTTATAAAATTATTAACGATGAACTAGTAGCCAATGACACTTAAGTCAAATCCAAATTGGATGGTACCGAGATTTATTTAGTAAATAAACTGCTGTAATTTTTAAATATTACTTTCAGCCAATTTCAGAAGAACGCGTATGTGTGCGCTTGTATGTACGCGAATGCCACCCGTGCATATATAATGATATAATGCAATGGTATCGATAACGAGTCTATCGAGCCGAACTAAGCCGAGTTTCAACTCGATCGGATTTCGGTAAGTGGGTTAATTTCAACAAAATTGATAAAAATAATTGATCTTTGTGCATAACGTAATAAATCTGCCAGTGCATACTATAAATGAAAAATAACGTAATGCACATTGTAACGCAGCATCAAGTACATCGGTCAAACGCAATTTTTTTGTATTAGTGTTCGACGATAGTAGCTTAGTTTTGTGTTAGTGATCGACGATAGTGATTTAGTTTTGTGTTAGTGATCGACGATAGTTATTTAGTTTTGTGTTAGTGATCGACGATAGTGATTTAGTTTTGTGTTAGTGATCGACGATAGTGATTTAGTTTTGTGTTAGTGATCGACGATAGTGGTTTAGTTTTGTGTTAGTGATCGACGATAGTGATTTAGTTTTGTGTTAGTGATCGACGATAGTGGTTTAGTTTTGCATTAGTGATCGACGATAGTGGTTTAGTTTTGTATTAGTGATCGATGATAGTGATTTAGTTTTGTTGTTAGTGATCGACGATAGTGATTTAGTTTTGCGTTAGTGATCGACGATAGCGGTTTAGTTTTGTGTTAGTGATCGACGAACTGGGGGATGCAATCTATTAGCCATAAGTTATTATGATAATTAATTTGTCTAGTCTATAGTGAGTAATAAGATAGAGCATTAACGAAATATATTATACATTTGTACCCTTGAGGTGATTTTCACAAAAACGGCGCTATACAAATCCGCCGAATATTTTTGAAAGTCTAACAAAATAGGGTTTCATTTCATAACATCTTCAGATTTTTTTTTACATTAGCTCCACACAGGAGGCTCTGGGGAAAATAATTCCCCTCAAGCCTCTGTCATTTTTGTGGATGCTGTGTGAAGGGTCTTTATAGGAAAGGAAGTTCTGGGAAGGAAAAAAGTTATGGGGGTGGATAGGATAGGAAGCCGGGGTTCAGTGTGTCCAGGAGTGACGGAAGTAAGAATCCATTCCTGCGAGAGAGTCCTGCTGGAGAGGTCAAAAGGTCTCCCGATCCGGCCAGCCATGCAGTTGATGAGCAGATGTATCTGCCACCAAGATCCGAAAAACCTTACCCTTGAACCCGGACATCCCTGCTAACTCACCAAACGTAGCGAACTACTTGAGGTAACCTATGGCAGAGGTGTTGGCAATAAATGGTTCCCGGGGCGGCGGTATATAAATAGAATCTATTTATCTCTGATAATCTATTTATAATAATAATCTATGTATAATCTATTTATCCCTTGCAGTAACGGTGTACAAAATCATTAATAATTAAATAGAAAGCCTCCTGGAATGTTATAAGTTGTATGTGCCGAACAACTACAGCCAGGGACGGTACCACGATTTTCTATGTATCCCACATAGCAGAACGGACGTACTCGCTCGGCATAGCATGACACGAGGTATGGAGTTGTTAAATAAGCTTCCAAAACTGTGGACATCTTTAACAGTAGCCTTGAAGAATTCAAGAGGCATTTAAGTGCCCCTCATTACCAACTATAATATGAATGTATCTCATGTTACTTTTAAAGTTTCTTTTATTTATCCATAAAGGTGTAGTTTGTGTCACACGTGCATTGTAAATGGACGCACCGTCTGTAATACACAATACAATTAAAATAAAAACATATATATTATTTTTGGAAACCTTTTTCATTTCAATTTTACAATCAAAATCATTTAGTTTAAAGAGTTGTTCATTACGTAGTAATTAAAATCATTCATTTAAAATTTGGGGTGAACTTGTAGAGATTTTCAACAGAATTTAATATATACCGAAAAAGCTTACCAAAGATTAAATAAGGTCGCACAGGCGGCGTCTAACCGGCAAATGCTATTTTTTGCAGGAAATATCCGCCGAAGTTGGCAGAGCTTTTGAACGGGAGCGGGCTTGAAAAATAACTACCGAATTTTGGGCTAAGTTGAGCATTTAAAAATTTAAGCCACATACAACTTTTGAAATATGGGGATTCAGTTTAAAGTGCCGTAAAACTTTTAGACTGCAAAGACCACGGCGTATTTTCCTCTGAAGCTTTATAGAAAGTGTTAGAGACGGTTTACATTTTTTTTAAACAAAAGTAAAATTTTTTGGTTAGTTAAATGTGTCACTTTCCTCTAACTCCGATTAATACTATCGTTTTTGTATAGCTAAAAACCTTAAGCTTAAAACCTCGAACTCTCAAATAGGGGAACGCTGTTGCTTATGTAGGTAGAGTGGAAGATACTGTCAGTATCGCCCTGGTGTAAGAACACCATTCAGAATAAAAAACGTTGCTTGAAATGGTGTTAGCCGTGTTTAGTGACCAGATCTGAATAGCCAGGAATTTCCCCACCTTTCTCTTCCCCATCTCCTTCCCCTTCCTACTACCTTCAGCCTCACAACATACCCCAATAGGATGCCATAGTCTCACTGGCTCCAGACGGGAGTAGCTGAGACTCTTGTGTCTCTAGGTATTACTATAAAAAAAATATTAAAAAAATAGCATGGCATGAAAAGAGGAATGATGCTCTTGAAAGAAATTTCTGAAACAGTTTTTTTTTACATTAGCTTCACACAGGAGACCCTGAGGAAAACAATTTCCTTCAGGGCCTCTTAGGGGATGCTATTTTGAGGGTTTTTTTTATAAGGAAAGGAAGAAGATGAAGTTCTGGGAAGGAAATAGGTATGAGGGTGGTTAGAAATCTGGGGGTCAGTGTGTCCAGGACTGACGAACTTATGTAAGAATAATATTTATGAATAATAAGATACGAAGATAGAATGGGTATTGTAAGCTTTCCGTAAAAGATAGATATATGCCATCGCGGACTTTTTTGTAGATCTATAAAAGAGGAATATCCCACCATTAATTGTTTTGTTAAATCCCAAAAGGATTAGGTAGCGTTTTCGATGAAAGCTACCAGGCGGCTGGAATTTTTCCGACACGTCTAACAATTATCGATGTGTTTCAACCAATTTACACAAATCCTTAACAAATTACATACTTAAACCTTCCTCACGAAACAATCTATCTATTGGTGAAAACCGCATGAAAATCCGTTCAGTAGTTTTCGAGTTTATCGTGAACAGACAGACAGACAGAAAGACAGCGCGGGGGACTTTACTTTATAATATGTAGAGATAGAGAAGAGAAGAGATAGAGATATTTCTGTTATGATTTGATTTATATGTACAACCTCTCTCCAAATATTGATAGATTTTTTGTTTTGTAATTTTTCGTTTTAGGTATATACAAAAAAAATATTGTTTTATATTTTTTTTTGTTTTGTATAATTTTTGGATTCATATTCCTTTTTTATAAAATTAATTTACTATTATGCTGTCTCAGTAGAAGTAAAGTCACAAGGAGGAAATCCATAATTGGTTTTATTTTGGCTATTTAATCATTACAAAGTATAAAATGAAGTCACTTAACAAGTATGTGCGCATAGATCTTTTAAATTACGCAACGTATTTTTATGCGGTTTTCACCAATAGATAGAGTAATTCAAGAGGATTGTATGTATAATACATGCTTATTATAGTAGAGAAATTCAATTATTCAATTCAGGCAGCGGGCAGCTGGTGGTGTGGATTTTATAAAGGTTGGGTAATGGCGTTGTGTTTCGTTAGCCACAGCAACGTGTCGCCGGGTCTGCTAGTTAATTATAAAGTTTATGTTTGGAGAAGATACGGCTTTGCACGCGGAGGATATTATATTTAAAACACTAGACATTGCACGATTTTACATTTGCTATCCCCATCACTATTAGTAGGGATGCAACGATATATCGGAAAACCGATAAATATCGATATATCGACCCCTAAAAATATCGATATTTCAACATCGAAAAACACAATATACCGTATCGCAATATTGAAAAATCCTACCAAATTAAAATACCCACAAAATCGGGTAAAAAAAGGTAAGAAAAAAAAACTGACGATGACGACGAGCTTACGTTATATCTTTCTGCTCCTGTAAATACGGCAAGAGGTGTAGGTATATCCCAATCTTTTTAAAGTGGCAATAAGTCATCTACCAATTGTGGCAACAAGTGTTCCTTCTGAACGTTTTTTTTCAAAGGCATTCAAAGCGAAACCGGCTACAAACAAGCAGACTCTCAAGTTTACTACTTTTAAGTTCGATTGCTGATACAAAATACTGGAATAATTTTTTTTTAAATAAATTTATTAAAAAACACATTTTATATACCTATCCCAATTTTATGATTATTATTCATTCAAATAGGAAAGTATAAAAAATTATATACATACATAATCGACAAACGTTTGATATAACTAAAACCAGATTAGATTTCTAAGAGATTTTAAAAAAGAAGAAATATCGACTTAATTCGATATATACATTCGTCTCTCGTTAATTCAAACCTGCGATAATTCAAACCTCTCTATAATTCAAAGTTATCACGAGTTCCCTACGAAATCTCTTTATATTTCGAACTAAATCCATACATTTTTGTACACTTGGTCATTCAAACGAAAAAATCATTGCTATATAACAAAACGACGCGTTAATTCGAACTCATCGGCGTTCAACATTCGACAATTCAAAGTTGCAGAGAGAAAGAGGCGGAAAGATTGTTACACACACGTTAGTACAAATACAATTTTACGACAAGTTCAAACGTGTATTGTTTTTGTTATGATTAGTTTGTGACACACACTCTAACGAATTGGTTTGTGTTATCATTCAGTTACTGTCACTCTTTTGTTGTGTATACAGATTAAAATTTTCTGTTAGTCTGAGCAGCAGCAATGTGCTTTGAAGCAAACCAGTATAACAGAGTTCTTTCTTTCGAAAGATTAATTAATTCACATTATGATTACATGTATGTACACGAATGTACCTATAAACTTTTGTCATTGTTATAGAATAGGAGTTAATAAATAATAATTGATCAACACTTAAGAATTCGAAGTTTTATTTATTTACTCTCACAAATTTCGAACCATTTGATATTTCAAATACTCGATAATTCGTAATATTTTAAGAGTCCCTCGAGTTTCGAATTATCGAGAGTCGACTATCGATTATATTAAATATCGATATATCGATTCCGATATATCGATATTTTTAAAAACCTTGCATCCCTAACTATTAGTATTACATTTATAAAAAGATTAGTGTCGAAAGTAGAGTGGATATTTATTTTTAAATGGAGAATTTAGGACTGATATGAGGTTTGTCATACTGATTTGACCCCTGAGGCTTATTTTTTTTTGCTTTTGGGAATAACTCATATAACGTATCATGGAAATCGTTGTATCTTCCTTACTATCATGGTGAAAAATATGATCTAAACGTCTAATTTTTGTACCAATCTTATCGTTTGGTTTCTACAATCAGTTTCAAATTAAAACGCCAATGAAAGTTTATTATTTTACTCAGCAATATTTCACAAAATCAAAGACATCATCAAATGTAACCAAAGTTATTCATCATTCAATTATTTTGTCTTCAAACGCCAAAGTTCCTTTTAAAATAACCCTGAAATACCTATACCCTCTCGCCCACTTACCCATAATTTGAAACAGAATGAATCAAAGTCACCCCGGGTAGCCGTATAATTTACACTGAAGGATAACGTCGTGATGTGTAACAAATCCGTCCTCAACGTGAGGCATGATACTCGACTATATTATCGGAGTCGACCTCGGAGCAAAGTGTCCCATTTTACCGTCCCGCAGGGGGACTTAACAATCTGCGTGTGAATTATTGACGAACTTTGTAATGGCTTTGGTTACCCCCTTGTAAACAGTGTCCCCTCCGTACGAATTGATGATGTCCTGGCGTTTGTATGGCAAAGTCGACTTTAAAGAGGCAATCAACGAATTACTTCAAAGCAGAAACTAGTTAGCTTCTACTGGTGTATTGAATATTTTGTTGAAAGGGAAAAATATATTTTTAATTTATTTTTATTTATTTATTTATTGCTTCTTCACAATTTATGTACATATATTTTAGCATGTAATTATTAACCCCACTAGGGTTCGCCTGTATCGGGGTTAATAATTTCACAATTTAATAAAAATAACACACGAAAATATCGGTCATGCAAAACAGTTAAGTAAAAGCAAAATAATAAAATTTAAAAATAAAATGATAAACAGAGAAAATAATAAGTGATAAAAATATATGAATTAATAACAAAGTGTTAAGAGATCAGACAAAATGTTCTCATTCATTATATCATTAGTTATATAAAATTAAAAAAATACATGTCCTTAGGTTTTTTTTTTTTTTTAAATAGTTGTAAAAAATAAAAAATGAAAAAAAAACAAAGATTTATAAGCGATTACATTAGAGCGAATCTTTCTTATGCAATATTAAAGTGACTATCAAATAATTCTGAAATAAATATGAAAGAAACCGTTTTGATCACAACATTATCGTTTTCATTCCATTTAAGTGCCCGTTTTCATTAAAATACGATTGTATTTTATAGTGTAAGTGAGACCTTAGAAATTCCATCCTTGTGATCTTTTAGTTTTGACAAAGTTATGGGATACGATAACCCCTATATATTTATTTATTTATTGTTTCTTTACCTTTTTAATTTAGGTGTTATTGTTTAAATTGAGATTTTGAACTTCATTTTGACTTTAATTGTGATTCATTTTTAAGTGGAAGATGCTTTCCGTATCGCCTGGTAAGAGACCACCATTCAGAATTGAAACGTTGCTAGAAATTGGAGGGGACCCCACCACTTTCCCAACAGCGTTATAAGAAAACACATGGTTTCCTCCTTCACCGCATACGTCAAGACTCTACTTTTTTATTTAATGAAGCTACATTATTTAAACGACTCTAGACCCTCCAATGTCCATGCATACGGGGTTAGTAAGCAGTATGCAAGTACTTACATTAATATTATACAAAAGATAAATAGAAGTAGCAGCCCATGGAATAATTCTTCTGAAATAGGTAACATAAAAAAAAGATATAGTGTTAGTAAAAGAAAAAAAGAAAAATAACGGCTATAACCAGTTGCTAGAAATGGATTTAGGCATGTTTGGTGACCGTATCTGAATAGCCATGTACTTTCCCACCTCCCTATCTCCATCCCTTCCCCACTAACTTCAGCCACACAACATACCTCAATTGGGGATGCCATAATCTCACTGGTTTCATACTTTTGAACGATATTCACGGTACCACGACAGTTGTTTTCCCGACAGTTGGTCCTCCGGCATACTTATATACAATATACCTTCGATCGGTTTATAGAAAATACGGTATACCTTCTTACATAAAATATGACTAAGTGTCCCCGAAGGGGTAGGCAATGAGGATATACAGCCGAACAACAAAAGTATACAACATATTTTCATTTAAATGCATCAAGGAAAAAACTGCTTTCTGTACATGTACCTATATACCAGCGTGTAAGTACGAAAAATCGTCAACAAATCCATTCGTTTGATATCTATACCAACGTATTATTAAAGGAATTTTTGAAATCAGTCAGTATGAAATTGATAAATAATGAACAAAAAATATATTTTGTAATAATTATGGTTTCGGAGAGCTCACTGTCGGGGGATCAACTGTCGTCTCGCCGATATTCACTTAAAATATCTTCATGGTACACAAATCAGGAGAGATTTCAAAGATGATTAGGTATATCTCAAAAACAATTTGAAGGTTATTTATTATTACGTGAATTTCAAATACAGTCATTTACTACGATAATTACACATGGAGATGGAGAGATATATACTCACTTAAATTAAATTAAACTTTAGGAATTAATCTTCCAGAATATTATATATGCCACTGATTGTAACTAATTAATATGTAAGTAATTTACTTCGTACTAAAAATAAGGTTGGATTACAAAACGATGGAATTTATAGTCTGTCAATTAAGAGTAGAAAATATTAAAAGTGGAACTACAAAATTTGTAGGCTGGCAACACCAATTTAACTGTCAAATATTATTTTAAAGCGCAATGACATTGAAAATATAGAACACTGTAAGATTAAACGGTGTTTTACAAAGTGATTTGCTTTCATTTAATTTAATATAAATTTGAATTTAAGAGTAGGGAGAAAGGAAAAATCACTAATGGTGAGTTTATTTAAACTACTTTTAGATATGAATGAGTTAAATATACTCAGACCTAAAATTAGAGATATGATATAAAGCCCGGGCAACGCTAAGTACTTTACAATGTGCTTTATATTTTATTACAATGTCGTTATTCTTCATTATGTTAACACAAAATTGCAAAGGTATAATAATAATGGTTCCATGCCAACTCAGAATGAAACCAAACCAGAAACACCTCAGAAAGGTCATTAAAAGCTACGAAAAAATAATTTTAAAATAGCTGGTAACCCTAACCTAACTTAACCTATATAACCAACTTTTTGTATTTTTTATCATCGCTCTTAATGACCTTTCTGAAATGCTTCAGAATTGGTTTCATTCTGAGTTGACCGGTCACCAATAATAGTATATCTATATGCAATTCTAATTTTCAGATCTTTTTAAGAACTTTTATGACTTTTTTATTTTTTTTGTAAAAATGTAGGTTACACAGCTTTATAATAATAATAATAATAACATTATATTTATATAGCGTAGTTTTGTGACATTTCACTTCAAGTGCGCTTAACTATAATAAATTTTAAAATAATTCTACAGTGCTCCTTATTAGGCCAGTGCAATTAGCGCCAAAAAGGGGGTCGCAATCGGAATTATTCCGGTAGTCCCAATTTTTTTATATGTTTTATATACTCATCTCCTGATGTAAAATCTGAGTTTTCGACCTTGGGTCACTTGAGCTTTCGCCGCCATTTTGAAAAAACCAGCCGAAATCGCGCCAAAATCTAGTTTTTCTCAAATATCTCGTTTCCAATAAAAAATTCGGATAAAGTAGCTTTAGAAGTTTAGTAGAACATAAAAAAACCTACAATTTTTGTTTGAAGAATTTTCTTCTATCTCTAGTAAATATCGAGATATGCAGTCGTAAAAATGTGTAAAAGTTTATAAAAACCGGTAAATTGCCCGACTTGGTTTGGTTTTTTGTGCGTATCTCTTTTCCAGTACAATTTTGTGAAAAAATTATTGATATGAATTTTGTAGATAATAAAATTTCTTAAAAGACGTAGGTATATGTTTAATGTCTTTATCGCAATTACGTATCTAGATTCTAATAAAAAAAATTCACAAAAATTAGGTCAAAAACTGAATCCGATGTTCAGTGTTCGCATAACTTGATTGTTATTATCTTTAAACAATTACTGTTGAATTAACATGTAACATACATAACAGCAACATTAACCATAAATGTAATCAAAATATATAAATAAAATTATACATAGATGTGGTAAAAAAGACTAAATTAACGAGAGTGGGGGGTTACCCCAGGGTTGAAAAGTAGAGATGATGCCTACACGAATTAAGAGGGATGATAAAGACGTCCAAACTCTCATTGATTGGTTTACTTGCCATGAACCATTTCCTAAAACAAACGTGATTATGTCTATAAGATTATGTCTATAAGGCACGATCGGGGATAGCAAAGTAACTTGTCACATGGCTGAAAAGATGGGGAAATTTGCTATCTAAAGTTATCAACCAGAACTTTGGAAACCTTAAACACTTAAAACTTACACGTAAGGATGCGATAGTTTCTCTTGCGGCGGTAACCAGCAGCATACAAAATCAGGATGTGACTGTGACAATGGATCCATTAATGCTATCCCATCGTATGTGTATTGCCAAAAAGTGTGAAATTGAATTTAAAGAATATTTCCAAAATGAACTATCTCCTGTCCCATTGTCTTTTTTCTCAGAGGAAGGCATGCGCAAATGAACTAAGTCCATATTTTACTCATCGTTCAACCCTCTACCAAATAATACAGAACTGGAAAGCAGTAAAATACACGTTGTTGATGGGGGATATTTACTGCACAATGTTGTATGGGGTCGTACCATGGAACTATGATTCTAATACTCTTAGGGTCGTATTCAACCTTTTTCAATTATTTTTCAGCAATATGTCAGATATGCACAAAATCATTATGGAGCCAATACAGTAGTGGTATTCGATGGATACCCGGAGTCGGTTGAAAAGAAAAGCACCAAGGAAGGGAAATGAGAAGAACAAGTTTCGTTTTATTTCCCTACTCATAGCCTCATTTGAACGATAGCAAATAACGACAGTACAAGCTGAAGAGGATGCTGATGTTCTCATAATAACCACAGCAAAGTCGTTATCATCTCAACATGATGCAGTCATAATCATTGGTCAGGATATCGACCTACTGTTGGTACCTACTCCTCACAGCTCTCTCACCTCTAAACGTATATTACCAAAAAGTTGGTAAAGGAAAATCACCTAACGCGTTGTACTCCAACAAATGTTTTAAACACAATGAAACAGTTGAAAACATTTTATTCATTCATGCCATAAGTGGGTGCGGCACAACTGGTGCTCCGTTTGGTCAAGGTATATACAAATTTTGTAATATTCTTCTCAAAAACCACTCGGTGAATAAAACTTATTCGTGTATTTCAAGATCCAAAAGCAAAGCGAGAAACAATCACTTTCGCTGCCGAACAATTCTTTGCACTTTTGTATGGCGGCAACGAGAAATCAAATTTGGAAAATTTAGGGTAGGTACATTCTTTTTGTCAAAGGAGTGAAAAAGAATAAATTCAATTTATCCAGGATTCCACCCATCATGCAGTCCAGCAACATGCTTCAAGAACATACTTGCAAGTGCGGGCTTGGCTTGGTCACCATAAAGATCCAACTGAATGGGGGTGGAAGAAGGACGCTGTTGGATTACTAACTCCAGTACCAATGATGAAAGAGGTTGCACCTCAGGCGTTGCTGAACGTTATATTATGCCAATGCAATAAAGGTTGCGCTGGAAAATGCACATGTAGAAAGTCGGGTTTGAAATAATGCTCCCTACTCAGTATTCACTATAATGGCAGCTCACGCGAGAATGCTGCGGAAGCTTTCGTTCATGATGATGACGAGGAATTTGTGACCCAGTCGCCACAAATTCGGCTCACGAGACATAGGAAGACTATATTGAAGCTGTTCGGGGCCCGTATGTGGCAGTAAGAAACTAAAGTCAATAGTAAAATATTTTAAGAAAATATATTTTTAATTATAAAAATTTTTTTTTTACCACATCTATGTACCTTAATTATAAATTTTAATTTGTATGTTTTGATTACGTTGATGGTTAATGTTGCTGTTATGTATGTTACATGTTATTTCAACAGTAATTGTTTAAAAAAATAATAATCAAGTTAGGGGGCATATATTAATTACGTGAGCAGTTATTCTTCCAAACTGGACCCCTCCCCCACCTCTTGGTGAGATAAATTTGGGCCGTTTCGTATATTCTTTTCAAGTAACGTGAGATTTTGCTGGAACCCCCCTCCCTCCTTTTATGCTCACGTAATTAATGTACGCCCCCTTATGCCAACACTATTCTTCTGATTTAGTTTTTGAACATTTTTTTGTGAAAATTTTGAATTAGATACCTAATTACGACAAAAACATTAAACATATACCTACGTCTTTTATGAAATTTTATTCTCTACAAAATTCATATTAATAATTTTTTCACAAAATTGTACTTAAAAAGAGATACGTACAAAAAACCAAACCAAGTCGGGCAATTTACCGGTTTTTATAAACTTTTACACATTTTTACGACTGAATATCTTGATATTTATTAGAGATAGAAGAAAATTCTTTAAATAAAAATTGTAGGAAATTTTATGTTCTACTAAACTTTTAAAGCTACTTTATCCGAATTTTGTATTGGAAACGAGATATTTGAGAAAAACTAGATTTTGGCGCTATTTCGGCTGGTTTTTTCAAAATGGCGGCGAAAGCTCAAGTGACCCAAGGTCGAAAACTCAGATTTTACATTAGGAGATGAGTATATAAAACATATAAAAAAATTGGGACTACCGGAATAATTCCGATCGCGGATCGCTAATTGCACTGGCCTATATAATATTAAGAACATAATAAAAGAATAAACAGTATTTACAAAATAATGACAGAAGAACAAAATTAACTAAAGAATATACAGTATTTACAAAACAATGACAGAAGAACAAAATTAACAAAGATAGTGCTGTTATAGCACACACGGGACAATAATAATAATAGACAATAGCGGTGCTATTGTAACACAGGACAAAACAAGAACTTTAAAACTAAAATATAATATACCAACAGAAAGGCAGTTTGCGTTTAGAAATGAGAGATATTCTGCCATAAATTCGGATACGAAACATAAAATAAAAATACAATTATGAGGAAACCGAAACCAAACAATTACGGGAAGCTTGAGAACATGGCTTATTATAATTACGTATATTGAAAAGATGTTAGGATTCATGAATGGTATGATTTTTTAAATAATTTTGTTTTTAAAGCCCGTTTAAATTCAGCCAAATTCTTTACTTTCCCATCATGAGTTATATTTTTAGTATTGACATTTGAACAACATTGCGCCCTCCTATGTTTTCTACTCTTATTTGAGACATTCAGCTCAAGCCCACGCTGTCACTCGTAATAATTATTAGTAGGTAGGTACTTTAAAATCTAAATAATTCACGATTATTAACGTGAAGACTTGTCGTAAGCTGTTTTATAAAATTTACGCCAAGCTGTAAATATTTAAGTTATACTGTGAATATTTAAGTAATACTGTGAATATTTAAGAACATCTGTAAAGTTTTCGTTATCTTAGATTTTCCATCACCAACATCGAATGAAAGCAAGTATTGGACAGTATGGTTATCGCATTTTTTAAGTGTGTAAAGGGGTGAATGAAAGGATCTGTTATTTTTTATTTGAGAAGGACGTGAATATATAAATTTCCTTTAAAAATCATTGGTTTTAAACATTGGGAAATACTAATACTTGGTCGATTTAGAAAGTGTTATTTTTTGTGAATAATACAAATATAAAGGCGTGTATGTTTACAACGCCATAATATTTCGATAACGCCAATTTATCGGCGTGAAACTGAAAAATTAAAACTGAAAAAATTATGAACCTGATTTTTCTAAAGCTTCGGTTGCCCTGAAGGTCTGTAGTTACCTACCTACCATATAACGAAGTACTTACGTATCTATAAGGTAGGTATCTACCAACTAACTAAGTACCTACCTTCTGTCGCGTCGTTTGCGTCAAGAAAAATGGGTGTTCGTAAGTTGGTTAGGGTACCCTCAATAATTAAAAGTGGTAATTTGTAAGCTTCCCGATCACTTGAAAAACACGTAAAGGCCTAACTTGTTTTATAGGCAAGGCACTTAGTCAACGTCTCTAGGTGAAACAAGTGATGTTTAAATATTTAATAAGTAAATGAATTCACAAGAGTAATAAATGAGCTTTCAATGAAGTGAGGTCGCTTTCTACGGGTGCTCACGACTGTAATAAATAATAATTTAAGTTGTAAAGCTGAACGTATTGTGAGGCTGTGAAAGAGATCGATCATATTAGATGAGTTACTGAAACGTTATGAACTACCTACGAGTAGGAAATATTTAAAAAATATATTTTATACCCAGGTGAGCATTTGAATATATGATTTAAATCACCCGGGCATGTGCCTAGCATGGTGGTCGAAAAGTCCCCTATGTGTGTAATGAAAAATTTAATGTATAAAGAAAACTTAAAAAAAAAAATAATAATAATAATAATAGACAATACCTCTGACGTCTGACATTCCCCATACATTCCGATGGCAGTATGCTAAACTGGCACCTCCTAGCGGCGAGAGTTCTTCGGGTATTACCATGGTGAATGAAACGTTGTTTGTTATGACTTTTGCCGTGTTTGATGATCAGATCTGACCGGCCTGGTACTTTCTCATCCTCCCCTCCCCATTACCTTCAGACTCGCAACATACCCCAATAGCATACCACATCGCGTGCAATACGCTGAGCAAATCGTCTGTTCAGCCATGTGATACGCATAGCAGATCATGGTGCCGCCCCTGTCGGTAGTTGTTTAGTAACTAACTAACTAACCATCACGCTGTTTCCCCGCAGGGGTAGGCAGAGAGGACGGACTGCCAAACATCCCGGTCTTGGCACACATTCCTTGCCTCGTTTGCATTCATACAACGTCTCATACATTCTCTTCTATTATTCTGACTCTTGACATGGCCCGACTCAAGTATCTGATTCACTTGGTCGTGCTATGTCTTTCTTGAGCGTCCTCGACTTCTTCTACCATTCACATTTGTGTCATATATTCTCCTTACACTCCTTTCCTCGTTCATTCGCTCTACATGCCCAAACTATCGGAGCGTTCCTTCCTTGATCTTACTCATTACGCTTACATCAGCCTTGCATTCTTTCCACATTTCTCACACGATCATACATGGTTTTACCACACATACGCCTCAGGGATCTCATTTCTACAGCATTCAGTCTGTAGTTGTTTAGTACCAACAACTTAAAGCATTACAGGTGGGATGAATTAGCTGTTATTGCAAGAACCCCACTCTTTTAACTGGAGATTTTGGCAGTGTGTTTCAGAGAGCAAATCTTGAATCTCAAATATCGCAATATTCCGAATGACCGTCCTTTGACCATTCCACGCCAAAGTCGTCAAGTTCCTATAAAAAAGGTTAAGAGCGTTTAACCAGCCAGCGGACGAAAATCCACATTTCGTCGAAAGTTGTTCTTACGATCGTGCCGGGCGGTTACAATGAGAAAGATTAATTATTCTCCGTACCAGCTTTTTAAAATTATAACTCAATATCGAATTTATTTCAATTCAAATTAGCTTTAATTTATACCTTCATCCAAAAATGCTGAAAGGCGTGATGATAAAACTATTAAAATAATGTACTTTTTGTAGTTATTTTTTGATTATAAGTATTTATCATTTTTCAATAATGTCTAAATTTAATAAGAATGTTAAAAAAATCTGAAATATATTAGTTTGTAAGTGCGCAAATAAATACACAAACGGACCAATTTTCGCCAAGAAACACATGTACGTACATATTTTTTAATGATTTTATTGAAACTAAAATTAAAATTCTAAAACATACGTTTGCTAGATAATGTATTGATTTATTTTACTGCATGATTTTATTATTTGAAATGGGTGTGGTATAATACAAAAAACTTTTTTGAAAATTGAACAAATCTGCCAACGACCTATAGAATAACCTTATTATACTAAAAATTAAAAAAAAACTCAAAATTTATTACATACGAATGCTAGATAAAGGAACAATCTTTCGAAATCCATTTATAATTTTTTGTGGAAAAGAGTCAATACGTCTAAAAACTTTTTTGAAAATGACGTATTTCCGATTTTCTCTGGTAATGCCCTCTTAAGGTGGTCGAATGATCAAATTTGCCTCTTCCAAATACCTATAGAGATTTTCTGTTTATATTATTCTCATAAATGAACTCCAGACACCCCATACTGTTTTCGCATAGAGTTTACAAATAAATAATACCCGCGGTGGGTCAACTGACATTGATGGGACGAGAAATATATTATCTTGTCTCAGATTTAATGGCGCGTGAGGTATTTTGTGAGGGGAGGCGATAAACGTACTTGCTATATAATGTGACTTAAATATATCCAACTTATCATGAATTTATTTGTGGTTTTAGGCTATATTTTTAAAACGTATCATGTTTTAATAATTTTGGTGTAATTTAGATTAATTTTAAAAAAATTAATAGACACCTTAATTATTTTTTACTTTTGCTCCACACAGTTGGCCCTGAGGAAAATAATTCCCCTCAGGGCCTGCTGGGATGCTGTGTGGAGGGTATTTTTAGGAAAGGAAGAGGAGGAAGTTCTGGGAAAGAAAGGTCCGGGGGGTGGGTAGGAATCTTGGGTTCATTGCGTCCAGGAGTGATGGACGTGTGAATCCATCCTTCGTATTGCAGTACAAGGCGATGTTTCGAGAAAGCACGGATGGAGAAGTCAAAGGGACTCCTGCAACTATTCTCTCCCGATCCGGCCTGCTATGCAGCTGGTGGGCAGACGCATCCGCTGTCAAGATCCTGTAAAACCTCACCCCATGAACCCGGGCACCCCGGTTAAGTCACCAAACGTAGCGAACCACTTGGGGTGACCTATGGCAGAGATGTTGGTTATTCAATAAATGGTTCCCCTGGGGGTGGTACCCATACCCGCCTCCCAAATTTAACTCGAACTTATACCTAACCCAAGATATTAAAAATTATATCTTTTTGAATACGTACAAAAAATAGGTACCATAAACATAAATTTGATAAAGATTTCTTACCTTAACCAGATAAAAGTACATTATTTAATACCTAGGTGCAAAACCGACAGGTAATTTTCAGCGATTTTTATTTGCCTGTATTTTATAACTTCTCGGTGATTCGCCTGTCATGTAAATTTTAACGGCTTTCGTTTTGATATTTCATCGCTAAAAAGCCATTTAAAACAACGGTAGTAAATAACAGGCCGCCCTAAATGTCCAGCAATAATACATTATTTACGAATATAACAACGAAATGATTCCTACGTAACGATCGCATATCGCCCGCTATTCCATGAAATCTTTTAAATCATCTTTTTTAAATGATCGTAAACCAATAAAAGCTAAGACGAGCCGTAGGAAATACTTTTCTTTGCAAGTATGAAATATCGCGAAAACAACTTATAAAGTAGGTTTATGATATTGAAAGAAATTTCCCAAAGTAAACAAGTCGTAAATAAATACATCGTCCATATATTACATTGAACATGGTTTGTGATAATGTGAGCTTTAACGATACGAAAAACATTAATATATTTTATAAAATTTCATCGAAAAATATAGCTTTCTATGCGGAAAATATTTATATACGTTAGTAAGATTTCATCTTGAAAACCCTATTAGACCAAACGGAAAGCGTTCTTCGAACGCCAAGTGTGAATTTTCTTTGAAATAAGCATTCAATAGAAATTTTACCTTTCACACCTTTTTAGCAAAAAACGTTATTTCTACCTAGTTTATAATGTCTAACGTTTTTTTAAAGCGAATTTATAACTTCATTTATATAAGAAATCCGATGATAATTTGATTGAAATTTTGCACCATGATACAGGTATTTGATACAAAATATTTATCCAGCTATTCGATTAAAGCTCTCTTTCTAGGTAGACAATTTTGATAATGAATTCGACCGTCACATTCTTACTATACACTTTATGAAAATAATAATTTGTTGTAAAATATTTAAGTATTTATCTCAGGTCACTATGGCGTTACTTTGTGATTTTATATGCACATATACGATTATATTTCATCATAAGATCTATAAGATTAAAATATGTAACGAGAAGGATTTCCTAAACCCATCACACCCATCAGAGCCACTCTTTAAAAAATTTACAGTATTAGACATTCGACAATTATACATAAAAACAATTCTCATATTCCTATGGAAAAACGATTCGATGGAAAAAACACAAAAAAAAATTCATACTCGGTATTCGTCACACCTAAAATGTATAATTCCTACAACGAAAACAACTTTCGCACAGCGACAGTTCTCCTATATTGCCCCCAAAATGTTCAACTCACTGAGTATTGATACTAGGAAATCGAAAACTGATAAGCTTTATATCATAAATGCACAGGATTGGTTATTTACAAAGGGGAGGAACTATTTTAAAGAATGCCTGAAGTCAACAAGTTAAGTTAATTTGCTTTATTACTATTATTTTTATTTTTTTACATTAAAAAAAAAATCTTTTGATAATTATCATAATAATGGATGGATGACTTATTTTCAATATCTCCACAAGTAGCGTCATTATTTATTTATCTACTTATTGTATTTATGTACCTATTTTATTTAAGCGAAACAGCAGCCTACAATAAAAGTAGTTTATTTATATGTTTATTATTATATAAATATTATATACTTAATTAAGAAACCACTTAAAGCAGTCGTTGTTATACAAAACATTGTACCTTACTATATATTAACCAATAACAATTCTTGCATTTATATAATTATGTATTCATAATCCGACTACCATAATACGGGCATGTGCCTAGCGTGGTAGTCGAATCACCTGAAAAAAAAATGTATAAAAAAATTATATGATGAATAAAAAAAAAGAAAAGAAAAAAAAAGAAAATGAAAAAAAAAACTCGGCATACTATTTCCAAAGTATACAATAATGAAACAAAAGTAAAACAAAAATAGGAAATGTATCAGGCAATCAGAAGTTCTCGGAAGTAAGAAGGTGGACGTCGCGTCACTTTAGGAGTTATTTAAAATAGATTCTTCACAAGAAGTATGGCAAAGTCCCTCAGTGAGGAAGAAACTTGTCTTCTCATTGCAAGAGATTTCCCAAATCTCCCATTCCCCTTCCGCCTCCCCTTTTTTTCTCCCGTTCCCACTCCGTCACCTCCACCTTCCCTCTCCCCACTCCACCCCCCCCCGTTCCCCAACCCGCGAACCCCCCTCCCGAGTTCCCCTCCCCCCTCCCAAGTTCCCCTCCCCCTCACTAGTTCCCCTCCCCCA
Organism: Limnephilus marmoratus; assembly: GCA_917880885.1. Lineage (NCBI taxonomy): Eukaryota > Metazoa > Arthropoda > Insecta > Trichoptera > Limnephilidae > Limnephilus > Limnephilus marmoratus. The sequence goes on from OU862923.1 coordinate 16,603,821, forward strand.
TCTCTCCCTCCCTCCCGCTTTCCATAGCAATAGCCGCTTCCTCGCGTGCCACCAATAGCAAGTTTTTATACAAATTTCATAATGGCAGAGCTGACCGGAAGTTTTATAAAAACCTTGTCCTGACAATAACGAAAACACAAAAAACAGAATTATCCAATTTGATGCAGTCGTTCGAAAGTTATGCGCTTAGCAACACATTCAGCGATTCATTTTTATATTTTAGATTATGTATTAAATTTTATACATATTTTTTTAAATCGAATCTTCTGGAAAAGAAACCTCCATAATAGTTTTAAGCTTAAACGTCCATAGTTCTAAGCTTCGATCAAAGTTTTTGAAACTCAATTAAAAATTAAATGCATAATTTTCTAATGTGTGTTTAATTATCGTATTGAAATAAATATTTTATTTATTTAATTATATTAAATTCTTTTTAAATGACACCACACAAAAGTGCCCTATCTGTAGGTACGGTATAAATACAATGGAACTATGTCGCCACCCGGTTGGGTAGCGTTGTTAGGCGGGTTAAGATAGGGGCTGAAGGAAGAGATTTATTAATAAGGGTCTTGGAGAGACCCGGATTATACGAAAGAGAAAAGTAAATGCCGGTAGCTCGTTCCAAACCCGAATTGAAAATGACCCCTTCTCATGAAGCAAACATCGACTGTAAACATAGATATAATAGGATTTTCAAAAAATTAAAAAGGTGGCCCTGCAAAGACATTGTTTTTCTAATTCAGAACGACCTTGCCTTAATTTATTGTTCATAATTTGTACAAAAGTTATACATAACTTTTTTGCTTTTACCGGCGTTATCTTCATATATAGAGCATTTTAGTAGTTAGGACATCATGCGATTTTATTTCATTACCTATACTGCCACTTTTGAGAAAATAACTCCAAGCAATCACAATACTAATTATCGTACAAAACATGATTGAAATCGTATTACAATCAGAGTCCCCAGTGCAATGGACACCAGCGTTATTAGTTATTATTATATTTTGATGAAGTGGTATAAGAAGAGACAGATCCCGCCGCTTAATCGCCCCACGGGATACAAAATAAGAGAAATAATACATTCGTGATTACAAATTATTCACGGTTGCTCGGGGTGAGTGACGCTAATGATGCCGGGTGCAGTGGAATCAAATATAAATATACACAGTCTGCACATGCACGTACAAAGTCATTGCGCTAACGGAGAAGTAGGAATTAAATTGGCTATATAATACTAACTAATAATTATTAATACTAGTTTTTTCAAACCAACCTCAAGAATGACTCGATTACATAATAAATATTGAGCACATGAAGACTTGGATGTATTTTCAAATTCAATTATTACTTCTTCTACTAGTGCAAAATTATTTTGTGGTAACATTTTAAATTCAAATTAATAAATAACGTTGTATTAACCACTTAATTATTTACAAAAACCGACATGTTTCGTCAGCAAAGCTGACTTCCTCAGGGTTTTGACAGAACTAATTTTTAAAAATAGACATAAATAGGTAATAGAGAAAAATAATAGACATAAACAATAATAAAATTTGAAAGAAAATAATGTGTAAGGGACGAGGGGCAATATAGAACAATTAAAAAATTTTAAAAAATTTAAAAGGGGAATAGATTTAATAATGGGTCATTTAAAAACAATTTTTGATTATTAATAATATTTAAATTTGCGGCTAAATTTCGGTTTAGGTTTAATTTAATTTAATTTCCTTCTGAATGTAATAATTGAAATTAATAAATAACGTTGTAAACCACTTAATTATTTACAAAAACCGACATGTTTCGTCAGCAAAGCTGACTTCCTCAGGGTTTTGACAGAACTAATTTTTAAAAATATACATAAATAGGTAATAGAGAAAAATAATAGACATAAACAATAATAAAATTTGAAATAAAATAATGTGTAAGGGACGAGGGGCAATAGGTTTAGAACAATTAAAAAAATTTTAAAAATTTAAAAGGGGAATAGATTTAATAATGGGTCATTTAGAAACAATTTTTGATTATTAATAATATTTAAATTTGCATTAACGCTCTTTCTAATCTCTAAAATTTTTAATTTATCTAACGGCGGCGGCAAGCAATAATAACTGAATTAAACGACTTTAAAATTTTCTATACACACACACATGAAAATAGTCATTTTGACACACGAAGTGCGACGACCATAGAAAAACAACATAGATATTTTTACCACACAAAATTAAGTGTTGCCATTAAACAATAATATCATCGAACATACCTTATAAATCGAACAAGTTTTCTTCGTCCGAAAATTCGTAGTCTTAAAAAGTTGTGACGTAGACCGGTCACCAATATCAATGTTATTATATGAATCAATGTGAATAGATAACAGCAGAAAAACATACCTTAAGGTTTGTGTAACATGGTTTGTGCCCCTTTATACCGCCTGCTCGCGTCACGGCAAAAAAAACATCCCTGTTTTCAAGTAGTTTAGCGGCTACGCTAGGTTTGTGTAACATGGTTTGTGCCCCTTTATACCGCCTGCTCTCGTCACGGCAAAAAAACATCCCTGTTTTCAAGTAGTTTAGCGGCAACGCTAGGTTTGTGTAACATGGTTTGTGCCCCTTTATACCGCCTGCTCGCGTCACGGCAAAAAAACATCCATGTTTTCAAGTAGTTTAGCGGCTACGCTAGGTTTGTGCAACATGGTTTGTGCCCCTTTATACCGCCTGCTCGCGTCACGGCAAGAAAACATCCCTGTTTTCAAGTAGTTTAGCGGCTACGCTAGGTTTGTGTAACATGGTTTGTGCCCCTTTATACCGCCTGCTCGCGTCACGGCAAAAAACATCCCTGTTTTCAAGTAGTTTAGCGGCTACGCAAGGTTTGTGTAACATGGTTTGTGCCCCTTTATACCGCCTGCTCGCGTCACGGCAAGAAAACATCCCTGTTTTCAAGTAGTTTAGCGGCTACGCTAGGTTTGTGTAACATGGTTTGTGCCCCTTTATACCGCCTGCTCGCATCACGGCAAGAAAACATCCCTGTTTTCAAGTAGTTTAGCGGCTACGCTAGGTTTGTGTAACATGGTTTGTACCCCTTTATACCGCCTGCTCGCGTCACGATACGCTGGGTTACACGATACGCTCGCGCTACGCTGGGATTATGTAACATGGTTTGTGATACAAAAGTGAGTAAAATTTATAAAAAATAAGTACTTAAAATATAAACATGTTATTTTACGTTATTGATATTACTGCTTAATGGCAACACTTAATTTTGTGTGGTAAAAACATCTATGTTATCTTGTTTTTCTATGATTTTTGTTCTACGTGTGTCAAGATGTTTCCGAAATGAATATTTTCATGTGTGTGTGTATAGAAAATTTCAAAGTCGTTTAATTCAGTTATTATTGCTTGCCGCCGCCTAATTCTTTCAGATTCGGATTCCCCGGCCCATAGTTAGTATAAAAATGACTAGTTTGATTTTCTAGGAAACAAAATGCTTCCAAAATGGCTATTTTCCTGTATGTGTATAAAAAATTTTATAGTCGTGTAATTCAGTTAATATTGCTTGCCGCCGCCTAATTCTTTCTGATTCGGATTCCCCGACCCCAAATTAGTATAAAAATAATTAGTTTGATTTTCTAGGAATTTCGCCCCTAAACCGAAATTTAGCCGGAACTTATACTTACATAGCCCTGATGATCTCCTCACTTAGAGCTGTAGTATGTGTATAAATGTACATTTATGTGTGTATGTACATTTGTACATGTATAACTATGTATAAATATGTATATATATATATATATATATATATATGTGTGTAACATGTACATGTAAGTGTGTATGCATCTATTTTCTAAAATTTGATCACTCTTCTTTTTTGAAGGTACTTCCTACTAATATTATAAAGGCGAAAGTTTGTATGGATGTATGTATGGATATATTATGTATGTTTGTTACTCTTTCACGCAAAAACTACTGAATGGATTTAAAAAAAACTTTGCAATAATATAGCTCGTACATCAGAATAACAAATCACTGTAACCATTTTCGTTATTCGTTTTTGGGGTGTTATGAACTTATGCTTCTTTGGTTAAAGAAGGAGTGGTTAAGCATTGCAATATGTTTTGTTTGTTTGAAAATTTAAATAAATATACTTATATCACAAGGATGGTACTTACTCACTGTTTGGATTTAACAGAGACACCTAAATGGATTGTTTTTAAAAATAGAATCAAAACAAGAAAATAACTGACATCGTCTGTTTTATGGAAAATTTTCTTGTCATTGTGAAAAACTTATGAGTTGTGTTTTAATTGACAAATCTCATCTCTTGTGCAAGTTGAGTATTGTCACATAGTTCGACCCAGAGTGACGTGCGTTCGCACGAAAACTCAAGTTTAATTAAAAATGGATGTACTAACATTAATAGAAAACATTAAAAGTGAACTAAAAAACATTTCAACCGTAAAGGACACAAAAATTAGAAATAACCTGGAACAAACGATTCAACTACTAGAAGAAGCATGGAAACGGGAAAAAAACCATTTCCAAGAACAAATTATTGAACTACAAAAAAAAGTAATCATCAAGCTGGAAAAAAATTATGAACAAAAATCCTACGCAATGGTTCTAAAAGAAAGAACTGTTCAAATCGAAGAACCCAAATTTGCAATCTTAATCACCGCTGAAGGCAAAGAAACATCCGAAGACATAAAGATTATTATCACAAAAACAATAAAAGCGCCTAACCTAGGAATCGGAATAAGTGGAATAAAAAAAGCAACAAACAATAAAATAATTATGACTTGCTCGAATAAAGAAGATGCTGAAAAACTGAAGGTTGAAATAAATAAAAATAAAAATGGAATATCTGCAACAGAATTAAAAAAGAAGAGACCATGTATGATTATTAAAGGTGTCGGAGGCGAATATAACGAAGATAATTTTCTAAATGATCTTATTTTACAAAACAGTGAACTAAACGATATAACAAATGAATCCATTAAAGTAATGAAAATATTAAAAAATAGAAAAAGTGATCAACTCCGTAACATAATAATTGAAACAACAGGACCAATCCGAAAAATACTACTAGAAAAACAAAGAATTAACATTGGATTTGTCCGAGCGCATATACAGGATTGCGACCCTCTGATGCATTGCTACCACTGCCTTGGATTTGGACATACATCCCTTAAATGTCTAAATAAAATGAACAAACCCAGATGCGTACATTGTGCAAAGAACCACAAATTTAGCGAATGCGAAAAAAATAAAGACAGTGTCAAATGCTACAACTGCGACAAAAACAACAATTTATTTGGAACAAAAAATAATACTCAACATAGTGCAAATAGTGAAATATGTACTTACCGAAAAAGAATGTCTATTATAGCACAACAACGAATTGATTATGAGTAAGTTATGGACGATTTTCTAACTGAGGAAATTGATAAATTAACAGATGTTTCACAGTATATTTGCGACGATTCAAAACAATGTAACAAACTATTAAAAAAAGTCCCAAATGTTTTCATTGTTCTGCACCAAAACATCAGAAGTTTGCAAAAAAATCTGGATGAATTTGTAATAACACTAAACCTTCTCGAAATATTACCGGACATAATTGTTTTAACAGAAGCACACTTAAATATAAATAATGCTGCCGCACTGTACGACATCCCTAACTATACATATTATTCATCCAAAATGCATATTAATAAGAACTGTGGTATTGCTGTTTTCATCTTAAATAAACACAATAACGTCACAATCACTGAAATCAACATGAAACTAGCGAACTGTCTAAAACTGAACTTAAAAGTAAATGAAGTTATATACAATATTATAGCTATCTACCGCACACATGGATCAAATCCAAACCGTTTCATTATAGAACTGGAACATTTATTGCTACAACTAAAAGGTACTTGTAACGTTGTCACAGGCGATTTTAACCTGAACATTTTGAAAGAGGTAAGCGGTAATCTAAAGGAAGATTATATAAATGTAATGACATCGCTAAACTATAAATCATTTATAAATAATCCAACACGGAATGTCAGAGGACAAATTCCTTCCTGCATTGATCACATATGGTGCAACTCAAATAACAATGACAAAAACATGTCAATATTATGGAAAACCAGCATAACCGATCACTACACCTGTATATTTGTTACCAACATTGATAAAAGAAGTACCAACTCTAATACAACTGACAAAAAAAAAAATGAAAAAAAAAAATTTAAATATGGAAATTTTAAGAACAAACCTTAAAACCGAAACCTGGGCATCCATATTTGAATCGGAAAATCCAAATACCTGTGCTGAGAATTTCGAAACAGTTTTCCAAAACCACATAAACCTATCCACACAAATAATTGTTTACAAACCAAAATCTAAGCACAGATTAATAAAGCCATGGATAACTCATGGACTAGTGACTTCAATCAGAAATAAAGAAAAATACTACCACCAGTGTAAAAAATTCCCAAATGATGAAAAAATCGCCACTTTCTACAAGAAATACCGAAACAAACTTGCGCTTTTAATTAGACTGACAAAAGAAAAATATTTTCGTGATAAAATAAAAAATGCTGGTCAAGACAGCAAAGAGTTCTGGAAAATCATCAATACAATAACGAACAAAAGCACAAAACAAAAATTATCAAATGAAATTACTCATCAAGGAATCAACATCAACACCGAAAACAATCCAAAACTTTGTGGTAATATTTTTAACGATTATTTTGCAAATGTAGGCTCTAATCTTGCTTGTAATATTACACCAAACAATAGACAGACTCCCCAACCAGAGCAGAACTCAAATTTTGAAGAAGGTTTTCACACATTTGCTTCAGTAACTCAAAAAGAAGTTGAAAACGCCGTATTAAGTTTAAGGGGATCAGCAAGCCCTGGCTATGACAACATAACTGTACAAACATTGAAAGCCGTACGTGAGATAATCAGCAAGCCAATTGCACATATAATAAATGTTAGTTTGAAGAAAGGTATATTCCCGAACAACTATAAGAAAACTATTGTCATCCCTGTTTTTAAATCTGGAGACGAAAAAAATATTTCCAACTATCGTCCCATAGCACTCACATCAAACATAGCAAAAATCTATGAAAAAATTGTTAAAAAACAACTTAACAACTACATAAAATCAAAGAAGATAATGAGCCCAAACCAGTTTGGATTTAGAGACAATCTCAGCACTCAAGATGCAATTGCTAAATTAACTTCAACAATAATACAAAATTTAGATAATGGAGAAAAGTGTCTTGGTATATTCATCGACCTACGCAAGGCATTTGATAGCATATCACACTCCAAACTCAATGAGAAACTCATGCAAATTGGTTTGGACGGAACAATACTGCCATGGTTCCAAAGTTATCTAAAAGAGAGATTTCAATACGTCAAAATAAATGATACCCTAAGTGAACCCAAAACCTCATCATTTGGTATACCGCAAGGAACTGTCATCGGTCCAATCCTTTTTATTATATATGTTAATCAAATGTTCACTCTTCCCATAGTTGGAGATATCATATCTTATGCAGACGACACAGTAGTTATCACTAAAGGGAAATCATGGGAGGAAACGATGATTAAAGCAAATACAAATATAAACATACTCAAAACATGGTTTGACCTAAATTGTCTCTCACTAAATACAGAGAAAACTTATTTTATTCCATTCTCTTTGAAAGAAAAAAATGTCGAGAACAATATAACTATTAAAATCCATTCATCACAGTGTGAAAATAAAAAGGAATGCAACGATGACAATTGCCTACAAATAACATGCAAAAATAGTATTAAGTATCTGGGTGTCATTGTAGACAAACACTTAAAATGGAACGAACAAGTCGAAAATACGGTAACCAGAGTAAGAAAACTTATTTACATATTCATTAGATTGAGAAACATTCTATCATCTAGTATGATTAAAACTGTTTATTTCTCTCTTGCCCAATCTATTCTAGAATATGGTATAATCGGGTGGGGGGGAACTTTCAAAACTAACCTCCAACCTGTAGAAAGGGTACAGAGGTTGATTCTAAAAGTTATCACACGAAAACCATCTTTATTTCCAACAATACAACTATTTAATTCTTTTAGGGTACTCAGTTTAAATAAAATTTACAAAAAGAACACACTGTTACAAACACACAAAGATCATTTTAATTCTACAACAACAATCACAAAAATAAGTAACCGTTCAAGATCACGTGGTAATCTAGAAATCCCTAAATTTAATACGAGTGCTTTTCAACAACATTATACTTATCAAGGCATAAAATTTTTTAATGCCCTACCATATAAAATCAAATCCGAAGAAAATTATAAAGTCTTTAAATCACTAATAAAACAACTGCTTGATCAACCAAACACTAATTATAAGTTTTAATTTCAAAGAAAGAATTTCTACGTATATTTTTTGATTACAATGTACTAATTAGTAAAAATTGATCAAGTCTTAATTATAATTTTATGTACTTTATTTCAAAATTAATCACTTAACTCCATCATTAATTAACAAAAAATAAATTATAAATTAATGTAGTCTTATTGATTGCACATATCCTCTTAAAATATTTCATCAACTTTTGAACTGAAATGTAAGCGATTATTGTCGTAAAATAACATTATGTACCTACTCCTGCAATATTATCAGTTAATCCCATTGTCAGAATCAACTATATGTACTTACCATCTCAACACCTACCTATTAAGAGAAATGCAATAATATTATTTTTATTTTTACTACTTCTATTGTATATTATTACTTTTAAAATATCTATACATGTATATCTAATTTAGCAACTGCTACGTTAGTATATTTCTTTATTTAATATTTGTTTTTTATTCATAAGTTTTATTTGTTTCTTAATTTAAAAATATATATATATATAAGTATATCTTATTTTTTATCTTTTTGCTGTAATGACACGACTCCCCAATTTAAACACGAGAAATTTTTTCTCTTTTAAATTGGGTAGATCCATTAACAAGAAATTATTTTATTTGTAATTATTTTTAAGAACCATTTATTTTCCTTATGTAAATCTGTTATATGTATGTATATTTAAAAAAAAAAAAAAAAAAAAAAAAAAAAAAAGTTTTCAAGTCACAAAAGGATTGCACTGATTGAACTTAACTATTGATTGGATGAAATTATGGAGGCCTACAAGCTACAAGAACTACAAAACAAGGTTGGTGGATCTGTTATTTTCCCTGGAGTTTTCTTTGTGTCAATCTTTGTGATATATTTGTCCGCGCAAGTGGAGTTTTCATAATCATATCTGTGAGTATTAGGCTCAGAGGGTTTGAGATTATTTACACATCTCAAACTCATATTATAATGCAAGGAGGTAGCGCAACACGGCATAACATCCCAAAAACAAATAACGAAAATGCTTTTGGCCGTGAAAATCTTAAAACGTATCTCACTGCAACCATATTCAATGTGTAAAATAACAATTATATGTGATATATTCTGTTGGCGAGCCAACAAATGAAATAATAAAATTTATATATAGTCTTTCCTCTACTCAAACAGAGCGGGTGGAACCTGTGATTTGGTAAATACTAATTCCTACCGCCTGCTAAACAAGCTATCAGAGCTCAATGGTATTGATTACAAAATGAATTACAAAGTATTTTGTTAATCTCGGAGTTTTTTTTTATTTGTTTAAGAGTTTGTGAGAAAAAACCCGGAGTTAGCTACAACAAACTGACGCAGCCTGTAGGATTTAACCTTGAAGTTGCAACAGTATTTGTTATGCTCTCGATTCCTGCTTTATCGACAGCTATGTGCCATCTATGGGTAACATTTTAAACTAGTATCTAGTGCCATCTATGAGTGACCTTCCGAACTACTTTAGGGATATCACAAAACCTAACTTAACCTAATACTTAATTTTAATGCATCCGAATCGAATGTTGCATAGAAAAGGAAGTAGGGATTAAATTGATTGCTTAAAACTAACTAACCATCATGTTTTTCCCCCTTTCAAATAGGTAGAGCGATTGGGTGAACTATAATTCATCCGAAAACATAAATGGAAAATAATCAACAACCAAATAAACCTAAATAAAACTCCAATACTTAGGTTGTTCCCTATTTACAAAGAACACTCTCTTCCCTATCATCCACCTACCCCTAACCTAACCTAACCCAGTGTGAAAGCAGTATATTATTTATAACACATGTCACTGTACTTGTAGATTTGAAATTTTAGTAGAGTATTGTACTGCCCTGAAAGACTCCAGATACTAATATCTACAGCCTGTATGTTGGACTAATATCTATGAACTTCAGAGCGAGGACAAATATCTACAGAGCTAAGGTCGGACGAATATCTATGACGGTCTCAGCGGTGACTAATATCTATGGAGCGTAGGTTGGGCTAATATCTACAGAAGTCAGCTGAGCAAGAGGTTGTACGGAAAAGCATAAATTACTTCAATTATAATATTACGTATTTTGCGATTTACGAGGACAATAATTTATTGAACAAACATGGAAGTCATAATACAAAAATATTTATTTATTTCTAAATACACGGCACCACAACCTAACCTAACCTAACCTAACCTATCCTAACCTAACCTAACCTAACTGACATAGAAATGGTCATGGAAACAAACTAAATAATTTAGAAGCACTCGAAATAAAGAAAGCTGTTAAAACACAAACCCAAATCCTTAATAATCAGCTAAATGTGTCCAATAGTCCGATATTAGGGATTTTTACATACATAAATTAAGTTTTTTTAACTGCATACGCAATATTACGTTATTCCAATATGCTATACAAAATTGCAAATCCAACCTCTGCCAGTGCTGTAGATATTCGTCCACACTTTGGTTCTCATAGATATTAGTCAGCAGTTTGAGCTGTAGATATTCGTCCTCACTTTGGTTCTCATAGATATTAGTCCGATTTGTTCAGTTTTTGGAATTCCTGAAGATATTAGTAGACGCCTCCCCCTGAAAAGGTTATGGTTGTAAAGTTGTAACGAAACCCGGTCGTAAATAAAAGTGGTGTTTACTAAGTTCTTATTTTATTTTAAATCAAACAAAATTTATTTGTTGACGTCGGGATTTGAATCCGTGACCATCGAATTGCTAGTCGAGAGCCTTACCCCCTCACCACGGAGGCCGTTTAATCTTGGAGTTCGTGTATCATGTCTTTGAGCTCGAGGTTTTATAAGAAGCAATTGACTGAGAAGCACAGTCCTTGAATTATGTCCAATATATGTACATAATCGTAACACTCTAACAATAATATTTGTGTATATCCCATTAAAAATACACACGAGCTCTGCCGAGCGATTCTATGTCTTTTGTGGGATCGTTATCGAGATAAGACGTGATCTCTGTCAGATTTGTGTGATTTTTACATATTTACTGTCACATATTTCAGTTTAGATGGTTTTAACCATGAATACCTCTGCAAGTACGCATGATTATTTATTCATTTAATGTACGTTGTACATAGATAAAACAAATAAATTACACAAATCTGACAGAAGATCATTTCCGTTATCTCGATAACGATCCCACAAAAGACAGAGAATAGCTTGGCTGATTTCATAAATTTTGGATATCATTTTCGTATGAAATTTCTAGATCAACGCAATAGGCCACTTGCATCACAGTTTTTTCAATTTTTTTCCCGGTTTAGGCAAATATTCTCAGACATTCCGTTTTTTTTTTAATCGTATTTTTGAAACCCTGGCGATTTTTTGAAAATTTCAATCTGAAAAATCGGACCATTTTTTATAAACTGAAAAGACGGGGCATAATTTTAATAGTGCGAAAAAACGATAATTTCTTAGCCGAAAATCATTTAAAAAAAAGACATATTCCAAACGAATAGCATGGCATCAATCATGGCATACCAAAAATATTACATCTCATAAATATTTTTTTCCTTAAACTTGTACTTGTAAATTATAATTATAATGATATATTTAGCACCATTACACTTATATAAGACAGGTACAAAAGGCATCACATGTAAGGGGTTCTCTTCGTAACATCTGTCAAAACGTCAAACAAACGATAAGTTCGCAGAGTATAAACAATATATCTAGTGAATTGTAAATGTCAAATTCAAAAATTCGCCTGAAATCAAAGTGTTGCCATATAAAAAAAATACAATTAGTGTGGAATTTTATAAAATTAATTTCGAAGATAGAACACTTTAATGTAGCGAAGTCACGAGCCCAAAAAACGGATTTATTTATTTATTTAAAAAAAAACTATAAATTTCTAAAACTTTTTTGTAACACTTTCGTAATCTTAGTAGAAAAATCTATCCACACGACTTTTTCGAAGTAATTATGAAATCATCTTTCAGATATTGACTGTTTCCATTTGACCGTCTAAAAAAATTACAAAACATTATGTTTAAGTGCTCAAGAAAAATGGCGTTGAAATATAACCGAAATTGGTTAGTAAAACTAATATAAAATTAATAAAGTCTTAGAGAAAACAAAGCAGTTTTTCAACAATGAAATTTAATTTGGAATTTGAAGACCTAGAATCGAGAAGCGCCTTACAGCAAAATCAAACGAGATATTATTTTGATTTGGCGAAGTTGATGCAACATTTCTCGTAATTAACGACAATCTATTCATTGATGATCGCTGACGTTAATTGGATTCGCACCCAAGACCGCCTTTGGTAGCACCGTAGACATATGAATATTAGTAGACCTGCCCTAAGTGATTAAAGCGTATTTTTCCCCCTCCCCACACCGGTTCCATGGAACCGGTTGCGATTGAGCAATGGCTTCGTGTGAATGTATAAAAATGTGACGTAATCATTATTTTGCGAGCCAGCGTCGAGCGCTCATCGGTGCATTTTAACTGAAATAAAACCGCATAAAACATGATTTGTGTTTTGAAAACGTGTAAACATATACTTTCAATCAAGATAAATGGCGTGTGCTCGTCGATGTTTAAGGGGTAAGTAAATTATGAAACATTTGTAAAAGTGTCCTAACTAAATACGGCATCAAAACAACAAAAATTCGCGCTCCCATGTAAAAAGGTCTATTCATTCAAAAGCAGAGTTTACTTGTAAGAACTAAATGGTGATATTATAATGCGAGTTGCCTATATACTGTTATATTGAGTTATCGACGAATCACATATCTCCAAAGTCATCTTCCCACTCTGCGCCCCGCTGTAGTTGTTGTCTACCCCTCACCTTTATGTTCTGATCTAGTAATATTCATACGTCTGTGGGAAGCACTAAATTATAATAACCAAGTACTTATATAAGGTATTACGGTACTCTCTCCTCAGAACTGGATGAGAACATTATTTTTTTGACAATTTTTGAATAAAGGAGATGGACGTTAGCAGTAGCTCGCTGAATGAAGCAATTAGCAATTCTGCCGGGGGTAATTCAGTTAAAATGCTGTCTGCTCAACGTTCCCCTAACATCTGATGCTGGAATTGCTAGCAGTGAGAATTCCAGCGTTCTCCACCCCCTCCCCCATCTTTCTCACTAATGAATTATAAAGGCCATCTTATTTTACTACGTCGCTGCGGTCCACGTCAAGACCGACTTGAGTATAGGCCTGGGCGCACGACCGCAAATTACGAAGTCAGTAATGTCGCAAAGTTAACTTCGTTATTTAAAACTAGCTGGTTCCCGGCATGCGTTGCAAAGCCATATACAAAGATATACATTGTTTCTCCCTGAATCACCTTTCCCGTGCGTCCCCGTTACCCTCCCGCGTTCCCTTCCTAGCTAGCTTTATAAATTATAGCCTATATGTTATTTATAATTTTTATTTTATTTTATTTCAACCAACAGTTTACATTAATAACAGAGTATATAATAATTGAGTACAATGATTGAACCATTTACAAGTTTCCACATGGGTATTGTATTGTATACCTACAAGTAGTGTAGTGATTCCAGAGATATTTACTAATAAAAAATTACATTTCAAGAGACGAGTTATTTAGGTGGAAATAGAAAGGGGGTAGGATGGGGGGGGGGGATTGGTAAAGTTGAGGTATAGTAATAAAAATATGCTTGACAAAAAATTAAAAGAGAAAAAAAGGAAGTTCATAGAGTGGTGGTCGTATTAGAGGGTATCTATAATTATTATTATTGTAGAGTATCGAGAGAGCGTCTGTGTGGAGTGTGGTGCAGAGTTAAAAATGTCAAATTGTGAATAGTGTGTGTTGAAAGTGTTGGATGCACGATAGATGAAAGAGTTCTGCTTAGAATTAGTGTTGCACCGAAGGAGGCTAAGAATCAATGTCTGATCTTGTTCGTCTGTTAGGAACTCGTAGCTGTATTCATTCTAGGAGTTCTGGACAATCTACGACTGGCTATTTTTTGAAGAAAGAGTACATCGGCCGAGCTTCTTCGAACTGCGTGAAAGTAGTTTTTGCGTGAAATAGTAACACACATACATCCATAAAAACTTTCGCGTTTATAATATTATTAAGATAGTCTGATCACTCAGCTTATTTAAAATGCTTGCGGTACAATAAAACACAAATCAGCAGTAATAACGAGTATCAACAATATCGCCGCTATTTGCAAAACTGTCATTGCTTGATGGCACTGACTTGATCAGGTGAAACTTTATAAGATCTGTCGCACGCCAAGGCTTTGAGTCCACGCAATTCCGGACATACAATTTTTTACATTAAGGGCCCGCAACTCGGATTTGTACCGATTTAAACACGGTAAGTTTTAAAGCTCTTAAAAAATATATGTTATTCTTGAAGATAATATCTAGACTTTGCCCGCGCCGAAACGCAAATTATATAAAATTCCCTCCAGAGAAAAAATCGCAAAGTATGCTCCAAAAATTATTATTAACACGTTTGTTTCAGTTATTTTACAAGTTATATGTATGAAAAAATTCACAGTGTTTCTTTAAATGCTGTTTTAGATAATGCCCGGGAGATTTTTGCTCTATTTTAAACGAGTCGTGTTTTATTAAACATTTTCGCAATTTTCGCATCGATTTTGTCGCTGTAAATGTTAGCGCTCTCCTCTAACATTCGTAATTTCGTATCTCTCCATCTTCTTCTTTTCGGGCCCGGTTGCAGAGCCTTAACTTCAAACAAGAGATCCTGAGGAAAATAATTACCCTCAGGGCCTATATCACCAAAGATGCTGTGTGGAGGTATGCATACGTACATGTAATACTAGAAGTTAAATACGTTTTAAAATTCTTTCTTTTATGATGATAAAATAATTTTCCTGTATATTTATTTATACACTTGAAATAAAATTGATAATGATAACGAAACACTAAATTAATCAAATTTTCCTGTATTCATTCTCCCAAAGAACGCCGTCTCAAAAATAATAACAATTTAGATTTAGGTCGCTTTGATTAATAAAGATGTCATCTCTGATAAAACTCCCAGCAAAGAAGAAGCTAATGAAGACGTTACTCAATCTATTCTGTTTTGATTATTTTTAATGAAGTCCTCTGTAAATAAAAACCAGTTACTAATGCTTACGATCCCCAACACACTAAATCAAATTCTCATTCCTTCCAAATTGAATATGTTTTTCTTAGTAGTGACTTTTAGGAAAGCTTTCAGGGTTGAAATTTATAAAATAATGTAAATGAAAATATTGATACTTTTTATGAAAATTTACGTGTCCCTAGGCGATAACGCGTGCATGATTATTTAATTTTTTTGTATGAATTGCGTATAATATTTTTTTCTGCTTACTCAAAAAGCAATTACCTTCTTAATTTTTTTAAAATTTCAAAATATTATTTTACATACAAAATGTTTGTGAAGTAATGAAATTAGCACTGATTTTATTTATTTATTTATTTATTTTTTATTTATTTTTTTTATTTTTTTTTTTATTTTTTTTTTTTTTTTATCAATAAAAAACCCTGAAGAAGTGAGCATTGCTCACGAAACATGTTGGTTTTGTAAATAATAAAAGTGGTAAAAACGAAGTAATTTATTAATTTAAATCAAAATGGTGCCACAAAATAAGTTTGCTGTATTAGAAGAACTGATTTTATTGTATGTAATTTTATGCGAACGCAATATTTGCAGCTCTAAATGTGACTTCTATCACGAGGTATAAAATTATTAAAATATCAATTTTGTGGTCACAAAATAATAAAAAATCAGAGTGTGTAATTAACACGCGGTAGAAGTGAAACTAGATGTCGCTTTCGTTTCTTTTGCCTGTTTATTTTAAAGTGGTTTGAAGATTGGATATTGACTTCACAACAAAATGTAATAAAATAAATAAAAATGTTTATTTTTTTGGATTTTGACGAACTACCTTTCGCTTGATGATGCCTCTCTGGCCGCTGAGACTTGTCTAGCGCCTTGCCTACTGGGCTATCGAAGTATACCGCATTATATTTGAACCGAAGACCCAAATAAAAAATTTCAGTGACGCATTTCCGTTTAATCCGAATTTCGAATCACTAACGGGGCTAAAGAAGTTTCACTTCAAAAAACTTATATTTGGTTTCATAAACTAACCAACTGCCAAAAAATCGGTCTTGGCACCCACTACTTGCTTCACTTACATTCAAACATCGTCTCTTATATATCAAGGTACTCACATTTGCAGATGAAGGTATTCACCAAGATTATTTTAGCTATCTACTCTTCTATCAATGTAACTGTATGTCTTAAATGATGGTCGTAGATACATTAACTGTGAGTCAATCGGACTTACCTAATCAATAAAATCATGGATTTTAAAAATGGCACAACTATGACAATGTGTGAACAATGAACAGAGGACACTGGGAAGGAATCTGATTTACCTTTATTTCACACGGCACGCTATTTTGAGGTTCAATATTACGTGAGCAATATTGAACCTCAATAAGAATCAATATTAAAGTGTCCGGGGTACAATAGGAGGTGATAACTGCACGGGTTACTTCAATAGACAGCAATTAAATACACTGAGAGATCACTAGGTTGGTGACCTTTGCACAGAGGCTTTTTGACACAGTCGATATCAAATTGCGAGATAAATAGGGAGATAATCATTACGCTGGTTACTTCGATAGACTGGTAATTATTTCTTGGAGATATTGTTCCAAAATATCACAGGTAGGTAATATTGTCACATATTGTCAGATAGGATAGGTATGGAAAGTAAGTTGGATAGAGGAATATAGATATTATGCATAGTTGCGTCAACATATATATTTGTTTATTCTTTAATGTTTTTTTTTCTAACTGGATGTACGAAAAAATCACGCATACATCTAAACAAAATCTACATTAATCACTCAATTTATTAAATTAAAATCAACAACGTTATCATTATTTCAGCAGTCTGGCCGACCCCTTATAAAATAAACAACACCTTTATTACCCGTATTGATGAAGCTGTAAAACCCACTCGGAACTCGGATACATTTATCTCCCATCTCACTACTGGTTTTATTTCCAATTATCATTTAAAGTAAGCAGCGTGTGTGGGAGACCTTGGGTACAAGCCAATGAAGAGATTGAGTTATAGAAGTGAATTGTAGACGTGTCAGTGTGCTCGAATAAAGCTTAATTTTTACGTACTAATGGAATTATAATACGATTCCATTAGCATGTAAACAGAAAGTATGAAGAGAAGAGGATGTATGAAGCACCGTACGAAGCCTGTTCGCAGTATTCTGGAATATAACTCCTTTATTTGGACCCCTTATGAACACTACCATACTCTAGAAATAGAAAGCGTGCAAAAGAGAATTATACGTCATCTATATATGAAGGAATATATAAACCATCCATTCCTGATCCATCCTTGTTCTTAACAAGAATACTTGATTTCAACATCTTAAAAGCCCGCCGAAATATATATATTTTAGTTAAACATTTTATTTTAAGTTAATCTCTGGAACTACACTTAATCCACAAATGTTGAAAGAGATAACTTACATGTGCCTAGAAAGGGTAATTGGAGGGAGATCCCATACAATTTTTCATGCTCCGAAAGTGATGTCTTCTGTCTATCAAAACGCGCCAATCAGAGCGACTAACTGCAATGACTATCAACATTTTCAACGTCACTTGCAGAGAGTTCAGCAACTATTTTTTTAACACATGTCACAAAATAATAAAATTTCCCCTCCATGAAATTAAATTTGCAATCTTTTCCGTAAAATATTGGTGTATAACCGTTTTATAGACAACATGAAGAAATAAATAGATTAATAAATACTGCTTATGAAGTTTGTGGCTCCATGACAGAAAATAATAGGGATAAAAAATATAAAGACAAACTTAACAAACCTAATCTTACCTAACCAAACCTCACATAATCTAGCATATTCGTCATCAATTTATTTTATGTTTAACCGGTTACCGAAGAGTACTAATAGTACGAAGGGGATGTAGGGACAATACAATGGTTACTTACCCGCATATATTTAAATTTTAAGTATCTAATATACCATTTTACTGCATTCCTTACGTATTTTTAAAAATATTTTTCGCTTACCTAAAAAAGCGTTGTTTAAAAGAAAGGTGTATAGCAACTTGCAAATAAATAATTAAGCACTTTATCAAATCTTTTGAAAATATAAGAATTCGGGTATTCTCATCAATTTTCAAGTATTTATTAACTTAATAAGGAACTCTACTGAAAAATATTATGGCTTTAAAAAAATATGTTCATCTAGACCAGGGGTGGGGAACCTGCGGCCCGCGGGCCGCATGCGGCACGCGAGGCCTTTTGGTGCGGCCCGCGGGCACTTTTGGTGCGGCCTGCTGTAAGAACCACAAAAAATTACACAGAACGGGAAAGTTTTTTCACGGTCTTTCAGATGCATTTTTAAGACGTTATTTCAAAATCGTTACTAGCAAGTAGTTTAGATACAAATAAAAAAGTGATAAAACCTCCCATTTTAGGTATCTTATTTTAAATTGTTATTGTGAAACGATAGTAAAATTCCATCGGAACTTTTAGTTTTCTTGTACGGGACAGTCCCGATATTTCAGGATTGATGGCAACTCTATTCGGAGGCGAATCTTAGGCAGTCTGTCATAAATATTATTTTCTAGTGCATTTATAAAATTACAGTTGCTTTTGTGCTGCCAGCATTACAGAAAAGTCATTTTCATGTACTAAATAGTTTTAAGTCTCTGCGTACATATTCACCCTATAACTGAAACCAGTTCTGTGTTTAGAATGCAACGAAAACATTCCTGGTTGGGTTTCATTTTTTGACCCATTCCTCGTGTTAGAAGTGCATTTATAAAATTCTAGTTGCGTACTTTGTGCTGCCAGAATTGGAGGAACGCATTCTGAGTATAGTTTTGAGGGAGCGGGAGACAGAACGAGAAATAAAAGGCGTCAAGTCGAAGTATGAGTCAGTCGTTTATTGGGCTACGTAGCAGATGGTCGGTGAGCGGTAACTTGATGTAATGCGGAGTGCCGTAGATGATGCTGCAGGCGTACGGAGGTGGAGATGGTGTGGTGAAGGTCAGCGCGTTGCTCGACACCATGGCGGTGGAGATGACCTATCTTCCAGGCCGTTGCTCGACGCTTTAAATCGCGGAGATGAACGGTGAGTGGCTCGGTGAGCTGAGCCACCAGCAGGTAGTCCTGGCGAGGCGGAGCGTGTTTCCATGGCAGCGAAGCACGGTGGGTCTTCGGGGTGCCATGAAGTGGTGAGCTGATCCCTTGGACTGAAAGTGACGCAAGCCTTGTAAGTCGCGGGATGGGGCTGATCTCTGGAGCTGAAGACACAATGGGCCTTAGAGCTGAGACGTGGTGATGGACCTCGAGGAAGCTGCCCTGGAGCGTAGCGATACCATGCAGGAGCACTTATTACATGTTGAGATGTTGACCGATGATTAATGTGAGACTGAACTGCAGCGGGCGAGCGATCGGCTGCTTATATAGCCGCGGTAGAGTAACTACCTCGCGGTAGGTAATACGAGCCACTTCGGCAGTTGACGAGAATATTCGGCGCCGTACAGATATTATACGGTGCTGTCTCGAGACCTTTCTAGGCGGGGGCGATATTATTATCGTCGGGCTGGCACGGGAGGCGAGAAAGTACATCGCGGCTAGTATAGGTACGAAGGTACCTAGGCAAGTAGGTTTGCCGATGGGCGCGAATATTAGGAGATGTTTCTCGTATGTTCTTTTGATGGCGAAGATAATAATGATGTGTCGCCACACACCCCCTTCCCAGTGTACGGAGTACAGGGTTGAAAGATGATGCCAGGAGTCGCAGGAAAGCCGGGTTGATGCTGCTGGTCGGTGCGTTCATGCTGATGCGTCTCTACCGATTCCCTCGTTTTGCGGTGTTACCGGTGCGTCGTGGTAACACTCTTGTCGATATTATTATCGTCGGGCTGGCACGGGAGGCGAGAAAGTACATAAGTAGTATAGGTACGAAGGTACCTAGGCAAGTAGGTTTGCCGATGGGCGCGAATATTAGGAGATGTTTCTCGTAAAATCTTTTGATGGCGAAGATAATAATGATGTGTCGCCACAGTTTTAATTCCCCGCGTACAGATACAACCTGTAATTAAAACCAGTTCTATGTTAAGAATGCAACGAAAACGCATCAGGTGTGATTTCATTTGCTGACACATTTCTTATGTTGGAAGTGCATTTATAAATTCTAGCTTCGTAGTTTATGCTGCCAGAATTAGAGAAAAGCCATTTTCACGTTTTGAGTGTAGTTTTAATTCCCCGCATGCAAATTTAATCTAAATTGAAACTAGCGTCGTGTTCAGAATGCAACGAAAAATTTCAGCTGTGGTTTCATCTGCTAATGCATTTTGACGGAAACCATTCTAGTGTTCAAAGTGCAGTTATAAAACTCTGGTTGCAGACTATGTGCAGCCTGAGTTTTCAGGAAAACCATTTGCATGTTCTGAGTATAGCTATAAGTATGGATTGTTTGGCAGTTACTATTTCATTTTCGAATGTGGCTCCCCCCCCCCCCCTGAGACGAAAATCAGAGTGCGGCCTGCGGGTTAAAGTATGAACATCCTAATGGCCCGCGATGCTAAAAAGGTTCCCCACCCCTGATCTAGACCAATAAACGCTGATTCTGAATATATAAGTTTCATTTAATAATATTAAACGCAGAGTTCTTAAAAAATTATTAAAAAGTTCATTTTTAATCGGGTTGTAAAAAAACGCCGTTAAGTTGGCATTATTGAAATTTTAGTGGTGACGTCACTGTTAGTCGTGTCGTGAGGTCACCGTAAAGTCGTTGTATGGGAATGTATGATATGACACAAACCATCGTATTAATTTATTCGTTTATTTACATACTGTTTATAGAGATTTAGTTGTTGTGTTATTTTGAAACATTATTTAGGCCTAAATAATGTTTAAAAAATAAAGGTATCTCTTATTATTTTATCTCTATTATTGAAAATATTCAAAAACTACTGCACAAAAAAATAGTAATGCTACTTCTAGGGAGAATACTTCGAACAAAGGAATTCAAAATGGCGGCAGTTGGTCAGCTGATTGTCCGATCCTATAGTAATTTTTCAGGAGTGATGACGTCACACAATTCACTATACATACGGTAGTTTTCGGGTCTTGAAAAATTAAAACTTTGACAATTATTTTAACTATTAAAACTAACTGTAAAAATAAAAATTAAAATGCAGTTATTTAAGTTAGAAGGTCATTATTCATTATAAAAATTTAAAAATTGGACTGGAGTTCTCTATTGCTAGTTGGAAATGGCTCACGTGCATGTATAGACGAAATTAACCCCGCGTACACATACGGGTACATCAGTTTTTTTTTTAATATTTCAGTTCACCCTTCTAGTGACAATCTGTTCAGTGGGTTCCAGTGGTTATTTGGTTAAGCCCCTGACAGCCTATCATTTTTCATTGTTTTGTTGACTATCCGAATACATTACCCTGTGGGAAAAATAATGTGTGTAGAGATTTTGAGATATACTTTCTCGTATATATTTGAATTTGAAAGCTTTGGTATTAACGCATAGTTGTACAAATTTATCACGCCACAGTGAATTGGTAGAGTATCCAGGGAATATTTTATATTATTACTTGTGATTTTAATGAATTATGCAGTATTAGGGTATACAATTAATTGAATATATTACATAACTAGCTGACCCGGCCACGCGTTGCTGTGGCTAACTAAAGACATCGCCGTATAGTGGATGGTTATCCAACCTTTATAACCACCGCATCCTTTGAGTTTATCGCAAAAAGACAGACAGACAGACGACTGAGACGACGCGGAGGATTTTAATTTATAATATGTAGAGATGTAGAGAAGATAGAGATGGGTATACTAAGCTATCAGTAAAAGATAGATATATGCCATCACGGACTTTTTTGTAGATGAGGAATATCCCACCATGCATTGTTTCAATTTTGATTATATCTCAAAGGGATAGGCAGTGTTTTCGATGAAAGCTACCAGGCGGTTTGACTTTTTCCGACACTTCTAACAATTATAGCTACGATGCAGCCAATTTAACTAAATCCTTGACAAATTATATACCTAAACCTTCCTCACGAAACACTCTATCTATTGGTGAAAACCCGTTCAGTACTTTTTGAGTTTATCGCGAACAGACAGACAGACGACGAGGAGGATTTTAATTAATAATATGTAGAGATTACGAATCTTCCCAACGTTTATCTACAAGTTACGATAATCCCTTCTTTGATTTGTACTTTAATATAATTTATAATGGACGAAAACTTACTTGACAGAGCGAGAGATTCAAATAAACAATGGCCATCATTTAAATTTAAATGGTTAGTTTTGTTCAGGTCAGCTCTAAAATGTTTTCTGTCGGCAAATACAGTCAGCTGGGTCGGGGTAGAAC
The DNA here is from genome assembly GCA_917880885.1 of Limnephilus marmoratus. Classification (NCBI taxonomy): domain Eukaryota; kingdom Metazoa; phylum Arthropoda; class Insecta; order Trichoptera; family Limnephilidae; genus Limnephilus; species Limnephilus marmoratus. The sequence continues at coordinate 16,626,666 of OU862923.1, forward strand.
AAGTTAGATCAGCAAATAATTTTAACCCCTAACCTAACAACCTGACAACAGAGTATTGAGGCAGGTATTTTTTTTGCCGACAAAAACATAGTATATATCTAAATGATTAAGAAAAATCAGAGTGTGCAGTTCACACGCGGTTAGGGTTACCAATTAGAAAATTGAAAAGTCCTGGCAAAAAGCCTGACGGTCCAAAAAAAGTCCGGACATTTTAATCGCATAATGCAAATATCAGGTACGCACTTCATAACGGTATGAACGTTCAATACAGCCTTCAAACTATGAGCTGCGAAGAATTCTATAAGAAAACTTTGAATGACCGAGAGCTGCTCCGTCAAGCATCTGACGCTGAAAAATATTAAATTTATATATTTGTCGAAAACGAGTGTTAAGTTTTGAAGAAGCTATTTTATGTTTGAATTTGTTGATTGTTTGCAACTGTAATTAAAATTTATTGTTTGAACTCCGTGAGTTGATTGTTAGAGAAGATTTATATTTTGTTCTTAGATGAGTGGGAAATTAATAAAGATTTAAGACTTATTTGTTATTACTTATGTTAGTTTTATTATACTTTTGAATGTAGCTATAACTTTGTGGTTATCCATTATAGATAAATGAAACAATTTAACTTTGTTTGAACCACTTATATATTTGAGTAAATCCGACCGGTTTCGGAACGATCAATATTTCTCGTTTTATTACCTTATTCTATTAATTCTTCGTTTTATTACATTACATATTCCTTCTAAACCAAAAAATCCGGACAACTTAAAGGGCCGGACAAAGTCTGGACAAAAGACTAGAAGTCCGGACATGTCCGGATTAATCCGGACGTATGGTAACCCTACACGCGGTAGAGTCGAACCTTCAGAAAATGAAACTAAATAAGAGTGGGGAGGCTACGAAGCACCGCACAAAGAGGAGATCGATTATACTGTCTTATTCTCTCGCTGTCTAAATCCCATAGATGTATGTGTCTATGTGTGTGTCTCTTTTCCGTTCCATCGAGTTTCAAATCACAACAGTGCTAAAGAAGATTTCATTTCAAAAATAGATTTTCTTGCTAACCGTATATTTAAATGGCGGACCATTGAACTGTTTCTAAAAAAAAGTGGTCCAGCTAGAATTTTTTTTCGCTTTAATCAACAACAACAAAAAAGTTGTTTCTTTGATCAATAATTCATCTCGTTGTAAATGTTTGGAGATATTTATGTTAGGTTTATTGTTATTGGCAAATAAAGCAATTAATTTGTTCTAGAAGGAAACTTCGCTAATGGAGAGAGAAACGGGTCAAACACGTGAAACTTTCTTGATCTTGACTTCGACGGTTAGACAAGTTTACGATAGTTGTCAATTATTATTAATATCATTCAGCTTTCAATTACTTGTATTTGATAGAAAACTTGTTCGACTTTGATTGCTTCTCAACAGTTTGATAATTTTAGCTTTGTTTGATTTCAACACGTCAAACGATGAACTTCATTAAGGTCCGGCTTCTCGCATTTCTACCGATTTATTACACATTTCCCTTAAATGCTAAGTTTTAGAGCTCTTAAAAAAATAAATGTTATTCTTGAAGATAATTTTTTTATTTATTTTTTATTTAATATAGATATAAAATTGTACAGTGGAGTTATAGAAATTTCATATCGGTACAGAAATTATTTAAAAATTGCAATCTCACCAAAGAAGAAGCTAGTTCTTGTGCTTGATGAGCGAGTTACACTAATTATAACTGAAATAGAACAACATTATGCAATAAGTAAGTATATAATAGAATAAATTGAGACTTCTGGATCATCTATATGTGTAGGTGTACATACATAGGATACGGTTACATACTAAGATATTGTGCACTTAGGAGAAATTCGAAAAATCTAAATAAAATAGAGATGAATATATATTAAAAATAAATAGAAAGAAAGAGAAAAACAGGTAATTATTAAGTTAATTATTCCTGATGAAGTGTGGCTTCAGTTTGACTTTCAATTTATTGATGTCTTTGGTTTTTTTTTTTATTTCAATGGGAAGGTTGTTGAAAAACTTTATTCCTAAAAAGATATAATTGTTTTGCATTAGTTTGGTATTAAATTTTTGTATTTTGATGTTGTCTTCATATATAATAATATCTACACATTCCCCACGCCGAAACGGCAATTATATGAAATTCCCTCGAAAGAAAAAAACGCAAAGTAAGTATGCTCCGAAAATGATTATAAACACTTTTTTTTCATTTACGTACATAGCTTATATAATATCGTTTTTAATAATAGCGCGCTCTCTCTAATATTCGTATTAAAATATCTTTCAATCTTCTTCTATTTGAGCAGATACACTGCGCCTTACGCCAATGTTTGTAGAAAGTCCAAATCTACGTGTTTGAAAAAAAATTGTTTCCCGCTTTGGGAATTCAGAAAAACAATAATATATTCTGAGGAAAACTGAGTTAGAGAGAATGAATTGTGTTGTGTTTCTTATATTTTTTTACTAGAAGAGTGTTATTATTATATTAATATTATTAATCATCTGGATATTAAACTTGGAAGATGTAGAAATTATAAAAATTATGAAGACAGCATAAATATACGAGAGGAACACCAACACAACGACACAGAGGAATAGGGATCCATAGTGAGGACGAATGTGAATATAATAATTTCTATTATACTGAACTTATTACTTAATAATGTAACACATGATAAATGTATCTCAAATTAAATAGTCACTAATAAAAGTAGTAAAAATTAATAAAAATATTGAAACGGTCATTTAGTCAGCTTTACTCGGGTAACAAAACATTCCTCCCTGATAATAAACAGTCAACGGCTCAAATATCTGAAATCTCCGCACAGCCCCCTGGGGACAGTACCTATATATTTATATAGACGGTCTCGGCACGGGAAAAGAAGGACCCTCGCAGGAGCTTTTATGAGTATCTCGGCTGAGGCACCGTTACACGAAAATTCAGCCACAACCATCGGCCTAAAGATGTCCTGCCGAAATAAAACGAGATGAATTAATTATAGAAACATTTTTCAAGATTTTAAATTACTTTGAGTCTAAGAAAGTTCAAATTGAATTTCCTGTGTTTTTTTTAGACCGAGTCGAAGAAGCGACCCGTTGTCATGTGACAAATGTCAACCATGTACATGTTGGGCACGCATTAGGCGTGGTTCCCGACTGTGCACCGGTGCCGAAGGGATCAATGACAATTGTAGTACCGGTAGAACAAGGATAGCATTCCCACCCGACGCGACGCCTGTGTTCTAAAGATTACAATCCGTCTGTTGAGATGGGAGAATCTATCAAACGAACCGCCCGTTTCTGCACAGAGTCGAGGGTATTTTTCAGGTATTTTGGAGCTCCAGACCAGAGGTGGCTGCAAAATTCAACCGTGGGAAGCACTTGTGATTTTTACAGGTGCGTAGTTGTGCATAGTTGTGTACTATTAATGAATCTGCGGGCCCTGTACAGTACAGTACGCCCAGCTTTTCGGAGTTTACTTAGTTGTTCTGTTAAAGTTTTTTCCTCTTTTCACAATCAATAATTTTACCCTTTACAATAATTGTATGTTGTTTTTAGAAAAAAAAATGGTACAAATGACATATATACATAAAGTTTTTTTTATGTAACAGAAATACACTTTTTATATAACAGAAATACATGTATTACACTTTTTTTAGAATAACGCTCGTAATTAAAAAAAGTGGAGAAACGTACGTTATACTAATAATAATTTGATAATTTGTAGAGCTCCGTTTTGTGCAAAATCACCCGAAGGGCGCTGTAAATAACATTTTCACATACATTTTTCAGAAAGAGTAAGAGGACAAAAAAAATTGATGTATTTTCTTTATACCTACTTGCAATATTTAATTAATAAACGATGACTAAGTGTAGTGTAATAGGTCAAACCTAAAGTGAAGAGATTTATAATTCATGAAGGTAGTTATAGTTCCAAAACTTCAATCTTTTAATCAGTGAAATAATTTATCAAGACAATTTGCTTCGAAAAGTCAATTAAGTTTGACCTGATTTCGGAATACCACCTCTGCAAACAAAAAGCCTGTATGGCCTGTACCCTAAAAGTGCCTAGCGATCTTACTAACTCTTACGTTTAGTGGTTCCCACAAAAGGATAATTAAAGCACATTAAGTGTCCACACTAATGGGGTTTTGTCACGAAACGGGAAGGCTACAGAACGGAGATAATATTATATGTGCTAGAATAATTTATTTGTGCATATTATCTTGTTTTATGTATATTACACCGAATAGTACACTGGAGAAGTCAATTAGGTAGCTTTTGATAAGACAGAACTTTAGACCTTCGAATTTTTCAAAGACATTATTGTAGACCAATGGGGTCAAACAAAATAGGTAAATTCAATTTAAAAATACAACAAAAAAAACAGTGGAGTTTCCTGGTAAATACTTAGAAGGTCAGATTTTTTTAATCAGGGGTGTAATTAGGGATGAAAGGTTTTTAAAAATATCGATATATCGATATTATAATTACGTCGATATTGATATATCGATATTGATATATCGATATATCGGTCTAGTAGGTCGGTATATCAATATTTCTTCTTTTTTAAAGGTTTGTAAAAATCCAGTGTATTTTTAGTTTATCTATTATGTACATATGTAATTTTTTATACTTACCCAATAATAATCACAAATTTTGGATAGGTACGAGTATATAATTTTTTTTTCATTAATTTATTTTTAAAAATTTATCCATCCTACCGGATCTGCCCTGATGATAGACACTGCAACGCTGTCCGAAATTTTGGCTAAAGAAGGAGGTAGCGCTACACGGCATAACACTCCAAAAACAAATAATGAAAATTTATCCATTATTTTGTACCATCTATCGAACTTAAAAATTGTAACTTTGACAGTCTGCTTCCTTGTAGCCGGTTTCTACTTTAAGTTATAGTGGCTCCTGCCTTTGAAAAAAGACGTTTAGAAGGAACACTTGTTGCCACAATTGGTAGATGACTCATTGCCACTTTAAAAATATTGGGATAAACACCTTGCATCTCTGGCCATGTTTAAAGAATGTTTACTTTTAGACTATTTAAAGGGCAGCAAGATATAATAATAGCACTTTACCCGATTTTGTGGGTATTTTATTTGGTCGGGTTTTTCGATATGTCGATACGATTATATAGAGTTTTTCCATATTGATATATCGATATCGGCGTATGTATCGGTCAATATATCGATATCGATCCCTAGGTGTAATGCAGCCAACCAGGGCCCTCAATGAGAGCTAGGCCTGGAAATCAAAAGCACGAGCACTTTTGCGTGCGGACGGCGCGTTTAGTTTATTCGTTAATCAATAATTTCTGAACTTTCACATACCGGGGACTGATCTAAGCCACAGATCTATCCATAAAGAGGCAATACCTCCATTGAATGAAAAATCATTTATTCAAGCTTCACGGATTTAGGCTACTATTATAACACTTGTAAGCCACTTATTATGAACAAATATGCCGTTTCATATAATTAATTCCGAGTTTGTTGCAGACTGTCACATTTCGTCTGTATTTGACAAGAAACGCTAATTTTATGTCACCGATGCAGTAATTTTCAAATATAAAATGAAATTATATTTAGTGTTTAAAATGTGTTTATTACGTCAAATATCCATTTTGTTCATATTCTATTTGTATAGGGGTGGGTGAGATCCAGTTTACAGGCTTGCCCAATGCCCAAAGGTTCGTAAGTTTGTTATTACGCTACTGTTTCAAATGCTTTGCCTGTTTTAGTAAGGTAAAACACGTGAAAATACAATAAAAATTAAGTAACACCTTGTGAGGGGGAATTTATTTCTGATAGTCATGTAGGTAATCCTTTAATTAATGGGTTATATTATACAGCCTTTGATACAAGTGGTGGTGGACTGAATAGTCAGAAATAAGATGTTGTCAAATAGTTAGCGCTGTACAACGGAGTTCTGATACCATCTCTGATATATGGTGGTAAAGCATGGAATAAAAGAAAGTAGATTGATTGCTGAAGACATGATATCTTTGCGGCATGTATCAGGTGAATGTAATAAGATTATGAAGGGACGTTTATGGACTTTCAGACGTTCATCGATTGGACTAAGAAAATAATGTCAGGAAATATATAACTGATGTGACTTTCAGACGTTCATCGAATGGACTAAGAAAATAATGTCAGGAAATATATAACTGATGTGACTTTCAGACGTTCATCGAATGGACTAAGAAAATAATGTCAGGAAATATATAACTGATGTGACTTTCAGACGTTCATCGAATGGACTAAGAAAATAATGTCAGGAATATAACTGATGTGACTTTCAGACGTTCATCGAATGGACTAAGAAAATAATGTCAGGAAATATATGGGCATTTCTCCACTAATTGGAAAATCGCTGTCCCAGGTAAATTTTACATAGTAGATCTTAATATTACCGAGTTCTTTGTATTGCTAACGATAATATATTAGCTATTCTTGGCTTGCAATAGCTCATACAGTAATATAATATTGTAATATTAATTTAAATGCACTTCAAACACCCCAATTCACAGTCCCCTGTCGTGTCCCATTTCCGAAATTACAAGTCTTATAACAAATATTCATTTTCAGTATCATCACTGTGTCAGTTAAAAGTTTATAAATAGTACTAGAATATAGTAAGCATCTTTGCAATACACAACCATATTTTTAAAATAACAATTTATTAAAAAAAACAGTAATCAAATGTTGTCCTCAATTTTTTTGAACAGTCCCCTGTTACAATTTGAAAATTGCACCGAAATCGCACTATGCATTGGCGTGGTCGTTTATATCGTGAAATAGAACGAAATCAGTGTGAAGTTCGTTTGGTTATAGAGCTAAGCGAGCTGACGCCATCGTATGCAGTTTCACAGCCGCGCTTGTAAGTGAACTACAAGTCTGGGCCGCTAGTTGAACAGTCCCCTGGTAAGCATTTTACTTATAGTTTTAAGTAATAAAATTACGATTTTTTTTAAATCATTACTTATCTAGTATGCCAACACGTTTGCTTCTTGATTTTGAATAGATATAAAATGGTTTTATGCTAGTAAAGTTTCTATATAAAAATAACAGTCCCCTGGGCACAGTCCCCTGTCATTTTTATGTCACAGGGGACTGTTCTATACCACAGGGGACTGTTTTTTTTAGGTATCTTCAAGTTTTACCTGCCATATTGCACAATACTAACATATCATTTAATGCTATTTTTATAGCAGGTAATATACTCTATAATACCACCCAAAAAGAAGCCAGCGAAAACAAGAGAATAAATATTAGAACAAAAATGCAAAGCTGCACGTTTGAGATACCAAGGACTTTAAAATGACACACATAAAAGAGAAGAAATGAAAGAAAAAGGCACAAGAAAATTAATTAAGGACATGAGTAGTGGTGAGCAGAAGGCTCCAAGAAGAGCATTGTTCTACCTATCGCGCAAAGAAAATTTTTTTGAAAGAAGTTACAAATATTTTTGTTAAGGAAAATACGCCTGATTCAGTGTGTTCCGCATCAGATTTTCCGGTGCCTTTGAGATTGCCAGATAATGAATTAACTATAGCTAAAAGTAATAAACGTGGAATATCGTTATTCTGCTGTAATTAATCAAATAGATAATGAGGAAGGTGAACTAAAGGTAACTTATATGATAATTTGTGACGGTTAGTCACACTTTTAGAGTTAACGAAAATGATATTTCTGATGTTTCTTTTGGACAAATAATGGAAAAGTTACCAAATCCAGATCTAATCTAAGGGAAAATATATTATTATTACTTTCCATCAGCTGTAGCGGTTTTAGAAAAAAATGTTAATTTTTATATTTTCTGGAACTGATTGGAGTTCATATTGATGAAGACTGATTTTGTATATAATTATAACTGGTTACTATTAAAAGTTAAATATTTCAAAGTATTATTGTCAAGTCATAATGTTGATTGTGATATTAGAAAGCAAGTTAATATTTCTTAGCTGTAGTATTAATTTTACAACTCGATAAAGAGTGAAGAAAATATTGTTTACTTAAGGAGTTTTAATAAGTTTAATACAAGTGTTCTGTAGAATTAAGAAAGTTCATAACATGTTTTATTTGTTTAGAAATTGTTGTTTTATCAGTCCATAATACAGATGGTAAAAGTTATAATAAGTAGAAACAAAGAATGATTGCTTATATTCAATGATAATATGTTTTTTATTTCATATAAACATTCCTCTGAATTATAAAACAGTCCCCTGTCAAGATTTTTCATAAAATTTACCATAACTCATAAATAAAGAGGAAAATGTGAGAGATTTATGTAAATATATATTTAATTTATTAATGCCTTTCCATGTATGTACATATTTTCTTAATTATTAACAAAAATATGCTTGGGACAGTGTTATATGGGCCAGTTTCCAATTAGTAGAGAAATACCCATATAACTGATGTGACTTTCAGACGTTCATCGAATGGACTAAGAAAATAATGTCAGGAAATATATAACGGATGTGACTTTCAGACGTTCATCGAATGGACGAAGAAAATAATGTCAGGAAATATATAACTGATGTGACTTTCAGACGTTCATCGAATGGACTAAGAAAATAATGTCAGGAAATATATAACTGATGTGACTTTCAGACGTTCATCGAATGGACTAAGAAAATAATGTCAGGAAATATATAACTGATGTGATTTTCAGACGTTCATCGAATGGACTAAGAAAATAATGTCAGGAAATATATAACTGATGTGACTTTCAGACGTTCATCGAATGGACTAAGAAAATAATGTCAGGAAATATATAACTGATGTGACTTTCAGACGTTCATCGAATGGACGAAGAAAATAATGTCAGGAAGTATATAACGTTCAAAAAGGTCGTATGAATCGAAAATATTTAGGTAGTTGTAGATGTACTGTATATACTCTCAATATCGCCCAGGAGAAAGACCACAATGCAGTTTTCAATAGCTATAGGCTATACCCATGTTTAGTGACCATTTATGTGAAGTCAGGTACGGCAACAACCTTTCCTTCCCTTTCCTTACGACTCCAGTATATCTACAGCTCATATGTTGGACTAATATCTATGAACTTCCGAGTGAGGACTAAAATCTACAGAGCTAAGGTTGGACGTATATCTATGACGGTCCCAGTGGTGACTAATATCTATGGGGCGTAGGTTGAACTAATATCTACAGAGGGCAGCTGAGCAAGAGGTTGTACGGAAAAGCATAAATTACTTCAATTACGTAATTACTAATTAAGTAAAGGCTAAAACGTTTAAAGTACGTACACGAAGTTTTTGCATAATATTACGTATTTTGCTGTTTACCAGGATAATAATTTATTGAACAAACATGGAGGTCATAATACAATGATATTTATTTACTTCGAAATACACGGCACCACAACCTAACCTAACCTAACTGACATAGAAATGGTCATTGTAACAGACTAAATCATTTAGAAGCACTCGAAATAAAGAAAGCTGTTAAAACAAAAACCCAAATCCTTAATAATCAGCTCAAGTCCAATAGTCCGATATTAGGGATTTTTACATACATACATACATAAATTAATTTTTTTAAACTGCATACGCAATATTACGTTATTCCAATATACTGTACATAATTGCAAATCCAACCTCTGCCAGTACCGTAGATATTCGTCCACACTTTGGTTCTCGTAGATATTTATTAGTCAGCAGTTTGAGCTGTAGATATTCGTCCTCACTTTGGTTCTCATAGATATTAGTCCGATTTGTTCAGTTTTTGGAATTCCTGTAGATATTAGTAGACGCTTTCTTCCTTACCAGCTCCTTTCAGCCTAACATACCCCATTTATGGATGCCATAGTCTAACTGATTTCGGAAGCAATTGCGGTTAAATTTTTTTTTAAATAATATTACTTATTTTTGCAAACAATAAAAAACCCTTCCGTTCTCTTATAAAAAGGCAGCATTTTCAGCTTAAAAAACAAATAATCCAACATACTCGTAGTTCAAAGTAAATGATAAACAGAAGAATCTATTAAAACAAATAACGTTGATATCATATCCGAATACAAATGTTTTTCTTGGGCGACGAACATTTTATTGCTGTCTTTATTAGTAATAAAACCCTGCTTCTCTTACATCTCCCAGTTCTTCGGCATTCAAGCAATTTGATTTGTCCTCTCAGAAATGCAGTAATGATTTCAATCTAACAATGGTGTCGTAGGAATTTTTAGAACTTCTTTAATGGTACTCCGCGAGCTTTCTCAGGCGAGCTTTCGTTAGCTTCAAATCGGGGCTTACTAAACTTTATAGTTACAGTTATGTTTGTATATTTTATTTCAGATTGGACTGAGAGACAAGCCTCTTTATTACGCATTATTTTAATTAACTTATTATGGAGATGGGAGGAGTGAACGTTAAAGAAAAGAAAATTACATTTGTCCCGTAAATTAGAGAAATCAAGAAACAGAATCCAAAGCTAAATGGCTAATTGTGAAACTTAATTATCTAACTAACTAACCATCATGCTGTTTCCCGCAGGGGTACGCAGAGAGGACGGACCGCCAAACAACTAGGTCTTGGCACACAGTCTTTGCCTCACTCACATTCATACATCGTCTCATACATACTCTTCTATTATTCAGACTTTTGACATGGCCCGACTCAAGTATCTGATTCAATTGATCGTGTCATGTCTTCCTCGGGCGGCCCCGACTTTTTCTACCATTCACATTCGCGTCGTATATATTCTTCTTACACTACTTTCTTCGTTCATTTTCTCTACATGCCCAAAACATCTGAGGGTCCCTTTCTTAATCTTACTCATTATGCTTACATCAGCCTTACATTCTTTGCGGATATCCACCTTTCTAACATGATAACACATTGTTTTACCACACATACGTCTCAGGGATCTCATTTCAACAGCATTCAGTTTACTTTCATCCTTCCTCTACCAGTTCCATGCCTCACTGCCATACATCAGGGTAGGTACCAGGACTCCATTGTGGACTGCCAGCTTCGCTTCTTTTGACAGTTTTAAGTCAGAATACATACAGTTTAGGATTTTGTTATTGTCTACGATTTGGAAGGTGGGTACGGGTTCCGCCGTCCGCGAACTATTCATTGGACAACCAACACCTTTGCCACAAGTCACGCCAAATGGTTTGCTACATTTGACGACTTAGCATGGGTGCCTAGGTGCGTGGGTGAGGTTTGTTCAGGTCTTAGCGGCGGATGCGTCTGCCCACGAGCAGCGTGGCAGGCCGGATCGGGAGAGACTGATTGAGGGAGACCTTTCGATCCCTCCAGGGAGAAAAAATAATCTATTTTTGTTTGTCTCTTATGCGTTTCTAAACCATTCATCCGATTGCGATGAAGTATTTGAGGTGCGCACGCCCGCGATGTTTTCTAGATATAACGGTGAAGTGTGATGTTATGAAATTTACATAATATATTCAAAATCGGGGGCGCGCGAGTAGTTTGAAGAATATGTGTATTCCGTGTAGTTTAGCGGCAGGTAGGGAAGGCAGAAGGAGGAGGGAGAGAGCAATCCGGGAGGGGCGAAGGGGGACGAAGGAGAGGGGGTTCCCGGAAAGAGGGACGAAGGAGAAGGGGAAGGCGGGTAGGTGGAGGGGAAACTCGCGAGGGGGGAGGTAATTTGAGAGGCAAGTATGGGTACCGCCGCCCCGGGAACCATTTATTGGACAACCAACACCCCTGCCACAGGTCACCCCAAGTGGTTCGCAACGTTTGGTGACTTAGCAGGGGTGCCCGGGTTCACGGGATGAGGTTTGTCTAGGTCTTGGTGGCGGATACGTTGGCCCAACTATTGCGTGACGGGCTGGATTGGAGGAGACTGATTGAGGGAGGCCTTTTGACCTCTCCAGCCGGATTCTCCTGACCCTTCGCCTTGCACCGCAGTGTGAGTATAGATTCATACGTCCGTCACTCCTGGCCACACTGACCCCCAGATTCCTACCCATTTCTCATACCTTTTTCCTTCCCATATCTTCTTCTCCTTCCCCCTTAAAAAACCCTCCACACAGCATCCTCAAAGATGTCATAGGCCCCTAGGGAAATTGTTTTCCTCGGTGCCTCCTGCGTGGAGCTAATGTTAAAAAAAACGCGTGAGGGGGAAGGTAAACGCGTGAGGGGAGGGGGGGTGTTCCCTGGGGAAAGCGGGAGATGGGAGGGGGGAAGTGGGAAAGGTGGAGGGGGAACACGGAAGGGGAAGGGGACGCCGGAGGGGAAGGGAAGGGGACGCGGGAGGTGAAGTGAAGGCAGAATTGAAACGGGGACGAATGAGAAGGGACCCGCAGGGAAAAACAATTTTTTTATTTATGTGGCTTTGCAACGCATGCGGAACTCGCCATAGTATATGTGATATATGCAATTATATCCATATAGTAATTCGGAAATGTTCGGGTCCGCCGAACGTTGCCGAAAGGGCTTACGAGCCGGGACAGCGCGCTAGTCTGTGGCGGCTGCCAGATCCATTCTAACTTCCGTTATAATCAGTCGCTACCGAGACAAATAATATACTACTCATTGAATCTATTGTACGTTACAATAAAGGACGAAGAACTTACGTTTAACTTTAATTATTATTGTGTGGCTAGTAAGGCCACAAATAAAAGAACATCACAGTATATAATATATCACGAAAACATCATGGTAATAAAATTAGTCTAATTTGCCGAAAGTATGGCTATTCCAATACTCCATAGCCCATGATGGAAAGGAACTGGAAATGCTGTGTTGATCTAGAAAATCGAAAACTTTACTGTGTGAAACATAATGCCAATGAGTTTTTTGTTACTTTTAAAAATGCTTGCCTTTAGCCACCGTTTTAGACAAAACAAACAAAACACTCTTTCGAAATGTGGTAGGTACCGAATAATACATATGTTTACCCCAATTAAGATTAATAAGTGTCATGTCAAAATTTAAGCACTGCCGATCCCAAACTAAACGATTTAACACTGTGATACCCAATAAGCAGGGATGTAACAAAATTAAAAATATTATATTCGAATTCACTTTCGAATTATTATTGACAATTTTCAGTTATTTGAAATTCGATAATTTTTCTTCTTACCTATTAATATTAAAGGAAATTTTCGAGGTAATTAATAATTTCGTTGGTGCACTTAAGAAAAATAACAGCAGCTTAATTCTATGAAATAGTAAACCACTGAAAAAAAAAATTTACATTAACTCCATACAGGAGGCTCTGGAAAATAATTTCCCTCATGGCCAATGTCATCATTGAAGATACTGTGCGGAGGGTCTTTTTGAGGGGAGGAAGTAGGGAACATAGGTCTTGAAGATATCCATGTTGCAGGAGAGACGAAACACAGAGGCAGGTAAAACGTTCCACTGCCGAGCTGTCGTTGAACTCAAAAACGGTTGTAGTCGTAGAAGTCGTAGAAGTCGTAGAAGTGGCCCGTTCTCATGTGACAAATTGTACTCCTGTATTTTTGTTTTTTTAAACTGTGAATGGAGTATATGTTAATTTGTTCAAAATTCTACCAAATACGTTGTTCTTTTACTTATAGATAGTTTAACCCTTGTATTATTTAAAAATATTTATAATAATTAGTTTAAAATAAAGGACACAAAATATTTTTTTATGAACTTTAAACCTTTTATTTCTCAATACGAGTTTTGTGGAAATAGTACAAACCAATCCTCAGCAAGCGAATGTCAACCGTGTTGGCAACGCGTTTGACGCATTTATCGACTTTGCACCAGTGCCGAAGGGATCAATGAGGCTAGTTATTTATTTTTATTTATTTATTTATAAAATACATGTTACATATATTAGACATTTAAGTAGATTAGATTTATTAAATCACCATACTAGGCGGGTGCCTGTTTCATGGTGATCAATTAAAGATAGTTACTTTGAGTGAAGTCTAGTGTAAACACATGGTAAAATTGGAAAAGTTATAATAAAAAAAGAAAAGAGAAAAAGAAGTGCGTGAGGATAAGATTACAAAAATATGCATAACAATATCAAAAATTTGATATTTATTTGTATGTGTGTGTTTTTATGTGTGCCTGCGTACGTGCACGTATATACAGGTGCACACATCCATATACAAATAAACACACACACACACATATGCACCTACGTACATGAATACAAACATATATATATATATATTTACAGGCATATACCTAACACCAACACGTACATATATATATATATATATATATATATATATATATACATACATACATACTTGCACGCAAACACACATATATTCTACTTCCTCACACATGTAAACAATATATACACATATACATACACATAAGATGTGTAGAAGTATTTTTAAATGTAAATACTTATATGTTAGTTATAAATCTCTAACTTTAAGTCATGATTGTAAACATGTATGTCATTGAGTTCAGTTTTAGGTTAGCATTTATATGTCTTAGTCATAAGCCACTAGCTATAAGTCTTAGATGTAAGTCACTAGTTTTAATTGTAAATCTTAGTTATAAGCCAGTAATATTATTATTTTATGTATTTATTTGTACAGCGCCCTTGAGGTGATTTTTCGCGAAAACGGCGCTATATAAATTAGCCAAATATTATTATTATTATTATATACATACACGTACATATACACATATATACGTACACATCCGTATATGTCTTCTTCCTCACACATGTAAACAATATATTTAGGTACACAGAATAAAAAACCTTAACTCTGTCGAATAATATCAGTTATCTTCTATTATGTTTATTAAATAACCAACCAAGCTGTGTGTATATGTAGATATGATAAAAATAGAACAACCATCCTCTCACAACAACATTGTGTAGCCATTGAATATTTATAATTATGTCCATCGAGTATACAAGTTATCAAATTTGATGGCAGAAACTAGCCGTCAGCAAATAGTAACAAAAACAAGAACATCTAAAGGAGGCTGGATACTACAGCATAATATATGTACATACATATGCCTGTGTTATAAAGTTATAATATACGCATGCTATGTTTGCACGTCTCGTTTTTAAATAAAATAAATAAGAATAAAGAGAATAAATAATAAATTTATATCACTATCTGAGTATGTGAAACACTGTCATAGTCACTCATCAGTAGGTCAGCAAGCACCTTTCTGAAAGTGAGATATTTGGCTTTAGACTTTATTTCAATTGATAAGTTATTAAAAAAATTAGGTGCAAGAAAGTTAAATTGGGACTGTGCCATTGGAGTTTTTGTTGTTGGAATAACATAATTGGATTGGTTGGAATATCTTGTGTTATATTTTGAATCTATAATATATTTTTTTGTAAATTTGAATTTTAAATAAGAGGTAATATTTTTTACATATATGGATTTTATGTTAAGAACTTTGAAGTCTTTAAATAGGTCTATAGTGGGGTGTATATAATGCACTTTGTAAATAGTCCGTATTATCAATTTTTGGGCTTTTATCAATGGATCTAATACAGTTTTAGAGCATCCTCCCCAGACAATTATACCGTACGATAAAATTGATTGACACAGGGAAAAGTATACTGTTCTCAGTGTATTTTTTTTAGTATATTGCGCAATGATCTGAAGATATATGCCAGTTTCCGTATACGGCTTGTGACATTAATTACATGATCTTCCCATCGAAGTTTTTTATCAATTATTACACCTAAGTTACTTGGGAGGCGGGAATGGGTACCGCCGCCCCGGGAATTTTTATTGGATAACCAACACCTCTGCCATAGGTCACCACAAGTGGTTCGCTACGTTTGGTGACTTAGCAGGGGTGCCCGGGTTCATGGGGTGAGGTTTGTCAAGGTCATGGAGGCAGATAACCAGGACACACTGAACCCTAGTTTCCTGCCCATCCCTTAAACCCTTTTCCTTCCCAAAACTCTCCTCTCCTTCCTTTCCTTAAAAAAAACCCTCCACACAGCATCCCCAAAGATGACATAGGCCCTGAGGGAAATTATTTTTCTCAGGGCCTCCTGTGTGGAGCTCATGTAAAAAAAATGCAACAGTGGGGGGTACTTGCGATTTTTATAGGTTTAGCAGTTGAGTACTAATAAAGCATCTGCGAGCCCTATACAGTTCGTTCACTCTGTCTTCGATGGAGTATGGGTCCTCTTACTTTGAAACTACTACTAATATGTGTTTAAAACAATTACCGTCATCATTTTCAACGAATTAATAATAATCAATCCCATTTTCACAATCACCTTAATGGAGCTTTACATATTATTTATTAGTCGAGTGATTAATGAAACTTAAAACGTAGACATTAAATCCTATTATAGCCACTGCTAAGAATTTACAGCTAGTAACTTATACTAATAACTTAAACTTAGGTAGGTATTTTAAAATACGAAGCCTAAACTAAATAATAGACTTAGTTTCGTTAAAGTTTCGTAGGCAAGTTTATTTAATCAAGCAATCGACGTACAATTTATTGAAGCAAATTAATCTTACTGTTTAAATTCGTATTCATGATAAATACGCTCGGCAAAACTAAACTCAAAAAATCAACAAAACTGACAAATATAAATCAAAATAAAGTGGTTTTAAACAAAGAACTTATTTCATTCTGTATAATGTCAAGCCACAAAGTGTTTGCTTTCTTCGATAATCAAAAAATCAAGTTATTCATCAAAGGGAAATACGAGTATTTTGAGTCACAAGAGTTCCTACTGCTCCCGTCTGGAGCCAGCGAGACTATGGCATCTCCAACTGGGGTATGTTGTGAGGCTGAAGGTAGAGGGGATGGAAGGAGATAGGGAAGATGAAGGTGGGGAGCTAACCGTCTCCAGTTCACAGGTTTTCCCATCCTTCTTTTGAACTTTCGAACAATTCCTATGACACGTGGGTTTTTAAAAAAAATATAGTGATACCTCGCAAGAGTCTCAGCTGCTCCCGTCTGGAGCCAGCGAGACTATGGCATCCCCAATTGGGGTATGTTGTGAGGCTGAAGGTAGTGGGGAGGGGAAGGAGGTGGGGAAGAGGAAGGTTGGGAAGTACCTGGCTATTCAGATCTGGTCACCAAACACGGCTAAAGCCATTTCAGGCAACGTTTCAATTCTGAATGGTGGTCTTACACCAGGGCGATACTGAGAGTATCTTCCACTCTGGAACGTGCCGCAAATATACTGTATATTATTTTAAATGAATAAATTGAGAAATACACAAATTAATCAAATAAAATTTATTTGCCACGCCGGAATTTGATCCCGCGATCTTCGGAATGCGAGTCAAGCGCCTTACCGCTACACTATGCCGGCAGTCATATTTAAAGGGCCCCTTAAACATTTTGGTGAGTTCTTTTTCAACTGAACTTTTCACCAGAAATATGGATTTTGGGAATAACGCATCCATCGTTTTTGATTGGTTCGAAATTCGAACTGTTAACATCAATTTTGCGAAAACGTTAGATACGTTTGACTTAATACGTAGAACTTCTAAAAACGGTTTGTGTCACAGAAATTGAATAGTTCATCAAATTTTAAAGCTTCAACGATTCACATAACTGAAATAATAACGGAACTTGTATAGAACTTTCGCAAATCTTGAAAATCAAATTTGAAATAAGATGAATTGTTCAGATTCTGCGAAACTACTGGCCCATTGATTTTTTAAATTTAAAAAACGAGTGTGCTTTAGACCACACGACTGAAGTAAAACTTCACTAACTTATATCTCCCTCTCAATTTCCGTTCGCCTCGCCCGACCGTTCGCCTCGCCCGATCATTCTTTTCATAACGCTCTCCTCACGCATTCACCAGCTTATTCCCCAAGTCAAGCGTGCGTAAAGAAGTTTTACTTCAAAACCCGCGTTGTGATTCGTTCTAAATTGAAAATATTCGCATTCGCAATCATTTTCTCGAACAAGTGATTATATAAACTAAGTTTTAGCAACCCTACCATAAACAAACTACTAAACGGCATGTAGCATGATTTCATACTGGTGGACAGGCTTGGCGGTTATGTACCAGATGATTTATCCACCGCGACAGGCGATAGAAATCATAACACTTAATGGCCGGCGGGGCGAATGAATGCCTTCACGGCTCGAGTATGGAGGCGGTCAGCTTTTGTGTCGCCTGATACCACAAATAAATACAAATAGAATAATACAATCCACAAACGAGGCGTCAGAAATGGAATTGAATTTTTTTCAATTCTATGTCAAAATGGAACATTGAAAAAGAGTTGAAAAAAACCATAAATTTCCTCACAAAAATAGCTATCATATTAATATTATAAAGGCGAAAGTTTGATTGGATGTATGTATGTTTGTTACTCTTTCACGCAAAAACTACCAAATGAATTTTAATGACACTTTATAATTGACGGCCAGCGTGATCTAGCGGTAAGGCTCTTGACACGCAAACCGAAGGTCGCGGGATCCCAATGCAATCAATTCATTTGATTTATATATGGGATATATTATACACGATGAATTACTTAAAATAATTTAATTACTCTGAACGACATAAGATGCATATTATATTTTTGATATGGCGGATATTTTTTTGTTCATATGACGCCATTCCATTGTCTTGGCTGCTAAAGGTATTCTTGCCACCTCCCGAAATGGCAAATGGAATGTTTCTACTGTTTCGATTCACCTCTTCAATTATATTATTTTATTTTAGGTGACTTCCAATGGATGCTGTAAAAAAACTTTCTTCAAGCGATTTAATTTTGAAATGCTACACGTCCAAGAATATTACATTCCAGTCAAGTGGTTATCAAACAAAAGGTACATTTATTTAGAAAAAAAAATGCATTTAAATCCTAACATCACTTGTTCATAGTTCACATCTCTCTAACCTGAAGGTTATGTTCGCTTTAGAACAGCTCATTTAGGTTTCATGGAAATCGTCATATCTGCCCTGCTATCATGTTGAGAAATATGATCTAAATGGTAAGAAAGAGAAAAGCCCACGCTTTATATTGAAAAGTTAACAGCAAAATGATTATGATGTACACAAAAATGTACACCTATGAGAAACCAATGTTTCCGACCACAATTTGGACAAGAAAAATTGAAACTTCGTGAATTTTTCATTAAACCTATTTACATAAAATGACAAAACAGGTGACAATAACGTTTATAATACATTTATCTAATAAAATATGAATGTGTTTTTATATTTTTCGTTATTAGTAATTTTAGTTAGAAAATACATAAGGTCATCTACTTTCAAAACTTTTTATGTTTGCATTCAAAATTTTTATATTTAATAAATAAACTATTATTTCTAAAAATAAATTTTTAAACTGTATTTCATTGCCTTCAAAAAACAGGCTTTGATTTTCGAATTCGTTTCGAAATATTCCATTTATTTGGATTTATTGCAAAGCTGTAATAATCTGACCATCTGATAAAATAGGCTTGAGGTCTAAGGAGTTAACTTAACCTAACCTAACCTAACTTAACTCTAAACATAGTATTACAATGTCATATGTTTTATAGTAGACACCAACAGAGGGCAGACATGAATCATTTATCAGAAACGTTCGATATGTCCACCAAGCGTAGTTGTTTTCCGTGGTGTTTTAAAATGTTCAAAAATCCTCCTAAACGTGTACGTCCATGTGATTTACGATACCGAGCGATGACTTACGGCGTATCTCTAGTGAGTTCTACTATTCCTACTATATTACTGAACACAAACATTTTTGGTTCACGGGTTCTGTTTTCAAAGGAAATGGGTCATTTGGCAATATTCTTTAAACTAGGTTGTTTGACAAGGAAGCAGAACAAACGAGCACGCTCCATACGCACGAACCAAGGGTTGGCTACACGACTACCCGAGATAACTTCTTGTCACAGGGAAGTTATTCAAAAGTTTCACGACGAAAGTTTCACTAATGAACTACTGGTTATCTTACATGGGAAACTGTAGAACTTTAGAACACATATAGAAATAAAGGTAACAGTAATGTTATTTATTCTGTAAAAAGTTTAATGGGGGGTCTCGTTCCCTCAAATTAAATATACCTATCTGAGAGTATCATTATTGTTTTGCCTATGATATGTCCTAATCACACTTTTCTTATTGGATTAACATTACCCAAATTCTTACAAATCGTCTGCCTCTTACCGAGGGACAAATCACATTAAGGGTCACAGCCAGCGGTCGAGAATTCATATTTCGTCGAAAGATGTTCTTACGATTATACAGGGCGGTTCCAATGAGAAAGATGAATTATTCTCCTTACCAGATTTTTAAAACTATAACTCAATATTGATTTTACTTCATTTCAAATTTGCTTTAATTTACACCTACATCCGAAAATGCTGAAAGACGTGATGATAAAACTATTAAAATTATGTACTTTTTGTAATTATTTGTTTATCATACTTAGATAGCACCGACTTATATAAGACGTTTTTTTTATTTTATTATATTGTCGCCATTACACTCAACGCTAATGAAATGAATTAAAACTTAATACGTGCATTGTCCCTACACGAATATTTATGCAACGAACGAGCGTGCAAAACCTGACCAGTAATTTGTTTAAATCAGACAAATGAATGTTCGAAAGGACGTTAAACACGCTTAACCGACTGAACAAATAAAAGCCCAATTCGCACGTCGAAAGTCACAGATTACAAAGCTCGATTACAAAAAGGCCGATTGTTCTGTCACGTGATTTTTCATTATGCACGTGATCTCAATTAAAGAGCTGGGAACTGATTGCCTGGAATAACGGGGAAATTAGAACGAACCACCGTGTATTTTTATAGTTTTTTTACGTAGTCCTCAAAGACTGCTAAAAATTCCTGTGTTTATAATATGTATACAGGTGTCCGGGGGTAAAGTGTATTAACTTCGGGAGGTGATTCTACATGATAGTACAAGTAAAAAACGTAAATAACTTTTTTCGAAATTCCAAATTTTATGGGTAGTTTTAAGGTAAAAAGATAAAATTAGTCCGGCGTGTGCGGCCAGATTTATTATTTTCCGCTGTTACGATACGGGCCAATCACAATCGAGTCGGGCTCCTGGCAGGCTCTCAGCAAGTAAGATCGTACCTCACACTAAGGATTTTTAGTAGGTACGTCTTTTTGTATGGGAAAAAATTTTGCTTCTTCAAATTTTGCAAATTCACTTTGTGGCACCATTTTATAAATGAAATAATTAAAAACAATTTGTTTTTTACCACGATAATCTTTATTTAAAAGTCGACGATACGATATGTCGAGTTTACCACGATAATCTTTAATAAATATAATCGTGATATAAACAAAGAGTTTTTAATTACTTCATTAATGAAATATTTTGATTAAATTCAATAAAATACTTAGAGGACATAATAATAATATGGACTAACAGTTAAAAACCCGCTCCACAGGTTTTTGGTGCTAGGCCCTGCGGGCGGCTTTTGGTTTGGCTTCGCCCAGTTGAGATTCACGAAGTTACAATTCGAGTAGTACCTACGTACGCCTGCCAGGGGATGCTAATCAGGCGATATGTTAACGGTAGTGGCGCCACATTTTGGCATTATTTTAATTCGGTTCAATTACAAAAGTAAATTTGTATACAAACACCCCGTTTTTGCGTACGGCGGTTTTGCGTACGGCGGTTTTGCGTACGATGCGGCCGGCGCGGCGGCAGAGTTGCCGTCTTAGGCTTGCCGCATACATCAGGTTTTTCCATCCGGTTGTCTGATCAGACAATCGGATCATTCGAATCGAAAACTGCATAGGTAATAGAACCAGGGCCACGCTCTTTTTCAGATCGGATTGGACGGCCGGCGCGGAAGGGCGTGGCCTATTTTTATTACCGATCCGGTTTTCGAATTGGATGTGTGCGGGCTTTCATAAGAAGTGTACGGCGTGGAGAAAAACCTGATGTATGCGGCCAGCCTTAGCCGGATTCTTAAATTTCTACCGTACCGTCTCTGAAATACTGTTTGATGATAGGGAAGTAACTTGTCTTTTATCTACATCTTTGTTGTTTTTTTTTGTGCATTACAGATTAATATAATCCTATTACAATACACATAATGTATACAGAACTTTAAACGAGAAAGAAGAAAAAATAAAATATCATAATACATATTTTATATTTCTTGCCTAAAATTACTCTTGAAATTTTCAAGACTAATGTTGAAAATGTCAAGGGACCTAGAGATATCATTTAGTTGCACCATACCTCTTGTCATGCTGTGCTGGGCCAGAACGTCTGTGAAGATAGAGCGCGTATTT
Source organism: Limnephilus marmoratus (assembly GCA_917880885.1). Classification (NCBI taxonomy): domain Eukaryota; kingdom Metazoa; phylum Arthropoda; class Insecta; order Trichoptera; family Limnephilidae; genus Limnephilus; species Limnephilus marmoratus. The sequence goes on from OU862923.1 coordinate 16,648,902, forward strand.
TCTTCATCAAAGGATTAATCATCGAATAACATAAAAATTTCATCACAACTTTATGTCCGTTTCGTCACAAAACTACCAAATTATGGTCAAGATGATTTGTGGGTAGGTTATTGAAACAACATAAAAGCTGCTCGATTATTTACGACGCAATGAAACCTCCAGTAACTAGTTCCAGATACTTACAAAGGCCATCAAATATGAGAACCTCGTGGTGCCGCTAATGAGCGAAACGTTATGTAAATTGCAAAGTAAGACTTGAAAACATCAAACACCGAACGTTATAAACCAACTTCGTAATTTACTTTCATGGTTCACCGTGGAAAGGGGTTGTTGTTGTTCAATAACAGAAAATATTTTTTTTTTCCTTTTATATTAAAGAGAGCACATTTATTTATCCAAACATATAAATAAATAAATTTATTTATTTATATATGCATATATATTACAATACATTACAAAATGATACTTTCAAATTAATAAATAACGTTGTATTAACCACTTAATTATTTACAAAAACCGACATGTTTCGTCAGCAAAGCTGACTTCCTCAGGGTTTTGACAGAACTAATTTTTAAAAAATAGACATAAATAGGTAATAGAGAAAAATAATAAACATAAACAATAATAAAATTTGAAAGAAAATAATGTGTAAAGGACGAGGGGCAATATAGAACAATTAAAAAAATTTAAAAGGGGAATAGATTTAATAATGGGTCATTTAAAAACAATTTTTGATTATTAATAATATTTAAATTTGCATTAACGCTCTTTCTAATCTCTAAAATTTCTAATTTATCTAACGGAAAGCCATTGACATTACAATGTATTAATTCTATTCCACTGTTAAAATTAAAGGTATGACTAGTTTCTATTAAATGGTTGGCAAACTCCGAGAAACTATTATTATTTAAAGCTTTCATATGCTCTTTAATCCTTATTTCAAAGTTTCTCGAAGTTTTACCTATATAAAAGAAATCACTACATTTCAATTTATAAATTCCAGATTTTTCTTGAATTAAATAAATGATACTTTGTCCAACTGGGAAGGATACCCGTTTCAGGACAGCCAAATTGTATATTTAGTTCATAATATTCTTAACAAAGATAGGTTTCTTTCAAGATATCACTGGAATTTGCTTCTGTCAAGACAGCTTTTGAGAACATTAAAAATTGTATTCCGAACGAAGGAATGCTTTCTTTACATCTTTAAAAGAATCGCAAAGATGTGATTTTTTTATCAAGGTCATTTTGGAAAACATTAATAATTACGTTCAGAGTGAATGAGTGGTTTCTTTAGTGAGATCACAAGTAGGAGATTCTTTCCAGGCCATTTTAGAGAACATTTACAAGCATAATTAGAATTTACACATTTATAAACCAATATTTTACATATGGATTCCCAATGTAGTTACGACTGATAAATTTTTAAAAAGTATTATAATTTTTAGAATTTCTTAAATAGTAGAAATTACACAATTATAAACCAAATATATGACAAATGATTTTTTTTCAAGCTCGTTTTGGAGAACATTAATTTATTTAATTTATTTGGTTGTTTATTTATTTCTTTTATTTTTATATCTATCATTATTTCTTACCTCATTGGATTAATAATATCAATATTATTTAATTATTCCTGAATTTCATGAGATTATTGCACTCCCGGCAATTCCCAGCATTCCATAAACTTCTAACATATTCATAAGCATAATAGCAGTTAAAAACTCGCTCCCCGGGTTCTTAGAGCGTTTAACCAGCCAGCGGCCGAAAATCCACATTATTTCGTCGAAAGTTGTTCTTACGATCGTACAGGGCGGTTCCAATGAGAAAGATTAATTATTCTCCGTACCAGCTTTTTAAAATTATAACTCAATATCGATTTTATTTCATTCCAAATTTTCTTCAATTTATACCTACATCCAAAAATGCTGAAAGGAGTGATGATAAAACTATTAAAATAATGTACTTTTTGTAATTATTTTTTGATCATAAGTATTTATCATTTTTCAATAATGTCTAAGTTAAATAAGAACGTTAAAAAAATCTGAAATATATTAGTTTGTAAGTGCGCAAATAAATAAACAAACGGACCGATATTCGTCAAGAAACACAATATGTACGTAGGTATATATTTTTTAATGATTTTATTTAAACTAAAATTAAAATTCTAAAACATGATACCCAGATAATTTATTGATTTATTTTACTGGATGATTATATGATTTGAAATGGGTATGGTATAATAATTATTTTTTTTGAAAATTTAACAAATCTGCCAACGACCCATGGTATAACCTTATTATACTAAAAATAAATAATTTTTCTCAAAATTTAAAACATGCTAGATAAAAGAACAATCTTTCGAAATCAATTTATAATTTTTTGTGGAAAAGAGTCAATCGTCTAAAATTTGATTTAAAATTGACATATTTCTGGTTTTCTCCGGTAATACCCTTTTAAATTTCAACCATGCAAACGCTAGCGTATTAATACTATCAGATATACAAATAATAGTGAACATGTACACAAATAGTGTTAGTAAACAACACGCAGGGTTTTAAGGGACGTAATTGACATACTTCAACCAGATTCCTGACATTACCTGGAGTAAAAAAATCTAAATGAAATTTTGGTCTCCGGTGATCTTTTTGATGTCTTTTTTTTCGAAACTAAACAAAAAAGTATCTTACTAGCGTCAACACTGGTCACTCAGCCAATAATCCGTCCCACCTCTCACCCCGACTCTAACTGTTCAAAACCTACTATTTTTTTAAGTTTTAAATTTAAAAAAAAAAAAAAAAAAAAAAAAAAACACCAAAAATGTTACAAATTTTTTACTTCAAATAATGTAAGGAACCACTGGTTAAAGTAACTCAAGTACGTCCATTAACACCCTGTATAATTAAACAATAATAATAAGACACATAAATCTAATGTAGAACTATTTCAATGAGATCTTTTCGGGACGTTGTTGGTCTTATGAAAGTACAATGCGATTACGTGTTTTGGGATGTATTTAATCCTAAACAAGCAGACGGGTTAAACACTCACAATAAATAAACGTAGCATTATCCATAATTAATTGGGTCATTTTTTATTTTTTTCAAGGAAGACTAACATTCCCGGGTTCGAATAACCCAACAATGTTTGAAAATCTCCAACTACCACCACAGTAAACGGAAAATGTTGCTTGTGTCGTTGTCGTCATTTATGTTGTTTCTTCACTCATTTCTCTCCTAATAGCATGTACGAGCATTTACATTGAATATTATTTTTAAATATTGTTATATAACTTCAGAGAAAATATATGATTATAATTGTTTTCGAGATTAGTCGTACTCATTTAATTATTTACCAATAAACTGTTGATTTATAATTTATTGCGAACAAAAAAAATATATATAAAAATCTTCATAAATGGTATATTAAGACAAAAATGAAAATAAATTAAATCATGGTGATGATCAATTTCATTTCCAACAAAGGAATTTATTTGTCTCGTAATAATTATTAAATGTAGGTTATTCAACGGCTATTGTATCAGAAGAACACGTTTTGCTTTAATTCAAAGAGAAATAAATACGTGTAAATATTGTAATTTTGCCTGGTGGAATTAATTAAATAAAGATATTAAAGTAAAGGCCAACATGTTTGACAATAAAAGGAAATTGTAACCAAAGACATAGATAAAACACACGTGCAAAGAGACTATGACTTATACTCGTATTATGGGAGCCTGAAATAATTCACAGGGTGCTTGGATCATTTTTGAAAAAATAAATTAAACTCACAATCTAGTTGACAAATTTTTTAAAAAGGCCTCTCTTGAAATTAATAGGTCAAGGACTCGGCGCTTTGATAAGACACTTTTTTATCAAATTGTATTTGAAAAAACTGTTTCAAATGCCTTTCTGATTGAACTAGCCCAAATTTTTGGTTGTTGAACTTGACTTATTTACCTAATGAACAAATGCATAAACCAATCAATCAAGATTACGTCATTGAAGATGAAGATAATAATACCAATAATCTGGTGTCGTGAAACTGCGGCTCCACTGTGCAACACCCCGAAGGACCAGTCCCGAAACCACTTGATCGCTAAGTTATAGGGACGATTAAATATGCATACACTCGCAAAACCTGATGGATAGTCAGTCGATGGTTCAGATCTGGGCTTCTGGAAAATAAGATAAGCCCAGATTGGAAAAGGGGAAAAAGGACTCACCGTTGCGGATGGGGTCATACTGGTCTCCAGGTTCTGGTGTTTCACTTTACAATTGGTAAATTTAAATTTGAAATAATAATGTTTCTTCTACACAGATGTAATGATACACGTACCTTGTTTGAGAGGTATTAATTTACACTGACAACACACTATCACCTTTCAAAGTAAAGTACTTTTCTTGGAACAATTGCATTGTTTCTGGTGAGGATGTTCAGGATTTTTGACATTTGCTCTCCACCAAGTCCGCGAATGCATACCAAAGAACCAGAACCGAGAAAATCGAACCCAGGATTATTAAACAAATTTCTGAAAATCCCAATGGAACAACTTAATTATGCAAGTATGATGAATTAATTGCCGGTACCTACTTACACTGTCTGACAGGAGAATTGTTTGGAGAATTGGTCGTAAACAACTTAATTGACAGCTCTGCCATTGTCACCACTATTAAATTATAAATACGGACGAGGAATACAAGACAAAATTAAAAGAAAATCAATAAAATAATTACTACGCATTGATGTAATATGCCAAACCAATCTTCGTCTTTGAAATCAAAACCTTACAAAGTTATGCACCAACCCATTGATTAACCTCATTGGTAAATTGATACTGTAAATAGTATCCCCTTAAAACAATTTCCAGGAACTCTACCAGGATCAAAAGCATCCTGTATCCGGGGCTTGAAATTCTTAATTAGCAAGGCTCCGGTATTTGCCGTATTCGGGTATTCGGATCACACCCTAGCGACGGGTAAAGACGTCCCGGCGGGTCGGGTAACGCAGTGGGTTTACTTGCGCGATAAGGGTTGATGTGGACAATTGCGGTCGTGGAATTTGTTTCTCAGACAGCTTGATAGAAAAAGAAGCACAGGATAATATAAAATAAAGCACTATATGCTAAGTACGCAGGTTTATAGTTCGTTTAGATTTCGAGCCAATATTATTTTTTTAAATTTGTTTTTTCAAACAGCTAACCTAACCTAAAGTAGGTACCTTCAATTCACGTGTGTGCTTTGTCGACTTCAGTGCATTGATTAAATTTGTTTTTTTAACAGGAGTTTTGCGTAGGTTCACATCTTCGTGTAAAAATAACTTCATGGAAATGAATATCATTTTTAAATTTCAATGTGGTAATGCAAGAGAATAAGTGTAAGAAATTTAAATTGAATGGAAGATGTAATATAATATCAGTATGTGCAAGACCCAACTTCGGAAGCGGGTATGGTATAAGCCACCCTGGGAGCCATTTTTTGGATAACTGAGACTCCTGCCATAGGTCATCCGAAGTGGTTTGCAACGTTTGGTCACTTGACCACCTTCTACGTGGCGTGCCGGATCTGGAGAGACTGGTTGAGGGAACCTTTGACCTCTCCAGCCGAACTCTATCGACCTATTGTCTTACACCATAGTGGGAGGGAGGAATTCATACCTCTGTCACTCCTGGATACATTAAACCTCTGAGTTCTTGCCACATCTCATACCTTTTTTCCTTCCCAGTCCTAACCTTCCTTTCCCAAAAAGACCCTCAACACAGCAACCCCAAAAATGTCATTGACCGAGAGGGATTAATTTTTACTCATGTCCTCCTGTGTGGAGCTAATTTAAACAACTGAAGCAGATTACATGTAGAGTTTTAATATGTTAATTCAATTTCAACATGTTCCAAATATTCTAAACTAGCTGGTACCCGGCGTGCGTTGCTATGCCATTTTAATAAATAAATTGCTTCTCCCTGCGAGTCCTTTCCCATTCGTCCCATTCCCCTTCCTCCCCCGCGTCCCCTTTCCCTCTCGCCTTCCCACTCCCCACTCTACTCCCCCCCTTCCCCCGTCCCGCGAACTCCCCTCCCCCTTCCAGGTTCCCCCCTCCCAGGTTCCCCCCCCTAGGTTCCCCCCATTCCGCGACTCCCAACCCGAGTTCCCCTCCCCCCTCCCGCATTCCAAACATTCATTCCCGGTACATTCAGTTTTCAAACATCTCGCGTGCCATCTATTGCAATTTTTTATACAAATTTAATAATGCCAGAGCTCGCCAGTAGTTTTATACGAGTCGTTTATTGAAGACTATTTCACAATTTATTTATGTTTCAAATAAAGATGAGGTCGTTGATTAGTCATAGGTCTTCATGAAGCCATTTTTATACAGAATTAAAATAAAACATACAATTTAGGAAAGAACCCACTAAGATAAAATAGAACTAATCATATAAACAAAATACTGATATTTTCGGCAATCATACAATTTTATGAACATTAATTTTCATAAACATTCGTCGAAATATAAGATAAAACTTACCCTTCAACGTGAAAACTTTAAAACCACACCGTGTTGCCAATCCCTGCGTTAAAAGGTAGGTATTCGGGTATTTCACCGAATTAAAACGGGGTAAGGCAGAATTTGTACCGGTAACGTTTTAACGAGAGGGCCTACGTGTGTGCTGCACAGGTACTGTATGCTAATCATGCGTGTAAAGTTACACCGCCAAAACAAATACGATACATGAACCCTTGTCGCGGTCACGCGAATATAATCCTTATCATCGGGTCCCTACGGGGAGGTATTTGTATTGTGAATGAATATTTAACTGGGACCGGTTCAGAATAATCATGACTCGAAGAAAATGGGTAAATTCTGTGGTGTATAATGTCGCGATTTTGTAAGAGAATTGTTGAAGTGTTTAAAGTTAGTGAGGTATGGCTTTTTGTTGGGCTTTTCGCTGAGTAGGTACAGTAGAAAAAAAAAATTAAACCATTTTTCGACTAAGCGTAACGAAGTCCTGTTTTAACTAGACCATTTGGCATTTCATCTGTCTTTTTTTTGTTACCTATCGCTTCCGGTTTAAGATGGTATCCATGATATTAAACGTAGAGTTACCAATAAAGATTCTGGAGACCTCGAAGAAAATGATTCCCCTCAGGGTCAATGTCATTTTTGGGGATGTGATGTTGAGGATCTTTCGAGGAAAGGAAGGATATGAAGTTCTGGGAAGGAAAAAGGTATGAGGGGTGGGTAGGAATCCGGGATTCAGTGTCAGGAGTGACAGACATATGAATCCAACCCTCCCACTGCGATGCAAGGCGGTGTTCCGAGAGGGTTTTGCTGGAGTTGGCAAAACGTCGCTCTCAACCAGTCTCTCCCGATCCGGCCTGCCACGCAACTGATGGACAGATGCATACACCACCAAGACCCGTGTTTTATTACATTAGCTCCACACAGGAGGCCCTGAAGAAAATAATTTCCCTCAGGACTACTATCATCTTTGGGGATGCTGCGCGGAGGGTCTTTCGAGGAAACAAAGGAGATGAAGTTCTGGCAAGGAAAAAAGGTATGAGGGATGAGTAGGAATCCGGGGTTCAGTATCTCCAGGAGTGATGGATGTTTCGAAAGAGTCCTGCTAGAGAGGTCAAAAGATCAACCAAGCTCTCCCGATCCGGCCTGCCACGCAACTGACAGATGAATACACCACCAAGACCCGGTCCCCATGAACCCCTGCTACGTCGCCAAACGTAGCGACCACTTGGGACGACCTATGGCAGAGTTGTTGGTTATCCAATAAATGGTTCGGCGGTACCCGTACCCGCCACCCAAATTGTTTATTAATTGAGGAGGTAGGTATTTAAGTACCTACTTTAAAATCCTACAAATATTATAACATCTGGTCTGCGATAGTATGACCTATTTTTTAATTTGTTTCTTTCATAATATTAACGTAATTCTGTTCCTTTTCTGTAAGTCTTATTTTTCTTATTTCTCATCTTGTATGTTTTGTATAATAAGACAGAAGACCATTGGTTTAAAATAAATAAAAACATATATTTGTTTATCTTCGCAGAGAAAAGAAAATCCCCAAAGAGCCAAATGTAGGCGATTGAGAAAATAGGAACGAGGGACGTGAGATGCTCTTTTTTGAACTTTGGAGCATTAACGCATCCAATTTACTTTTATTTTTTTAATGGGATTATAGCATGCCTAATTGGTGTATATTTTGAGGCTGAAGCAAGTGGGGAGGATAAGGAGGGAGATTTAGGATAGTTGGGAAGTTCCAAGCTATTCAGATTTGGTTACCGAACACGGCAAAAGCCATTTCAAGTAACACGTTTCGATTCTAAATGGTGGTCTTTGGAACGTGCTGCAAATGAACTGAACATTGTTATATAATATCAACGTGAAAAAAAACTTACGTACTCCGGATTCGAACCTGGGACATCTAGATTTGTAGTTGAGAATCTTAACCGCTTAACTTTAGAGGCACATGTTTAATTTCTTCTATGTTGAAACTCGGCCAAAGCCCATTTGTTACTATTAGTAATGTATAATTAAAACAATATGCCAACTTAAACATGTTTTTTTAACTTCTTCAAATTTTGCAAATTCACTTTGTGGCACCATTTTATTAATGAAATAATTAAAAACACTTTGTTTTTACCACGATAATCTTTATTTAAAAAATCAACATGTTCGAGAACGATGTTCTCTTCATCAAGACATTATATGTTCTAAAAACTAAATTATCAAGTATAGAAAAACAGGCGTGGTTAAAAATGAAAGAAATTGGGAGGGGGGGGGGGGAGAGAGGTGGAAAGGGGTTGAAAATTTAGTTTTAAGTACATATAATTTCCTGACGAAGAGAACATCGTTCTCGAAACATGTTGATTTTTTAAATAAAGATTATCGTGGTAAAAACAAAGTGTTTTTAATTATTTCATGTTTTTTTTACATTAGCTGCACACGGGAGGCCTAAGGAAAATAATTCCACTCAGGGCCTATTTCATCTTTGCGGATGCTGTGTGGAGGGTCATTTTAGGGGAAGGGGGGAGAGGAAATTCTGGGAAGTAAAATAGTATGAGGGACGGGTAGGAATTTAGGGGTCAGTGCGTCCACGAGTGACGAACTAATGAATCCATCCTTTCCACTGCGATGCAAGTCAATGTTCCGAGAGAGTCCTGCTGGAGAGATCTCGTAATCCATCATTGTACGTTGTTATTTGCATACTTTTGAACGTCGCTATAACTTTGTGGATATCTCAATCTCATCATTATCAAAAAACTAAAAATATTATCTTACAGCCCAATCATGGATATGTTCCCCTACCCACCCACTCTTCATTAATACCTAGCAACGCCTCCACCCCTACCACAATCCTTAGTAATAATACATTGTTTCCACCCACTATTTTGTAATTGTCAAATCAGTATACGTTTGCCCTGAGGAAGGAACGGTCGTTCGAAAACCGGTCGGCTTTAAACAAATAAACAAGTGGTTCAAACAAAGTAACATTAACTAAAACTAACTAACTAACCATCACGCCGTTTCCCCGCAGGGGTAGGCAGAGAGAACGGACCGCCAAACATCCCGGTCTTGGCACACATTCCTTGCCTCGTTTACATTCATACAACGTCTCATACATTCTCTTCTATTATTCTGATTCTTGACATGGCCCGACTCAAGTATCTGATTCACTTGGTCGTGCCATGTCTTTCTTGGGCGTCCTCGACTTTTTCTACCGTTCACATTTGCGTCATATATTCTCCTTTCCTCGTTCATTCGCCATTCGCTCTACATGCCCAAACCATCGAAGCGTTAATTTCTTGATCTTACTCATCACGCTTACATCAGCCTTGCATTCTTTGCGGATTTCCACATTTCTCACACGATCATACATGGTTTTACCGCACATACGCCTCAGGGATCTCATTTCTACAGCGTTCAGTCTACTTTCATCCTTCCTCTGCCAGTTCCATGCCTCACTGCCATACATCAGGGTAGGTACCAGTACTCCATTATTTCATTTATCTTTGTTATTTGCGTTTAATTTATTTCAGAAAATATATATTATTCAACAAACGCGAAAGGTAACCGCATTCGGTAGACTTCGTGCTCTGAACAAATTCGAGCCAACCACAATAAAACCCGTTCAAGGCAGACGGCTAAAACAAATTTTCACCCTAAACGGGATTCAGAAAGCTTTCTCAAACTACCACCAAAAGCGTAACATGGGAAGCTCCAAGTTCAAAGGGTGTTTAAGTCTGTCTAATTTTGAGAAACCCATAAACTCTTTCAAGTTTACTTTTTCCCAGAAAACAGAATCCTGACTCTTTACTCTATTTTATATCCTTCTGAATCTTTTAAATCAAGCTTTCTCTGGCTTCCTTTTCCTTGATCTTTTTTCCACGTGTATCTCTTTTCCTATCCTTTTATTTTAGTTTTCTACCGCTCTAGCTCCAGCGAAAGAGGAAAAAAGTTTTTTAATTAAGCAACTCGGAGGACTTATATAAAATATTCGATTGGTTTCTGTTTATATTTAATTGGTTAACAGGGAACGATCTGTCGGGTTTAAGTACTTTCTCGAACTCAGTTTCTATTTCGCAATAAATTCAGTACTGCTTTAATGGGGGGTATAATTGAATATAGATTACAACTTTCCTTGGAATGCAAAAACATTAATTCAGTTCATTTTAAGTACCTGAAGGCATTAAGAAGAATTATTTACTCTCGTCCAGACCGTCGCCCAGTGGCAGGGCGGGCCCCTATAATAATAATAATAACATTATATTTATATAGCGCAGTTTTGTGACATTTCACTTCAAGTGCACCAAACTATAATAAATTTAAAAATAATCCTATAGTGCTCCTTATAATATTGAGAAAATAATAAAAGAATATACAGTATTTACAAAATAATGACAGAAGAATAAAATTAACTAAAGAATATACAGTATTTACAAAACAATGACAGAAGAACAAAATTAACAAAGATAGTGCTGTTATAGCACACACGGGACAATAATAATAATAGACAATAGCGGTGCTATTGTAAAACAGGACAAAACAAGATAAAAATACAATTATTTGAGGAAACCGAAACCAAACAATTACGGGAAGCTTGAGAACATGGCTTATTATAATTACGTATATTGAAAAGATGTTAGGATTCATGAATGGTATGATTTTTTAAATAATTTTGTTTTTAAAGCCCGTTTAAATTCAGCCAAATTCTGGATATTAGTAAGAGTTGAGGGAAGTTTATTGCAAATGAGAGGGCCCGTTACATGAAAAGAGCGATCATAGTAAACAGCTAGATTTGACCTAGAAAGTTCTATTAGACGATTAGTAATATCTAGATCTGCTGACCTTAGATGGATGGAGAAAAGTGCTAAATGTATTATTAATTTTCAATTTGGGAGGCGCTTATGGGAACCATTTATTGGATAACCAACGCCTCTGCCACAGGTCACCCCAAGTGGATCGCTACATTTGGTGACTTAGCCGGGGTGCCAGATTCATGGGGAGAGTTTTGTCCGGTTCTTGGGGGCGGATGCGTCTGCCCACCAGCTGCATGGCAGACCGGATCGGTAGAGAATGGTAGACGGATTCCCTTTGATTTCTCCAGAAGTACTCTCTCGGAACATCGTCTTGCACCGCAGTGGGAGGGATGGATTCATACTTCCAGCACTCCTGGACACACTGATCCCCAGATTCCTACCCAACCTCAATTAACATTTTCCTTTCCAAAGCTGTCCTTCAATTCCTAAAAAGACCCTCCACACCATGACATTACCAAATACAACATAGGCCCATATGTGGAATTAATGTAAAAAAATAATAAACATATAGGTTATTTGGTGTCCGGACAACTCAGAAAGAAACCAACTCAGAAGCACCTCAGAAAGGTTATTAAGAGTGATGATAAAAAAATATTTAAAAAATTGGTGAAATAGGTTAAGTTAGGTTGAGATTACCGGCAATTTTAAAAGAATTTTTTCATAGCTTTTAATGATCTTTGTGAGGTGTTTCTGAATTGGTTTCATTCTGAGTTGGCATGGAACCAGGTTATTTACCTTGGTGTTTATGAATGTAAAAATTATATATTTTTGTTATTATTCATATGCATTTTTTATATGCATATTGTATCCTGTATATGTATTTATTTACATATTTTCTTTCATTTGGTAGTAGTGCGCCCCTGTTCTGTTTAGCTGTATACTTTTTCTATAAATATTAGACACCTTACTCGTAGATTCTTACGCCCCGGTTATTATTGGTATAGTTAAGCTGGGTTAACGCCGGTTAAGCCCAGACACATAAGCCGTGGTAATAAGTCAAGTGTGTCACTATTCTTACCTTACTCGCCGCGTAAAATTTATACCGCGTTTTACTTACTTTTACCTATCTATATAATTATTTTAGTTTGTTTGTCCATAAATTGGACATGTAGAGCGCACGGTCAGATAAAAGATTATAATATAATAGTATATTATAATCGTATGAATAAGAATGAAGGGCGCCTCTGGAAGTCAGGTATGTCAAATTTATTTATTTATTTGTAAGAAACAAACAGCTTTCACATAATTACAGTGATAATATACAATATAAAGTGAACTCAAGTCAAGCCACAGAAGTTTCTTATGCTAAAGTTAATTGGCAAAGAAGTTTTATTAGAAGTTTCAAATACTCGAGTCGGGATATATACATTTGCGTGAATTACCTCTGAAAAGTTCCAGCTGCTCCCCACTGACCGGAACCAGTGTGACTATAGCTTCCCTATGGAGTACCTAAGTGTTGAGTGGGTAATGGAAGGAGATGGGAAAGATGAAGGTGGTAGTGTGCCTGGCTATTCGAAAAAAGACATTTCAAACACATTCCGATTCTGAATTGTGGTTTTTCACCTGGGCGAAGCTGGAAGTTTCTGTGTCAGGAACATAATATAAACCGGTCAGTGGCTGAGTTGGCATCGCGTTTGGGTTCCGCCCAGGCGTCCCGTGTTCGATTTCTCAGCTTGCTACGTAAATATTATTCGATTTTTTATAAGAAAAACTCTCTTCTTATAACTTTTGAAAGTTATTTCCATCAATGTAATATATCATTGAAGAAGAAGACAACAATAATAATCTGAACGAAAATATGAAACAGAACAAGACACAAAAAAAAAGAAAAAGACAATGGACGGAACTGGGACTCTAACCCAGACCTCTCGTCTAACCGGGACGCACGCTTTAACCAATTTCGCTATTGCCACCTTCTGTCAAACCGTCATCTTTGTCAATCTCATATTTCAAATTTTAGAATTAATAATATTATCATTAACTAATTCTTTTTCCATTTTACTGGCAACCACCCTTTTTACTGGAAACAATCATTCTTAGAATTGGTTTGTAACCTGGATAGCGTCTCAGATAAATATATCCGAATTTATTCATATGGAACCATTGAGTTTTTATATAAGTCCAAATGAAACTTAATTTTTTTACAAGAAAAAAACTCTCTTTTTATAATCTTTGAAGGTTATTCCCATCAATGTAATGTTGTGTATAAGAACTATATCTAGAAATATGGGCACAGTAATAATTAATAATATATTCAAAATCCAACCTCAAACATTAACATATCAATCAGAATGAATTGGTTCATTTGGAATTAAGCAAATACTGTCGGCCGCAGTTGATTTGAATATTTGATAACATTATTATGATAAGCTGCCAACTTATCGAATATTTCCAATCTTGTTTCGTTGGAACATCACTTATTGAACGAGAGTAACACTCCTACGTAAAAAAACGAGTGTGCTTTAGACCACACGACTGAAGTAAAATTACAAGACAAACTTCGCCCAATGAACCCAGGTATCCCTGCTAAGTTACCAAACGAAGCGAACGGGGTGACCTATGACCTAGGGGTGACATAAGACATTGGGGTGAAATATGACCATGGGGTGACCTACGACCCTGGGGTGACCTACGACCTTGGGGTGACCTACGACCTTGGGGTGACCTACGACCTTGGGGTGACCTACGACTTTGGGGTGACCTACGACCTTGGGGTGACCTACAACCTTGGGGTGACCATCCTTATCCTTATCCTTATCACTCTCAAGGCAAGCGGACGTAAAGGCCCGACCGTTCGCCTAGCAATCAATCACCGTTCGCACCGATTACCGTTCGCATGACATTTTTCGTAACAATCACCACTTTTCGTAACGCATTCACCAGCTTACCGCCCAAGTCAGGCGTGCGTAGAGAAGTTTTACTTCAAAAATGTTGTGACACAGAAAAAACAAGTCATCTTTTAAAATTTAGAATCCTAACTACCTTGAAATATGACGGATTTTGCGTTTGATCTCGAGTTAACGCGGGTACATGTAAAGTCCCTTGGGTTCCATTCACAACTGATTGTTGTATATTCCAGAAAGAAAAAGCTTTCGAAAATTAATGAAGCTCACCACCATTCGAGAGGTTTTGCTGTGATTTATTTATAAATAAGGGAATGGTGTAGACATGATCATTTTTTGTGTATTTTCAGTGTACCCCAAAGTTGGGATATCCATTGGAAAAACCTACGTAACCTAATAGGCGTAAAACTGTGATTTGTATACCCGGTCACTTGTATTATAATAATATTACAATTAAGGTGGCAGAACCATTCAACCAACACCCCTGCCTAGGTCACTCGAAGTGGTTCGCTACGTTTGCTGACTTAGCAGGGGTGCCGGGTTTATTGGGCGAGGTTTATCCTGATTATGGAGGCAAATATGTCTTCGTTGGCAGGCCGGATCCGGAGGGGCCGGTAGAGGAAGACCCCCTGACCCCAGCCTGACTACCGATCCATCACGTTGCGCCTCAGGGAGGAATGGATTAGTGCATCCGTCACTTCTGGACTCACTAACCCCCATGTTCCTACCAACCCTCGTACCGTTGCCTTCCCAGAACTTCTTTTCTTTCCTTTCCATAAAAAGACTCTGCACTCAGCATCCCTAAAGCTGACATAGGCTCCGAGGAAAATTATTTACTTTCTCCTTTTCTTAAAAATAATTTTAAAACACCGTGAAAGAAAAGTAACTCATCCTTTCGCAGATTATTGACTTAGAAATAACGAGGAAATACCTTCTATTACCGTCTATATCTTCCCGTACCTACATCCAGGTAACTCACTAAGATCGTTTTTGCACCCGAATTTTTAAATTGTAATATTATCTACAAACTTCTTCTGGCTCTAATCTTATTGTAAATATGTAAGTCACTAGTTTTAGGTCAGCATTTATATGTCTTAGTCGTCATAAGTCACAAGCTATAAGTCTTAGATGTAAGTCACAAGTTATAATTGTAAATCTTAGTTGTAAGTTGTAAGCATAAGTCACTAGCTATAAGTCCGAGAATGCTAAATGCAATGCTAATTGTACAAGTAAACGGCCAAATGCATAGAAATTTCGTTTAAATTTTAAATTTCGATTGTTTATTTTTACAATTAGCATTGCATTTAGCATTCTCGGTAAATTAAGAAACCCTCCCTAAGTCACTAGTTATGATTGTAAATCTTAGTTGTAAGCTAGTAATATTAATTCTTTTCTATATTTATTTGTACAGCGCCCTTGAGGTGATTTTTCACAAAAACAGCACTATATAAAATGTAAATTTGTAAGCAGTATGTTCCCTACCTAAGGTCCAAATCAAACTTATCATCACTAACACAATAGAAACCCTTCAAAATTAACTGAGCCACATTTCCTGAAAAACATCTTTGACGAAAAGGAAAGATAGAGTGAAAAACAAAATTGAGGACGGCCGTGTTCAGTGTTCATGTCTACAAATTTGATGAATTGGACGGAAATCGATTCTCCCTCAGCACTAGTCCGTACTGCAAAAGAACGTGATGGCTTTAAAAAACATTACTTTCCTGACTTCCTCTAAGAGTTTAAAAAAATGTTAAAATATTAATGTGAATTGCAAAATTAATACCCGAGTGGAAAATGTCTTGAGAAAATTTCTATCATAAAATATATCAGAGGCTGGGTGGATTAAAACAACCACTTTGTTGTCTGAAAAAGAAAGCAAACAACGGCTATACATGTTGTTCTACATAAGATCAAACAAATTGAGTTCGAAAATGCATTAAAAGTGAGTATGCCTTTTAGATGGAGAGTTGGTTTTTGTTTGCGTACATCGTGAAGTAAAGGGTCTTCTTTGCATTGTAACCCAAGACGATATTTTAGTAGTATAAAGTTGTTGAATGGTTTATCGGTAAACATTTCATTAAGTTGTATGTCTTATTATGGCTGTGTCAAATTACAGACAAATGGGTTGTTGGTTGAATTAAAATTATGTGATGACAAGTTTATTTATACTTATATGTTGTATATTATCGGACCCAAAGTTCGGGGGTTCCAAAATTGGGTGTCATTGGAAGGTGTTCAAAATATGGAAGAGATAGATTAATAGATTAATAATTAGTAGATTAAATAATTAATAGATTCTGGAATGTGAACCGGGAGCGGTTTGCCACTTCATGTAATCAAGATTCTTTGAAGAATCTAATTTATTTTATTTATTTATTTGGAACATTTACAGTGTATTAACATAAAAAATTCATTAGATTAGCATTGTAAAAAGTGTAGATGTTAATAGTCCACTTAAAAATGTTCACGGAATGCACAGTTTAATAGTTGTTTTTCGCTATGTATACATAGAAGTTAACAGAAATTAGAAATAGCAAAATATAAACAGAGGTATAAAAAGAGATATCAAAAAGAGTGATGATAAAATATAGAGATGACAAAGATAAAAAAGATCGATATATGATGTAAAAAAGAGTTTTCTGTTTTTTACATTTGTTTTTATAAAAAAGGTAAAGTACAAATAGAGTAAGAAACAGCCATTCACATTCAAGTTCAAGATCAAATATAAGTATTTTTAATTATTTGTTAGGTTAGTCTATTGTTAATTTGCTTTTTAAAGTAAGCGAGACTATTTGCATAGATGTCTATATGGTTACATTCAATGGAATTATACAGACGACACATTCGAGACAGTGGATTGAAGTATGCAATATTGTTTTTTATATAATTCAAGATGAAATCTGTTCTGACTCCTTAAGTTACGTTTATTGGGGACCTTAATAAGAATATTGCTCAGACAATGAGTTGTTTCAAGCTTATCATGAATGATTTTGTATAGACTCATAAAGTCAGCAACTTTTCTTCTTTTTTCCAAAGTTGTAAACTTAAAATATTGGAGTCGTTCCTCGTAAGATTGGAGTAAGGTATTGAGTCCAAGATTAAATTAAATTAAATCTCAGAATTTTTTTTTGCACAGATTCAATAGTTTTTTAATATTTTAAGTAGTGTGGGTTCCAGATAACACCACCATATACCAATTTGCTTCTGACCAATGAGTTGTATAGGGCTATAATGGATTGGGGTTTTTTTAAATGATTTCGATATTCTATGTATAAATTCCATTATTTCCACTGACGTGTACATCAAATTAAAATTTTGAATCAAGGGTGATCCTAAATCTCTGATGGTGGTAACTGCATTTAATCGAACATTATTAATGGAATATGCATAATCCTTTTGTATTCTGCTACGGGTGAAAGTCATAATATAACATTTTTCAATATTTAGAATACATTAGTTATGTAGTGTGAAAAGGTCTTCTTGAAGCATAACTTGGTCAGAAACATTGGAAATTTTACGGTAAATCTTTAGATCATCAGCAAATAAAACATAATCACAGCGTAACATGGGGCCAAGGTCATTAATGAAGATTAAAAAGAGCAGAGGGCCAAGATCGGATCCTTGGGGTACACCTGAGGTTACAATTATGGGAGGTGACTCATACCCATTTATAAGTACGAGCTGTGTTCTGTTTTCCAAATTAGATTTAAGCCATCTAAATAGATCACCGTGAATACCTATACGATCAAGCTTCTGTGGTAAAATAGAATGATTTACTTTATCAAATGCCTTTTGAAAATCTGTGTAAATAGCATCTACTTGAGTTCTTTCATTAAATGCATTGCAAACGTAATCACAGAAATCGAGAAGATTGGAATTTGTGGATCTGTTAGGTAGAAATCCATGTTGATTGATACATAATTGTGATTTAAAGTGTGTGAATATGGAACTATAAATTATAGATTCAAAGGCTTTTGCAAAACATGATAATATACTAATTGGTCGATAATTTTTCACAAAAGATTGATCGCCAGATTTATGTATTGGAACAATATGTGCATTTTTCCACAAATCTGGGAAAGTTCCCGTAGATAATGATTCGTTAAATATAATGAACATCTTACAAACAAAGGAGGTATTTTATCTGGTCCTGGACCTTTTTGTGTATCAATAATAATAATATTTATTCATTTTACAAATAAAATAAATAAATCCAGGGGCGGCTACTCCATGTTAAAACATTATTTTTTGCACTTATTTATGTGTTGGAGAAAAGTTTGTGGAGATCAAAGTGAGATGTTGAAATTATTAACTTATTCGGAATGTTTGGGGTTCAAATATTATTGCAAGAAGGTAAACATCGATAACATTGATTCCAATAATTAGCGCTCTAAAACCATGAATACAATCCCCAAAAAAAGATTCCCGTCCGTTTAAAAAAAACCGGAGTGTGCTATTCACATGCGGTAGAAGAAAAAACCTTCAGAAAACCAAAATAAACAAGAGTGGGGAGACTACGAAGCTCTTTTTTTATCAATGTGAAGGATGATTTTTTCTATATTTTTGTCGTCGAATTCCAGTTCATCTTTTCCTATACATTTGGTCATCTTTGTGTTTTCTTCCTCGGTATTGTTAGATGTCTCTTCTTTTTGTGTTTTCTTTAGCCTGTTCATTTTGGATTGGTTTGAAGATTGGATATTGATTTTACAAAAATAAAAATATATTGTTTTAAGTTCAGAACCTCGTCGACCACATGACTTATGGGTACCTCAAAATGTTTGGTTTCATCTTTCTATAACTCCAGTTTTGGAGTTACGGCATTAACTCACAAACGCATGCACAAACACTCTTGTTAATTATTAAGAATACGGATGGTGGAAAAAGCAAGTAAGCAACTTATTTCGTAATACAAATAGGAGCCGATTTATATTATTTCCAAGCAAATACGGGCGCTTTTTCGGCACAAGACTCCGTGGCAGGGTAAACAGTAATTAAGTGAAAATAGTCGCGGAACATCTTAAATCTCAACTTGAAATTTGAAAAAAATCGCCCCCGGCCTGTGATGAAAGAGCATTAAAGCCTTTTACGTAATCTGCTACCAGGGATAAAGCAAAAGTATCAAATAAATGGTTTAATTTATATGGAAGCGATGAGCCAGGAAATGAACCCGAAACATTTTGCTTTCAAGATAATCGGTAACCAATCTCCATTATCGAGAGATAAGGCTTTCGACTAGCAATCCAGGTTCAAAACCCGGAGAGAGCAAATAAACTTTGTTTATTAATTTGTATTAACCTTTAAAATGATAAAAGATATATTAGCGGCACGTTTAAGAGTGAAAGATCTTTAGCTCTTATGTAAGACGACCATTCAGAATTGAAACTTTGCTTAAAACGTTGATTGAGTGTTGATTGAGGAACAGCAATTCATTTTTCGGAGTCTACGGGAAGGTAAGTTGAACTGGATGAGTTGTAACAAAGCAGGTGTATCAGTAATACTGTTGATAATTTTAAATATGCAAATTAGATCAGAGTCCTTTCTACGTTTTTCTAAAGAAGAAATGTTTAAAATGTGTTCAATTTCATCATATGAGTACTCGCCTCTTTCAAGACCCAACCTCCAAGCAATTCCTCTTAGAAAACGATCTTGTACGGATTCCATGTGACAAATTTAATGTGGACAGCATAAAAAGGAGACCAAATGACACTAGCATATGAGGTATAGATATGAAAATAGAGTTGAAAAGTAGCATAGGTGAGGGATAGATATGAAAATAGAGTTGAAAACAGCGATCGCTTAAAGCGAAAAATTTTGACTTTGGTCTCTAATTGGAATCGGGCTGAAAAAAGATGTCTTGTATTGTGGCCTTTAGTCGTGTTTGGTAGTTTGGTGACCATATCTCAATAACTTGGTACTTCCCCACCTTCATCACCCCCATCTTTCTCTCCTCTCCACTACCTTCCGCCTCACAATATACCCCAATTTGAGATGCCATAGTCTCACTGGCTCCAGACGATTGGGAGCAGTTGAGATTCTTTTAATAAATAAAACTATAAACTGCTCTCAATATAAACGATAAACGAACTGCTCTCACAAACGAGCAACATAGTCTTCTCACAATTTTCTAACAGCAAGATGGATGGAATTTTAAAGTAAATCGGCTTGTCAAAATAAATTCATAAATAAAAATTATGCTAAATCCACCTAGTCAATTTGTAGGTGAAAACTAGACAAGAGTCCCAACTGTCTGGAGCTGGTGGCACTAAATCATCACTGTTAGAGGTACGTTGTATGGAAGAAGGGAGCGGATAAGGGAAGAAGATGTAAAAGAGGAAAGTTGGGAAATATCTGTTCACCAATCAAAACCATTTCAAACAAGGTTTCGATTCTGAATGGTGGTCTTTCACCAGGGATATGGTGAAAATATCTAAATCTCTCTTCTGCTCTGCATGTCTAATAAGTAGTGTCCGACCGAAACAGGACTTTCTACCGAAATCGAACTTTCTACTTTCTACCGAAACCGAATTTTCGGTACCTGTCTCAGTTTCGGCCGAAACTGAAATCGAAACTTTTTTAGACGTGTGAAAAATATATTGTTTACTGAAATTTGGCTTATTTTTTACACTTTTACAAACATTTAACATGTGTCAAATTAAATAATAATAAAAAATTGAAGTATGTGAAAAAAATTAACAAACATGTTAACTAACTACTTCTTGGAAAATTTGTCAATAATCAATACGTTACCTGGTTAATTCGGTAAATCATAGTATAATAATATATGCCACCAGGTTACTTTTTCTATTTTTTTGTTTGTTATGTAATTATGTACATTTCTTGGAATAATATGAAACTAAACCTGTCAATTTGTCTGTCCTGGAACGGGAAACTTTCCTAGTTGGACAGGCAAAGCTTCCTAATATGTTATTTGTACTTTCTTTTGTATAATAAATAAATAAATAAAATATTCATTGTAAAAGAAGAACCTCATTAATTGAGTATTTTAATTTAAATTGCGTTTACAATCGCAACATTCTTAAGACTAAATTTACCATTTATTGAGGTCTTTTGCAGAGTTTCGGTGCGGCCGAAGATTTGGCAGAAAATCTGCTGAAACCGAAACTGACGCCGAAACTAGATTGTTTTGCCGAAACTTGCCGAAACCGAAACCGAACTTCGGTCGGTCACTACTAATAAGATCTAATTTTGTGATTTTCACGTGAGTTCGCGTTTGTAATGTGTAAACGTTAATTGTAAACAGATAGATCTGTTTATTCTGCAAATGAGAACAAAATGGAGATGAGAAAAGTCAAATATTTATTCTCTAATGCAATTCGTATTTATTTAATATCTGCATATTTGAATTATTTCACCGCATCCTATACCCCAACATATTTAAAGCCGGGGGATGTTTACTTGAATTAAGTATCGCAAATAGCAGTTTTAGTTAGGGCATACATAGGTGAAGGAATGTGGACTTTGTATTGCAAAGAAGGTCGGGACTTTGATTTTGCAAACGCAAGATTGGGTGTTTTGCCACTCCGATCTCCTGATCGATACTGTAGGGTCCTGATAATCCTACCTAAAAGGGATTGCTGGAGGGTCGGATAAACGAGAATGACGATAAATCTACTGTAAACAATCAATTTTATAAATCTACACATCATCATCAACAATCTAAATTCTAAGTCTAAGGATATATGCCGTTATCCGCACAATGCTCTCAACCTGCTCTGATCCTTAGCAAACCGTCTCCAGTTCACAGGTTTTCCCATCCTTCTGCAATCTTCTTTAAACTTTCTAACAATTTCCAGGATACGTGAGTTTTTTAAAACAAATTTTATAGTGATACCTCACTAGAGTCTCAGCTGCTCCCGTCTGGAGCCAGCGAGACTATGGCATCCCCAATTTGGGAATGTTGTGAGGCTGAAGGTAGTGGGGAGGGGAAGGAGATAGGGAAGAGGAAAGTGGGGAAGTCCCTGGCTATTCAGATCTGGTCACCAAACACGGCTAATGCCATTTCAAGTAACGTTTCAATTCTGAATGGTGGTCTTACACCAGGGCGATACTGAGAGTATCTTCCACTCTGGAACGTGCCATAAATAAACTATATATTATTATTATTTTTTTAAATTAATAAATTGTGAAATAACACAAATTAATCAAATAAAATTTATTTGCCACGCCGGGATTGAACTACGCCGGCCGCCTAGGATTGGTCGCCCAAATTAGTTCGCTACGTTTGGTGATTTAGCAAGGGTGTCCAGGCTCATGGGGTGAGATTTGTCCAGGCGTTGGCGATGGATTCATCTGTCCACCGACTGCATAGCGGGTCGGATCGAAAGAGGTTGGTTAAGAGAGACCCTGTGACCTTTCTCGACTATCGCCCTGCACCACAATGGAACGGATGGATTCACACGTTCGTTACTCCTGAACAAATTCCTACCCACCCTTTTTACCTTTTGCCTTCTCTGAACTTCTTCTCTTTCATATTCTGATAATGGCCCTCCCCACAGCATCTCCAAAATTGACATAGGACGTGGCGGAATATATTATCCGTAGTGGAGTTAATTTAAAAAAAAAATCAGATATTCGTCCTCTCATAATATATACACTTCCGTTTTAATGGCACTTAATATTAACCGATTCATGTATTTCATTTCTTCGTACCATGTCTGTATTCCATGGATGCCACCGAATTCTTTATTAAATATCTATCGCCTCAAGTATTGTCCTTAAACCCGCTTTTTCAATATTCTACTCCTCCACATGTCTATCCAAACTTTCCGATGGTTTTTGCACATTTATACACACACTTTCGCCAATTTAACACATTTTTAGGCTTTAATCTATTTCACTTGTTAATATGAAACAAGACGAGCCAAGAAGAGACCAGAAGAGACTAGAAGAGATAAGAATAGACAAGAAGGATCGGGAAGATGAAAGATGCAAGAAAAGGCAAGAAGATGCAATAAGAGGCAAAAAGATGCAAGAAAAAGCAAGAAGAGCCAAGTAAAGCCGCGAAGAGCTAAAAATAGCTGTAAAGAGATGAAAAAGATAAAAGATGAGCCAAGGAGAAACGAGAAAAAGCAAGAAGAGCCAAGAAGAGAGGAGACGAGACAAGAAGATTAAAGAACAGACGAGAAGATTCGAGAAGAGGTAAAAAGAGACAAGACGAGCCAAGGAGTGTCGAGAAATCCAAGAATATACAAGAAGAGACTATTATATCATACAAGAGAGAAAAGAAGAGCCGATAAGAGACGAGAAGATCCTATAAGAGGCAAGAAGAAACAAGTAGAACAAAGAAAGGACGACAAGAACCAAGAATATGCAAGAAGATGCAATAAAAGCCAAGAAGAGAAAATAAAAGACAAGAAGTAGCAAGAAGAGCCAAACAGAGACCAGAAGAGACAAGAAAAATCAAGAAGAGGCAAGAAGAGCCAAGGAAAGGCGAGCAGATCCAAGAAGAATCAAGAAGAACCAAGAAGATACAATAAGAACCCAGAAGAAATAAGAAGAACCGAGAAGAGACGATAAGGTCCAAGAAGAGGCACGAGAAAAAATGCTGTTCAGTTGTTCACTGACAAGAACGACATTTTTCTATTAACGAATCATCAGAAATATCGAATAATCGAGACCCTATAGTAATTTATCGTTAAAAACAAGTTAGTTCCTATTTGGATAGAAGTGCAACCCACTCCAAGATGTTTTATTTAAAAAAAATTGGATACATTAGAAATGCTTAAAATCAACAAAAATTATTAAGTTTTTTAAAGAAATGTAATTATTTCGAATGTATATTTATAATGTTAAATCTATACAAACGTTCAAAGAGCAGATCTAGAACTCGATTAAATAATTCAATAATGTTGGGATGGTTCAACTCGGTTTTTCTCAGTAAGAGGCTAGGCCAAACACCCTCGGGGTCTATAGAAAAGTTCAAAGGCTCCATCGCTAATTAAAAGATCACTGATACCATAAAAATGTTATCATTTGATTTCAAAGTAGTAGGTTCTTATCTCAAGGTTTTCAAAATATCTAAAAAATACTTACTCTTGGTAAAAGGAAGGAAATTGGAAAGAAATATCACTTACTTTAAATTGAAGCTTTTTTTGTAAAGTAAATATTTTTTTCTTCTTTATTCATTGAACTGTTAATTGAATAATTTGAGAATTTCTACAATCATACTAGGCACATACCCGTATTGTGATGGTCGATAAGTAGAAATAGAGAGTAAATCGTGTTACTAAATTTATCATACTTATTAAATTAAAATTTAAATATCCTCTGAAATCATGACATTTGGAGGTACTCATATCCCTACCTATTTAAATATAAACCATTTATTTAATGTAATATAATTATTTTTTTTTTCAAATAAGAATTCCAAATTTGTCCAAAGAGAGGTGACTATTGACTATCTCAATGACAATTCTTTTTTCAAACATGCAGGTAGGCAGGTAGGCACCATAATATTGAGAAAATTCGAATAAGAGAGTTCAACTAAACACAACGAATCTTTACTGATCCATTGAAACTGCCACATCTTGAAACGGAACGTACTAACCAATTTACAGACAAACGTACGCAAAACGTTCGAATTAAATCAGAACGTCGCTATGCACAGTAAATTAAAAGAACCAATAAGAATTTGTGGAAAAAAATATCTTGTTACATTTTCTGAAAATTTTCTAAATTAGACGTATCTGTTCAAATAAACAAAAGGTTATTTAAATAACTTCTCATTTGACCTTTACAAGAGAAGGTACATTTCATTAAATGGTGGGTGCAGGTACAAATAAAGTAGGTGTTATCATTAAGTTATAAAGTTTTACGGAAGGAAGGAAAGAAAAGGGCAGGTTTTTCTCGAGAAATTATAAAAGAACAATAAGAAAATGTAATAAAATAAACCTTTTCAAGGGAATCAATAATTGCCCTCTTGCATCACATTTTTTTTCCGGTTTAAGCAAATACTCTAAAGCAGGGTTTCCCAACCTTTATTTCGCCGGGCCTCCCTGAACAAAAAACAAAATTTTCATGCCCCCCTTAATTAAGAGTCAACAAAAATAAGAAACACATTTTTTTATATTAACTAAATCATTTAGTTGAATTTCAAATAAGGGAACGTACCCATACTGCGTGACCTGTTCGGGGGGGTCTTCAGAATACCACGCTTGGTACAAATGAGCGGCGGCGTCCTTAGGTTTTTAGTCACCGGGGAGGGGGGGGGGGGGGGTAAAAATTGCAAAAAGTTGGACACGTAGTATGGGTACGTTCCCTAAGTTAAATGCAGATTCAATATATTTATTTAATACAAGAGTAGGTACACTTTTAATCATTAATTACTGTTACATTTACATTTCTTAGTTTTCTTTTAATTATACATTATTGTATTATTATTTTTTAATTTATTTAAATTATATTTTTATAATTAGACTTTCAAAGCTATTTTAGAACAAATAAATAAAAAAATTTAAAGTACTAATGAGATTTTCGTTATTTGTTTTTGGGGTTTAATGCCGTGTTGCGCTACCTCCTTCTTTAGCCAACGTTTCGGACAGCGTTGCAGTATCCATCATCAGGGCAGATCCGGTAGATGTGTAACGGCGTAACACCCCAAAAATAAGTAACGAAAATACTTTTGGCCGTGAAAATCTTAAAACGTATCCTACTAATGAGATACTTGAGTTGGAATGCTCCGTACCAGTTGGTCGATTCTGGGTTCAGCCTTTGCTAGAGCTATGGTATGGAAATGCAAACGTACCTATGAAACGTACCTACGCCCCCCCCCCTGATATTTCTCTATGCCCCCCTGGTTGGGAAGTCCTGCTCTAAAGAGTTTTCGTATTTTTTTTTATCGTATTTTTGAAATCCCGGCAATTCTTAGAAAATTTCAATCCGAAAAATCAGACCATTTTTTTACAAACCGGAAAGACGGGACATAATTTTATGGGTGCGAAAAAACGATAATTACATAGCTGAAAATCATTTTTTAAAAAAGAACGTTTTCCACACGAATGGCACAGGAGAATAACGAGGCATACCAAAAATATTACATCTCATAAATATTTTTTTCCTTGATCCGTCATACTGATCATAAATCGTTGTAATGTTCAACGTCTATAAATGACTAAATCCAATGTAATGTACTTGTAAATTATAATAATAATAATCAATGACGTATTTGAACAACATATTCTTTGACCTTAACAATCACAGATTCATTTCACCGTTGTAAGATGATGTACGTAATAAATAACGATGTAATGAGCGTAACAAATAAATAACGAAATGTATATAATAAATAACGATGAAATGTATGTCATTGTGAAGGTCAAAGAATATGTTGTTCAAATAAGTAATTTTTTTTATATAAGAATAGAATATCTTAAATTTTTCTCTAAATACAATTGTTGATAATATGAGTAATAAAATACGTCTAATGTTAACGAATGAAACTATGTACACAATACTCGCACGTACATTATATATTGTATATTGTCATTATGTATTGCACGTATATTGTCTCGCACCGTAATGGGGGAGAAGGATTCATACGTCCGTCACTCCACACAAACCCCCAGATTACTACCTAATCCTCCTCATACCTTTTTTCCCAGAACTTCCTCTACACAGCATCCCCATGTTGACATTGGCCACCAGGGAAATGAATTTCCTCAGGGCCTCCTGTGTAAATGTAAAAAAAGATAAAGATATATAGAAGCTAAAAAAAAAGTATTTCAAGTTTAGTGTAATATTCCTCTGCGGTTGAGGAAAGGGGAGATCGCTGGTTCGAATCCCGGCAAGCGCAAGTATATTTTATTTATTTAAATTGTTTTATTTCACATTAAAATGAAATATTAGTTGTTTAAAATGATTTCAGCGGTGTTTGGTGACCAGATCTTGCCCATCTATTTCTTCTTCATCAAATACCTTCAGCCTCAAAATATACCCCAATTGGGAATGCGTTAGCCTTACTGGTTTTGATTAGCAGGAAGCAGTTGGGACTCTTCACATTAAAAAAACGGTGGATACATTAAAGTATATTTTATATTTGAAGAGTATGGCGGTTTTCATCATATCCTTGATAGCTTATCCATAGTTTATTTATTTATTATAGATACAAAATAATATAACGTATAAAAATAGTATAACGTATATTTTCGATTTACGATTTATATATTTACAAAGTACGAGTTTATTATGTGGCACTCGAAACTGTAGCTAATTTACGGCTATATATCGGATAAGTTAGTCGAGTTTTCTATCTTTTTTACATTAGCTCCACACAGGAGGTCCTGCGGAAAATTCTCCTCAGGATCTGTATGCAGGATATGGGGACGTTGTATGGAGGGTCTTTTTAGGAAGGGAAGGTGGGGAAATTCTCGAAGGACATGAATATGAGGTTGGGCAGGAATCTGGAGTCAGTGTGTCCATTAGTGATGAAAAATATGAATACATCTCTCCCACGGCGACGCAGTGATGTTCCGATAGAGCCCTGCTGAAGATGTCAAAAGATCTCCCTCAATCAGTATCTTCCGATCCGATGCCACGCAATTTGTTGACGGACGCACCCCATGAATCCCGGGCATACATGCTAAGCCACCTAATGTACTGAACCACTTTTGGTGACCTATGACAGAGGTGGTAAATAAATGGTTCCCGGGTGGCGGAACCTATTGCCTATTGCGAGTATTTATTTCTTATATTAATATACGTTATCTTAGTATAAACTATCAAGAGGATGGTGAAGTACTATGGTACTTCACCATCCTTATGAGGCCTTATGAGGCTGTTTATTCCAAGCTTTAAGGTTCTTTCAATTCAACGGGGGAGCTATAAACTCAACCTTCTGCGATCCGTTCAAAAATATAACATTAAATTTATCAGGGGTGTAAATGATACCACTGTGTAAAATTGATCTAGTCAATTCAATCTTGTGTTACGTAAAATATGTATTGAGAAATATAATATTTTTTTTTTTTTTTTTTACATTAACTCCACACAGGAGGCCCTGAGGAAAATAATTTCCGTCAGGGCCTATGTCATCTGGGATGCTGTGTGGAGGGTCTTTTTGAGGAGAGGAAGGAATGAACATTGGTCTTGAAGAGACCCATGTTGTAGGAAGGAGGAAACACAGAGGCCGGCAAATCATTCCACAGCCGAGCTGTTGAACACAAGAACGAGTCGAAGAAACGACCCGTTCTCATGTGACAAATGTCAACCGTGTACAAATGTTGGGCACGCGTTTGGCGTGTTTCCCGACTATGCACCGGTGCCGAAGGGATCAATGATGCTAGTTCCTCGGAGCATCTTCCATTGTAATTTTTTTTTTTTTTTTAATTTTATTTATTAACAGAAACAAACAGTACAAAAGATAATTTGTTTAAAAAATTACAATTTATAAGTATATTACATGGTAGGTACCTATTATGTGTTTCATTGTAGTGTCTTATTTATGGTATGCGTATTAAGTAATTACCGGGTGATGTATGTAGTGGGAAGGTGTGTGTGTGAGTGTGTGAGTATGTGTGTATGTATGTGTGCGCATTGAACAAATTATAATATTCGCTAGATGCTCTTTTTAAATTTGGGCAGTGAATCGGAGAAAATGTCGATGTTGGAATTTAGACCAATAATATTGAACTTATGAAGAGCACGATTGATTGGTGAATTAGATGCTGCATTTGTCTTGTAATTAAGCGTGTGGAATAGTTCTGTATGACGTGTACGTCTTAAGGGTATATTAAAATTAACTAGGGAAAGAAGTTCGGTACAGTCAATGTTATTATTTAAAATTTTGTGTATAAATGTCAAATCAGCTATTGCTCGCCTTTGTTGCAATGTTTGAAATGTGCATTCAAAGTTATTGTTGAATTTAAAGGTAAGATATTTTATAAATTTGTTTTGAATATTTTCTATGCTATCTATGTATACTTTGTATTGCGGGTTCCAAATTGGCGAAGCATATTCCAGTGTACTTCTGACTAATGCAAAATATAACATTATTACTGTACGCGGGTTATTGAACATTTTACTTATGCGAAGAACAAAACCAAGCATTTTATATGACCTGTGAACGATTGAGTCGATGTGCTTATTAAATATAAGTTTGCTATCGAGGTACACACCAAGATCTTTACATTCCGTTTTCGAGATGACAGGTTCATTATTGAGTGAATAAGAGTACTTAATAACATGTTTATTTCTGGTGAATGTCATAGTATGACATTTGGAAACATTGATATCTAAACAGTTAACTTTGCAATACTTGCAAAGCCTATCTAGATCACTTTGTAACGCATCACAGTCAGAAAGAGAATGCACAACTTTGAATATTTTCATGTCGTCAGCGTAAAGCACAAATTCGGAATTTTGAAAGTATGATCCAATGTCGTTTATATAAATGTTGAAGAGAAGCGGACCTAGGTGGGAACCTTGCGGGACACCGGATATTACCTCCATAGACTTAGAGTAGACACCGTTGATTAATATTACCTGATTGCGATTACTAATGTAGGACTTAATCCATCTTAATAGGTCGCCATGTATACCAAGTAGGATAAGTTTTTTCAAAAGAATTGAGTGAATTACGCGGTCAAAGGCCTTAGAGAAGTCTGTATACATAGTATCAACTTGCTCCTTATCGTCCATCTTGCTGTGCAAGAAGTTAATGAAAAGGGCGAGGTTGGATGTTGTAGACCTACCTTTCATAAATCCGTGCTGATTCGGCATAATGTTTGTCGAAATAGTCGAGTACAATTGATCAAAGACGATTTTTTCAAGAACTTTGCTTAAAATAGGGAGTTGGGAAATTGGTCGGTAGTTTTTAACGTCGTGCTTATCACCATTCTTAAAGATTGGTGTAATGACAGCTGATTTCCACATGAGAGGAAACGATCCTTCCGTTAGTGACTTTTTATAGATGGCGCAAACCGGTAGACAGATATATTTACTGCAGTTGCGTATAAAAATTCCAGGCAGCCTGTCTATTCCTGGTCCTTTATTAATGTCTATGTTTGATAGGTACTTTAAGGTGATTTCTTCGTTTATTCTGATTGAGGATATTAATGTGTTATTAAGAGGATCTTCCTTACTATCAGCATCATGAGTTGGAATTTCATTTGTAAAGACCGTTGAGAAGTAATCAGCAAAAAGGTCAGTAACTTGTTTGCTGTCATGTGCTGTTGTGGAATTATACGTCGTGTGTTCTGGTATAGTGGGAGATTTTCTTTGTGTCTTAACATAACACCATATTTTTTTAACATTATGTTGTATGTCGGATTCCAATGTAGCAATATAGGTTTTATGAGTAAGACTAGAAATCTTCTTTTGTCTTTTGCGGAGTAATGCAAAAGATTGATAATCCAATGGATTCTTGTAGCGTTTCCAGGCACGAAAAAACTTTAATTTTTCTTTCGTTATATTAATTAAAGCCGCCGAATACCATGATGGAAATTTTGTTGATCTAGTTACTTTCTTTGGAACCAGATCATCTATTAGGGCATTAATGATTCTATAAAAATTGTGTACCGCAGTGTCAACGTCTTGTGCATTTACAACAGAAGACCAATCACTATTTCTGAGAGCATCATTGACTACTACATAGTTAGCTTTGTTAAACAATTTGATTATCTGTGATTTAAGGCTAACAGCAGGGAGGGGAATATTGAGTTCGACTATGATAGATTTATGATGTGCATCTTCAAATACCAGTGGAGAGTCGGCAGCGGAGACGAAGACTGTGGTGTTACAAAGCACAAGATCTAAAATACGTCCATGATAATTGGAAATTGCATTATATTGTGTTAAATTGGAGAACGAAAGACACCTAAGGAGAGTAGAAGCACAAAGGTCGGTACTACATGGTTGACACGTAGGGTTCCAGTTCACGTTTGGCATATTGTAATCGCCTATAATTAGAAAAATGTCATTTGGATATTCAGTGGTTAAATCAGATATGGCAGTTGTATGACTATTGATGATAGAGAAACGCTGCGCATTAGATAACTTAGGACTAACTCCCGGTAAGTAAGAGCAACAAATATGAAATACCGGTAGAACAAGGATAGCATTCCCACCCGACGCCTGTGCTCTAAAGATTGCAATCCGTCTGTTAAGATGGGAGAATCTATCAAACGGACCGCCCGTTTCTGCACAGAGTCGAGGGTATTTTTCAGGTATTTTGGAGCTCCAGACCAGAGATGGCTGCCAAATTCAACCGTGGGGCGTACTTGTGATTTGTACAAGGTTAGCAGTTGTGTACTATTAAAGTATCTGCGGGCCCTGTACAGTACGCCCAGTTTTTGGGAGGCTAGCTTTACTCTGGCTTCAATGGAGCCCCCATATATATATATACCTTCATAACTGGATAAATAATATATTGAGAAATATAATATACCTTCATAACTGGATAATGACCAAAGACCACAACAGCATTATATTTACGTATAAATTAAACAAAGACACCATCTCAAAGGAATTTTAATTAAAAAATAGAGGTTCACAGACGTGCAACGAGAAATTCAAAAGCAAGCAATGCCAACAAGGAAAAAAATGCATAGAAAACTGCACAATGTAACTTCATGATGAATTTCGAGTAGGTGGTCCTTTTTTCTTTATGTTCAAAGAGTCGAAATATGTCATAATAGTGAATGAAATAATCAAAATATTCTACAAAGAAAAAAACTACTGGAATCTGCAACTGTACGCTTACCTTTAATGTTACGGTTTTGACCAAAGAAAGACACACAGAAAAATCCATCTGATATTTTCAGAATTCTTCCGGTGCAAACGACCGGCGTACTTTTAACGGTTGAAGCAGAGGTGAAATTATTCCGAACAACCCGAGGGATTCGCAAAGTGAGAGCCTTTTCACTGGCTTTATTAAAATACAAAACATTTAGCGACCGTGTTACGGCGGATTGTATTAGAAATCACATTGAATGAGAAAGACATTACCGAAGGCTTTTAAGGACTCGTTTATGTTGAATTGTAAAAACAATGTTTTAATTAACTAACGCAAAATGCTTTAAGTGCGACGATATTGTGCCGACTAACTAATTAACATTAACAAATTAATACCGCGTACCAACTTTTTTATGTAAAATTGCAAAAGAGTCCTAATTGCTCATAACCGTCTGGAGCCAGTGAGACTAGGCATCTCCAATTTTGGTATGTTGTGAAGCTGAAGGTAGTGGGGAGGGGTAAGAGATGGGAAAGTATTGGCTGGCTATTCAGATCTGGTTACCAAACACGGCCAAAGCCATTTCAAGAAACGTTTCAATTCTGAACGGTGGACTTACGTCAGGGCGATGCTAAGAGCATCTTTCACTCTGGAACGTGCCGTAAATATACTATATATTATTTTAAATGAGTAAATACTGAAATAACACAATTTATTTAAATAAAACCTACTTTGCGCCAGCTGGGATTTGAACCCGCGACCTCCGGCTTGCTAGTCCAGAGCCTCGACCACAAAGCCCATCAATTAATAATGATTATATATTTTTTTACAGTAATACCGCACAAGAGTCCTAACTCCTAACTACTCCCGTCTGGAACCTGAGACTATGGCAGGTATGTTGTGAGGCTGAAGGTAGTGGGGAGGGGAAGGAGATAGGGAAGAGAAAGGTGGGGAAGTACATGGCTAAAACCATTTCAAGCAACGTTTCAATTCTGAATGGTGGTCTTACAACAGGGCGATACTGAAAGTATCTTCCACCCTGGAACGTGCCGCAAATATACTATATATTATTTTATATGAATAAATTGTGAAATACACAAATTAATCAAATAAAATTTATTTGCCACGCCGGGATTCGATCCCGCGACCTTCGGAATGCTAGTCAAGAGCCTTACCGCTGGACTACGCCGGCCGTCATGAATGTATGTTTTGTGGTATGTAAGATTGAGACAGGTAATAATTACGTAGAACAATAGAGATGCCAAATCAGCCACTGCCCAGTCAGTGACATCGCGGGTCGTGAGTACAATTCCTCGACTGGCAAAGCCCTCCATCACGATACAAGCACAATTTTTCGTTTACCGTGGTGGTAGTAGGAAATTTTCAAGTACTGTACAGTTATTCGAGTTAAATTTTCAATTTGGGAGGCGTGTATGGGTACCGCCGCTCCAGGAACCATTTATTGGATAACCAACACCTCCTCTGTCATAGGTCGCCCAAATGGTTCGCCATTTTTGTGACTTAGCAGGGGTGCCTGGGTTCACGGGGTGAGGTTTGTCCATGTCTTGGCGGCCGATGCATCTGTCCACCTGCTGCGTGGTGGACAGGATCGAGAGACACTGCTTGAAAGAGGTCTTTTATTCTTACCAGCCAGAATCTCTTGACCTACCCTCGTGCACCGCAGTCGGAGGGATGAATTCATACGTCCGTCACTCCTGGACACACTGACCCCCAAATTCCTACCCACTCCTCATATTTATTTCCTTCCCAGAACTCCTCTCCTTCCTTTCCTTAAAAAAACACTTCCACACAGCATTCCCTAAGATTACAGAGGCCCTGAGGTAAATTATTTTTATCAGGGCCTCCTGTGTGGAGCTAATGTAAAAAAAATTTAATCCGGGAATGTTTATCATTCTTAAAAAAAAAAAAAACAATGGCTAATTCCAGATGCTCATCATCTCTCGTGACTTTTAGTCCGGGAATACGCGCTCTGAATTGAAGCCTTCCCCCCAATAAAAAAAGTCTTTTCGAAAGTAATGTATTCATAAGATTCAATAAGTTACGCAAACAGTACCGATATCGTTCCAATAAATCGGGCTAAAACCCAACGAAAAAAATATTTATTTTGCAATTTATTCATTTTTTACGTCCAACCCACATTTCCGAATCCACCTCATTTATTTCCCAATGTAAATAACATTCTGATATTTATTCAAATATATTATGCGAAAAATTCATAATCTATCAAAATATTTCAAATACATCATCAAAATATAGAAATTGAGAATTCCCCCGATAAATTAATGCAAATACGAGTATTTAAATTGGAGTACCGTTCCATTAGCGTTCAAAAACATGACACCAACTACTAAAATCAAATATGTAAAAAATATATACCAGAAGCGCACTTACAGGTAGCGATATCTATGAATACTTTATGACAAGTGCAACTTACGAAAGAAATTGAATTTGACCGGTCAGTAGTTGAGTGTTGAGTGGGCATAGCGCTTGGGTCCCACCCGGGCATCGCGTGTTCACTTCCTCGGCTGGCTAAGTCCTCCATCACAACACAAGCAACATTTTCGGCTTTCTGTGGTGGTAGTAGGAGATTTTCAAACATTTTTGGGTTATTCGTAACACGGGAATGTTTGTCTTTCTTTTAAAAAAAAAATGCTAGGAAACATTTTGTAAAATATGTTTTTCCCAACAAGATACCTTCTCAATACTGTAAACGTAGAAAATGATGTATATAACGCACATGTACACATACACACACGTACGCATACATATATATTATATATGTATGAACATACATACTTACATACCTACACATAGGTTTTTATTATAAAAACAACTACTTAATAATTATTTCTCAATTGAGAGTTCGTCGCCAAAGCGTGTTAAAGTCATATCGGTTAAATAAAATTATTTTAGCGTGCCGAATATTTGTTAACATCAATGATATTTATTATCTTTGGCTTACATCATTGTTATAAAAATACTGAATTGAACTTACGGCAAATCACATGTGAAGTTAGTTATAGATAAGAGCCCCCGAAGTACTTATTAATTTATTTATTAGTGTAGCGTTATAAAATTAGGCAAGTAATAGAAATTCGTGTAAAAATTTTTTTTTTAAATTTCGGCAACTAAAAATAACTTTTAGAGCCATGTCTGTTCTTCGAATGTTCTGTTCTTATTAATGTCTTTTAAACATCTGATATTACTTCTCCAGTTTCCAGACACTCCAGTAATATGAGATACAAATACACTCCAGATGATAGGAGATACAAATGACAGGTCCAGACCACTGTCAACAATTGTATAAAGGAATTGGCATCCACGATATAAATTAAAAATAATAATACATTTTATTTATATTTTTTGAGAAATATCATCTACTTAAGTGAAAAACTAGTTTTCACTTCTTCAATATTCGCAAATTCAGGCGTCTGATAAAGAAACCATTGGTTGATAATTTTAATTAAATAAAAGATGTTTTACGAACATATTTGTTTTCATTTAACTAGTTTTCATTTGGTAACTTAAGTACCATTCTACGAATGTTCTTTTTCACTGCAGAATATATTTTTTTAATAGTTGATATAAAATATCTTGGTTTTAAATGGCTTTGGCTGGAAATAGCAAGATTATCTGCCAATACAATAAATAAACTTGTTGATGGCTGCCAAATTGGTCAGCATTAAGTATTTATGAATATAATCAATACGTCTAATTGGGTCTACTTCTTAGTGAATCGACTCTACAAGAGTTACCAAAATGAAAACAAGAATATTATTTATATTATAATAAAGTTGTTTTGTATAAGGATATACCTACAGGATGTTTTCAATGTAAAATAAAGGATTGATAATTAAGACGATAATATACCCTAAAATACATTCAGAATCTTAACAACGTAAGTAAAGAAGTCGTGTATACAAATTACGACTTGCAACCCATGTATTGGACGGACCTAGTATCGAATTTGCCCTATCAACGAAAAGAAGAAGAAAAATAATGACGTATGGTCGAATTCACCCTAGCAGGCCTAGAGATTCGACGTTTCCGACGGGTTCATTATAATTAATTCTGAAGAACGTGTTACTAATATTTAAGATGTTCCTAAACGCATACCTCCCGAAGTTATTAATTCATCGTCTAGAAAAATAAAATCTGGTGCTCACCGCTAACTTTAGTTGTACAACGTATTACAATTGTTTAAAGGTGTTGTACGTTAAAAAAAATTATGGCATGGGACTATTTTTATTAATCTAAAATATAAATAACTCGCATCCCTTATGAGGCATGGAAATAAAAATGATAATTAAATTACGAATTCGCCGAAATAAATTAAAATGTGAGCCTCGGGCAAACCCCTGATTAACGTGGTTATGTCTTAAACAAAATCGATTACCGCAATATCCAAGAAAATTCAATAAAGAGAGAGAAATCTCCGAAAACTATAAAAAAAGAGATAGGTACATTAAAAAGATCATATTCATTTTACAATTAAATAGGTATTTGAAGTGACCGCAGTATAGGTGCAAATTAGTTTTAAAAAATCAAACACACAACTTTTACACTTGAATTCTATTATCTTTGGTTTACACCTTCAATACTCACGATTTACGATTATTATAAATCCTGCTTTGATTTTGTGGATTCTCCATTTATCATCACAACGTGTTTTCATTTTCTTGGGTAAACTTCCAAACATACCTGGAACAAGAGATAAACAAAATCAGAATGGCATATTTTGTCAAAATGATAAAGAGCTTAAATATGTAGGTATCGTAGGTATCTAAAATCATTAAATAAAAACACTATTAATATTATAAAGGCGAATGTTTTTATGGATGTATGTTCGTTACTCTTTCACGCAAAAAATACCGAATGGACTTTAAAAATTCTTTCACTAATAGAAATCTACATTATTTGCGAGTATATTACTGGGGCAGTATATATTGGTAAGCTCTGACGTTATGAATAAGTTCTGGCGTATTGAAATTATTTATTATACGTTTATTGTCCAGACGAAAAGCAAAGCGTTGCTTGGCAATAATAACTGTAATTATTTGACGTGCGCTGTAATTTTGTTATTTGTTTCGGTTACTATGGAGATCCCTTTGATAGTTAAAATTATACTAATCTATATTAATATTATAAATGCGAAACTGCGTGTGTTTGATTGTTACACTTTAATAGGTGACACGTAAGCTGTTTGAAAAAATAATGTAACGGGTATGGAGGGGGCGGTGAGTGGGGGAGAGGGAGGGGGGCTGGGGGGGGAATAGGGAAGGTGGAGGAGGGGGAGTGGGAACCCCCCTAATACTATGCGAGCGAAGCCGGGGGCAAAAAGCTAGTATTTACATAAAGGTGAATGTCTATGCCCCGTGACGGCCGTGCGGCCGTATGGCGACACTGTTGTAATTTATATAAAAATCTACAGTTTTACGTTTGCATACCTGACCTACAGAAAAAGAGGAAGGTGACTGTCTATATTACGTTTAGAAAAACTCTGTGTAATGCCCGAGAAGAATTCAACTAGTAATGAATAAAAAATATACAAAATGACGAAAGTATTGTAACACTTCTCAGGTCATGAATATTCTGGAATTGAATTCAACCGCTTTGAAAAAAACGTACACTGTTGCTTGTGCAATGATAAAGCACTTTGAATGTAAAGATTTGATCCTGCGGCTCCTGGGTGCAAACCTAAATAAATAATAAACTCATATATGCAAATACAGAATTTATTAAAGCGGTTCAAGTACACACTAGCTTTACAAGACAACACGATAACATATGTTTGAACACCGTACATACTCACTACGGTAAGCAGTTCATTGGTTACGAGGGGGAGGACAACTTCAAAAATTAAAAAATAGATATATATTAATTTTTAAGTTTTCAACAAAATAATGAAAGTTAATAATACTAAAAAGTAACGATGTGCATTAAAATAACCAATTATTCATTTCTAGTTAAATTAATAAAAATGTATTTGGTTTTTTCTGGAACAAAAACTTTAAAAAAAAACAGAAGCTTTGGGTTAAAATTTCCTTTATGGTCTTTCAAACGAGGTTATTTCCGTTGTGTGATTGCCAATTTTTTTTTTTTAAATAAATATTTTTGATAAAAAAAACTTTTAATATATATGGTATTTTAGCCCCACCCTATGTAAAATATAACCTGTTTGCGTGGTGTTAATTTATCACTATCTGAAAGATATACTTTAATGGATTCAATGAAATACGAATAACACCGAGAAAACGCGTGGGTGAGGAGAAATATCGTTCTGTAGTACAGCGATAAATTAATAACAAAATAAAGCGATATTAACACAATAATGATGTGTAAAGAAATGGTTGTCAATAGGTGGGTTTGTTTGTTGTTCGATTGGAAAGAGTTCAAATCTCAAATCAGGTGCCTAAATAAAACTTACTCCCTTTACCGAAAAATAAGTTTTGTGAGAAGCTTTGTAGGTAGGTGCAGCACATTTTTAAGGGTGCTTGGATTTAAAAAAAACATTTAGGGAATTAGACAAACATGTTACGTCGACCTACTTTATTTATCGCTTCATTTAACACAACCTTTGTATTTGATTTCAAAGCCTAATTCACACAAAATTTATATACAAATAATTAATTTATATAATAATATTTTATAAATAATGTCTCATAAATGTAATAAATAAACAAATATAAATTTTGTATGAATTTGGCTTTGACTTCAAATATAAAGGTTGTGTTAAATGAAACAAAGGAAGTTGAAGGCTATTTAAAAAAAATGTTTGGTTATTTATAATATTTAATTTACTATTAACGCTTTTTCTAATTTCTAAAATTTCTAAATTATCTATTTGTATTATTTTAAATTTCTAAATGTAAATTATTTTAACAAACTAACTAATTTTAACTACCGGCATACAATTAGATAATTTAGACATTTTAGAAATTAGAAAAAGCGTTAATAGTAAATTAAATATTATAAATAACCAAACATTTTTTTAAAATAGCCATCTTTTAATTTTATTTTCTTAACAATAATAATAATAATTTATTTTGTTATTTAATAATAATAATAATTCCAGTTTGTGGGGAGGATAGTGCAATCCCACACGTCCCATAAAGTTGTACATATTTACACAACAGATAAAGTAAAAAAAAGTAAATAGAACAAACAAATATAAAAGACATAAGCGATAAGGCGTAATTCGCACGAGACTTTAAAAAACGCCGCGTTAAAACTCGGCGTTGGCGCTTTTATAACGTTCTCGATATGATTGTTCATACGAACACTTAAAAATCACTCTTGTTTCGTTTCTCGCTTCAGTAAGACGTGAAAATGGTTTCTGTAAAATTAATAGCAATAGCGATTAGTGTTGCTAGAAGACGAAAAAGAAAACAAAAGGCATTCTGGTTCATCCTCTGAATGAACTGAGATACTCAAAAGGGCAGTTTGTGACACTGTACGAAGAATTGAGGCAATACCCCGATAATTTTTTTAGTTATTTTCGAATGTCTATTACAACATTTGACGAAAGTGGGGCCTCGATAACACTTCAAGATACCAACATGCGTTTGGCGATACCACCTATACAACGACTAGCTGTTACACTGAGTTCAATAAAATAATAATTACAAAATTACAAAACAATTTAAATTTATTAAAAACTTATGTAGTAAATTTAACAATCATCTGGAGATAAGTAAAATTCTTCTGGTTAACATTCTTGGTCAAATGGGCTCTGAACAGTTATTGGTCAATGTTGGATGGATATGGAAAAATATTTGGGTTGAAAGTGGTAAAAAAAGCTTTGTGCGGAGTGTGGCCTAGAACTTGGTGCAGTTGAATTGGCGGGGCGATATCGACAATTATCTAAAATCCTAATTACTTTAGATGGATGTACAGGATTAATGAATGAAGATAGACGAACCGGCGCTGTTTTACCGCTCGTGTGAATAATAATACGAAGTTTCATATGATCTATTCACTTTAAAACGCCCAACGCCCAGCGCTCAAAATGCAACACTGCTCGATAAAAAAGCGTCGCGTTTTAAAAGCGCTGACGTATGAACATATACTTGGAAATGCATTTGTTCTATTTGAACGCTTTTTTAACGGACTTTAAAAAAGCTCCCGTGAGAATGAGGCCTAATAGAAATAAAATATATAATCAATTATAATGTAGGACGTGGTCTGGAGTGAGCTCGGGCCCAGCGCTCTACCTATTTGGACTACCTATTTTTATTGTTTATTTTTAAAGATTTTTATTATCTAAAATCAATTTTACATATCCTTAAATATATACATATATTTTTTAATTTTATATAAGTATTTTATGAGATTTTTTAAGCAATTAATCACCTCTCATTTTTAATGTTTGGTCTTTGTTCTAATTTTTCTTATTTGTCTATACTTGTTTGCCTTTTTCTTTAAATTGATATCCTTTCCTGATGAAGATAACATTGTTATTGAAACATGTTGATATTGTTAATTATATAGTGGTTTAAACAAAGTTATTTGATTTTCATTATATTAATAATGATGCCACAATGTTATTTTGCCAAGTTTGAAGAAGTTAAAATTTTACTCGTATACATAAATTGGTTCCATGCCAGCTCAGAATGAAACCAACTCAGAAACACCTCAGAAAGGTGATTAAAAGCTTTGAAAAAATTATTTAAAAATTTTCGGTAACCCTAACCTAACTTAACCTATTTAACCAATTTTTTAATATTTTTTATCATCACTCTTAATGACCTTTCTGAGGTGCTTCTGAGATGGTTTCATTCTGAGTTGTCCGGTCATCACTTAAATTGTAGAGATTAATAAAATTAAATAAATAAAAAATAAAATCAGTTTTACCGAATTACAATTAAAACGAGATGTTAATAAGGATTAAAAAAATTGTTAAGTTACATCAGGTCAGATGTTACAGCAGGTTAGATGTCACAGCAAGTAAATGTTTGTATCAATGGTATTTATCCAAGACTTTATTACATTTTTATATTTGCCGTAGGAGGATATATTTTTACATTCAATTTGTGTAGTCTTATAGAGCATTATAAATTTTTGGTGAAATAAAATACGCATGTCTTTGCGCAAGCCTAGTTTTAAACAGTGGAACTTCAAATACATTTTTTAACCTGTTACTAAATCGGTTTTCATTTTTTGTAAAAAGAATATTTTGAGAAATTTATATATTTTTAAACATTGTATATGTTGTAAATTTTTTTATCTTGAATAATTCAGCTTCTTGGAATAATTGCAGAGGGGTAGTTCGTATCTGTATTGCAATATCAAAATCCAACAGTAAACTTAGGCTATAAACTATGTATATAAGCTAGAAATATTTTTAAAACAAGATGAGTACATAATATAAATTAGTCACCTGAAATAATTACGACACTGATCGATTACTTTTAATTGATTGGAGATTGAAGTGCTATAATAGATAATATATTAAATAATAATAAGACAATAGAATACGAGGCAGTCTGATAATTACTTTTATTATTACTAGAGTAGAAATATCATAATGTAGAACAATCAATCATACTGCTCTGTGATACTAATGAGATAGGATCTGATGGATGGTGTTGAGATGCTGGGACGATATATTGTATTGTATTGTGCACAGAGTTTTTGATCAGGGTAGGCAGTAGGAAAACCGCCGAATTGATTCAAATAAAGAAAATAAAAACTTACTACAAATAACTCCCTTCGTACAAGTTTTCGCTAAGTGTGCTTGCTGCTGGTAAGACAACTAGTTGAAAGAAATAGATAACAACAGATGTCTTTGATATCCATTTGCTAATTTTGTTCTAGAAAGCACTGCCTAATACTAACAAAAAACCTCACAGAAGCAAATTCAAAACGTTAGTTCTACTCTATGCTCTGTGAATTTCATCAACATTGATATTATATCTTCTATGAAGTTAGCTCCAAGCAAAAATAATTCCTGCTTAAGGCCGCATTTTAGTGAGGCAGTCGGAGGGCAAGCGTGTAGTTTCTAGTTACAGTTTATGCCACGTTTGTAACACGCCGTTTGATGAGGCGCTCGCGTAGTTGCTCAGTTTTTTCGCGCATATTTTTGAATTTAAAAAATTATAATATTATTATCATGCTTATGTTTTACAATTACGGTAGGGTAGGCATGGCTTATGTGCCTATACGGAGTGCACGCCCCTGGCATAAACCATATTTCTTCATCTTTGAATGCTTTTTTTTATATTAGCTCCACACAGGAGGCATTGAGGAAAATAATTTCCCTAAGGGCCTATGTCATGGTAGGGGATGCTGTGTGGAGCGTCTTTTTAAGGAAAGGAAGGATGGGAAGGGAAAAAGTATTAGGGGTTGGTGGGAATCTGGGGGTCAGTGTATCCAGGGTGACAGACGTATGAAACCTTGCCTCCAACAGCGGTGCAAAATGACGGGTCGAGCGAGTCCAGCTGGAAAGGTCAAAAGGCCTCCCTCAACCAGTCTCTCTCCGCCACGCAGCAGGCGGGCAGACGCATCCGCCGCCAAGACCAGGATAAACGTCACCCCATGAACCCGGGCACCCTGCCAGCGCTAATGTCTCATTAGGTGCATAAGGTTGACGTCATAATCCCATTGCGGATTGCCGAATTCGTTTTCGACATTCATTTTTTAGCGAGCCACTACCGAATTTTATATGTTCACACGAAATCGTGTACTTATTTTAAATAAGCATCTGTAGTACTTTTTACTGACGATTTCAGAAAATTTGTCACTGATATATATAAAAAAAACTAAATAAACTTAAAGTTTTAATTGCGACCCGCAGTGTGCTAATGTTATTTATTTATTGATTTACTCATTTTTATTTCCATGGTGCTTTAAATTTTGGTACAAAATGTTTACATTTTTTTACATAAGATAGGAAACAAACAATAGGTTTATAAAAATAATTTCTCACATTACGGTGGTTTACAATTATATGACAAAATTGAAAAAAATCAAATAATAACAATAATAAACTGAAATTATCAGAAATAATACGTTGACATAAAAAAATTGTTTAAATATGTTTTAAACATAGAAAACTGAACTATGTCCAGTGAACGTACTTTAGCGACTATTCATACACATTCTTTGAATGCTTCTTCTTTTCAGAAGCGGTGCTACATTTTGCTGTTCGATTAGAATGAATATAACGTGTCATGTATGCTTCTAAGGTCATTGGATAGATGTCGAAATTTTTCAAGTTTACTTAATTCGATAGGTAATTTTTTTCTTTTGAAAGGCAATGATTCTGAGGCAAATATTTTTTTTATAAACTAATAATTATAATTATGCATTTAAAGAAATCTTATTATAATATCCCATGATTTTTTACGGTTCTGTGGTGGTGTTTAAATAAGCTTGTACGAATTTTTTTCTTCAGAATTATTCTTACATAACTGTAATGTATCATAAAAGTCCACGATCTAGTAAATACGAGTATTTTACCATGGGCTCTTCGGGTCACACGGTCTCGTTGCAGAGTTGTATCGAAGGAAGATTTACGAAGTTTTTATGTTTGAAGAGCTCTCCAGATCAGAACTAGTCTGAAATCTGGAAAGATGTTTGTCCTCAGCAGTATTAATATATTTACAACTAGCTGACCCGCGAACTTCATACTGCGTCAGAATCAATAACTGTGGTGTTAACTTAATACTTAAATTAAATTTATTTTTTTAGTTAAAAATTACACAATGAAGCAATTATCGATGCGCAACTGTCCGTATTTTGTTTTTGTAAGTATCAGAGATGGCGTTGGCTACGGATTTATATTTTTTGTGATTGTCTAACTTTTCCACTTTCTTACGGGAATGGCGTTTCATTTTCCATATACGTGTGATTATTATAATTATTGTATTTTTCCTTTAGAGGGGTGCAGACATACGTTTACCGTTAGTCTCATTTTTAACTGTTGATATTTGGTGTGTTAGAAAAAGGGACAGCATTATATGTTTAAGAACAAAGCAAAACAATCAGTGCATTGAAATTTGGCGTTTTTGAATTTTTGAAATTTACTCACTATTGAATATTATATACTTATCACAATATTGCTGTAGCTCTTTCAAAAGATGAAAATTCGATCCATTCAAAATGAACTAGGAAAAGAATTTTCTTCATAATTTATTTTTTGGTGAATTTTTCCGATGTTTTAATGTAGCTTTTCTGCTATTTGGGGCGGAGACAAATCCAACAAATCAAAGATCATAATAATCGGTGTAACTAACCCGACTTTGTTTTACATATCAAGATACGTCAATAAACAGCCACTGTGTTATATAAAACCTAACTCTTTCAATAAGCATCCATACATAAGCACTGGAACATACAGGTAAGTACCATATTACGATATTCTCCTGAAAAAAATATTAAGAGACATTAGAATAACGCATTTACATGATCTTTCCAGATTTATTTACGAAAATTTGAATCAAATTTTGATTTCTCGTTAAGCCAATTCTCTTCGTCGAGACAATGCATAATGAATTTTACAAGAAATAAGCCTCTATAAACGGACTGAAGGGTCCGTTTAGAGGCTTAAAGAATCTGAACTTCCATAAAAACACAGAAATCCTTGAAAGTTAAAAAATATTCTCGTTTTTCCGCTACATTACTTTTCAGTAAAAAATACTGGCTTAACCTTTTTCGTACCATTTAAACAGGTCGAAGATATATTTAAA
Organism: Limnephilus marmoratus; assembly: GCA_917880885.1. Lineage (NCBI taxonomy): Eukaryota > Metazoa > Arthropoda > Insecta > Trichoptera > Limnephilidae > Limnephilus > Limnephilus marmoratus. The sequence goes on from OU862923.1 coordinate 16,693,471, forward strand.
AAGTTAAAAACTCAATGAAAATTTCCCAACGAGAACCTCGTTGAATTTTTTTACATCACTTACTCCATTAAGATATAATTAAATTTTCGCACTTAACATTTTATCGCCTCGAATAAAATTCTACAATTTTCTGACGGTAATGAATGTAAAAAGGTCCGCGATGCTAAAATAAAAATCCGGCATTTTGATTTATAAAAAGGCCAATTTTCTGCCACTGGGCTCATTGGAATTCATTTAGGTGAACGTTAATTTCCTATTGGTTTTTAAATCCCGTTCAAAATCTTTAATAATAAAAAAGGAACCAATCAAGTAAAAAATCATTCATCGTGATTTAAAACATATTATATCCCTGATGGTAGCTACTACCCGGAATTGACTGGCTTGATTTTTTTTTTTTAATTGAAAAATCTTTTTTTTGTGTAGTTCAGTGTACATTTCAATGCCCCGCAGCTCAAAATCAAAAAGATGCGTGCATATACGTTGGCCTGAAAATTCCAAGCACAAATAGCTGCACAAATTTCATGATGTTAGAGCCCACCGTTCCATAGATATTGCTACCGGATACATTCAGTTTTCGAGTTTATATTCTAATTATGTATTTTAAGGCCCGGCTTCCCGCATTTCTACCGATTTATTACATATTTTTAAACACTTTAAGTTTTAAAGCTCTTAAAAAAGCCCACGCCGAAACCGCAATTATATGAAATTCCCTCGATAGAAAAAAAAGCAAAGTATGCTTCGAAAATTGTTATAAACACGTTTTTTCAGTTATTTCACAAGTTACATGTGTGGAAAATTCACAGTATTTCTTTAAAAGCTATTTTAGACATTACCCGCGAGATTTTTGCTTTATTTCAAACGAGTCGTGTTTTATTAAACATTCCACAATTTTTGTTTTAATAATAGCGCGCTCCCTCTTACATTCGTATTTACAGATTTCTCCTTCTTCTTCTTTTTGAGCGGGTACTACCTGTGGGCCTAGTCACTAATTTTTGTAAACCTCCGTTTCATGAAGTTACGGGTTTAGCTACGTCACATACCCGTTGTTGTTGTTATTTAAGTTGGCGAATCTATCTAAATACAGGTATGTGACGTAGCTAAACCCGTAACTTCATGAAACGGAGGTTTACAAAAATTAGTGACTAGGCCCCCAGGCCTTAATAATATGAGAGAAGTGTGGTTTATTTTTCAAGGAGTCTTTTTTTCGTATTTCAAGTTGTGCTAATTTCATGACGTTAGAGCTCACTGCTCCAAAGTTTTGGCTCTTTCTAGAAAACAGGTTTCTGCTCTGTAGCTAAGATGTACGTTTACATTCACTGGAAATTAAAGAGAAATTATTCGTACTGTCTTCAGATCAGATAACTCAGCATTTGGATAAGTAAATCCTTGATTACGTCAACGAAGACAAATTGACCTGGATAAGGGTGACGGTTCAATCCCCTCTAAATGCAATTATCAAATAATAATCATTAGCACAAGGGATAAACCCTGACAGTTTTATCGCCCCCTTTCCTGCAAATATCCTCCCTTGAATAATAGCCGTAACGGGCGTGTTTGGAGGAGTTTTGCAGCAGCCAAATCCACTTGGGAAAATGGTAAAGGTTCATTAAAAGTTTGCGTTCCAGCCTCGATTTGTTTCAACTTACGCGTGGCCTTCAAATCTGCAAGAATGTGTGGTTGTTATCGATGGTAGGAAGTATATAATTAAATTCTACAGAGTTTGAAGAGAGAAACGGAAAAAGTTTTGGCCTAATTTGCAAAATGTTTTAATGTTTTCTACAAATATTTTTTTTTGATAAGGAGAATCTTAAACCGTTAGCAGGTGTTGTCATAAGTTGCACATAGATTTTTTTTATTGTTGTCCAATCAATTGTTCGTTTTGTATTTTGGGGTAAACGGGGGAAGGAAAAATAAAGGAGAGGACATAGAATGGGAAACGGTATATGTTTTAGCAAATTTGCACTCATTTTAAAAATGTTCAGCTGTTGCTATCATGCTTCACCGTAGTTTCAACACTCGCAAATATAACGAAATAAAGAGAAGCCCTAAGAATATAACTCCTCGATCTGGTCCCCCCATTTTAAATCACATTCAGATACAATCGAAAAAATTCAACACAAATTCCTAAGACATATAAATTTTAAACTCGGTATTCCCATTGAAAACATAAATTATAACTACTTGATGAAAGAATTAAATTTATTAAATCTCTCAGATCGAAGAATTATATCCGACTTAATATTTATGTTCAAAATTGTAAATGGTAAAATAGACAGTCCTGATTTAACTAAGCTCATCGAATTTCATATACCCAGTAGAGCAACTCGCTCCAAAATCTTGTTTCAATGTAACAACAACAGGACTGAGTACACGAAACACTCGCTTTTACCTAGATTACATGAAGTTAGTAATAGATACGCAGATGTGGCGGATCTATTTAACTGCACGGAATCAATATTAATTTTATTTATATAAAGTATTGAATGTAATTTTAGCCCTTTGTGTCATTTCTTAATCAAATGCCAAAATTAACTTAACTCTTTTTTATAATTATTTCTCATGTACCTACAACTAATATTTTGTGACATGTAATATGTATTTATGGTATATTTATACCGTATTTTAACATTTCAAACGTTTTTTAACTCTCTGTTCAGACAGCAAAAAATATTAGTTTATTGCTGCTTCATATATAAAATTTATGAATCTCACAGGCATGTTTTCATCTAAAGAGCTAAATAAAATCTTTATAGCCAGTAATGGAACTTCTTCTAGCAGAATAGTTGCATTAACTTAAAAATTCTAGACTTTCAAATGACCTCCCAGTTAAATATGATTCTGTATATTTTCTGCCTGTACAGTACATTTATACGCAGCATCGCGTTCATCGGTCAATTCATTGCACATATAGTTTCGTATCGGTGATCAATGTACCAGTGAATGCAATTTCATCCAAATATTATTATTTATTATTATTATTATAAAACCTGTGCAGACAGTGGCCATGACAGATTTTACCATTCGAGAGTTTTGTCTGAATTTACGATATTACAAATAAAACTATTTAATTTCAGTAAAAAATAAAAACTTCATGTATGTACACCACTATTTAATCAAAACAATCGACATGTTTCAAACCAATGGTTTTTGTTTTCTTAGATGGTGGTGCATGCGATACGATACGATTGTACCACCCCAGCCAGGAGTACTCCTGTCCCGGTGAGACCGGTACACCTGGGGGCACTGATTTGTTAGGACTGGAACACGTGCTCTGAGGATGGGAAGGAGTTTGGAATTTAATCGGCCGGTATACATGGCAACCTAATAAGCCAATATTGGAATTAAGGATGGGCAGGAATAAATGAATGGATTGAGTATTATTTTTCCCCCTTCTTTTTATCTTCCTTTTTCTCGCCTCTTCTCGGCTCTTCTTGCCGCTTTTTTTGGCTTTTGTTGTCTCTTATTGCTTCTTCTTGTGTGTTTGGGATCTTCTCGTATCTTCTCATCTCTTCTTTGCTCTTCTTGCATTTTGACTTATTTTGTCTCTTCTTGCCTTTTCTGAATCTTCTCGAATTTTCTTGGATGTTCTCGTCCTCTTCTTGGTTATTCTTGTCTCTTCTAGTGACTCGTGACCTTGCTTGCATCTCTTCCCCCCCTCCCTCCGACCCTATCCGCACGCCTTCTCTCCATTGGCTCTTCTTATCTCTTCTTGACTCGCCTTGTCACCTCTTGGTTCTTCTTGTCTCTTCTTATCTCTACTTGTCACTTCTAGTGACTCGTGACCTTGCTTGCATCCTCCCCCCCCCCGACCCTTTCCGCACGCCTTGTCCCCATTGGATTTTCTTGTCTCTTCTTGACTCGTCTTGTCACATCTTGGTTCTTCTTGACCCTTCTTGACTCTTTTTAAATCTTCTTACTTCTTACCGCCCATTCTTGACTCTTCTGTACCCTTCTTGGATCTAGCTTTGAATTGGAACTAGCCACTAAGTCCCGCCACGCAACCCCTCCCCACCCATTCACCCTCTCACTATGTTTACCCAGTGGTAATGGCTTCTGAAACAATCCGATTTCTTCATCCTGAATCTAATTAAAGAAGGAACCTTTTTAATAAATCCACATCACAACGCCTCAATCGATGGCACCCTCGAGACAAATAAAAATAATCCACGCCTATATTATATTGGAGAACAAACAACTCAACGACATGCAACTTCATCACTCAGTTAAAAAATCGTTAAAAATGATGAAAAAAAAATTGTATTGAATAAATAGATATCGCAAGGTTACGGACTATTTTTAATGACTTTTCGAAGGGATGTGGAAATGCCACTGAGTTGTCATGGAACCCCTATATTATATAATATGTATGTGTTGAGGCGGGAATCATAATCGCGGAGCCTGGCTATAACAAATAATGCACACAAATATTTAATTTAGCAAAGCTCGGGCAGGAGGAAGTACTTTAAAAATGTATTCTTTTTCTTTCTTAGGAACTGCGAGCAGCTGAGGGAGTTAAGAAAACATGAAGCTTATACATAATATTATGCACTTAAATTGACTTTCCAAGTATTTTCTTTGGAAGGTTTAAATCTCTAAGAATGTTTGTGTCATTATGGTATTATTGCGTTAAAGTTAAAAGCTTCTAAGGTTTCAAAGCATTTAAGTATTTTTTAACAAGTTTTAAGAAAAAAAAATGTCATCTGATAATGAGCTCTCTTTAAAATTAAATTTTTCAAGCACATTTTCATTTAAAAAAAAATATGAAGAACGTAACTTAACTGAAATATAAAATTTTTGCTTTTGTTAAAAAAACCAAACAATCTTTTTTCTATTCTTTTCTATTCAATTTGGGAGTCGGGTATGGGTACCGCCGCTCCGGCAACCATTTATTGGATAACCAACACCGCTGCCGTAGGTCACCCCAAGTGGTTCGCTTTGTTTAGCGACTTAGCAGGGGTGCCCGGATTCATGGGGTGAGGTTGATCGCGGATGCGTCTGCCCACCAGCTGTATGGCAGGCCGGACCGGGAAAGAATGGTTGAGGGAGTCCCTTTGACTTGTCCAGCCGTACTCTTCTCGGAATAGTGGGAGGGTTGGATTCATCCGTCCGTCACTCTTACCTACCCATCCCTAATATATTTTACCTTCCCAGAACCCCCTGTCCTTCCTTTCCTAAAAAGACCCTCCACACAGCATCTCCAAAGATGACATAGACCCTGAGAGTACCTAATTGTTTTCCGCAGGGCGTCCCGTGTGGAGTTAATGTAAAAAAAAGTGAAAATCTACGACACAGCTGATACCAATTAAATGCAATGAAACCGTTAAAAAAAAACATTTTCTTTCCAATTTAATAAAGATTGCACATTTTTGTACTTCTCGTGAAGGTATTTTCACATAAAAAAAATTCAATCATATTAACTGTAGTCGCAGTTACGTTAACTGCGAAAATCAATGGACTGTAAGAAATAAAATTATGGGTTTTCAAAATGACAGTAGACACTGGAAGGAAATCTCACTTACCTTAATTTCACACAGCACGTTCTCGTGATATCATAGCACCGATAAATCACTTGGCTGATCAATGCCCAAGTCTACGCACGAATCGATATCATAAGAGACCGAGATATCATAAGAGTTATCACAACTGCACGGATTACGTAAATAGAAAGAATAAAACACACTGAGAGACCACTAGATTGGTGATCACTGCACAGAGGCTTCTTTAGCATAGTCGATATTAAAGAACTGGGAGATCAATGAGGAGATGATCATTGCACTAGTTACTTAACAGATGCTTGCTTCTTGGGACTTAGGCGTTATTGTTTCAATATGTTATATGTAGGTAATATTGCGCATATTGTCAGATAGGATAAGCATGGAAGGTTCGTTAGATGGAGGTAGGTAGATATACATAGTAGCGTCAACAATAACAATTATACATTTTGCATGAAATTTAAAGAAAACGTATCATAATCTCCCATGTATGTAGTAGTATTTTGACTAGTTTAGTTTTTTAAGTAAAACTTCTTTAGGCACGCTTGACTTGAGGAATAAGCTGGCGAATGCTTGACGAGAGCGTTACGAAAAGCGAGGCGAACGGTAGTTGAGAGGGAGTACGCTTCGTATATTACTGTAGTGGTAAGAGAGAGAGAGGTGCGAGCACATATTTTCTTTCTTTCTTTCTCTCATAGCCAGTTACCTTACACAGTGCAGGCCTATTGTTTGTATCACACTGTAGGAGCAAGAGAGAGCAGTGCGCGTGCACTTTTTCTTTCTCTCTTCCTATCATATAGATGGAGCAGAAGTTTTACTTCAGTTGTGTGGTCTAAAGCACACTCGTTTTTTTTTTAAGTAAAACTTACGCACGCTTGACTTGGGGAGTAAGGTGGTGAATGCGTAACGAGAGCCTTACGAAAAGCGAGGCGAATGGTAGTTGAGAGGGAGATATAAGTTAGTGAAGATAGAAAGAGAGAGAGTTACGTTTCTTATATTACTGTAGGGGCAAGAGAGAGAGGTGCGAGCACATATTTTCTTTCTCTCTTTCTATCATAGCCAGTTACGTTTCGTATATCTAAGACACAATGCAGGGCTATTGTCTGTATCACACTGTAAGAGCAAGGGAGAGCAAAGCGCACGCACATTTTCTTTCACTCTTCCTTTCGTATACATAGATGGAGCTAAAGATGTTTTACTTCAGTCGTGTGGTCTAAAGCACACTCGTTTTTTTTTCGTATTCACAGGTGTTTAAAATAAATACTCTAAACTTCTTGACTCCCAAAAAATTGCGAAAATGGAAAAAGTGATGCACGCCACTTGCACTTGTACGAGGTTTATTTATCAACGGCTGAACCATTTTCGCAGTATTCTTCAAACTATATCAGAAAAACCAACATGTCACTATCTCCATCAAAAAATACCGTCGACATAATTAAGTTTTCTTTATTCAATTGAAGTAACGAATCGCTCCCTTTCCTTCGGAGCTTTCTGCGCGCTCCAACAGAGGGCACGGGCACACATCCCCTAACGATGCGCCCTGAGCCTCCCACCACCCCACGGTCCTGGCATTGACTAATGACGAGAGACATCTAGCGGTGGATAAATAAATACCGATCAAGGGAGGCTCTAGGGAGGTTCTATTCATTAAGCGTTCCGAACTACAGTGAAACTCTGTAATGATAAAGATCCTGGAATTTTTGTTTTTGAATATTTATTTAGATGTATGCAAAATTTTTTCATACATCTGGTAAGAAAATATATGCAAATACTATTTAGATATACAGTCACATTTTTACAAATACATTTTAAGAGGAAAAAAAGATTACTACTCAAAAATACATTTTAAGGAAAACAGATAACTTATGCGACTAAAATAATATTGGTAATATTGTTAGAAATCAAAAAACATTCTTTACATATAATATAATGCACATATCCTACGAAAAGTGCAAAGACTTGAGGCTTCCTTTACGGCATTCGGCAGGCTGTTATAAAGTTTTTGCCCTTTATAAAACACGCTATTTTGTGTGCACGAAAGTTTAGTTTTGGGAAGCCTAAAGTCTACGCGTCTTCTCGTAGGATAATTGTGAACATTTTATTGATACATAATATTACTATGCAGATAATGTGGGAGCATATTATTTTAAAGTTTTTTTTATATCATTGTTAATGTATTATATATTATATGTTGTTTTGTTGTCATCATATTAAAATTTTGTAACATAATTTTAACTCTAGTAAAAATGTTGCTTTTTAAAATCATCCTCATCTATTTTGCATGACGTGTGTTTTATTATTTTGGGCTTCGTTACATAGGAATAAAACACTAGAACAATAATTTAAATGCGGAGTTACAATAGAATAGTAAACAAGGCGCGTTGTCTTGAGATCCAAGTTATTTCCGATCCTTTTTGGGAATCCAACATTTTTAGTAATTTTCTTTGTTATGTATTTTAAGTGTTCGTCGAATTTTAATTTATGGAATGTACCTAAGTAGGTAGTTAGTACGTATAATATGATTGGTGCAATTTCAATCTTTGTTGTGAATGATATTTAAACAGTAATATTTAAGGTGTATGATACGTTATGAACGTTACGAACGATACGATAGTCTCCTTCAATGGAAGCGATCTTCCGAACAGGTCCTCCATTGATATGCTTGGCGTGACCAGCTCGGATATGGGGGCTCCATCGAAGCTAGGGTTAAGTTAGCCTCTCAAAAACTGGGCGTACTGTACAGGGCCCGCAGATACTTTAATAGTAGTAACTGCTAACCCTATACAAATCACAAGTGCGCCCCACGGTTGAATTTCGCAGCCATCTCTGATCTGGAGCCCTAAAATACCTGAAAAATCCCTCGACTCTGTGCAGAAACGGGCGGTGCGTCTAATAGATTCTCCTTTTTTAACCGGTGGATTGCAATCTTTAGAGCACATGCGTCGGATGGGAATGCTATCCTTGTTCTACCGGTATTTTAATGAGAGATGCTCCGAGGAACTAGCGTCATTGATCCCTTCGTCACCGATGCAGTTGGGAAACACGCCAAACGCGTGCCCAACATAAGTACACATTTGTCACATGAGAACGGGTCGCTTCTTCGACTCGTTTGTGTTTTAAAGAGCTCGGCTGTGGAACGATTTGCCGGCCTTTGTGTTTGTGTTTCCTCCTTCCTACAACATAGGTCTCTTTCAATGATCATTCCTTCCATTCCTCAAAAAGATCCTCCACACAGCATCTCAGATGACATAGGCTCTGAGGGAGATTATTTTCCTTTTTTTTACATTAACTCCTGTGTGGAGTTAATTTAAAAAAAAGACTCTATTAGTGGACATGAGATGTAATACCCAAAAAATAATTAAAAATACCTTTGTAATGTTTATTTTAATAACCAAGTCCAGATTAAAAAAAGGAAAAAAAGTTTAAATAAAGACAATTTGGAAATTGAGAATTTCGTATTGAAAATCAATGGTTTCTTCATTGGGATACAACGTGTAAAAAATTAAAGTATAGTTAATAGTTATATTTATTTTTTAAAGCATACTTGATGAAGAACCATTGGCATTGAAAATGTTGATAATTTATCTTTCCAATACTATAAAGAGGAAAGATTTGATTGTTTGTTTGCATTGAATAGGCTCCGAAACTACGGAACCGATTTGAAAAATTCTTTCACCAATAGAAAGCTACATTATCAGCGAGTAACATAGGCTATATGTTATGGTAAGCTCTGGCGTTATGGAATTTGTATAAATGAAAATGTGTGTATTTCATATATTTTAACGGCAGGGAGGAAAGGCGGGGGGAAGGTTGGGTTGCAGAGAGGGAAGACATGAGGGAGGGGAAAAATGGGGAAGGTGGAAGGAAACGGGGATGCACGAGAAAGGACATGCACGGAGAATCTATTTATATCTTTGAATGGCATAGCAACGCATGCCGGGTACCAGCTAGTGTAAAATATTTGTGTAAAGGAAGTTTTTTTAAATTTAATTAAAATGACGCCACAAAGGTAAGTTACAATAATAATACATAATTGTTGCTTTTAGTGGCAACTAATTTTACAACCCTTCAACAGTAGAGTACAGCTTCATAATAAATGTTCAATTTGATTAAAATCTAATTAAAATTACATAATCGGAAAACAGCAAAACAACAACCATTATTTTAAGTACTGCGAAAATAATTAACGATAAACGTTTAAAAACACCACCGTTATAATTAAAATTATCATACCTAGTACTAAACGCCGACCTATCCAAGTAAATATGTAAATATTGGCACTTCCAAAAGCAATTAGAGATTTTGTCTGAAACATTTATATTGTATTACCAAAGTGTTTTTGTTTAATTTGAATATGGTTTCGCAAATTTATTCCGCTTGCGAAAGTAAAACGAATCGGAATATCTGCAGGCGTATTATTAATTTAGATCTTGGCGTATTGTTGCCAAATTCCTTGCTGCTCTATCGAGAAATTTATACGGGGGTTGAACATGGTTAAATATAGAAATTCATTGAACATTTTGAATACTTTGTTAACCGATTAATTAACTTTTTGGGGGTGATTTTAGCCCACGCATCTTAATTGGAAGGAGACAGAGCGACTTTCGCCAATTTGGGATATTTTGTGAAGCTGAAAGTTGCAGAGAAGGATGGGCAAAGATATTGAAATAAAAAGAAATATGCTATGATGTCCGCGCGACTGTCGGCGGACTACTACCTAATCGGTGTAGTCTGCATACTAAAAGAATTTGTTCATTTCGTTGATTTTTTTAAGGTGTGCATTAGTATTGGTTAACAATATAGTTTAAATACTGAAATAATTCGTACATTTAGTTTAACGTTCGTTCAGTTTATTCGTTCATTTAGTTTATTCGTTAATTGGTAAACAATATCGGCGACACCCGGAAGCGCAGTCACACCCAATAAAAACTGCGGATAGCACATCTCTTATATTTCAATATCTTTGAGGAAGGGAGATGGGAAAGAAGAATGGGGAGTACCCGGCTATTCAGATCTGGCTTCTATCATCAGGCCAAGTATATGGAACGTCCTAATGATCGTATCTCCCAGATACGATCTTTCGTTTTTTAGACTTTTCTGTTTCAAATTGTTTTCGGTGATTAAATATTAAAAATTGAGGTCATACTCATTAACGCGCCGTATCCCCGCTTAAAAAGAAGAAGATGGAGAGATGTGTTATTACGAATATTGGAGAGAGCGCGCTAATATTTAAAACGATAAAATTCAAGCGAAAATTGTGAAAATGTTTAATAAAACATGACTCGTTTAAAATAGACCTTAAATCTCTTGGGCGCTATCTAAAACATCATTTAGAAACTGTGTGAATTTTTTCATTCATATAACTTGTAAAATAACTGAAACAAACGCGTTTATAATAATTTTTGCGATTTTTTTCTATAATATTTTAAATTTTTTTTTTCATTATCGCCTTTATTATTTTATTTTATTTAAATTCATCATTTCATATTACCTTTTTGTTGAATTTTATTAAATTATAGGGTTCAACGAAAAAAGTATCCAGTGAGGTCAACATAATCATAATTATTTTTGAAAATACATAATATTATTTTATCAATAAAAAAATAAATAAAAATTGTATTCTTATTTTTAAAATAAGGTGTAAGGGGAGGAATCCCGAAAAGTAAGATTGGGAAGTATTTCTTGCACACAATATTATAAATAAATAAATATAGCTTTATAGTTATTTCAAGTAATACATGTTGTAGACACCCATACAAAATTAAAAACCTTTCCATTAACCTAACCGCTATTTGACACTACGACATTTGGGCTCAGAGCCAGCAATGGCACATAATTTATCACTGATGTTATCGAGCTCAGTAATTAGTTTTGTCGTACAATGCGGGCAGTTCCGAACACACAAGTTTGGGACTATCTGATAGACAAAGTTTCAAAAGACTTCACAACAGATGACTATGCGATTACCTGTGGTAATTTAAAACTTACACATAATGTACGCATGTGTCAACGATTAGCACATTTTTTATTGTTAAATGGGATGCCTTAAGCAAACTTACCTATAACCTCAAAATTAAAAAAATATGTCAACTCCTCCGAAAACGTGAAATTATTAAAACATTGTATAGGTACCGCCAGCACTTATGATCAAATATTGACTCTAACAAATAACTTTGTAAGACAATTTGCAATCACATAAATAAACGAAAAGGTTCCAGTCTAGATAATATTAGATTAATACTAAGTTGATCAGAATCAATACAAAGTTAGTCTACAGGCTAAATTATCATCATACCATAGATAATTGAAACAAGATAGATGAGCCATGAATCATTATTAGCATGGAGATGCTTTCACTAATATCGCTAATATTGTTCACCGATACTAGGGATGTCGAATGTGAAAAAAATATCGATAATATCGATGTATCGATATTTATTAAAATATCAATATCGACGTCGATATATCGAGGAAAAAATATCGATACATCGGTCAAATTTTCCAGAGATTTTGCGTTTTTAAAATAATAGTGTATTCAGCTCAATATTATCAATAGTTATTTTTCTACACAATTTGCTTTTTTTAATGTACAAAAATCTCAATAAAAATGAAGGTATTTATATCACTATTCATTTTTATTACGTAATAATTAGAAAAATATCAAAAACTAAAAAGTTGTCTTCTAACTTATATGTAAACTGAGGCGCATACAAAGTTTGTATGCGTCTTAGTAACATTCTATTGGTGTGTTAATCTGTCAAAAAGGACTTCTTGTTTGGAACAAGGTATAGTCAATAATCATAGACAATTGGGAACAAACCCACAGAAGTGGCTTAGAAAAAAATGGCGAAAAATAGCATACATTTCTATGTATGTACCTACACATATGAGATAGTATTGGTGATCACAAATACTAATGCAAAGACAATAGATTTGTAAACTATTAATAGTTAACATTTCAACCGCCAGATGTCATGACCCAATACAGTTACTTTTTTCCGTTTAATACAGTTGCAGTTACGTTCGTTCCTATACGGTTTTGGATTCTAGTGACTTTAAATTTAAAAAAAATATCGTTTTTGATACTATTTTAGATATTGGATATTTTGTATCGATATATCGGATCAAAATATATCGGCTAAAAATATCGATATATTGATTTAAAAATATCAATATATCGATACTTTTTCAACAAGCCTAACCGATACTACTACAAATAGCATTTACGCACCGCCGCGGTAGGTGTCGCTATTTTTTACCACTAATAATAATAATAAGTTGATTTTTCTTAATTTACTCCACACAGGAGGCCTTGAGGAAATAATTTCCCATCTGAGATACTGTGTGGAGGGTCTTTTTGAGGAGAGAAATGAATGAACATTGGTCTTGAAGAGACCTGTGTGGAATAGCCCAGTCAGCCTGTGTTTTTAGATGGAACTAAATAGTATAAAGCTAATTTTTTCCCCATCGACTACTACCATTTAGACAAGTGTTTAGCAAAAAGTCCCCGCCCCTACCCCTCTTGCTTCCCCCCCTGTGCCCCCCCAAACATGAAAAGTGTAAGGGTTTCGTAAATCGCTTCTATCTCGATTACTAAACAACACATCGGATTGATTTTTTTTATTCTCTTTGCTATAATATTGTCTACAATTAATGTCCAGTTAATTTTCGTCGTAACTTTTACCGTTTGTTTGTAATTCGTATGATAAGGTAAAAATTTGTATATTTTTTGGCAAGTAATTTTACTTTTTGTCATATAACTTTTTACGACGACATTTTATGAAAAAATATTTCCCACAAAAGTTGTAGTCCCTATTATTACCTTTAAAATGATATAAAATAGTACTTACTTTGTTGGAGATCCAGCGAAATTATCATGGCGGGTTCGGTCGAGGTGAGGCCGGCCGGCGCGGCGTTGCAATGCAAATATTGTTGTATAGTGAGAGTGTTTTTTATCTTTAAGTTACACTATTGCATTTTCTATAAATAAAACTAATCGAGTCTCGGTGAAACCTAAATTCCTCACTTTTTAAATTTGTTTCAAATAATAATAAGTATTCAGCGAACATAGGTATTTTAAATAGTTTTTGGTTTGAAAATGCATGTAATATTTTTAAAGATGTTATTTTAGAACAAAATAATTGCGGTATCTTAATTTTATGATATCTTAAACTTCCATGAGAAGTTCATTTTCCTCGACTTCAACCAAAGTTAAATTGCTGCATGATCCGCCACAGCTCCCGCACATTTCTGTGCAATCAAGTGATGCTTTAAAGCAGCTACAATTATTTTTGCAAGCCTTTTTGCAGTTGCAGGAAACTAAGTTTATAACTTATTCAGCTGCCGGTGGTTTTTTTGAGTGCACTGGGTACAGCATGTTGTCAGTTAAAATCCATCTCCAGTCCGTAGCGGTGATTTCCTTATCTCCGATCCATTTTTGAAGCAGCACCAGATGTTGGAGGGAGGGATGCCATATTAAATTTGGATTTTAATGACATCTTTGCAACAGCTTTAAGGTACATTGAATATCTACTGTCATTCAGACATGCAGACCTTGTGCATCCATATAGTTTCAAGACAAAAGCCTCTCCTACCTCTTTGAGAATATTTTTGTCTGCCTGTTTTTCATAAAACTGTAAAACTTTTGTGCGGAGATCATTTGATGAACTTAGCAATTTGCCAAATAAATAAGACGTGGTATCACATCCTCATATCACCAATCTCTTCACGAATCTTGCTGATGTCATACGTTGATGGTGTGCCAGAGGGTTTGTGAAAGAATAGTCGCACATTTTGACACTGTGGTAGCCCTATCAATAGAACGAAAAGATCAGTATCCTGTCCGACAACAACTACAGGCCTCCCATTTTGAATCTGGGAAACATCTATTGGTCTTCCGACCACTTCAGTATCTGCATCTTCCTCCGCCACAATGGTTGGAATGTTTGCTTCATTAAGCTTTTGAGAGAGCTGTTCAATAAGCTGGCTTTTGTTTTTTGGATTTGCCAAAAATTCATTTTGCTTCACAGAGCACTCCATATTAACGTTGAATTTCATTTCTAGAGATGTTTTTTTTACTTCTCCGCATATATTCGACCCCATTTGTGGTGGGATAGTCAGGATACCCATCGAACACAACATGACAATCTTTCCCATACCGTTTCATTACAGTGTCAACATACTTCTCTATGATGCTGCTATATGTTACTTTGTCAGGCCAAATAACACAAAAGATACCCTCCATCTACTACATATATTTTTGGGGGCAAATTCTCAAAAACTTCGTTGCTAACTGTCCATTTTTCAAATATTTTCATAAGACTTGATTTAGTTCCCTTTCTTATTATTTTATTGTTTTCAAATAAAGACAAAGGGTATGGGCTGAGTTCATAGTTGAAGTATTGTTTGAGATTATTTGTTCCTTGAGACATACAAATAAACCTATTAAACAGCTGATCAGGATTAATTGGCACTTTTTCAGATCTCACATTTATGCCACTTACTACGGAGCCTATAGTTTTAACTTTATTTTTTCTTTTCAATTTAACATCTGCAAAATTATTTCCTTCGATGTCTTTCAAGCAGTTCATTCCTATATCATACGCTTCATCGCAGTTTACACCCGAACTTATCACTACTAGACCAGAGGATAAAGACATTAAATCTTTGCTCTGTCGGAAAGGATTATGAATACGCAGCCATCCGAGAAATTTACTAATATCTTGCAAGTCCCTTTCTCTTCTACTGCATCTTAGTTCAGTGTGCTGTTCAACTGAGTCAAGCAGCCAGAGAACTTCTCGAAAGCCTCACAAATTTGTAGGGATCCAGGAGCACAAGCAATGAATTTGGTTAGCGTCCTCTCGCTTAATCCTCGTCCATGAGTAAGCCCACCTATGGATTTTGATGATCGCATTAATGTCTGCTCTATGGTCATGTCCGTCCAGATACCGGTAAAAAATCCATCTGTACGCTGAACTGTAAAGAAACCTTTATTGACGAACCTTTCGAAGTCTCCATTTGACATTTTCGTTTGTACACTCAACATTTGTTGTAAGTATATTTGTGCGGATTTGGCGTAGAGAAAATGTCCAGCAGCATGGAAATACGGTATCATTTGCTTGACTGTATTAATGTGCAAATTCCAATCGCCGATTCTCTCTGCTAGAATAAAGTCTAGAACCAAATTCACCAATTTAAACTCTTGTAGCCACGGTTTTGAAGTTCTACTAGTTTTAACCAAATCTTCATACACTTCTTCTAGTTTTTTCATTATTTCATTTGTTTTACAATCTCTCATGGCGTCTTCAACAGTTGTTTGTTTGTTTATTGTTTGGTTATTAATATCTTTAAAGTCGTTTGTAATCATTTCTTTAATAGATGAACATTTCTCGAATAGCAGTAATATCAAAGCTGCCTGGGTCATCATGTGAACTCTATAAGACCTTGCGTAAGCATGTCCTGACATAAGGTGAGGAATCGTTGATTTTCCATAAACAGAGGTACACATTTCTTCGATTCCACTACCTTCCATAAACTTTCCTAAGCAACCAAGGAAACTCATTAGAAGATGGAATCCGCCTAGTCTGACGATTACTCCAGATATTTCACTTTCTATAGAAGAACTTGCAACAATGTCTACTGCTTTCAGGAAAAGTGGTTGGTCAAATGTCACAATACACGGCTGGCCAGCTAACTTGCTTTCTTTAGAAGCGTAACTAAGGGTAGAGTAAATAGCAGTTGGATTTTCTGGATCTATGCTTATAAAAGGCAAAGCCTGTACATAAGATGGTTCAAAGTTTTGTCTATCATCGTAACAGTTTCGCATGTATCCAGACCATCCAGGTAGTGAAATTGGCACAAAAGCAAAACTACATAACCAAAGCATGTTACGAGCTGAGACTAAGTATTGAGTGGGCATATTTTCAGAAATGTTTTCTATTGTTAAGGACTTTAAGCCACTTTTCTCCATTTTAGTATACATTAAAACTGGGACATTGAATTTACCTTCAAAGTCGCATGTCTTGACACGTGGAACTCGGACATCACTCGACACAGGTGTTTTTGGAGTCACAGGATTACAGTAGATCCGAGGAACTGGCTATTTTAGGAGCCAGTTCCTGTTGGATTTACAAAATGGTCACAAACACTCAAACCGGGCGAAGCCGAACTAAAAGCCGCCCGCAGGGCCTAGCAGCAAAGTGAATAACTATTATTTCACGTTCACGATTTCCACTAGTACTACAAAGGGCACAGGACAGGCTAGGATAAGTTGGGATGTGAGGGAACAAGTTCCGACATCAGTGTCGCGGAGCGACGCAGGGATGGTGCGCACCAAGCATTCACGGTTGATATCTGGCGTTTACTAATACATAAAGTACACATTAAAATATATCATTTTAAAGGTAATAATAGGGACTACAACTTTTGTGGGAAATATTTTTTCATAAAATGTCGGCGTAAAAAGTTATGTGACAAAAAGTAAAATTACTTGCCAAAAAATATGCAAATTTTTACCTTATCATACGAATTACAAACAAACGGTAAAAGTTACGACGAAAGTTAACTGGACATTAATTATAGACAATGTTACAGCAAAGAGAATAAAAAAAATTTCAATCCGATGTGTTGTTTAGTAATCGAGATAGAAGCGATTTACGAAACCCTTACACTTTTCATGTTTGGGGGGGCACAAGGGGGGAAGCAAGAGGGGTAGGGGCGGGAACTTTTTGCTAAACACTTGTCTAAATGGTAGTAGTCGATGGGGAAAAAATTAGCTTTATACTATTTAGTTCCTTCAACTGGTGTTCTACGACACAGGCTGACTGGACTAGAAGGAAGGAGAGATGATAATGTGTACAGCGCAGTTTTTGTGAAAAATCGCCTCAGGACGCTGTACACAAATGACTTTCCAGGCTTTATCTAATTTCCTTTGTACAAAAAGATATACAAAATGTTCTTAATTTTTAAGTTGGAAAAATCGAAATTTGAGTGGAGTATGCAGTTACGTGTAAAAGTGCAACCTCTATCTGAAACAATACTCAGATTATAATATTTAATTAAATGAAGACGATATTAGCGAAACTCAATCGAAATCTGGAGACAGAAAAATCAGAAAAGATATTGGCTCCGCTGGGACACGAACCCAGAACCCTTTTCTTACATGGAAACAGCTCTACCGATTAAGCTACGGAGCCCATATTAATTCGGTCACTTTTAACTGTATCATACTTCGACTAAGAACTACCAACATTATCTTCACTTAATTAACGCACATATTATTGGCTGCTATCTTTATATATGGCTCCCAGCGGAGCCAATATCTTTTCTGATTTTTCTGTCTCCAGATTTCGATTGAGTTTCGCTAATATTGTCTTCATTTAATTAAATATTATAATTAGAGATTTTACTCATAAAGTTTAAAAAAAATTAATAATAAATACTCAGATTACTCATAAACACCACCAAATTAATTGTAATGCAGAAAATCTTTCAGTGAATAAAACACAAAATGGATGTTTCGATTATCAATGTGCATATACCCCATTATTTCGATTATCTATGCACATATAGTCCATGCTACTGTACTGGGCTTGTAACGGATAAACCGTTGGACATACATTATTGTTGGATAGCTCGGATAGGAGATGAGTGTGTTAAACCTACAGAAACTGCCAAGAAACGAAAGAAATGAAAAATTGGTAATCTAGATGTCAGAAGACTTACTTTATTTTTTAAATTATTTTAGTTTATTAGGGAAACAAACATATTTTATTAAGATAATTACATATTACATGGTTGCATGAACCAGCTAATTTTCCTCAATAATTCATCATCATCATTACACAGTATAAAATGAAGTCGCTCAAAATGTATGTGCGCATAGATCTTTTAAACTACGCAACGGATTTTCATGCGGTTTTCACCAATAGATAGAATGATTCAAGAGGAAGGTTTATATGTATAATACATGCTTATTATAGTAGAGAAAGGCCGAGAAATTGCGTTGTGTTTCGTTAGACACCGCAACGTGTGGCCGGGTCTGCTAGTAGTAAATATATAAAAACATTTATTACAATATGAGAGAAAAGAAAGTGGTAGAAAAAGAAGAAAAAAATATATAAAACAGAAATAAAAAAACACAGATTAAAGTATGTAGGATAGACAATATGAAATTAAACTATGAACCTATACTTATAACAATAAAATATTTTCTCTTCTTAAGATAATGTTCAAGTATAAAAATTAATAAAAAAAAGAAAAACAACATAATGAGACTGAGAAAATAACACACAGCAGAGAATGAGAAAATAACAACACAGGGTAGAGGGTTCGTAATTAACGATTTGTTTTAATTTTTTTGCATTTAGTAAATTGACCTGATGACAAATGAAAAATATTAGTGTTTGAAAAGATATTGTTTTGTGCACTGAGAAATTAATTTTGTGCAATTTGTTTTTGAGTATGGGGTGTGGAATAGTTGGTAGGACCTTGTATTTCGTATTGGACAGTGGAAATTCACGTATTCAAGTTGTTGTCAACAACGTTGTTGATGATTTTGAATAAAAAATTCTGGTCGGATATATTTCTTCTTTTGAATGTAGCTATAACTTTGTGGTTATCCATTATAGATAAATGAAACAATTTAACTTTGTTTGAACCATTTTATACTTGAGTAAATCCGACCGGTTTCAGAACGAACGTTCCTTCTTCAGTATACATTTGTCCTGAAGAAGGAACGTTCGTTCTGAAACCGGTCGGATTTATTCACTTTTATACTTGAGTAAATCCGACCGGTTTCAGAACGAACGTTCCTTCTTCAGTATACATTTGCCCTGAAGAAGGAACGTTCGTTCTGAAACCGGTCGGATTTACTCAAGTATAAAAGTGGTTCAAACAAAGTTAAATTGTTTCATTTATGGATATATTTCTTCTATCTTCTAGAGTTGATAAATTATGGAATACTAGCTATTGCCCCCGGTTTCGCTCGCATAGTATTAGGGGTGTTCCCACTCCGCCTCCTCCATCTTCCCTATCCCCACTCCATTTCCCCCCTTCCCCCCTCCCCTTCTCCCCTTCTCCCCTCCTCTCCTCCCCTCCATACTCGTTACATTCATTTTTCAAACATCTCGCGTGCCACCTATTAAAGCGTAATAATCATACACGCCGTTTCGCATTTATATTACTAGCTTTCTATTAGTGAAAGAATTTTTAAAGTCCATTCAGTATTTTTTTGCGTCAAAGAGTAACAAACATACATGCATACATCCATCCATACATCCACACATCGAAACATCCATACAAACTTTCGCCTTTATAATATTAATACGATTAATGAGTCTTTTAGATGTTCTAAGTTCGGAAGGATTTAAGAGCGTTTAACCAGCCAGCGGACGAAAATCCACATTTCGTCGAAAGTTGTTCTTCCGATCGTGCAGGGCGGTTACAATGAGAAAGATTGATTATTCTCCGTACCAGCTTTTTTAAATTATAACTCAATATCGAATTTATTTCAATCCAAATTAGCTTTAATTTATACCTTCATCCAAAAATGTTGAAAGGCGTGATGATAAAACTATTAAAATAGTGTACTTTTTGTAGTTATTTTTTGATTATAAGTATTTATCATTTTTCAATAATGTCTAAATTTAATAAGAATGTTAAAAAAATCTGAAAATATTAGTTTGTAAGTGCGCAAATAAATACACAAATGGACCAATTTTCGTCAAGAAACACATGTACGTACATATTTTTTAATGATTTTATTCAAACTAAAATAAAAATTCTAATACATAACTTTGCTAGAAAATGTATTGATTTATTTTACTGCATGATTACATTATTTGAAATGGGTGTGGTATAATACAAAAACTTTTTTGAAAATTTAACAAATCTGCCAACGACCTATGAAATAACCTTATTATACTAAAAATTTAAAAAAAATCTAAAAATTTATTACATAACTATGCTAGATAAAAGAACAATCTTTCGAAATCCATTAATAATTTTTTGTGGAAAAGAGTCAATACGTCTAAAAACTTTTTTGAAAATGACGTATTTCCGGCTTTCTCTGGTAATGCCCTCTTAAAGTCAAAGTGTTTCAATACCTTTTTTTTAAATTCTTTCTAACCTTTCAATATTAACTTTGTTGGGGATTCCATATGACTGACCCGAATTCAAATATTTAGCGAACAAAAGAAACACATAGTACATTCATATACCTTTGTGAAAAGCTTTATCAACAAGAGGCCGAAGATATAAATACCTCCCCGTCACCGAAAGTCTCACCGAAAGCCCCTCAATTAAGTTCCATGACACAGTGCAGTGCTTCCGACTTCAGACTTCCGACCCTTTTCTCATACGACATAAGCAAGAAGTTTTAACATAATTTTCGTCAAACGATCCAAACTTCAATGTTGGTTCCCATTGTACTAAAACATCCCAAAACCATCAGTGATAACTTGGCTAACAAAATTAAACTTTGGACGCATTTGACACAAGAATTTTGCTTTCCATCACAACCACATTATTGTTTCGCACCCAGAGTTGACCCGAACACAGTACTCACACAGAAACATTTTTTGTACGGCATTTTTCAGACTTATTTATATTTGACTTATTCTTCTTCTTCTTTGTGTGCCTATCAGGTCCCCCGACGTCGGCGATCACTCTTCAAAATGTCTCTCTGTCTTGCGCTGCCCAGAATAGCTCCTCCACACTTCTAATGCCGGTCCACTCTCGTATGTTTCGCAGCCAAGATATTTGTTTCCTACCAGGCCCTCGGCGACCCTCTGTCTTACCTTTCAATATTAAATGGAGCAAGTGATACTTCTGCCCTCAACGCATATGACACAGATATGAAATTTTCCTGATTTTTATTAATGTAAGCAGTTCTCTATCTGCTCTAGCCCGCCTGAGAATTTCCGTGTTACTGATCAGGTCGGTCCATGGGACCTTGAGCATTCTCCGGTGAAGCCACATTTCAAAAGCCTCTAACCTGTTCATGGTATTTACTTTCAAGGTCCATGTTTCACATCCATACTGCAAGACCGACCACACATAACATTTTAGCATTCTCTGCCTTAGTTTTAATTGTCATTGCAGAAGAGTAATTTCATTTTAATGAACGCAGTTCTTGCTGCTTCAATTCTCCACCTAACCTCTACATCTGGGTCAAGAATCTCCGTGAGAATACTGCCGAGGTATCTAAATCTATATTCGACTTCATAAAAGAAAATCATCGTGCAACAAAAATAAAGACATTTGAATATAATAAAATATTAATAGCTAATTATCAATATCATCAAAAATATTAATTTTATGTATTAATTTCGGTTTTATATCTGTCCTGCGTAACTCTGATTCGATAAACTCAGCAAATTGGATTTTATTTGAATTTAAGTGTCATTTTCAAAATTGTAACTGATTGTGTTTTTTTTAAAGAATCCATACAAGCAATAAAGTACCATTTTAGTTATTTGTTTTTGGGGTGTTATGCCGTGTTGTGCTACCTCCTTCTTTAGCCAACGTTTCAGACAGCGTTGCAATGTCAGGGCAGATCCGGCAGATCCGGTAGATCACAATCTCCGGATGATGATGGACACTGCAACGCTGTCCGAAACGTTGGCTAAAGAGGGAGGTAGCGCAACACGGCGTAAAACTCCAAAAACAAATAACGAAAATACTTTTTGCCGTGAAAATCTTAATAAAGTACCAATCTATATTATAATATATAAAAAAAAAGTTAATTGTCATTTAATAAATTTTTACTAATTTGTCAAGAAATGTATTGTCCAGAAATTCCCGTGATTTCACACTGGTCTAATAATGCTACATTTTAGAAAGTATTTGTTGTCCTTTCTCGTTAAAGTAGCACAAAAAGCAAGCGTAAACACGATAAAACTCTTGATTCAAAATGATACTTGGAAAAGACTTATTTGTAGTAATAATACAAACAGGCACACAATATTGTTGCTCATTTTAATTTAATTTTGTTTTTTTGGTCAGTTTTAATTTTGCAGCCTATGCGTAAGATTTCATAAAATGTGTTCATTAAAAGTAGACTATCATGTCGTTGATTTTTTTACGCTATATTCAGGAATATTTTTTTAATTAAAAAAATTCAATATGTTTGAAATAAAATACAAATATATTTTTTAAATTTTCTTAGGACAATCATAAAGCATGGTTTATTATATATAAATATCTGAAAGCTTAGTAATTACTAAAAAAAATTAAAAAACAAAGTCATGAGAAAAATTGGTGAAACAAATATTCCAAAGTAAAAACAAATAGGGGATCTAAACGTTTTGCCTTTTAAACAAATTGTTAACTTTAAGGTAATTGTTTTTCTTTTTAAAATGTTTAATGGCTAACCAGTTCAGAACTCATGCAATAACTTAAGGAACATCATAACAAGGAAAATGTTTAAAAAGCGAAGGTTACTGACCTCCAGCGTAACATTTCGAAGCTGGTTTATTAGTGCAGATTTCCTACTTGCAACGGCATAGTTGCACTGTTGTAGTGATAGTTGATAAAACGGATTTCTGTATATCACAGTCTGACATAGGTATGTCAATTATTGTTTACTTATTTTAGTATGTGTTTTTTTGGTTATAAATAATGTGTTCTTTAGAAAAACGTGCTTCTTATCTCTTGAAAACAGCTAGAATCAACTAAGTTATAGTCTGAAGACCATTGTAGTGTTTTGTCGGGTCGGGAAAAAGTATTATTGTGACATGTGATTATCATTTAATAAATAAGTTGGAATTAGCCAGTGAAGAAATATTGCGTCTTTATTGAATATCTTCTGCCATAAAAAACCAAACTAAACAGAAAAATTAAATTAGACTTCCTTTTCGAAAGATTTCAAATTCAAAGAACTCATAATCTGCTATATGTACAGAGCATCGAAGATCTTCGACAAGATAAAGATAGACCTACCAAAAAAACTAAAAGAAGTGGAAAAAAGTACAAGAAATGGAAAATATGTTAAAATTTAAAAGTAAGTGACGAAGTACTTGAAGGGTAATTTTTAATTTTTGTAAATTGTAATTTTAAATAGTTACCCGCTATACTTAGTTTGAAACTACAAAATCTCTGGGGAATCTCCTCCTTCTTATTCATATCTTAGAAAAATTGTGGTTTATGATCCCGCCAAGCTTTGTAAAATATCGCCACACAATATATTATAAATATATTGAAATGTTCTGAAAGCTCGTAAGAAAGGAGGGATTCCTCACTTGAATAACGCATACCCGGGTGGAAAACGCGGCGTTACTCTGCCGGATATATTAGCTACATAAATCAATGTTGGATGAAGGGCACATCTCTCCCCACTTTCTTTATATCCGGCTCAGTATAAGCTGGAATAAATATGCGACAGCTATGGAGATGGTGAACTTCTACAACAGTGAATATCTCAGATACAGAAAGCTCGTGGCTCAATCAGTTTTTGCAAGCTTTTACTGGAATGGTATATTATATTTATTTATATTAGTATACGCACTATACGCCTGTACGGGCTTTGTGGAATTAAGAAATCAGTAATGCTTTTTAAATTTTATGTAGAATCTCTTTTTGCAGAAAAGTATAATTATGCCAACATTGATTATTATTAATAATAATAATTCTTGGATGACTTATATAGCGCCGTCACCTCAAGGGCGCTGTACAAACTTATGATACATTTCTAAAATCTTAAAAATCTACAAGATAGACAAACAATTAAATACAACTTATGGCTAAACATTGCATACATCGGTTCATTGATCACCGATACGAAAATATATGTACAATGTTTTGACCAATGAACGCGATGCTGCCTAAAAATTAATGAAAACAGGACCATACTTACCTGGGAGGTCGCTTGAAATTAACAGTGTATATTGTCCATTTAAAGAAATTTAGATAGAGTTCGCACGCAGGGGACATAATTGTGAACACATGTTATTTAATCCTAAATGGTCTTCCTAAATGTGATTCGTCAAGAGACAGATTGATGTGTAAGGGCTCGAGTGATTTTAATTCAGTAAGAAAAGTGTGATTAAGACATATTATAGGCAATACAAGTATGATACTCTTTAGATAGGTATATTTAAATTAAGGGTATGAGAGCCCAAAAAGGTAGGTTTTTAGTTTGGACCTAAACTCTGTTGGGCTTGTTATGCATCTTAATTCCGGAGGGAGTCTATTCCAAGCATTAGGCCCAGATACTCCGAAAGCACGATCTCCAAACTTAGTTACTATTGTGGTTGGTTTTTATAGCGTTTTTATTAAATAATATTCTGCAGACTTCTTATTTAACTTCTTTATTTAACTGTATTCCGTGCAATTGAACACTTCTACTGCTTTCGAGAAAGTATTGCCAACTACATGAAATCTAGATAAATTTATTATTTATTAGATCATTTTGGGAATGATCAAGGCTGCGTTAAAAGCGGTCAGAAAGAAGAAGATCACTGATGACGGATTGAATGGAAGGTAGTTATTCAATAATCGGATGACGAGACGGCGTTACCCATACCCATCCTCCAAATTGGAAATTGTATTATTTTTATTGTTAACTAGCTGGTACCCGGCATGCGTTGCTATGCCATTTAATAAAGAAATTGTTTCTCCCTGCGTGTCCTTTCCCATTCGTCCCGTTCCCCTTTCGCCTCACCTTCTTCTCCTCCGTTCCCTTTCCCCTCTCGCGTTCCCTCTCCGTCTACTCCACCTTCCCTCTCCCCACTCCACTCCCCCCTTCTCCCGTCCCGCGAACCCGCCTCCCGAGTTCCCCTCCCCCCTCCCGTGAACACCCTATCCGAGATCCCCTCTCCCTTCCCCCCTCCCGCATTCCATACATTCAGTTTTCAAACAGCTCGCATGCCACCAATAGCAATTTTTTAACACAAATTTCATAATGCCAGAGCTCACCAGAAGTTTTATACAAACCTTGTCCTGACAATAACGAACACACAAAAAAAATAATTATCCAATTTGGCGCAGTCGTTCGAAAGTTATGCGCGTACATACATTTCGGCGATTCATTTTTATTTATATAGAAGATTGAATATGTCACAACTTAAAAAAACAAAAATACATTTTGAATAATATTTTAAAAAATTTAATTTTTTATCACTTTAATTTTATACCCTGAAGATGATTGTGTTAAGTGAAACCGGTAGGTATTAAAAATAAATAATTTCATCGTGGTAATAAATAAAGTTAATGTTTTATTTCACATACATAAATTATTATTACTTTCTCACCAATTTCAATACTGTGAGTCAGTTTCTTTGCTTTACTAGAGTAAAAAAAAATACTTCTAGGTGGCATAAGAAGCGATAAATTATAATTCTATTATTTTTTCATTACTTATTGCGTCATTCACACGCGGAGGTCTGCCGACGTTGAAATATTAGGGTGACAAATAAGCGATTCTTGTTGCTACCGACTAAAAATGCTGGCGCCGCGTTACACATGACAAATCGGAAATTAAAATTTTAAAGTGTAAATATAATGAATAAATGTCTCATAATCTATAGATGTTTAAAATGTCTCAGTTTGAGAATGTTAGTGCCTTCGTACATGACGCTACTTACAAGCTATTCGATCCCCGTTTCGCGTACCATGCGCGCCGATCGTAAGTACCCCCCCTACGATTTGCTGGTGCTCGTACACAGCGCTACGCGACGGCTGTCGGTTTCAAAACCGTTGCACGATACCGACGGTGCTGATCGCACGCGACGCGTTGCTTCATTTGTGTCTGATTCGTTCGACGTTTGACAGAAATGGCGTCGAAACATGAAAGTAATGTTAAATTTGTTCTGGTAGTGTAAAAAAATGCACGTTTACCAGAATTACTTTACCAGAATATGCAAGAAATGATTTAGTGAAGAAGGCATGGATTGATGTTGAAAGAAAAGTCATTTGACATCGTTTGACATCGTGTTAACTCCACGGCTGCACGTGACAAATGATCAAGTTCAGTATATTTCGGGTAGCGCCGTGTACGGAAAGCAGCTTTAAAGAGTAGTATATCTGCAGGGTACTTGTGGTTGCATCACAATTACGTAGTTTGTAAGTATGTCCACGAACGGAGGGCCTTAGTATACTTGTAGTATCTCTCCGGTGACAGAGCTTTTATAATCTTCGAAGCTCTGCTTAAATTGTAATAGCCGTTTTAAGAGACCAAATATAAATAGCCAGGTTCTGTCCAATCTACGTACTGTTAATCTCCTTGTATTTTTCAGTTTGTGTTTATAATGTTTTTTGTGATATGTGGGAATCGGTATTGATGTATAAAGATTAATATATTGTTATGGTGTCAGAACAAAAAATAATCCAATTTTACCCTTCCAGAATAACACACGGACTGTATTTTGTTGTCCTGAAGTCCTGGGAAGACCCAAAACTCATAGAGCACGCCTGATTACGGAGGCAATTGAAATTCACAAAAACCCTATAAATATTAATAGAGACGACGGAGCTAAACTCAATAGTTCTTGGTATCCGGTATTTGACGGTTACATCAAGGCTAAACGCAAAAAAACATGTTGAAGTATATCGTAGCGCCAGCTCGTAGAGGAGTGGAGCTGGCGACACGGTATCGCTCCTAAGTAGATAAGTACAAACATCACCCCTAACTATTACACATCTGCCTTGATGATGGACACTGCTACGCTGTCCGAAACGTTGGCTAAAGAAGGAGGTAGCGCAACACGGCATAATACCCCAAAAACCAATAACAAAAATATTTTTTGGCGTGAAATCTAAAATCGTATCTATTAGATACCAGTTTTTTTTTAAAGAAAGATAATCATTCCCGGGTTACGAATAACCCGACAATATTTGAAAATCTCCTACTAGAACCACAGTAAGCCGAAAATGTTGCTTGTGTTGTGATGGTGGACTTGGCCAGCCGATATTACTGGGATTTCCGTCCGATAACACGGAACGCCTGGGTGGGACCAAAACACGATGCCAACTCAGCCACCGACCGGTCATAATTAACCATTGGTTGATTTTGTATTTATGTAAATATAGTAAATCAGTTTTTTAAAAAGCGCGAGTATTGTACCATAGATTGCCATGCTTAACTATGCACTAGGTAGCGTAGATTTTGTGAAAACAAATAATATTTGTTTTTAAATACCTAGTAGTTGAGTTCAATAGCTCCTACTTTGACCGCCCGCAAAGATAACTATTACAATCTGTACTTTTCAATCGGTCCAATACCACGGATATTTTTTTAAGTGAAACTTCCTTAGCCCCGTTAGCACTCATACTCCTATCAAGGCTCCTATTAGTTGAGATATAAAACGGAAACGACGCGAGGTCTGCGCTCATTGGCCTGCTCACCGCGCTTTGATTATGACCTCACTTTTCAAGGCTCTTTGGTTCTTCATAGTTTGAGATTGTTTTGGTACCTAAAGTTTCGCTTCTATCGAATTTTTATTTGTTTCTAGTACATAGATACTGCCTATATTCAAGGTTCTTTGAAAATGTATTCAAGGGCCATTAACTAACCAGCGGCCGAGAATTCATATTTCGTCGAAATATGTTCTTAAGATCGTGCAGGGCGGTGCCAATGAGAAAAATTAATTATTCTCCGTAACAGCTTTTT
This sequence comes from Limnephilus marmoratus, assembly GCA_917880885.1. Taxonomy (NCBI): domain Eukaryota; kingdom Metazoa; phylum Arthropoda; class Insecta; order Trichoptera; family Limnephilidae; genus Limnephilus; species Limnephilus marmoratus. The sequence continues at coordinate 16,721,569 of OU862923.1, forward strand.
TAAATAATAACTCAATATCGATTTTATTTCATTCAAAATTTGCTTTAATTTATAACCTACAATCAAAAATGCTGAAAGGCGTGATGTTAAAACTATTCAAATTATGCACTTTTTGTAATTATTTTTTGATCACATGTATTTATAATTTTTCAATAATGTCTAAGCTAAATAAGAATGTAAAAAACCTTAAATATATCAGTTTGTAAGACAGTAAATAAATAGACAAACTTTTTTTTTTCGCCACAAAACAAGGGCGCGGATCTTTTTTTTTAAGATTTTATTTAAAATAAAATAAAAATTTTGAAACCTAGCTTTCCCAGATAATTTAACGAATAATTTTACTGCATGATTATATGATTGGAAATGTGTGTTGTGTAATACAAAATTTTGTTTGAAAATTTAACAAATCTGACAACGACCTAAGGTAAAACCTTATTGTACTAAAAATAAACGAATTTTCTCAAAAAAAACGTAGCTTTACTAGATAAAAGAACAGTGTTTCGGAATCAATTTATAATTTTTCGTGAAAAGAGTCAATATTTCAAAAATTTGATTTATTTTATATTTCGGGTTTTGTCTGGTTATTCCCTCTTACATACAATAATAATACATTTTCTAAGAACCTTGGCCTACGTTTTAAAAACACGGCCATGAAAATAAATATTTCATTGGTGTTTGAAATTCACAAATTGTTTTCAATTTTGTAACGCAAAAATCTCACGCGCGTGATAAATCATTCTTGTGTCATTTCACTAGAATTAATATGAAACAACAAGCAAAAAAGCAAAATTTTAATTCCAATTATCCAAGACGACGTCCAACACTTGTAAAACGGCTATGATTTATATTCTTAAATAAATTTTGTAGCCAATTCTTGCCAGTAGAAAAAATGTCATTGCGTAATAAGATTGGTTTCGGTAACTTTGTAACACTGAAATAAACTTCATGAGATTGGCTTATGTAAAAGTGAAAATAAATTTACTTTAATAAATAAATATCTAATAATAATAATAACGTAGTATTTAACGCAGTTTTGTGTTATTTCACTTCAAGTGCGCTTAACTATAATAAACTTAAAAGTAATCATATGTGCTCCTTACGAGTCCTTATAAAAATTGACTAAATAATATGAAACTAAGAATATACAGTGCCGATAGAACAAAATTAACAACAGCCGTGCTGTTTTGGCATAGGACAATAATAGATAATGACAAACAATAACGGTGCCATTAAACAAGAATCATTAAAACTAAAATATAATATAGAACAGGAGGAAGTTTATGTTTAGAAATAAGAAAAAATCGGAAAAATACAGTAAGGAGGTAACCGAAACCAAACAATAAGGAACTCCAGTGAAAAATATTATGGCTTTTAAAAAATATTTTCATATAGACCAATAAACGCTGATTCTGAATATATAAGTTTTATTTAATAATATTAAACGCAGAGTTTTAATCGGATCGTAGAAACGCGCCGTCAAGTTGGCATTATTGAAATGTTTATTGACGTCACCGTAAAGTCATTGTATAGGAATGTAGGTATGACACAAGCCATCGCATTAATTTATTCGTTTATTTACATACTGTTTATAGAGATTTGGTTGTTGTGTTTATTGAAACATTATTTAAGCCTAAATAATTCAGTATCAAAAATAAAGATATCTCTTATTAGTTTATCTCTATTATTGAAAATATTCAAAAACTACTGCACAAAAAAATAGTAATGCTACTCTAAGGAGAATACTTCGAATTCTAAATTTCAAAATGGCGGCAGTTGATCAACTGATTGCCCGATTTTATAGTAACTTTTCAGGAGTGATGAGGTCACAGGATTCACTACACATACGCTGGTTTTCGGGGGATCTTGAAAAATTAAAACTTTTACAATTATTTTAACTATTAAAACAAACTCTAAAAAATTTAAGTTAGAAGATCATTATTCATTAAAAAAATTTTAAAAAATGGACTGGAGTTCTCTATTACCGGAAACGTGAGCAATATGGCTTATTAGAGTATATTGAAAAGGAGTTAAGATTCATGAAAGGTATGATTTTTTAAATAAGTTTGTTTTATGCATTTTAAGCACATTTACCATACCAAACTGCCAAATGAATTTCTAAAAATATTATACGCTATTAAGGTTAAAATATTTGAAAAGTTTTTTTTAAAACCGTCTTAAAAATGAGGTAGTTCAGAAAGAATACAACGCTTGCGAAAGCGTGGTGGTCAAGATTGAGAAAGGGTTGCTTAGACGGTATGAGCATGAACGAATGAGAAAGCGTGACGCGGAAGTTAAGGATAGAAGAAGAAGAGAAGACCCGAGGAAGACATGACACGATCAAGCTAATCAAATGCTTGAATCACTTCACGTCAAAAGTCAGAATTAAAGAAGCGTATGTTTGAGACGATACATTATTGTGAAAAAAAAGCAAAATGTGTGTGCCAAGACAGTTTTGTATGGTGGTCTATCCTCTCTGCCTACCCTTGCAGGGAAACAGTGTGAACAAAACAGATACAACAAAACAACAGATTAGTTAGTTGTGTGGTGTGTAATGTACACTATTATCAAGAAAAAAGTTTTATTAAAATTTCACCCCAAGCGCAAAAGACCAATATAAAAAATAACCAATTTCGTTGTTAAAATTGCTACTGCAATTTGGCTGCTTTTTTGTTCCACAAGTTAGATGATGAATATTTGTGAAGAAAAAAATGTTGAAACATAATAATTATGAAAGAAAACGTCACAGAGAAAACAATTTTGGTTGATGCTGCAAGATTATAATACTTATCAAAATAATTCATTTTTAAAAAATTACACTTTTTTTTCTTAAGACACTTGGAATGAATTTTCCATTCATAGTCATTTTTTTCCAGGGGTTACCACTGGCATACGTAAAGAAGCCAAATTTCATTATTTGTATAAACAGAGAAGTTGTAACTAAATTGACAGAATACATAAATAAAAAATCAAACATTTATTTTAAGTCTAAAATTATGATGTTATAATTTACCTCATATTTTTCTATAAAAACGTTCGAGATAATTTTTGATGATTTTTGTGGTAATTGAATTCTTTCGCTATAAAAAAATAAAATTGGAAAATGATTTTAAAGTTGTCGAAAACAGTCATCGCATATTTGAAAACTGCCCGAAGTAATAATTATAATTGACGTTTTATTGTCAGCTTGGTGTCGATTTTATTTCATATAAATAATTTTGCTACAAAATAACGCCAACGGTTCGACAACAGCATGAAATATTAAAATGTGAACACAAATAACACATTAATTGTTTCACGTTGTCAAGTTTTCACTGGTGTTTATTTTAAACCAATTCGACGGGTAATCAGCAGACACAAAATCTGAATTATTTGATCGTCTATCAAACAAATTAGCTTCAGTCAGTTAGTCACGTGGGTAATTCGCTTTTTCGGGTATACTTGAACCATCCCAACCTAAAATAATCCTGGATTAAATCGACCTCCAACAGAATAAACCTTGTGTAGAATCCAGGCTGTGGTAGTTATTGCATAAGAATTTTTCTGATTAAATTCCTTCCAAATAAGGGATTGAATTCCAATCCTATGAAAATACATGTAAAGATATAACATAAAAATATAGGATGTAAAGGGATGTACTCACGTACTTGACTTATTTTAAACCAATGATTCCTGACATTATTTGGAGAAAAAGATGTAAATAAAATTTTGGTCTCCGGTGATATTTATGATTTTTTTTCTAAAAAAACATAAAAATAGTAGGTGTTGGACAGTTGTGGTGAGGTAGGAGGTTTGGCAATTACTCGGCTAGGTGACAAGTAACGACATGCAGAAGAATTTATTTTTATTTTTTAGAAAAACATTTGCAAAAAAAGTCATCAAAAAAGTCACCGTAGACTAAATTATCATTTAAATTTTTTATTCGAAATAATGCAAGTAAGTTCAAGTAAGTCAAGTATGTCCCTTAACAACATTTATAATTAAAAAATTTATAATTGTAAACCGCCGTAAAAAATAACTTAAAGCTCAATGACAGAAATGGAAAAGTTTATTATGATTCGATTTTTTAATCCTCAAGGTGTAAATATGTCTACGTGTAGATCGTCTATAAGGTTTATTTCAGTGACAGCATGAGCAGGTACTACGATAATTTATTTACGTTATCGCACACGTTTTTTTTTTTAATTTTATTTGATTTTTCTACGATAGAGGAAGGATAGCTACTAGATAGCTGGAAGGACTAATATGGAATGTTGAGAAAAAAACATAAAGGCAAAAAACTAGGAATTGCGTGAAATAGAATGTTTTCAGAATTTGTGACTATTCAGATCAGACAGATCACGAATAAAGCAAATACGGGTTTTTAAACGCTCACTTACAATTACAACTCACTTTATGATACCGAAAACGAAATAATAAGAAGTTTCAATCCGGAAAGCTGACTTTAAACCAGGGCGACGCAGAATTATCTTCCAAACAAGTAGGTAAGAACATTTCTTTTTTTTTAAAGAAAGACAAACAATACATTCCCGGGTTACGAATAACCCGACAATGTTTGAAAATCTCCTACTACCACTACACTAAGCCGAAAATGTTGCTTGTGTTGTGATGGAGGACTCAGCCAGCCGAGGAATCGAACACGCGACGCTCGGGTGGGACCCAAGCGCTTTGCCCACTCAACCACAACCACAACCACTAATTTATTTTAGATATTTACCTCAAGGTCTAAAATAAATTAATATTGTAATTAAATCGCTGATACTTCAATTTGGGAGGCGGGAATGGTTGCCGCCGCCCCGGGAACCTTTATTGGATAACCAACACCTCTGCCCAAGTGGTTCGCTATGTTTGGTGATTTAGCAGGGGTGCCGGGGTTCATGGGGTGAGGTTTGTCTAGGTCTTGAAGGCGGATGACCAGGACACACTGAACCCTAGATTCCTACCCACACCTTAAACCCTTTTCCTTCCCAGGACTCTTCTCTCCTTTCTTTCCTTAAAAAACCCTCCACACTGCATCCCGAAAGATGAATTAGAGCCTGAGGGAAATTATTTTCCTCAGGGCCTCCTGTGTGGAACTCATGAAAAAAAAAAAAAAAACTATAAAGCAGATCATGAAATTTTCATACCCACTGGAGTGACTAAGGTAAAAATATGGACCGGTTATATTTTTTTGCGATCGACAGCGGTCCAAATTTGGACCACATTTTTTTAACCAAGTTTTTGGACCAAAAGTTAACGATTTTACAATATTTTTTGTACAAATCCTAGGAATATGTGATCGACAAAAGATAGATAAACTCATTGGCTATATAGAACTGTAATCATTTTGTATGTCTCCATATTAAACGTCGGAGGTATGATTTTTTTTTAATATGGGCGGGAAACATTCAAAATGGTCACCAAAAAATCACGAGCAATCGGAGGAATAAGTTTAAAATCGAGCTGTCGCTCGAGTGGTAACTCAAAGTTATTTCGTGAACCGTTATGAATTTCGCTAGAACTTTAAAGCGTCTATTATAACGTTATAAAATAATCTAATATGCTAAAATAAATCTCGAGCGAGGCGGAGAATAAAACTGTTATTTAAAAAGCTTCAAACATATGGCATTTCTGACTCGTCGGTTTGCATGTAACTTGAAATCTTAATAAACAATAACCTTTCTTAGGTTTAGTAATAGAATCGTTTGAGTTGTGTGTTTAGTCTAGAGTCTAGACGTTTTCGTTCTGGCGAATATTTTATCCTTTTGAAAATGGGTTAACATTGTGTCTGTCAGGATGTTATGATTTGTGGACGTGGCTATTCCTGTTGATTTATTGGTTATGTGAAGTTTTGTAAAATTCATTAGCAGTTCTCTAGTCATTAATGATATCTCATACGTTCACATGATTGTTTTAATTAAAAAATTAATATTAGTAGAATTCTCTTGATTCCCAATTTTTTTTGGGTCAAGTTCAAACTTTTTTAATAATACCAACTGTCAGAATTCCTAAATAAAACCGTCTGATTTTAGAAACTTTACGAATCAAAAAATTCTTCATTTAAACCACTCGTATGATTACGTATACATTTCGACGACCTCCGTGGTCGATGGGTAAGATTCATAAGTCACGGGTTCAATTCCCAGTGAACAAAGATAAATTTTATGTGATTGATTTATGTTATTTCATAATTTAATCATTTAAAAATAATATTAGTCATATTTGCGGCACGTTCCAGAGTGGAAGATACTCAGTATCACCCAGTTGACCACCATTCGGAACTCAAAGGTTGCTTCCCTCTTCCCCTATCTACTACCTTCAGCCTTACAATATAAACCGAATGGGGGGATACCTTGGTCTTCCTGGCTTCAAACGGTTGGAAGCAGTTGGGACTCTTGAGCGGTATTCTCATTAAAAAACTGAATAGTTCAGAATGATACAGGCAGGTTGCTAAACCACTACTGCTGCAAGATTATAATTTTTTTTATTTCTTAGGAGATGAATTTTTTTATTATATATGTAAAAGTAAATGTTACAAAACTAATTGCAATGAAGATTGTGTTATACTTAGTCCAACTCCCAAAATCAAATATCTTGGTGTATATATAGATCAACATTTTAAATGGAAAACAGATATTTGTGAACTCGTCAAAAAGATTAGGAAATGTATTTATTAGACATAGAAATATTCTAAGCTTAGAAAACATAAAAATTTGTTCAATTGTTCAATCTATATTACAATATGGTATTATTGGCTGGGGAGGAACATATGATAATATTTAAAATCCACTCAAAATAGTTTAAAGATTGATCAATAATTAATAATTGCAAAAACCGTCTAAATTTTCTACTGAAATTCTTTTTTCAATATTCAATGTACCTACAATAGACTAAATGTAGAAAAAATATTCAATACTTTAAATTTACAAAGAAATACAGTTAAATACTCGTAACTTACAATTCAATACATCAGCAAGATACCAGAAAACTATTAAAATCCCAAAATTTAGTACTAAGCACATTCAAAATTCCTATCTTTATCTAGGCATAATCTATTATAACAAACTCCCATTAAAATTAAAAACTATCGAAAATATGCAGGAATTTAAGCCCAAATTAAAAAAATTATATAATGAATAACTGATTACTTTGTATAAACCACTATTTTAAAAACAATATCAACATGTTTCAACAACAATGTTGTCTTCATCTTCTGATGTTTCAACAACAATCAACATGTTTCAACAACAATGTTGTCTTCATCAGGATATGTTACTATATATATGTTACTATAGTAACATATCCTGATGAAGACAACATTGTTGTTGAAACATGTTGATATTGTTTTAAAAATAGTGGTTTATACAAAGTAATCAGTTATTCATTATATGAAAAATGATGCCACAAAGTAATTTTGCAAAGTTTGAAGAAGTAAAAAAATTATCTTAAACTGCTGTAAGAGTCCCAAATATGTTTCTATCTTAAAGTCTGCTATTATATAAATCGTTTAATCCGTCATTCTCTCTCATTTCTTAGTCTCTATATCTTTAAGTCTACTATTGTATAAATCTTGTATTCTTTCTTACATATCCTTTACTTACGAGAACTAATTACAATAATTTTTGTTACTAACTTACATGATTCATTAATTTATAATGATTTTTTATTTAATTAAATGAAGACAATATAAGCGAAACTCAATCGAAAATCTGGAAACAGATAAATCAGAAAAGGGTATTGACACCTCTGGGACTCGAACCCAGGACCTCTGGCATTTCAGGCAAACGCGCTAACCACTGCGCCACGGTATTATGATTTTTTAAACTTATCATGATTTTTATTTTGAAATTTATACATGATTTTCTAACCTTACTTATTATTTAAAATAGTCGTTATTACTAACTTACACAATCTTTAAATTTACTTAATTGAGCTGGAATTCCCTCACCAAACACATGAACATTGTCTCTTTATGGTGAGGAAAGGCAAATTTTTGTTTCTTTGTTAAAAACTTATGTAACCATGTAACCGATGTAACTTGACTTAGCCAGCCGAGGAATCGAACACGCGACGCCTGGGTTGGACCCAAACGCGATGAAAACTCAGCCATTGACCGGTCGTAACCAAAACATATTATCCTTAATACGGAAAAAGTACCACTACTAGGCTAAATATTCCTCTTTAAAATTAAACTTAGAAGGACAAATAGGAAACATATAAGTATAGGTGGTAAAACCATGTACGATCGTGTGAGAAATGTGGAGATCCGCGAAGAATGCAAGGCTGATGTAAGCGTGATGAGTAAGATTAAGAAAGGGACGCTCAGATGGTTTGGGCATGTAGAGCGAATGACCGACGAAAGGAGTGTAAGGAGAATACATGACGCAAATGTGAATGTAAGAAGAAGTCGGGGACGCCCGAGAAAGACATGGCACGACCAAGTGAATCAGATACTTGAGTCGGGCCATGTGAAGAGCCGGAATAATAGAAGAGCATGTATGAGACGATGTATAAATGTGAACGAGGCAAGGAATGTGTGCCAAGATCGAGTTGTTTGGCGGTCCGTCCTCTCTGCCTACCCCTGCGGGGGAACGGCGTTATGGTTAGTTAGTTAGTTATAAGTACAGTTACATTCAAAATAATATATTGACTTCGAAGAAAACTACGACAACATTCCACTACTCAACTAAAGTAAGATTAGCGGTGCCATAATTTGCGTTTTTACTCTGGCGATATGCCTCCACTAAATGTAAATACCAACTATTTCTCTTCAACTTATTTAAATTTTAGAAAGCGAGCAAAATGTCCCAATCCACTTTCAAGTGTTGTCAAAACATGTATGAAGACGTTTGGACAAATCTACCCGCAAACATCCTCCATTCAAATTTGAAACCGAAAAATTATCCCTAAAACCCCTCTTATTTTCCAAACCATTTTCCCCCACTTCAACACAGCGCGCAAACCCTCACTTCTAAGCCTCAATTGTCACATTTGACAGTGTGTCACCTTAACAGTCTCAATCATACACGAGCCCGAGTCAGAAGAAGTAGAATACAGCGAGAGGGTCGGGCAAGGACCTCCCGAGAGCTTTCTGCTCACAAGTCGACTGGAGGACCTTTGAACCTACCCTCGGTGACGTGGAGTGCGGCGGGCGATGTTTTTCACCTCGCCGCCAAATTGAGGAAAGCTCTCACGACTGTAAGCTAAGCACCAGACAAAACGGAGCTTTATGCTGAATGTGGGTGTCTGATTGTCGGATACGAGAAAAAGTGAATATTTCAAAGAAATGTAATATCTACGTAACAGATCATTCCAATTTTTTGACGGTTCAGAAATACGACACGAAAAATTGTAAAAATCGACATATTTTGTAGAACTTCATGCTAAATGCGGGCGACTGATTTTTGGATGCGATAAATGGTGAATATTTAAAAGAACTGTAATACGTATCAGATCATTAAAAAAAATGAATGTTAAGAAATATATCAATAAATATAATAAAAATCGTTTTTTAGATTGCTTTTTAGGTAATCTGTAAATAAAACACAAAAAAATCTAAAAGCATCAAAAATGACCAGTCAGTGGCTGAGCTGGCATCGCGTTTGGGTCCCACATAGGCGTAGCGTGGTAACCTTGGCTGGCTAAGTCCTTCACCACGACATAAACAACGCTTACTGTGGTGGTAGTAGGAGATTTTCAAATTGTGTCACGTTATTCGTAACCCAGGAATGTTTGTCTTTCTTTTTTTAAATAAGAAAAAATATATAATGTAATACGAAATGCGTGAAAACCAAATTTTCTGCTAGCAATTTTTAGGTAAGCTCAGCTAAATAAGCTTGCAATGTCATTGCTTTCACCAGAAAGAACACTGAAATTAAAAATATATATTATCTGTCTTAAAAAAATCATATCTCACTTTTTTCTATCTTTTATTTCAATACATATTATGATGTTCAATAAGAAAAAAGTTAAATAACTACAGAATTATAAATTGTGACCCATTTTCTTAAGCTCTTTAAAAATAATGGTGATTGTAGTGTCTTTTTCAAGTAAGCAATAAAAACGAACTTTGCCGTAGAGAAATAAAAATCTAGAACGAACTTTCATTAATTGGTGAAAGCTCCAAGAGCGCACTTTGGCAGTAATTAGTTCTCCTTTGAATAAAATTTTATAATTCGATTATGACAAAGTGTGAAAGCTTCCCAAGTTAAAGGAAGTGCTTTCTTGACAAGGGAGGGTGGAGGGGACCGTTCAATCAGCGACATCATCTCCAAAGGCAATAAGTTCAAAAATAAATTTTAAAATTTTCTTATCAAATGTTTAAATATTCGAAAATAAATTTTTGTAGTCGAAAATCTATTGCCTTAAACAATTATTTTAGTTCAGAATTTATTTATTTTTCAGTTTACCGATTAAAAGAGGGAAAATAAAGAAATATGTAACATGCCTGAATTATTCAGTTTTAATTATTGGGATCGGGCTATATTTCCATCCAGAGTAAGATTTCTTTATAAATGAAGGATTACTTTTTATTGAACCAAAAACAAAAATACACAACATTGTGTGTCAGATAACAAAGAGACGGTAGCGCCACATACGACCAAGAAACAGAACTAAAAATGACAGTATAAAGACTCCTATAAATTTATCATTTCTCAACAGTTTTTTTGATGCAAATATCAATTTAATTAGCACGTGTAATATTTAAATTATGTTTTATAGTATTTAGGGAATAATGTAAATTTTCACACATAGCAAGCACTCTATGGGCATAAACAATTAGAATAATTAGAATAAAATAACTTAGTTTAACTTCACTTTATTATTGTATATATCTTTGATATATAAAACCATCCGGTTCCGATTCATTCTGAACCTTCATCAAGGTTATATCAAAACATATTAAATTAATTACAGAGTTACAGTGTAGACATTTAGTTTACATGGAAGAATGGGAGAGAACATTGAGGGAGAGGTGGGTAAGATATAAGGGCTAAAATTAGGCGAAGGTAAGGGAAATATGTTTAAAATGGGGCTATTTTATAATCTAATTGTTTATCTTAAAAAATCATTGTGAAGCAAGAAAATACTTAGTAAGGATTATGAATATAAAAAAGAATAAAGTGATTGAAAAGAAAATGTAAACGCTAAATATTATAAATAGTATTATATAGTAGATTTTTTAACAAAGGGATGAGATGGTAAACAAAAAGGAAGAGTATTAATTTCTACTTGGTTTTTGCATTGTTTCAAGAAAATGGAAGATATCTACTCAAGAGGTTCTTAAGGCTCTGCATCCGGGCTCGAAAAGAAGAAGATGGAGAGATACGAAATTACGAATTTTAGAGGAAAGCGCTAACATTTACAGCAACAAAATCGATGCGAAAATTGCGAAAATGTTTAATAAAACACGATTCGTTTAAAACAGAGCAAAAATCTCGCGGGCATTGTCTTACACAACATTTAAAGAAATACTGTGAATTTTTTCATGCATATTACTTGTAAAATAACTGGAACAAACGCGTTTATAATAATATTTGGAGCATGCTTTGCGATTTTTTTCTATTCAGGAAATTTTATATAATTTGGGTTTCGGCGCGGGCAATGTCTAGATATTATCTTTAACATATATTTTTTTAAGAGCTTTAAAACTTACCGTGTTTAAGGGAAATATGTAAGAAATCGGTGGAAATTCGGGTTGCGAGCATTTAAAAAATATTACTTTCATAATATATTACTATAACAGGTTGCTAAATTTGAGAATAATGAGAGACCCTGCCCCAAAATGATAAAGCTGTGATTGATAAATGATCAATCAATGTACCTTTGAATATTCAAATTCTTTGTTATCAGGTAGGTAACTTAAGATATATTATGTATTTATAATAAAGCAATATATTTTACAAATATCTTCCATTAAATCGTTTGTAATAAATAACTTTTCGTGAATAAATAAATTTGAAAAAACTTGACACTTCAATAAATAAATAAATTGACACTTCAATAAATAAAAAAATTTGACACTTCAATAAATAAATAGGTTTTGATTATTTTTCACAAAATCAATAAACGTCATGCCGTTTCCACACAGGGGTAGGCAAATCGGAATGCCAGCACCACAACTATTTCTTGACACACTTTATTTGCTTTACTAGTCGGTATTCATGCATTGTCCCATGCACACTCTTCTGCAACTCTGACATTTGACGTGATCCCCCTCAAGTATTTGATTCACTTGCTTACGCAATGCCTTCCTTAGACGTCCACTAGCATTCACATAATTTGATTAAAATCTATTTATTTGATATAATTAGCCAAACGGTAACAATCAAATATTGATTATAAGAAGTATTTGAGTGTTGTGCAATCATGGTTTTTCACCTAGCTCAGGTACCTACTAGAAAATTGACGGATCTCTGCTTTTCTCATGTCATAAAAGTGAATAACATTTAAGAATTCAAGATAAAAATAAGCCAATGATAAATATAATCATTTTTTAACAAACAGTGTATATTACATATTGTAAAAAATGAAGAAAATAAATATTAGAGTCAAGGAAAAAAAACAAAGCCGGAAAGCCGAAAGAAAAAAGCTCTCGAATTTGCGAAAATATTTGTGAAGTAGAACATTAAAGTGGGCACAAAAATAGATTTTAGCATTCCTTTTCCATTCCCATATGTATAACATGTTCCAGAGTTACATGCGTGTTAAACAGGCGTTTTGAAAAGATTCCGACCGATTCAATTCGTGGCTCAAGACAATAGCTTGTTTTTATTACTGGACAAGCATTATTACTTTATTTTATTTAATATTTGAATGTTTTTATAATAATTATACAATTTTTTTACATGTTAAAAAGATTTGTAATTACTTTTCTATTCTGAATGCTGTCTTCTATTAGGAAACGTAATGCAAAAGTTCGATAATAATATTTCAATGCTAAAAATGGAAATAATTTTTTACGCGATCCAGACTCGAGAAGCCTACCCCCATGTCATGAAAAAACGTATATTAACATATCATACAGTTTTCTAAGGTAACCAAAACTAAAAAAAAAAATGTTTTTGTGCGGAAAAACTTCCTCGATGTATAGCCGCCCGCTTTCTCAATCTGACATTAAAGTTCTGACAAAAGTTATAAACCCATGCCTGAAATATGTATCAAGCTTCTCTACAAAAAATAATACAATGGCGAAATGTCGACAACAATGAACCGTTTATGAAAAAGAAAAACTTCAACCATGTAGGTCAGCCAAATTCCGAAAATAGTCCAATTTTTTCCGAATCCATTTTTGCCTTCGACATTATTTTATCGTAATGGAACAGTGATTATTTTCAACACTGTCCGATTTCTCTCTAAACTGAAATTAAACTAAATTGGTGCCAAAGTTTTGTTGTTCTACAGAATGGTTAAATTAATTTACTGGAAAATGTTTTTGATACCTCTAAATTTTAACAAACGCAATACTTGTAGAAACTGCTACCCCCTTCCAAAATCTCCGATAATAATATATTTAAAAAAAACTGAAAAAAAGAAAGACAAACATTCCCGGACAATCATAACTTTGTTGATAAATGCTAAATTTTGTCCTTTTACAGAACCAAAAAACCTATTCAGTTTGATTATAAACTAAATAGTGTTTGTCTATCTACTGTCACATCTATCAAGGACCTTGGGGTCACTCTAGACTGCAAACTTTCTTTCTGTGATCACATTAATAATATCGTAAATAAATCACTTAAACTACTCGGCTTCATTCATAGAATTACCTCTGACTTCAAACATATAAGTACACTTAAAACTCTTTAATGTACGCTGGTTCGCCCTCACCTTGAATATGCTTGTGTCATTTGGTCTCCTTTCCATGCTGTCCATATTTGTCATATCGAATCCGTACAACATCGTTTCCTAAGAGGAATTGCTTGGAGATTGGGTCTTGAAAGAGGCAAGTACTCATATAATGAAATTGAACACATTTTAAACATGTCTTCTTTAGAAAAACGTAGAAAGGACTCTAATTTGCATATTTAAAATTATCAACAGTATTACTGATATACCTGCATTGTTACAACTTATCCAGTTTAACATCCCTTCCCGAAGGCTTCGAAATAATGAATTGCTGTTCCTCAATCAACATTCTACTAATTATGGATACCATTCTCCCTTATCCAGAATGTCGAGACTTATCAACGCAAGTCAAAGTATTGATTTTATTGGTGTAAAACTAAATGACTTTCGGCAGTCGATACGCAATATTTAAATGCTTCTTCATGCTTTGACTTGTAGTGTCTCTATATGTACTTTTTATATTTTATATTGTCGTTGCTATTCATTTTTATGTGCTCTCCCTTCACTGTCATCTCTGTTTTTTTTATTCGTGTTATTATTATGTTTTTAATGGACTGTTGTCCGTAAATAAATAAATAAATAAAAATGGTTACTTTTTTAATGAAAATCTCCTGTAGGGTTTTGCAATGAATTCAATTTGAGATTAATTTCATGAACAAACCTACTCATAATTATTATACTATTTTAATTAATAGTCCAGTAAACGAATGGTCCAAAAGGAGGTGTAGAGTGCGTGAGCAGGAACCTAAGCGATTCTTTCAGGACTTGTTTAGGATGCTTAGGGTGTGAACATACTAAAAGTCCTGACGTCTAAGTGGTGAGCTAGGGGGGGGAGGGGGGGGGGGGGGGGGGGGGGGGGGAAGGTCCCGATTTGCGGGTTTCCGTTTATATCTCAAAAACGGTGCGTCGCAGAGGAAAACTTTTTTAGAATAAGTAAAAGCTCATAAAATTATCTACATCTTTTATTCTATACGTAATTTTGGAAATCCCAGCCGTTTTTGAGTTATATGCTCCACAAATGTCAATATTTTCGAAAAAAATCATTTTACCTCACATTTTTCATCAAACATTCCTTCATATCGTCTAAAATATTCATCCAAGAAAGAAGTTTGTTTAAAAGAAGTTGTAAATAATTTAATTACCTTTTAGAATATATATATACATATGTAAGTAAATCTCTAACCAGTAAATATTTACAGCAATTTTAAGTTTTTTCGTAAAATGTCATAATTTTCAGAAAAAGCTGTTTTTTCTTACCAAATTATTAAGACGGGTTTTTTCTTCATGGGAAATTTCTTATTAATTTTTGCACACAAGAAAGCAGGTAAGTTGTTCTCGAACAGATGATTAGTGGAATTCATTTTATAATCATTATTATTGTAATGGGTGATTAGGTTAGTCATCGGAGATGCTACAATAACGTGCTAAGATGCTGTTCGAGTTGGTGAAAAGGCAATGAATGCGATAGCGGGCTTGACATTCTCAGACATCAAGTTGTCCCGCAAAGATCAGGCATTTCCAATGTCTTCTGTCAGCTCGTCGATAAAAATTCACGACGAAAAGGTTGCAGTTGACCCAACATTGCTGTTTCTGATGAGGATTTGATGAAATTCTTTGAGTATGAGTTGGCCCCATTTCCCTTGGCACTGTTCAATGAAAGTGGGATGCGAAAGACAAATAAATCTGTTCTGTATAGCTTATTCGAGCCTACCAAAAAACTGTTCTACTGTCTCAGATGAACATAGTTGTGGACGGAGGATTTCTATCATATTATACATATTATCTATATTATACAGAGTAATTTGACAAAAAGATGCCTCCGTTGCCGCAAGTTGTGATCGTTATATCACCTATGTCAACCACCACTATCCTGGAATGACTCGCACTGTGGTATTTGATGGGTACACAAATCCAGTCAATAGTACGAAATCACAAGAACAGATGCGACGATACAGACTGAGAAGGTCAGCAGACATCAATTTGATATGGAACAAATCAATACCCGTTAAACAGGAAGATTTTTTATCCAATCCTACCAACAAAAGTAACTTCATCTCCTTACTACAGACAAAGTTTCGGGAGAATGGGATACAGACTCTTCAGGTCACCGATGATGCTGACGTCCTTATCGTGAAGACTGCTGTGGAACTATCCTTTCACAACTCTGTGGCTGTCTTTGGTGAGGATGTGGGCCTCACTGTCCTTTTGATTGCTTCCACTCCTCCCACCTAAGATATTCTGTTGCTGAAACCCGGACGAGGGAAAACCAAAACATTGGCACTGTCCACCCAAGAGATGCAGCATCGTGGATTTGAACACATCATATTTTTACATTCATTTACCGGATGCGATACAACGTCTGCAACTTTCAGGAGAAGCGAGGTGGGCTTTTCAAAATTGTACTTGGAGTCAGAAATGATCAAGCAAGCGGCAATGATCTTTTACAACCCCTCCTCTACTCACAACAAGGTTGAAGAGGCTGGAAATAAATGCTTCCTGAAATGATATGCGGCGCCAAAAAGACAGACCTCCCTTAACCAGTACCGCTCCCAATCGTTCACAAGGTACGTGGCAAATATGAAGCCTGACATCAGCCCCCTCCCTCCAACAGAGAGTGCAGCTAAACAGCATTCCCGGCGGACATATTACCAAGTTCAGCAGTGGCTCGGGATTGAGCTGTCCCCTGAAAAATGGGGGTGGAAACACGAAGGAGACACCCTGGCGCCAATTACAACAGAACATCCTCCAGCACCGGAGGTCCTTCTGAAAATGATATTTTGCCGCTGTACCAAGGATTGTGCAATTGGCAAATGTGGATGCCGAAAAGCAATGCTGACCTGTTCTGCAGCGTGCCTTCACTGCCAAGGGAGATGCCTCAATAGTATTGGATAGTAATAAATCTGCTGGACCTGATGGTATTCCTCCCATATTTTTAATAACTTGCATTGATAGTTTGATATATCCCATACAAAAACTTTTTAACAAATCCTTAGCATCTGGCTGTTTTCCGGCTCTGTGGAAAAAGAGTTATTTAACGCCTATTCATAAAAAAGGAGACAAAAGCGATATATCAAACTATAGACCTATTTGTATTATGTCTGCTTTACCCAAACTTTTCGAGTCATTAGTATTAGATACCATTGTAAAACCTATCAACAATATTATTGTTCCTAACCAACATGGCTTTATCAGAGGTCGATCTACCTTAAGTAATTTAACTATCTATAATAATTACATATCCGAATCCCTTAGTCTGAAACAACAAGTGGATTCTATATACACTGATTTCAGTAAAGCATTTGATAAGGTTCGACATCACATTCTTATATCCAAACTCCGACTGTTAGGCATCAAAGGAAGTTTATTGTCATGGATTATCAGTTACCTCAGTAATAGAGTGCTTAGTGTGAGGATTAATTTTATAGAATCCTATGTATTCGAGGCCACAAGTGGTGTCCCGCAAGGGTCCCACCTCGGCCCAATATTCTTCTTAATATTCATTAATGACATTGTAAACATATTTAAAGATGTACAAGTCCTACTTTTTGCAGATGATCTAAAATTGTTTAAAAAAATACGAAATATATATGATTGCCTAATTTTACAAGCTAATTTAGATGAATTTTTTAAATGGTGCGAACAAAATATGTTATTTTTGAATACTGAGAAATGTCAAGTAATACGATTTTCCAGAACTCATTCTCATATTTTACATGAATATAATTTAAATAATGTTAAATTAACACCAGTATTACAAATTCGCGACTTGGGAGTTATATTCGATTCAAACTTAACATTCACACCACATATAGATAATATAACTAATAAGGCTTTAAAGATTCTTGGCTTCCTTTGTAGAACCCTAACTGATTTTAAGTCCTTGGATTGCATGAAAACACTCTACATTTCATTAGTTAGATGTCAAGTTGAATATAATTCACCTATTTGGTCCCCTTTCTATAAAGTACACTCTAACAAAATAGAACGTGTTTAACACAAATTTCTTAGGTACTTAAATTTCAAACTCAAAATTCCAATAGAAAACATTAATTATTTAAGTTTAATGAATCGACTAAATTTAATTACGCTGTCTGACAGAAGAATCATTTCAGACCTAATTTATTGTACAGAATTATGAACAACCTAATTGACAGCCCTGCCATCGTTTCTACTATTAAACTTCTTGTACCGACAAGGAATACTAGACAAAATATAACATTCTTTTGCAACACATACACAACTAACTATCAATCACACTCACTTACCAATAGGATGCATTATTTAGGCAACAAGTTTGGTGGTATTGTAGATGTATTTGCTGATTCCCTTTACATTCTAAAATGCAATTTAAACCAACACTTTGTTGAATCCTACAAATTATTGTAACATGGGTATAATATATTTAACGATTTGATTTGTTATTGTAATGTTTATATTATATTTTGTTCTATGTTATTGTTAAATATTACATTGTTTAAAATATTTCACGGGTTTTCACAAGATTATACAAGTGGTTTTTTTTCTTTAAAAACTACTTGTATATTCTTAAAAGTTTTTTCACTTTTATAACTTTTGGTATAAATTCTATGTATGTGTTATCCTAGATATCTTAAATATTATTTTCTAATCTATGTAAAAGCCCCCACGGGCGTATAACAACAATAAATAAATAAATAAATAGCGTGCCTGTTGCCGAGAACGACGATGAAGACGATGTAGAGCCCTTTCAACAAGAACATCCACCACTGAGAATCACGATGCCATGGACGAACAACGCTTGCCAGGACCTTCACGTCCAAAGAGGATATGAAAACGTAAATCCACATAAAGTTGAGAGTGTAACATGATGTTATTGAGAACAGTGCCAAGGGAAATGGGGCCAACTCATACTCAAAGAATTTCATCAAATCCTCATCTGATCGTTTGCTTATACACATCCGCTGAAACAGCAATGTTGGGTCAACTGCAACCTTTTCGTCGTGAATTTTCATCGACGAGCTGACAGAAGATATTTGAAATGCCCAATCTTTGCGGGACAACTTGATGTCTGAGAATGTCAAGCCCACTATCGCATTCATTGCCTTTTCACCAACTCGAACAGCATCGTAGCACGTTATTGTAACATCTCCGACGACTAACCTAATCACCCATTACAATAATAATGATTATAAAATGAATTCCTCTAATCATCTGTTCGAGAACAACTTACCTGCTTTCTTGCGTGCAAAAATTAATAAGGAATTTCCCATGAAGAAAAAACCCGTCTTAATAATTTGGTAAGAAAAAACAGCTTTTTCTGAAAATGACGACATTTTACGAAAAAACTTAAAATTGCTGTAAATATTTACTGGTTAGAGGTTTACTTACATATGTATATATATTCTAAAAGGTAATTAAATTATTTACAACTTCTTTCAGACAAATTTCTTTCTTGAATGAATATTTTAGACGATATGAAGGAATGTTTGATGAAAAATGTGAGGTAAAATGATTTTTTTCGAAAATATTGACATTTGTGGAGCGTATAACGCAAAACGGCTGGGATTTCCAAAATTACGTATAGAATAAAAGATGTAGATAATTTTATGAGCTTTTACTTATTCTAAAAAAGTTTTCCTCTGCGACGCACCGTTTTTGAGATATAAACGGAAACCCGAAAATCGGGACCTTCCCCCCCCCCTCCCCCCCTAGCTCACCACTTAGACGTCAGGACTTTTAGTATGTTCACACCCTAAGCACCCTAAACAAGTCCTGAAAGAATCGCTTAGGTTCCTGCTCACGCACTCTACAACTCCTTCCTTTACTGGACTATAATTATTAAAAACACCAAAAACTTTTTTAAAAAACAATTGGCATCTTTCAGATACCGATCTAAAAATCAAAAATATAAAATTACTTAATAATAATAATTTTTATTTTAGTAATTTGTACATTGAAGTTTACAAATTTCTAATTGATTAAAATATTTCATATTCACTATATTTTTTCAAGTTTTATGTAGCTCCTACAATACATCTTGAACTTTCCAATTGGTGTGGACTTTAAAGTTTCTGGTAGTGTGTTATACAACTTCATTCCCTTGTACAGTAGACTGTTCTGCGTATTCGCTTTGTCCTTTTTTTGTAGCCTAATTTCCTTGCACGTCCTTGTGTTATATCTGTGAATGTCTTTATTGTATACAATTTTATTTGAGAAGTATTTTGGTAACGTGTTGTTCAATATTTTGTGGATAAATACCATCGTGTTCAAGGTCAGCATCTGTTTCACGGTCAACCAATTTAGTTCCTTTAACATTTTAATTATTTTTGAAAATCTGTTTCGTCGGAGAATTATTCTCATAGCCCTGTTTTGGAGAATTTGTAACTTATTTTGTTCTCTTTCGTTACATAGGAAAAGTATACTTGAGCAGTAGTTGAAGTGTGGAGCAATAATTGAATTGTATATGGTGATTGCAGTTTTTCTAAAAATTTTTGGCCGAATTCTTCCAAAAAAAGATATCTTTTTGCCAATTTTCTTTTGGGTGTATTCAGCATGTCTATTGAAGTTTAGTTTGGAATCTAATATAACTCCTAAGTATTTCATTTCAGTAACATTTTCAATAATTTCACCATCAATTTTAATTTTGCTTTCACTGGATGTCTTCTTGTATCCGATCACCATACATTTTGTTTTTTTTGTATTTAATTTAAGCTTATTTATTTTTAGCCATCTTGATACATCATTTAGCTCATTATTTAAAATGTGTATTAGTTCTTCATAGTTATCTCCAATTAAGTATATTAGTGTATCATCGGCAAAAAGTCGTACTTTGCATTTTGAAAATATTTTCACCATGTCATTAATATAGAGTATGAACAATAGAGGTCCAAGGACCGATCCCTGTGGTACTCCTAACTTATTTTCCATTGGTTTTGAAAATTGATTATTTATTTTTGTTACCTGCTTTCTGTTTCTCAAATACTCTTGTATTAATTTAATGGCTACAGATGAGAAACCAATTTCTTTAAGCTTTCTTATTAGTATGTCTCGGTCTATAGTTTCGAATGCCCTTTGAAAATCCAAAAATATTGCTAAGATAAATTTATTATTATTCATTCCTTCCTTCCATTCTTCGACAATTACGTTTAATGCTGTTTCACATGAGTTATTAGATCTGAACCCTGATTGCTCTTGGTATAAAATATCGTATTTATCTAGATATTGCAAAATTTGTTCTTTTATTATAACTTCAAGAATCTGCTCATATTTTGGTAAGGTGTTGATTGGTCGAAATTCTTCACATTTTCTGGTATTTTTTTACCTTTGGAACCGGTATAATGGTAGATATTTTCCATGACTGTGGAAATTTTCCTTCTTCAATCGTCTCATTGATAATATTTAATAGAGTAGATCCAATTACTGGAAAAGCATCTCTTATTTTACTAATAGTTAATCCATCTGAACTATTCTTTGATTTTATTTTGTTTAAAATGTTAAATAAATATTCTGCATTTATTTTTCTGAAGACCAATGATTCTTTGTTTGGGTCGATATTATCATTTGTGGGGTTAACAGCAATGTTGGGTATTAATTTGTTAATTTGAATGATACTTTCAATAAAATATTTATTAAAGTTATTAGCCATGTTTTCTTCGTTTATCTCTTTTGGAAAGTTTACAATTTTTATGTCGTCTTTGTTTTCGCCATGTACTAATTCTTTTATGCTTTTCCAAATTTTTTTGGGATCCCCTTCTTCTGAGTTTATTTTATTTTTTATGTACTCATTATGCGTTCTTTTTATGTCTTTGGAGTATTTGTTTCTCGCTTTTTTGTAGTTATCCCAATCCGTAATACTAATAGTAAGGCATGCTCTTTTGTAAAATGCATCTTTATCGTGCTGCATCGTACGTAGTTCGCTTGTGTACCATTTATTATTATTTCTTTTATGTATCTTCTGTTCTGGAGTAGTAAATTGTGCAAACTAATTCATGCAAAGTAGTAAATTGATGAATGTAGGTAACTTTTTTTATATTATTCGCATTAACAAATAGATTATCTTAGTACCTTGCAGAATTATGTAAAAACAATAAAATGTTTAAATGTCAGAAAACAACCGTAATGTGTCGTTTAATGTGCCTTTGTTATAGTGTGTCGGTAGTACATGGCAAATGAAGAGAGTATAAGTAATTTAGTACTGGTATTTATTTGGAAGCTGCTTGTAGCAAAAGAGGACAATAATTATGCATGCAACCCTTTTATAGATCCTTCAAGCATACTGTCTCGCTTGCTCTACACATACACACATACACCACACCCCCACACTTAAACAATAATTACATGAAGCATAACATATGTCTTAACTATCTCTATACAAATCAAATTCTAAATATTCCATAATATATTCGTACATTATATACATTTACTTTTATTCGCGTAATTTTTTTTATTTATTTATAAAAACATGTTACATAATTAATACATTTACTTGAGAAGATACACTAAGTCACCATACTAGGCAGCTGCCTGTATCATGGTGACCAACCTAAGATAGTTATTTTGAAATGAAGTCTAGTAAGTGTGAACATATTTAAGAAAAATTATTAAAAAAATAGAAAATTAGTAGAAATGTTTCCAATAACTCACAAATTGTCAAAGCTGCCTCGAAAATAAACACAAATAAGTAAGGTAGCTGTTATGTATGTACATAAATACATATACATACATACATGCACACATACATACACATACATATATACACTTACATACATACACATATACATGTACGCACACATACACACATATATATATATATATACATCCATATATGTCTTCTTCCTCACACATGCAAACAATATATTTAGGTAAACAGAATAAAAAACCTTAACTCTGCCAAATAATATCAGTTATCTTCTATTATGTTTATAACCAACCAAGCTGTGTAGAGATACCTGATAAAAATAGAAAAACCTTTTTAATTAAACCCTTTTTATATACACTTTTTTTCACTTCGGATAACGTGGGCATGGTTGTGGTATGGATCACAGTCTCCCCTCCCAAAATCAGATATTATTTGGATGAGTTTGAAAAATATTCAATGTAGTATGCAGAAGATTTAGAGGTGTCGCACGTGTTTGAAGAGGATATATATTATTAAATAAATATGTGAAAACCGGCGTACCCATTAATGTATTCAAATAGAAGCCTTGGAAGAAAGTGAAAAGCAATAGACATATGTAGTTAAAAAGCTGTATTTTATTTGAATAGCTTTAACTCGTCGAGTCACAGAAAAGGGGACAATGTTAAATTCCGGGAAGATGTCCCATTCTATAACGTCTTTGTATTGAACTTATTGTAAGTCTGTTTCTGAAAGGAATTGAATAACATATCAACTTCGTCATACAATCATGAGCACTTCAATTTAAATATAATCCCGACCTTTTTATTCGTTAAATTGCTTCTAGAAATTGCCTCAAAATAATTATTGGATAAAAAAATTTAGATAATAGGTAAGTTAAAGTCTAACGTCAAAAAGAACATCCTTGTTGGCTATTATTATTGGCCGTTGATTGCGAAAAGGAATAAGCTGCTTCGAAATAATTATTACACAATTATTAATTCACAGAAACTTTTTAAAGTCGGAGACGAAAGTGTCGTGAAAATTGGTAATGTCAATATTGGGATATGTTGTTGCTCAAAATGTCAAGAGAAGAAAAATATGAAGGGTTTGATTTATCTAAAATCATCTGTCAAGATTATAAAGGCCGTCTTCAGGCTGGCACAAAGGTCATATAGCTTGGATATTCACAAATTTAGGATTGAAAAAAATGTTCCCATATAATTTATAATGGATAAAATTTTATTTGTTCAAATCACACACATATTTTATGAGTGATATTATATTTTAAAATAAAACAATATAACGATTTTTTTTTTTTATTAATTTTTTTTACATGAGCTCCACACAGGAGGCCCTCAGGAAAATAATTTTCCTCAGGGCCTATGTCATCTTTGGGGATGCTATGTAGAGGGATTTTTAAGGAAAAGAAGGAGAGGAGAGTTCTGGGAAGGAAAAGGGTTTAAAGGGTGTGTAGGAATCTGGAATTCAGTGTGTCCTAGTCATCCGCCTCCAACACCTAGACAAACCTCTCCCCATGAACCCGGGCACCCCTGCTAAATCACCAAACGTAGCGAACCACTTGGGGTGACCTATGGCAGAGGTGTTGGTTATTCAATAAAGGTTCTCGGTTACAAAGGTTACAAATGTTAATATTTCACGGTTATAAATTAATTACCGTACTTAGTATCTACCCACCCATTTAATGTCTTCGCTACAAAGCCTTAAATATAAAAAAAGAAAGCATGAATCTTATCTTAATGTATAAAACAAAGTCGAGTTAGTTACACCGTTTATAACTCAAGAACGGATGGACCGATTTTTATGATCTTTGATTTGTTGGATTTGTCTCCGCCCCAAATATCAGAAGAGCTATAAAAACATAGGAAAAATTCTCTGCAAAAAAAATAATGAAGAAAATAATTTTCCTCACACATTTTGTATGGAACGAATTCTCATCTTTTGAAAGAGCTGCAGGAATATTGTGATAAGTATAATATTGAATAGCGATTGAATTCTAAAAATTAAAAAACGTCAAATGTCATTGCGCTGATTGTTTTGCTTTTGTTCTTAAACATATAATGCTGCCTCTCTTTCTTATACACAGTTGAAAATGAGACAAACGGTGAACGTATGTCTGGACCCCTACAAAGGAAAAATACAATAATTATAATAAATTTCCCTCACATGTATGAAGAAATTGAAACGCAATTCCCGCAAGTAGGTTGAAAAGTATGAAAATCACAAAAAATATATATATCCGTACACAGCGCCATCTCCGATACAGAAAAAAAATAAAACACGGACAGTTGCGCATCGATAATTGCTTCATTGTGTAATTTTTAACTAAATTAAAAAAAAAATAATTTCAGCTAATAAGTTAACACAACAGTTATTGATTCTGAGTCGGTACGAAGTTCGCCGGGTCAGCTAGTTGTTAATAAAATTACAGCAAATAACAGCGAGTGTGATTCATGAAAATTTGGTTTTAGAAAAAACAAAAACTAAACTATACAATTTCCCAAGGCTTTCAAAATAACGACAAAAAAGTACATGGAGCAATTTTATGAATTTAAAGATTTAAAAAAAATCACGCCTAAGGTCTGAAAGTCTCTGCAAGTTTTCAAATCAGATATTCTCAAGATTCAATAAAATCTCGTGAGACAAAGATTTTTCAATCGCGGCTTAATTCCGATCGCTTTTATATTTCGCTCGGCTCATTTGTTGGTGAAATGGCGGCCGGAAGTAGGGGTCGCGTGATAAATGCTGATTGGGTCATACGCCGTTACTCCTAGACCGGATGGGTCCTGGAGAAATCACTTTCCCATCTCATCACACGTGAAAAACCCGGAGAGACCCGTCTTCCTGGGATTACCTACCCGGAGAAACCGGTATACAGGCGACTGTGTTGAAGAAAAAGGCAGTAACCCTCAAAATCAACATTTTACTGGAGAATCAAAAAACGGAAGGACAATTTTTTTTTAATGTATGGTTTCATTAATAATAATAATTCTTTATTCCGGGATGTGGGGAGGAAATTGATATCCCACACGTTCCATATAGAAATACATATTTATATATTTACACGGTATAAAATCGAGAACATAAATAGATAAAAATAATAATAATAAAAATTTATGATAACCCTGATTTATTGTATGTATTCTTTTTTCATACTCCAGGCAGATCAGTACCTACCATATTATTGTAGCAATTCTACTTCAACGTCCCAATGTTACACTCCTATGCGACGGATTCAACAGCTAGGAAACAAATACTCCGATGTTGTTGATATATTTAATACATCATTTTTAATATACAGGGTGTCCGGAGGTAAAGTGCATTAACTTCGGGAGGTGATTCTACATGATAATAGGAGTAAAAAAGATTAACAACTTTTTCCGAAATTCCAACAATTTTTTTCCCATACAAAAAGACGTACCTACTAAAAATCCTTAGTGTGAGGTACGATCTTACTTGCTGAAAGCCTGCCGGGCGCCCGACTCGATTGTGATCGGCCCGTATCGTAATAGCGGAAAATAATAAATCTGGCCGCACACGCCGGACTAATTTTATCTTTTTACCTCAAAACTACCCCTAAAAGTTGGAATTTCTAAAAAAGTTATTTATCTTTTTTACTTGTACTATCATGTAGAATCACCTCCCGAAGTTCATGCGCTTTACCCCCGGACACCGTGTATGAGCAAACATTATTGAAGTTTTTTTCATCAATTTCATCAAGTAGGGGAATATTTTGATAAAGCTTTTTAAATTGACTTACACATTAACAATATTTTGTCGGCTGAAAGAAAAAAAACTATTTTGAATTTTTTATATTTTGTACCTATATACTGTGTGGGTCAAATTCAATAATAATTTTACTTTATAGTTATTTTTGTACCAGTGTTTTAAACAGTCGTTATATACGAGTATGATTTCGTAAATATTGTTATATATATGTTAAAGCCTAAATAGGGGTAAATGACAAAAAAAATAATCCATTTTTATGCAGGACGTGATTTTGAGTGAGCTCGGGCCCAACGCACACTCAGGAGTGGCGCTTGGGGCAAGGCTGCGGTCGCCGTGTTGTCGGAGGCTATTAGCCGCATCCTGGCTCCAGTGACCCAGTGTCTCATCAGGCTGGCGAATCCACGGAGTCCTTTCCGGAATCCGACAGCGCATTTTAAAACTATTTTCTCCGTTTGCTCGAGATTTTCAGAAGATCGTTTTTAAAATTTTTCGCCAACTTTAAAAAAATCATACCTTCGAATTTTAACATGGAGCCATAAAAACGGTGCCATTAAGCCAATTTTTTTATTTGTAGGACTTATAATAAAATGTGTATTATCTGTGGTATACTTGTTATTTAAAGGTGCATATCTGTGGAATAAGGACTTAAAATTAATCGTAAAAAGCTGATCAGAAATTCTGCGTGAAAAAAATATTTTAAAAATTTATTTTTAACATTGTTATGACTTTTCTTCTCTCAATAATATAATATAATTTTTACTAAGTATTTGATTTTTTTGCCTAATTTCTTTTTTACATGTGATAAAGATAAAATATTATGTGTTTCATAACGCTGATAGATTTCATTCGTGTTCGTGTTCCAATCGGCCTAGCAGATCGGAGGAATCCAGATTTTGGACTTCCGCACATTAAGTGTACCTACCTACATGATGGACATAAGTCAAGTACCGCAATATCGCCAGTCTGTCAACAACCATCGTAACACATCGTAACGTGACATTTCGCTCTACACTGAAATGTTATTTATCAATCGGAAGTGTGTAATATGAAGCATTATATCGCCGTCGTTCATCGAATGCTTTATGTGAACCACTTATGTTAATCGTCCTATGACTCAAACTATATCGTGGTTTTAATAACCGGCCAGAATAATGTTTATCGTACGCTTTTGGATATACCTGTGACTGTCACCGAATGGAGATCAAGCCACGAGACACAACAGTAGTGAGTATTACTTAATTGTGTATACCGTATCTTGTTTGGTGATCGGGCATAATTCGTATCGAAGTCCATAAGCGTTTTAAATAGCAAGGAGTGGCTGCAAGGTTATTCTGACCTCCGTACATAGTCACGAATCATTATGTTTGTGAAAAAACATTTTCACAAGATACGAGGTTTACCGCCCTTTCCCTAAATACAGTCGTAGGGGGACCCGACTAACATTGTAATAAAGGGGTATCATCCCTTTCCTGGGCACAGTTTTCTATCGCGTTCAATTTTTCAACTAGGCTTTGGAGAGGAAATGGATTTTGAAAGTGTGCAATCTCAGGGAACGCATTCAAGGGGAAATGCAATCATGTTTTTAAACGTGACAGTTGAGCAGGATTGAACCCATTTTGTAAGGGATCACACAATCTGAAATAAGCGAGCAAACTAGATGTAAAATATTTTGACGGTCTTTGTGGTCGAGAGGAAAGACTTTCGACTAGCAATCCGAAGATCGCGATTTGAAATCTCGGCGTACGCAAATATTTTTGAAGTGAAATTTCTATAGCCCCGCTGTGATTTGGACTTCGGATGAAACGGAAATGACGATTACTGCACCTGCGACGCATCAACTGTGCTCATTGACCGCTTTTAAAGGCTCCTATTGGTTAAGATATAAAACAGAAATTACGCTAGGTTTGCGCTTATTGGTCGCATTGATTATGACCTTAATTTTTCAAGTATTGGTAGATATTGTTTTGGTAAAGTTTCGTTTCTACCGCCTGTAAACTGTACTCGATTTTTTTTTATTCGATTAATGTTATATTCGGTTCCATGCCAACTCAGAATTAAACCAACTCATAAACACCTTAGAAAGGTCATTAAAAGTTATGAAAAAATAATTTTAAAATAACCGGTAACCCTAACCTAACTTAACCTGTTAAACCAATTTTTTTTATCATCACTCCTAATGAACTTCCCGAGGTGCTTCTGAGTTGTCTGTTGGTCACCTTATAATATTCATTACCTATGCATAGTATTTTTGCGGATTGAAGAGTACATTTCCAGAGTGGAAGATACTCTCAGCATCGCCCTGGGGTAAGACTACTATTCAGAAGTGATTGAAATGGCTTTAGTCTTGTTTGGTGACCAGATTTGAATTGCCAGGAATCTCCCCACTTACCTCTTCCCCATCTTCTTCCCCTCCCCATTATCTTCAGTCTCACAACATACCCCTACTGGGGCCGCCTTAGTCTCGCTTGTTCCGGACGGGAGCCGTTGGGACTCTTGTGCGGTATTCACATAAAAAAAATAAAAAATAAAAAATTCATAGTTTAACGTTGTTTCTCCACCTAAACACAATCAAGACTGCGATTGTGTGCATATTGATTATTCGGAACCTACCGTTGGTGGCCTTACGATATTTCTCAATTTTTCAATAAAAAAAAGACGTTTAGCAAAACTCGAGCTCAGCCGAGAAGTGAAATTGGTACATACAATGTTAAAAAATCTTAGATCTCTGGTAAAAGTTTTGCGTTTGCATTACTTTAATATATCAAAGTAAAGCTCATTCTTCGTAACAATGTATACAAAAAAATGTTTGAGCTTTATCTATTTACAAGCGATAGCAAGAGAGGTAATTGCAATATTACTTTTTTTACGAAAAACGTAATTCGCACGGAGAACGAAAAATAATAACCCGCACGGCATTTCGCGAACAGAAAGCGATGATCCCCACTTCCCGGGGTAAGACCGAATCCCGAGAAGATGAAAAAAGTTTACAAGGACCCAAATTACACAAGTGTGACGCCCGCCATAGGGGTGTAATCCATACGCAATGGAGCCTTTCCAAAAACCGGAATTCTCAATTCATATTATCTTTAATAATACGTAATATTTTATTTTGAACAGAGCAAAAGTTTCTTGTGCAGTTTTGAAAACGGTGAGATGTGCCAATGTATATTTATCCATTTATATGAAGAATAGTGCATGTGGCGGGCGGTGTGGATTTGACTTTTATAAAAATACAGTTTTATTAAGAGCTTAATGAAATTTTGCACACTTGACCATAAAAACACGATAAATGTTACTGTTTACAGAATATTTCGAAAAACCACTCCCATTGCCTACTAGGGCCTACCCCTTAAAGCAGAATTTTGATACTTTTTGGTCAAATTTTGCACATTTGATGCTGAAAATGAGATGAAAATTACTGACCACATTTGATTTTGAAAAACAATCTGTAAAGCTCAAGCAACGCCGAATTTATATTTATGTAATCATCATTTAATGGAAGCACGAAGCTCAAATTCTACCAAATAAGGTTGTAGATACATTTACCCCCTTACTAGTGTTTTAAATTTAATACAACTGATAAAACCTTTTTGTATAGTAAACGGTTATTCATCAATGATCTGAAATTAAAAATAATTATTAGTGAGGTCCTAAGTATCGTCCTGGTAAAATACCAGTATTAGGATTCCAAATGCTGCTTGAAATTACTTTAGCCTTGTTTAGTGACCAAATCTAAATAGCCAAGTTTTTCCCAGTCTTCCTCTTGTTCATCTTCTTCTCCTCCTCATATCCTTCAGCTTCATAACGTATCGTAATTGGGGATCTCATAGTTTCACTGATCGTGAGCAGATATGACTCTATAAGCAGTATATAAGTAGTTTATATACATTTTAGAGCTTTTAATGTCCTCGATCGTAAATCCTTGTTAATCCCTGAGATCGGGATAACTTGCTGTATCAAGTCAAGAATACAAGTTTATCATTATGGGATCGTATTTACAATGAATAATTACTTGACGAAAAGCGATCGTTCCTATCGGTACTAGAAACGATTCTGGTTGCAGTGACGAGTAAAGTACCCTCGCGCGCCTCTCGTTACCAAGGTTCGGCTAATAATAATAATAATAATAATTGGATAATTTATAAAGCGCCGTTTTTGTGAAAAATCACCTCAAGGGCGCTGTACAATTTATTAGAAATGCTTAATTTCTAACTGATTTTACTATTTACAAATGGATACAGAAATATACTTACCTGGCAGGTCACTTCCGGTAAACACACTTTAATTATAAGTTTATGCTTGGAGAAGATACGGCCTTGCACGCGGAGGACATTACAGTTAACACACTGGACATTGCGTGATTTTACATTATTTGCTACCCTCATCGCTGTTAGTACCTATTACATTTGTGAATAGAAAAGTAGAGGTATTTATTTTAAAATACTGGAGAATTTAGGACTATTGGAGATTAGTGGCAAAAGTATAGTTGGTATTTATTTTAAAATACTGAGGAATTTCGGAATCTTTAGGGCTGGAGAATGTTCATGAAATGACCTTCACAAACGCTTACATATTTTTTTTTTTTTTTTTTCCATGTTTTTATAGGTTAGTTATTTACGGTGTCGCGGGCATTGAAAGTGAAGGTGAAAGATTTTGTGTTTATGGATACGACTGTCTGAAAAGGTGAGTTTTAAGTCTAGCTCTAAATTCCGCCGCGTCTGTGATCATTCTTAACGCGAAGAGGAATAGGTATAATATTAGTACAAAACAGCATCAGAGCAATCTGGCGGACAAAACGGTCTCTATCATTCATTTTGAGATTATTTTGTTTTCAAAAAGTTTCGTTAAAATCCGAAAGATGCCACTAGAAAAATAAATATTATATTTATTTCAACACGTCACACATCCTATCACCGAGTGGTCACGTCACAGCAGGATTCGGGCGGCTAGGGTTGCTACGGGTTGCTACCAGATGCTACAGCGCACGTGTCCTACTACCTGAACTCCATGAAATTATATTTTTTCGTTAATTTTATCACCATAGCAAAACTTGGACGTGGTGGTCCTTTACAACGACATGTATTTTATATACTTTAGCGGCAGGGAGGAAGAGGACGGGGCACAGAAAAATACAAAAAGAGAACGGTCACAAATGGGACTTTTTCTCTTTCATATTTTCGTTGCAAGGGTGTTGTTTGTCCGGGTCTTGGCGACGGATGCGTCTGCATACCCGCCTCCCAAATTATACCTTGACCGTTTTTTAGATTAAAAAAAACATTTATGTGAATGTCGCACAAGAGTGCCAACTGCTCCCGTCTGGAGTCAGTGAGACTATGGCATCCCCAATGTTGTGAGGCTGAAGGTAGTGGGAAGGGGAAGGAGATGGGGAAGAGGAAGGTGGGGAAGTACCTCAGATCTGGTCACCAAACACGTCTAAGGCCATTTCAAGTAACGCTTCAATTCTGTTCGGTGGTCTTACACCAGGGCGATACTGGTATCTTCCACTCTGGAACGTGCCGTAAGTATGGTATTAGTACTTAGCACATTTGACGTAGGTACTATAAATACTTCAAAATTCTTTTTTTTACGACACAAACAAACATCAATGAGAATTCTCTTTTTGAAAAACGCAGTCTTAGACTCAAAACATTTGAAAGCTCACGACCACGTGGCAATGGCATGATTTGTGCACGGTATGTTACCTAAATGACCCTGTTGAAAGACCACGTTTCCGAATTCAGATTGTTATATATATATAGACCTTATAAATACCTAGCGATAGGCCTACATAACGAAAATACCGTGACCCATAACGTGAATACCTCATAAGGGGCCATCTACAAATTACGTCACATGAATTTTATGATTTTTTGACCCTCCCCCCCCCCGTCCCTGTCACGCATCGTCACATTTGGCATTTGACATTTGACGGCTGGCGTGGTCTAGCGGTCAGGCTCTTCACTCGCAATCTGAAAGTAGCGGGTTCGAATCCCGGCACAGCAAATAAATTTAATTCGATTAGTTTGTGTTATTTCAAAATTAATTCATTGAAAATAATATATAGTATATTTGCGGCACGTTCCAGAGTGGGTGATACTCTCAGTATCGACCTGGTGTGAGACCATCATTCAGAATTGAAACGTTGCTCGAAATGGCTTTTAGCCGTGTTTGCTGACCTGAATAATAGGTACTTACCCACCTTCCTCTTCCCCATCTCCTTCCCCTTCCCGCTACCTTCAGCCTCACAACATACCCCAATCGGGGATGCCATAATCTCACTGGCTCCAGACGGGAGCAGACTCAATGGCACTCTTGTGCGGTATTCATATAAAAAAATTGTGGGACCCCCTTCCCTCTAGTGTGACGTCACAAACAAGTCAGGAAACGTAGTGAACCTCTTGTTGCTGATTATCCAATAAATTTGGAAGGTGGGTGTGGGAGCCGCTGCCCCGGTACCATTTATTGGATAACCAACACCTCTGCCATAAGTCACCCCAAGCCCCAACTGCTCCCGTCTGGAGCCAATGAGACTATGGAATCCCCAAATTGGGGTATATTGTGAGGCTGAAGGTAGTGGGAAGGGGAAGGAAATGGGGAAGCGGAAGGTGGGGAAGTAGCTAGCTATTTAGATCTGGTCACCAAACACGGCTAAAACCATTTCAAGTAACGTTTCAATTCTGTTTGGTGGTCTTACACCAGGGCGATACTGAGAGTAACTACCTACTACGTCCTGTTCTTCACTATTTTCATTATTTTTATAATACCAAAGCAAATAAAATTATGAGGCAATGTAAATAAATTTAACTCTAATTTACCGACATGTGTAATTGATTCAATTTTTAAAAAATGTTTTAAACTTAATGTAGGTACATACAAATAAGGATTGTATTAGGACAATAGGTACCTAACTATGGACCTATTTGATAAAACCACAAACAAAAATATAAATATGTACATTTATAACTTTTTATCGTACTAAGCCATTACACATCAAGAAACTTTAAAAAATCAGTCAACCAAAAACTTTTTTTTTACAATCCATCTATTTCAAAATGCCCTTTGAAACCTAAAAAAAAAACCGTAAAAAACTAACAACGGATCATGATCACATTTTATGTTTCCGTCGGATTCGTCAGAATTAATTGTTAGCACGGAGTTATGTGTCAAGACAGAGATCCTATACCTACTGATTTATTATCGTTTATGATGGTCAAACACCATTGACCATGCACAATTATTCTCAAATGGTAAAACATAATGCACAAATCATAGCATAAAACGAATAGGTACCTGCATGTATAGGCAGATGGATGAAATTGTCTCTCCAAAAATGAACATAATAATATATTAGATTTTCACCGCGATTGATTACTGCCATCTTTTGAAATAATTTGAAAAAAGCTTTTAGTTTCAAATCTTATCGTAAACAGAAAGATAAATGGGCGCCACACGACAGAGGGCTTTTGCTAGTAATTAAAGTTCCCGGTTTTCATTGTTAAATTGAAGTTTTAAATTATAAAATTGTCTTTAAAAAATGGAAAAATATAATACCAACAATTTATCGTAACGTTTTTTTTAAATAAACGAATCCGAAGATTTGTTATCAGCGTTTAAAAATTCACGTAAATTGGTGTTTATGAAAAAAAATTATTAAAAACATATTAATTTTTCTTTCTTTAAATTCCTTTACGAGGTTTTAAAGAAAACCCCTGAAGGTATACTTTGAGGATATTCAGCAATTAAAAATATTTTTTAAAACATACGAAAAATGGTCAGAATAAGGTCGTATTTCTGACTTGATTTTGATAAATGCTAAGCCTATGTTAATTTTAAAAATGTAAAAAAAATATTTTTCTTATTAAAAACATTATGTTTATCAATTTGCGTAATAATATAATCATTATTTCAAATTAAAAAATGATTACACTTGGCCTTAAGTCATGTGGCAGTCCGTTCCAGGCTTTAGGTCCTGACACTCCGAAAGCGCGCTCACCGAACTTAGTATCTGGTGTGCGCTTTGGTTCCTTTAACCTTCCGATAGCTGATGACGCTGCTGACCTCAGGGTTGACTGTCGATGATTGGAAATTTCTGGAATACACAATTCCGATAAGTAAGCCGGAGCCATTCCATTAAGGGACTTAAATACCATCCAGCAGAGCTTAAACTGGATCCTTTCAGGACATTTAAGCCAGTGTAGATTTTTGAGATGCTCTGAAATATGGGAATATTTTGATACGCCGGTGATAAGTCTTGCCGCAGCGTTGAAAACGGATTGTAATTTGTTAATTTGATATTTTGGAAGACTTGCATATATTCCGTTGCAATAATCTAAACGTGAAACCACATACGAATTGACTAGTAATTTAGTCGCCTCTGTTGGCAAGTTTCTCCTTACTGCTTTAATTTGTCTTAATTGAAAAAATCCCGTGCTTACGGTTCTGTTCACTTGGGTTTTAAGGGAAAAGTCAGCGTCCAGATTGACACCCAGTAGTTTTATATAAGTCTTTGGAGTGATGTCGCTTCCTGAAATGGCTATTGGGGAGTTATCAATGTTATGCTGACGTCTGCTTGTGGCGGTCCAAAGAAACTCAGTCTTTGACGGATTTAGTTTTAATCTATTTGAGGTCATCCAGCGGGTAATTGCTAACTGCGTAATCGTCTGGGTGACATCTGTTGCGACAAGTCTGAACTACATAAACTACAGCATTTTTGACAGTAGGATGCTAATTCTGCAAATTAATAGAATTCGTCCCAGAAATAACAAACAAAATAAAACACGAAGTTTTATAAAAAATAAAAAAATGCGAGTGTGCTTCAGATAACACGAATGAAGTAAAACTTCACTAACTTATATCTCCCTCTCATCTTCCGTTCGCCTCGCCCGATCACACTTTTCATAATGCTCTCGTCGCGTATTCACTAGCTTACTCCCCAAGTCAAGCGTGCGTAAAGGCCCGACCCGCTCTCGTCATGCATTCACCAGCTTACTCCCCAAGTCAAGCGCGCGTAAAGAAGTTTTACTTAAAAAAAAAACGGGTGTGCTTTAGAGTTTAGACCACACGACTGAAAAAAAACTTCTTTAGCTCCATCTGTATGATAGGAAGAGAGAAAGAAAATGTGCGCGCGCACTGCTCTCTCTTGCTCCTACAGTGTGATACAGACAATAGGCCTGCACTGTGTCTTAGATATGCGAAACGTAACTGACTATGAGAGAAAGAGAGAAAGAAAATGTGTGCTCGCACCTTTCTCTCTTGCCCCTACAGTAATACACGAAACGTAACTCTCTCTCTCTCTATCTTCACTAACTTATATCTCCCTCTTAACTACCGTTCGCCTCGCTTTTCGTAACGCTGTCGTCAAAAACATTAAAGCATTTAACTAAGACAAACCTATGACATTTGAATTAATGAATATAATATATTTGCACTTCAGATGAGATCGAATCATTTTTATACCGTAACTAAAAAATATATTCAAAATTATATAGCAGCGTGGACAACATGCACAAGTTAGGTTACGTTACTAATGAACGTTAATATCACAGCGTTAATATCACGGGGTAAAATTAAATTTAAAGTTGCTAGTAACAACAAATCGCTGAAATTTTATTAGTTCAAGTTGAGAACTATCAATTTTAAATGCTAAAGTAATTAATCAAAGTGATGTAGTTTTAAATCCCGCAGACAGAATAATCTAAGCAAAATATTTTGTACTAGCTTTTTCCCGCGGCTTCGCTCGCATGGTATTAGGGGTTTCCCACTCCGCCTCCTCCACCTTTCCTCTCCCCACTCCACTACCCTCATCAACCCCCCTTCTCCTCCACCCACACCCCACCCACCAACTCCAATCCCCCCATCAACCTCCCTTCCACTCCCCCCTCTTCCCACCCCTCCTCACACTCCTCCCCCCTCCACCTTCCCTCTCCTCCTCACCTCACCTCTCGCATTCCACACATTCATTACCGATACATTCAGTTTTCAAACTGCTCGCGTGCAACCTATTATAATTTTTAATACAAATTTCATAATGCCAGAACTCAACGGTAGTTTTATACAAAATAACGAACAACAAAAAAAAAATAATTGTCCAATTTGGTGCAATCGTTCGGGTTTATGCGCATACATACTAATTAATTAATTTTAATTTTTAGAGATAGTTATTAAGTACGACGCCAACAAAGCACTCTTTTTAGGGTGAATTGCCAAATTAAAAAAAAAAAACGTCGTTTCCAAGATGACAATTGGTTTGTTTTTTTCTGACGTTTGCAATAAATCGATTTTGTTACCGACAGAAAACGTATGATAAATAATTTCATAACGCCAGAGATTATTCATAACGCCAGAGCTTACCAATACATATAGCCTATAGATCTCGCAAATAATGTAGCTTTCTATTTGTGGAAGAATTTTTTAAATCCATTCAGTAGTTTTTGTGTGAAAGAGTAACAAACATGCATCCATACAAACTTTCCCCTTTATAATATTAGTAGGATTCAAAATGTTCTAACAAAAAAAATCACGCTTTCATCGTTTGATCGACACAAGCTTAGAATTAAATTAGTAATTTACTTGTACACCAAAAATATTTTTATTGAAAATCGAATTCAAAAACGGACCTTCTCTCGCACAAAGTTGAGATAGAAATTATTGGTTAAGAAGTTTAGTAAGATAAACAAATTGAAAAAGTTTGAGTGCCCTGATCCCAAGAATAAAGAGCACCAGATTGCGGCAAGGGTCATTAGAAGGTCATAAAAGGCGCCACATTTTGAAAACTACTAAAATGATTACTAGAAAATAGAATTCGAAGTGCGGTGTCGAAAAGAAATGCAATTTGAGAGTAGAAGAAACATTATATTGAAACTTTTTGGTTGGCGTTGTGTGTGAATTTTTTTTATCAACGAACCCGCAAATAACTGCCAAAAAGACAAAGATCTTTCAAGTTTCGGTAACAAAAAACATTCAATTTAAAGTTTAGTTTCACATAAAGAAAAATTAAAATGGAATTCTACAAATTAAGCATGATAAAAATAAATAAGAAAAACGACTTCAACAACAACTATAAAAAAGATAAAAGATTTCGTAAGAAAAGTGTTAACAATCCGATGAGAAACGTCTTAATTTATTTGACTATTTTAAGCAATCTAAAGGTTCCTAAAGGCTCGATGACATAGAGCGAGTTTACAAGCTACCATCTACTAAGTTGAAAAGCGGGTAAATCGGCGAGTGAGATTGTCATGACGACACAAAACTGTCCACTCGCTCAGTAGCGTAGGAAACTGAGGTCGCTACTTGCGCCAGTAACAAGAAAAACGACGCCTGCGTGAACTAATTCTGTGATGATTGACAGTCGAAATCAGCTGTCTATTGGCAGCCATCTTGAAAAACATAAATAAACCCATCACGAGCAAGCGTGTAGCGAGTAAAGTTGACGACCTTTCAACTTTTTTCTTGTCAACAATCTGCTAGTTAGCAAGTAACACGATGACACTGAGCGAGTTTACTAATAGATTGTGAATTTCCCAGATAGTAGCTTGTAAACTCGCTCTGTGTCATGCTACTATCTGTTAGTAAACTCGCTCTGTGTCATCGACGCTTAAGACATCATCGAATGCCTTTTCATTCTTCCAAAATTACGTAGACGTAACCTTTAATCACTCGCGATTTGCATTAATTTTAAATTGATCTTCGATTTATTTTGAATGATTTATCTAGTGTTAGTATCTATTACTAATGGCGAAGTCATGGCAATATTATAAAACTTCTACTACTATCATTATACTAGTACTTAGTTAGCAGATGAATAAAATTAAACCCATACAGCCTTAAAAACCATACCACGGCTTTGGAGCGTCGCGGTAGCTACACAGTGGAGTAATCCTACACTGCTCAGGGTAAAAATCTTTACTCATCATCATAATGTTTCTCGACAGCTGTTATGATTTTTTTACGGTAGCAACACTGCTCCAAAGCTCAAAAACGCGGCCAATTTAGCATTTCGCGGCGTGTTGCCAACTTCACGTTTATTCATACGTCAACATCAGTCAACACAACGATGACTTTGGTAAATCTATATTTAGACCTAAAATCTCCTTCCGTGAGTACCGCAAATGGATCATACCTTTTTTTAAACCTTTTCCGTGGCCGTGGTGCACGAATGCCGCGAATACGGTCAATATTTGCCAAAGCTCCGTTCAAAACGTCAAGATTCTCATAAAAGTTCTCCATTTCGTCAGTTACAACGCACGGGGTACTGAGTTAACCCTGGTGATCGGGTGGTTTAAATTCTGACAGCTACTACATCTTCCGTACAGCGACTCGGTAAAAACACACGCGCATGCGCGCGATTAACCCACCATGTTGAGTAACAATTTCACCTACCCCGGTCTTACTCCGAGGTGTAATCTTATTTTGCGATGATGAGTAAGGCTGATAATGTCTGCGCAGGAACCTAGCGTATTTGTCCACTCAGATACTAACCGGTCACTAAGCAATCAAACTATTTCTCTGACAGAACGCAATATTAATATTACTTAGTGAGCCATAGAAATATACGCATGTTCTTGGAATTTTCTGGACCATTTGACGATAGCCTAATAATTAATTGGGCGTTTATTAAACATGGTTTTAGATTTGAGAGCTAAGATCTCAACGATAATTATTCATATTATCTACATTATATACGAGTACTTTATCTTTATTATTATTATTAGTAAACCCACGATTGAAATGGTTACAAACAAAACTGGTTTTAAAATAATAATTTTCAAAAGTAAACATTTGCTTTGCTTGAAAAATAACTAAGCATGAAAATTTGGTATTTTCATTGGTGTTTCAAAGTTTGCATCGAAAAGAAAAAATATATTTCGCTACACAAATATAAATTTAAAATTTAATAATGGAATTATTAGGTTTTTACCACGGACTTATGTTCCCCCAAAGAAAAACATCATGAACACTTTAAAAGTTAAGAGGTCGAAAACATTAATATTTAATTTTCAATCGTTATAATTTTGTCTCAGTTGGTCCACGTCCACGACCCCCTAAAGTGGAATTTTCGTGGAAAGTAGATAATATTCGTAAGAGTAACGATGGAAGTAAGAACACATGCGAACATCAAAAGGGAGTGATTTATGCGGGAATTTCCTCTGCGTATAATGTATACTTAGCGTAACGTATCGTCTACGTAACATAACCTTAGATTTTAGATACGTAGAGGACTTTTAATTATATTAATAATTAAATTCATATACTTTGAGGAAACATTTAAAATTTAACACAACTTAAATATATCTCTCTAAAAAATATTATTTCACACGGTAATTAGTTTTATGTAACACAACACATGTATCAGGATATTAATAATATGTTAGTTAATAAAAATCAAAATCAACATTAAAGCAGCTATAGTAGGTATATTTGCGGCACGTTCCAAAGTGGAAGATACTCTCAGTATCGCCCTGGTGTAAGACCACCATTCAGAATTGAGACGTTGCTTGAAATGGCTAATTAGCCGTGTTTAGTGACCAGATCTGAATAGCCAGGCACTTCCCAACGTTCCTCTTATATAAAAAAAAATCAGAGTGTGAAGTGAAACTAGAAAGTCGCTAGATGTCGCTTTCTTTTCTTTTGCCTGTTTATTTTAAAGTGGTTTGAAGATTGGATGTTGATTTCACAAAAATAAAAATGTATTTTTTTTATTTCGTAAGATTCGAACCTCCGTTCGTTGATGTCTGTCTCTCTGGCCGCTGAGACAGGCGTCTTGTCCACTGCGCTATCGAAAGCCCGCGCCGAAGCGCGAATTTACCGCATTATATTAGAACCAAGGATCCGCCAAATAAATTTAATGTCACGTACCAACTGTAACCGGGTACCCCTGCTAAGTCACCAAACATAGCGAACCACTTGGGGTGACCTATGGCAAAATTGAGGAATATTGTGAATTGTGAGGCGGAAAGTAGTGAAGAGGGCAAGCAGGTGGGAAAGAGATAAGTGGGGAAGTACTTGGCTATTCCAATCAGTCACCAAATTCACCTGAAACCATTTCAAGCAGTTTTTAGATTCTGAATGGTGGTCTTTCTACCACTCTGGAAAGTGCCTCAAATACACTTTAAATAAATAAATAGTGAAATAATATACATTATTAAGAGCGTTTAACCAGCCAGCGGACGAAAATCCACATTTCGTCGAAAGTTGTTCTTCCGATCGTGCAGGGCGGTAACAATGAGAAAGATTAATTATTCTCCGTTCCAGCTTTTTTAAATTATAACTCAATATCGAATTTATTTCAATCCAAATTAGCTTTAATTTATACCTTCATCCAAAAATGCTGAAAGGCGTGATGATAAAACTATTAAAATAGTGTACTTTTTTGTAGTTATTTTTTGATTATAAGTATTTATCATTTTTCAATAATGTCTAAATTTAATAAAAATGTTAAAAACATCTGAAATATATTAGTTTGTAAGTGCGCAAAAAAATACACAAATGGACCAATTTTCGCCAAGAAACACATGTACGTACATATTTTTTAATGATTTTATTGAAACTAAAATTAAAATTCTAATACATAACTCTGCTAGATAATATATTGATTTATTTTACTGCATGATTACATTATTTGAAATGGGTGTGGTATAATACAAAAACTTTTTTGAAAATTTAACAAATCTGCCAACGACCTATGGAATAACCTTATTATACTAAAAATTAAAAAAAATTCTAAAAATTTATTACATAACTTCACTAGAAAAAAGAACAATCTTTAGAAATCCATTTATAATTTTTTGTGGAAAAGAGTCAATACGTCTAAAAACTTTTTTGAAAATGACGTATTTCCGGCTTTCTCTGGTAATGCCCTCTTAACAAGACATTTGTACGCCAGGATTCGAACCCGCGAACTCCGAATTTGCGGCCAAGGATCGTAATCAATCAACAATGGAGACCGACAAATGTTACTAAAATGTTTAAATTTTCTTCTGCTAAATGATTCGAAAGATATATAAGAATGTAAAGATAAAGAAAAAATGATCCCGTTGGCAACTTATCGAAAGATTCCTAAATTCCAATGTGACTCATAAATTTATTTAAACACGACATCCGAAGTTACTTCATCAGACCGGAATATTCAGAAATTTATTTTACTCATTAAGCGTGATGACATATGTACAAATCTCAATGGTAGATTTGCTCCTTTTTTGTAGTGGGGAAGGATATATGTCATGCCACGAGCGGAGGGTTCGAATGAGAAATTATACAGAATCCTGGATGTTGAGGACTTTGTTCTTTATTACCGGTGAGGTTTGGTCATGACGACATTATTATTACCATAATTATTGTTCCGTAACATCTTCAACAAGCTGTGTCCCTGGATACATATGGTTTTATTACGATATTTGATGTTTTTATAGCCAAGCTGTGTTAGGTCAGTCTGTTGATTATTCGAGGGGAATAAAAGCAAAGGCCGTTAAATCTTTAGCTTTAAAATTGCTTTTGGGCAAGAGACAAACACAATATTTGTGATCTACCTATACCAATTTGAAAGAAAACAGATATGGCTTGATTATAACGGGATTTTTTATATTTGAAAATGTTTAATTAATTTCTCTAAAGGCGACCAGAATTCAACTTTTTGGCACACAGGCAAGTCCACAACAAACTTATATCGGTTGATATCTTTAGTCGTTTTGTGGGTGTCAAAATGATTAGACGTATTAATCTAGAAACTGCTTGAAATAGTAATGTAAAAATGTGTTAAAATGATTATGTAATAAGACTTAATAAAGATCAAGAATCATGAAATTTGTTAGATCATGTAAATTGGAAAATATTTGGAAGTGAATTCTTACATAAAGGACTACGTACCTTTTAACCTTTTGAAAGTGAATTCTTACATGAAGGACTAAGTACCTTTTAACCTTTTGTAAGAATATATTTTATAAGTGAATTCTCACATAAAGGACTTAGTACCTTTTAACCTTTTGAAAGTGAATTCTTACTTGCTAGTTTAAAATAAAACAATAACTTGTACTTTAATAGTAGCGAAAACTGGTTGGCAATAGTATACCTGGCAAATGCAAATGTAGTGATTGCAAAGTTTTTTAAATTTAGAAAAATGAAACAATTCAACTTTGTATAAACCACTTATATAATGCGTAAATCCGACCGGTTTCGGAACAAACGTTCCTTCTTCAGGGAAAGCTTATACTAATTGTTTGTTCCGAAACCG
Source organism: Limnephilus marmoratus (assembly GCA_917880885.1). Taxonomy (NCBI): domain Eukaryota; kingdom Metazoa; phylum Arthropoda; class Insecta; order Trichoptera; family Limnephilidae; genus Limnephilus; species Limnephilus marmoratus. The sequence goes on from OU862923.1 coordinate 16,763,961, forward strand.
GTCGAATTTACGCATTATATAAGTGGTTTATACAAAGTTAAATTGTTTCATTTTTCTATAATGGATAACCACAAAGTTTTAGCTACATTCAAAAATATTAAAAAAAAAAAATTAAAAAAATTAAATTTATTTATTTTATGTTTTTAAACCGTCTTTATGGTTTGCTTCTATACGATTGTTATCTATACACACATATAGGATCACTACTCGATAATTTGGTAATTAAAATAAAAAGAAATGCGTTTTATACCTAAAGGTAACCTACCAACTATTGTAAGAGTAACCGTAAGTCTAGAGTATTTTAATTCGAAATTAATAGAATCCTTAGTTTTTACCACTTTATTGTTTATAAAAACCGACATGCTTCATGAGCAACGACGCTCATGAAACATGTCGGTTTTGAAACGCTCATGAAACATGTCGGAAGAAGTGAGCGTTGTTCATGAAACATGTCAGTTTTATAAACAACTAGCTGGTACCAGGCATTTGCCATTTAATAAAGAAATTGTTTCTCCCTGCGTGTCCTTTTCCATTCGATTCGCTCCCCTTCCGCCTCGTCTTCCTCTCCCGCGTCCCCTTCCCCTCTCGCGTTCCCACTCTGCCTCCTCCACCTTCTCTCTCCCCACTTCACTCCACCCTTCCACGGTCCCGCGAACCCCCTTTTTGAGTTTCCCTCCCCCCTCCAAGGTTCATCTGACGGGTTCCCCTCCCCCCTCCCGTGAACCCCCTACCCAAGTTCCTTTCCCCCCTCCCCCTTCCCCCCCTTCCCACTCCCGCTTTCCATGCTTTAATTCCCGGTACATTCAGTTTTCAAACAGCTCGCGTGACACCTGTTGCAATTTTTTTATACAAATTTCATAATGCCAGAGCTCACCAGTAGTTTTATACAAACCTTGTCCTGACAATAAAGATACAATTTTTTTTATCCAATTTGGTGCCGTCGTTCGGACGTTATGCGTGTACATAGAAATCGGCGATTCATTTTTATTTATATGGAAGGATGGATGGATAGATAAAAGTGGTAAAAACTAAGTATTCTATTTATTTCGAATTAAAATGGTGCCACGAAAAAAGAAGTTTGCTGTGTTTGAAGAAGTGAGAGTATTTTATTTCAATGTCGACTATTAATTTATTGAACTATTTTTCAGAAAAGGTATCTTAATGTGGGTACTTAAATATATTACGTAAATGGTGCCGAACAGGCCGTTTTATTTGAGATAAATGGGATATTTATTATAACTAATGATAATGAATTTAGTTCAAATAAATCGAAGTTGCCTATGAGTTCAATAGGGGTAGCAAATTGATGAACGTTGAGCGCTAACCCTGTTAAATATAATATATGTTTAAGAGTTTCTCTTCGATAGATAATGGATAGAAAATTGCGAACAATTTTATTTTATATCAATGTAGAAGAAGATAAAACTAATAATAATCTGAACGAAAATATGAATATCTAAAAAGAACAAGAGAGTTAGTTGTTCCAATAAAAACTGAATTTTATATTTATGAGTGTAGTAGGTACTGGAAAATATGGTGAAATTAAAAAGGCAAATTCAGAAAAGCTTTGTCGTAATATTGTGTTTTACTACTGCCAGTACTAAAATGGTTACATAAAAATAAACAATTCAATAGTTTTACTACCCAGCATCACTCAAATTCAACTCTTAAAACATTTATTTATTTTACGGACAACAGTTCAATAAAAACATAATAATAACACGAATAAAAAAAACAGAGATGACAGTGAAGGGAGAGCACATATAAATTAATAGCAATGACAATATAAAATGTAAAAAGTACATATAGAGACACTACAAGAGTCAAAGCACGAAGAAGCATTTAAATATTGCGTATCGACTGCCGAAAGTCATTTAGTTTTACACCAAAAAAATCAATGCTTTGGCTTGCGTTGACAAGTCTCGACATTCTGGATAAGGGAGAATGGTATCCATAATTAGTAGAATGTTGATTGAGGAACAGCAATATTCATTATTTCGAAGTCTACGGGAAGGGGTGTTAAACTGGATGAGTTGTGACAATGCAGGTGTATCAGTAATACTGTTGATAATTTTAAATATGCAAATTAGATCATAGTCCTTTCTACGTTTTTCTAAAGAAGAAATTTTTAAAATGTGTTCAATTTCATCATATGAGTACTTGCTTTTTTCAAGACCCAACCTCCAAGCAATTCCTCTTAGGAATCGATGTTATACGGATTCGATGTGACAAATGTGGTCAGCACAGAAAGGAGACCAAATGACACTAGCATGTTCAAGGTGAGGGCGAACCAGCGAACCAGCGAACAGTAAAGAGTTTTAAGTGTACCAATACGTTTGTTTCAACATACAAATTATCCTACTTGAAGTATTGAACAACACAGAATATGAAACCTTTTGCATTATTCTTTGACTGGTGAATGTTAAAAATGCCCCATGGTTCAACATGGAAATGATTTTGCGAACGAAAATATTTTCGTTAAAAAAATTTAAGAAAAAATCTGTATATATTTCAGGACACAAGACCTCACCATTCGAGATTTTAATGGGGTACAGTTGTGCGACACTACACAGATTTATTATGCTTAATATGTTTAAAAGTAGTTAATCTTATGTACGCTCTCGCATAGCCAATCTTGTGGAGTCTACAAACGCCCGACCAAACCGACACCAATTTTATAACGTTGTGTTTTTTTTCCACTCTGACAAATGACATTAATTAAATGAAAATAATAAATCAGTCCAAATTTATGGGCGTTGGATGTCGTCGTTAAAAAGTTTTTGGCTCACTGCAGCTACAGCTTTCATATTTTAATGTTACAATTGTAAGGCAGCCACCTCTGGCCTGGAACCCCAAAATACTTGAAAAAAACCATCGACTCTGTGCAGAAACGGGCGATCCGTCTGGAGGATTCTCCTAATTTAACAAACGGATTGCAATCTTTAGAGCACAGGCTTAGGGTGGGAATGCTATCCTTATTCTACCGGTATTTCAATGGAAGATGCTCCGAGGAACTAGCATCCCTTCGGCACCGGTGCATAGTAGGGAAACACGCCAAACGCGTGCCCAACATATGTACACGGTTGACATTTGTCACATGAGAACGGGACGCTTCTTCGAATCGTTTTTTCCTCGTTCCTACAACATGGGTCTCTTCAAGACCAATGTTCATTCCTTCCTCTCCTAAAAAGACCCTCCACACAGCATCTCAAACGACATAGGCCTTGAAGGAAATTTTTCTCCTCAGGGCCTCCTGTGTGTAGTTAATGTAAAAAAGTAATACAACACATGCCGGGAACCAGCTAGTATTTTATATTTTTAAAATAATGTAATATTTTTAAGAGAAAATTATTTTAAGTTCCATTTTCAAAATAAGAAATGTCGATAAATCATTCTTTCCTGCTAACTTTTAGGGTGGAAAAACTAAGGTTTTTCTTTCCGTGTATTTTCCCATTTAAAATGTATTACATTAACTAAGCCCTTCTTCTCTTCCTGGTCGGTGATTCCACAAAATGCGTTTGTTCAATTCAGAAAACATATCTGAAAGTTATATCTCTCTACCCAGTAAATAATATATTGCCAATTTTAACCAACTAATGAATTATACAAGAATGATACAAATATCGACTCCTCCAAGATTTTCGCCCATAAATGAATATATTTGTTAAATATATTAATCGAAACTAACTGCGTATATATTGGGTTAAGTAATATAATTTGCGAAATTTACGAGTTCTGCGCGCGGACCCCTTTGTCGCCACGCCACAGGCTATGAAGCTTTCACACAGTGTCTAATAATATATAGTAAACATTTCATTGACGCGTGCTTTCCGCAAACATACTGTCAGCGTCCTGCACAAACATCGCAGTGACGAGACATTTTATGGGGTGATAGAAACAAGCGAATCATTTTTCGCACCCCGCGTGCAGTACGGCCCTTTAGTATAAATACATTTTTGCCTATAATCAAAAAATGATAAAAAACAGTATTAACACATAGTACCTAATAAACATTATGTTTTAATGTATTTTTAGTGGCACGAATCCGAAGACGACACGATGTGTTCTAATCCCGATGTGCTCAAACGTATTTTATTTAAGTAGTTTCAAAATTAATTAATTTTTTTTTATTTATTTTTATTTATCAAAAGTATACAATACAGAATATAGTATATTATATAAAGCATTGTACTCCCAGGAGTTAATAAACTCATTGCGGGAATGATACGCATTACATGAAACATATAGCTGTATGTATTAAATGGACATATGATGGGGACATACACAACATTATTATTTCAGAAAGTCATGAAGTTTGAGCATGTTAGTTTGGGTCTTTTTACATTGACTTGCACATTTGATCTCGTTGGGTAGTTGATTATATTTTGTGAATATATTTTTATTATAATTGCGAATGATATACAAATATCTGGGGGTTAATGCTAGCAGTGCGCCTATGTCAGTTTTTGATAATTTGGTTTAGATACCAGAAAGCAATCTATAACGTTCTATACTTGAATACTGTGAATAACTTGTCAGGTGCTCTAGAATCTCGAGCAGTGGTTCTTAAGGCGGTACACAAGCCTAATAATTTTTGTTTGCTCAAACTCACATTTTAATAATTTCCGGCGAATTCGTAACTATAATAACTTTTTTATTCAAACAGAATACTGGGGATGTAAATTCTTTGTATTTAAGATTAATAAAAACAATACCTTACCATTAATATATTTTACGGACGACGATTTTAAAAATTCATAACCCGTTTTTCAACTTTTCAACTATAAAGTTAGCGGTAAGCACCAGATTTTATTGAATCTCCAGGCCTGCTAGGGTGAATTCGACCGTACGACCGTCCAATGCGCCGTGCCGCGGACGCATATTTGTTTACACGCTTTCTTCACTTACGTCGTTAAGATTCCCACATTATTTTTCTTTTCTTTGATAGGGCAAATTCGATATCACGCCCCACATTCCAATTAAGAAGGTTTCGGTGAATGCGCATATGAAACTGGTGGGGTTCAGTACCTCCAAAAAGGTTAAGAACCACTGATCCTGGGATCCTTCGGTTGAAATCAAATGCCGCATTGAGCAAGCTCGTGCAACCTTTATCCGCATGAAAACGATGTTCTGCAGTCATGTTCTCAACTTTGGATTACGAATTCGAAAGGTCAGATGCTACGTGTTTTCGATATTATTTTATGGAATGGAAGCACGGTCGCTTACTGAAGAACTAATTAGGCGACTTGAGGCTTTCGAGATGTGGATCTACAGAAGAATACTTAAAATATGCTGGATGGACCGGGTTACGACTGAAGATGTTATGATTCAGATGAATAAAGAAAAATAAGTTATTAAAACTATAAAAATCCGAAAACTTCAATATCTTGGACATGTGATGAGATATCCTGAGAAGTATGAGATCATGCATCTCATAATGCAAGGAAAGATTGCCGGGGCCCTGGAAAGAGAACCTCGTGGCTGAAAAACCTGAGACAGTGGTTTAGCCAGTAAGCCGCAGTAAACAAAGTCCGCATAGCCAACATGATAGCCAACGTCCGTTGAACGGACAGGACACAAGAAGAAGAAGAAGAATTCATGACGGATATGAAGTTGAGATATGAAAATACTTCGGTTTCAAAATTTAAAAATTTCGTGACATCAGATTCGGATTTTCTGCTTCACAGGTTTGCTAATTTAGAGTTGTTGCCATTCTGATCTGAAGGGACGCTTTGCTTATTTTGGACGTCAACAACATCGGTTTGGACAGTCGCTCACGTCGACCGCTCCCGGGCTAAATGATCCGTGTGTTTGCTTTACGGTACGCTTTCTCCGGCGAGCCGCCTGTGCCGTGGTGCATTTCACTCAGGAAAATACGATAGGTACATGCCAATTTCTGTATTTGGCAAAAAATGTGACAATTTGTTCTTCACGCTAATACGACATTTTGAAAACTTTCTTTCGTAAAGATCACCCACTTATTTAAACAACAACATTTATTTACACCAAGACCCACTTATTTAAAAGAAATTCAAATGTAACACTGTTATCAAACCATTCAGCACCACTTTGTTTTTTTGAAGTGAAAAATTCTTTAGCACCGTTGTGATTTGAAACTGGATGAAACGAAAAAGCTACACTAAAAAGAGACAAACACATACATCTATAGGATTTAGCCTGCGAGATAATGAGATAGAATAATCGGTTTCCTCTATGTGCGGTACTGCGTAGCCTCCCCACTTTTGTCTACTTTATTTTTCTGATGGTTTCACTTCTACCGCATTTGGATTGCCCACCTATAATTTTTTTATGTACATTTTAAGTCGCCGCTATCCGAATTTCTACCGATTTCTTACATATCCCCCTTAAACATTTGAAGTTTTTAAGCTCTAAAAAAATGTATGTTATTTTATATAATATCCATACATTCCCGACGCCGAAACGCAAATTATATGAAATTCCCTAGATAGAAAAAAATCGCTAAATATGTTCCGAAAATTTTTAATTAACGAAAGTTATACTCGACTGTATGAAAAAAATCTCAGTGTTTCTTTAAATGCTGTTTTAGAAAGCCCCCAAGAGATTTTTGCTCTCTTTTAAACGAGTCGTGTTTTATTAAACATTTTCTCAATTTTCGCTTCAATTTTACCGTTTTAAATATTAGCGCACTCTCTCCAACATTCGTAATTGCATATCTCTTCATCTTCTTCTTTTTGAGCGGGGATACGGCGCCTTAAAGGTACCCGTTAATGACCGATTCAAGGTGCGTTTTAGCTATCTACCTATCAAATTGTAATAATCAAATAAACTTTAAAAAATGTCCTTAAATATAAATAATATATGTACATTCTAACGCAGTATAAAGGTTCTTGTTTAAATGCATTGTACATTTAGTTTTGTATTAGTGATCGGCTGATAAATCGGTGGATGTAATCTATTGGCCATAAATTGTTATAATAGTTTATCTATATGGTTAGTAATAAGATCGAGTTATAAATATATTATATATTTGTACAGCTCCCTCGATGTGATTTTTCACGAAAACGGCGCTATACAAATATTAGTTTTATTATTATAGTTATCCTCTTCTTCTGATCGCATTTTATTAAAAACATGACACAGGTTTATATAGAATCGGCATTTAACGGGACCTTTCAACTCTCAAAAAACAAAATGGCGCTCAATGGCCATTTAATGACCAAGTCACATTTGAATTTCTACGAAACAACCTGTTCTTGTATTCTTACATGGGTAATAGGTAATTCGCTTATATTGAAAACATGGTCTGGGAACAGAAAACGCGGGTTCAATATGCCGTGTATTGAATACAATATTTCTATTTTTGAAACTGACAATTCATGGTGGAACTCCATCACAAATGTATTGTAATAAAACAAATATGAAACTTATTTCCACTTTAATTTTATTGACCGTAACCGGTTTCAGCTTGTTAACGCCATCTTCAGACTGGTACAAATTATTCTTAGTCTACGGTTTTTTACATAACATATTATGAGGGAGGGAGAGATAGGTGGTCTACAAGGATTTTAATCAATTATATTTATTACATTTGTTACTGAATCGTTTTAGACCATCAAATTTAGAATTATTTTGTTTAATTAGGTGAAATTAGGTAATAAATAATTCATATTACTTATAAGGTTTTTTCCGAACAATATTAAAGTGAGCTACAAACCCAAGGTAATTAGCCTTCTGTCTAAAATGAGTAGTAACAAATTTAATTAACATAATTGATTAAAATCCTTGTAGACCACCCCTCTCCCCCTCCTCATGTTATGTATATAAACCGTAGACTAAGAATAATTAGTACCAGTCTGAGGATGGCTTTAACGAACTGAAACTGGTTACGGTCAATAAAATTAAAGTAAAAATAAGTTATATATTTGATTTATTATAATATAACGTATATATAAAAATATCTTTATTTATGATGGTACACAATGAAGTTAAAGAAACGCTGTCACTTGGTGGCATTTAGTAATACGAAAATAAATTGGAATACCTGCCCCCTCCCAATGTCACTAGTTTGGTATTCAAATAAAGTATACTACGCTCGATAACTGATAAACTGATAACTCATAGCCAGGTCATTAAATTTTAACATCACATCCGAATATATATTTTAAAAATATGTATATCTCTTCCAGTTTTCCTGGCTTTCAGGTTTGAAGACGCTCTGAATCTTCCTTACAATTTGCATGATAAAAGCCCTAAATCTTTTTAAAATCTCAAAATAAGACCAAAAGCTGCACAAAAATACGTATGAAATACAATCGCTTTGTTTGAAACTGGTCGTTAAAAGGCTGCATTCTGAACACTTCCTTAATGACGGCCGACGAAAGAAAGGACGAAGATTTATACAGCGAGGGAATTTAATTTGCATCTTTTTGAATGAATTAAAAGCAGATGATCCTGGGCGATGACTAAATGAATATGGAAACCAAACGAGACACAGTGGTTATCTCGTTACACCGAATTTCATGTATTTGCGAATTTAACGGGGTTTTCAAGCGAATTGATAGTGTCATCTTCAATTATAACGTAAATTCGGTACGAAAACTGAGATTTTAGAATTTATTTATGGCAGTTTTCAACCAAGTAACTTAGAAATTTTATTTATTAGAACAGCGACATTTTGTAAGATAGATAAGAATTATTGAAAGATTTTGAAAAGGATTTAAGAATTTTTTATTTATTTATTAATACTGGGTTTTACAGATGTTCGCACTTACGCGAGAACAATCCAGTTATAAAACTCAGTTATTACATAATTACAAAAATCTACGATTTTATACAATTACATACAGATAGATAAATACAATTAATAAAATACGACTCGTTGAAAATAGAGCAAAAATCTCGTGGAAGGCGTCTTAAGAATCATTTAAAGAAACATTGTGAATTTTTTCACAACTATAACTTGTAAAATAACTGAAGAAAACGTGTTTATAATTATTTTTGGAGCATAGGTACATTGCGATTTTTTCCTATCCAGGGAAATACATATAATTTGCGTGTCGGCGTGGATCGCGTCTAGATATTATCTTCAAATATATTTTTACATATATTTTTTTTAAACTTAAAAACTTCAAAAGTTTAAAGGAGATATGTAAGAAATCGGTAGAAATTCGGGTAGCGGCGGCTTAAGTAACACATTACAATGAGTGGTAATAGACAATAGAAATAGGAGAGGCATGCATTGAGAGAAAATTGACGAATTATAAGTAGTTAGTATTTTTAACAGCGCCAGAACTTTTTTTTGAATCCGTACGAATCATCGACGAAAATATCTACTTCAGCACACTCTATCTTGTTAAAAGTCAACACATTTTATTCAAATTTTAATAAAAATTGTTAAAATTTTAGGACTTTCAAAAAAAAATTTGTGTTTACAAACATAAATAAACGAGAGAGAGAGAGAGAGAGAGAGAGAGAGAGAGAGAGAGAGAGAGAGAAAGAAAAATAAGTGATTAGTTATATAAAATGTAGATTTTATACGAGGAGCAATAAATCCAGCTTCAATAATACTAAAAAATATAAAATATGGATTACAAATTAATTCTTAACTCGTATTAGATGCATTGTATAAATCTCGCAATGGTCTCTTTTTAAATGAAAGTTTCACTTACCGATTTTTTTTCCATAATACAAGTGACGACATATGATAAATATTCCGTACCTGAAACAAAAGAAAGCACGTTTTAATTATTTAAAATCGGAAACAGAGTTTAAAAAATACAAGTTTAATTTTTATTTTTAGGGTATTATGTTAACCACAGACAAATTGAAACATGAAACCAAAGTTGCCGACCGCAATTTGAGAAAAAAATATGAAAATTCTTAACTTTCGCAAATTGAAAAAAATAAATTTATGTAATGACAAAAAGTGAGGTGGTTATAACGTTAATAATACAGTTGTCTAATAAAATATGTTTAAGTAAAAAAAAAAATTATTATCAGTAATGTCGGTAGAAAAAAGTGAGGATATGTTTGTATTCAAAATTTGAATATTTCAAAAATTATTTGTTTATTCCTAATAATTATTATTTTTTTTTAATTGATGAACTAACGTTTAAGACAAGATTTTTATGCATAGCACAAAGGGTAACAATTATTATAAGCAATAGTTATCAGCCTGAAACACTCATCTACATTGAAAAAATTTTCCGAGAAAAGATGCATGCCGCCAACGGGACTTAAACCCGTGTCTTTCTGATTGCCGGTCAGGTGCTCTACCACTAAGCTTTGTCGGCTTATCTAATACCTGCAAAATAATTCAATTTATACTAGTGTTTCATTCAACAGTTACTGTTTAATTAATTTTTCCACCTGAAAACAACCAACTTTATTTTTGTGAGAGAGGCATTGTTAGAGCTAAATCTCTCGCTAGGTGGCGTCGAGACAAATTATGCATTTTTTGGTGAAATATTTCAACTTGTCAAATATTAATTAATTAATAATAGTAATAGACTGATAATAATTGTTACCTAATAATAACACTTGGAAGCGTGTTTCATCACCTTTCAAAAACAGTTTTTAGTTTTCGGATACATTCAGAAATATTCCATTTATTTTGATTTTATTGCAAACCGGAAATAATCTGACCATCCGAGAAAATATGATCGAAGCCTGAGAGATTAATATAAGTTGTAAAAATAAATTTTTATCACGTACGAGCATAAAAATTTAAACAGTTGACATATTCTAGTATCAAGTTAACTTCAAAAGAACAACAACAAAAATTAAAACTAACACCCTTTGGCTTGTGCAAACATTTTGTATTCATGAAACTCATTAGCCACCTTCCAAAGTTCCCGGAGTAGAGTTTAAAAAATAAAACAACGTCTCCATGCAAGTATAATTAGGTAGGTACCATTTAGTCGGTTGCACACAAAGTTCGCGGCCTTTACACAGGGTGGTTCCTGCGTCTACTGGAACGATTAACCCCTAGTAGCTGCACCCCCTAAATACTGAACATCCGCAAATGGCCTGCGGGCTGAATATTTTACTCAGCTTAACAAATAAACTGAAGTATGAAAACTTCAGCTGCATGTTTAAAGCTGAACACTTGAAATATTTTATAAATAATTCGTATATAAATAGCAGTGTGATCAGTTAAAGTTATTTAAACAACGAAAACAGCAATAGTGGGGGGAGGGATATATAGTGTAACGTTAAAACATAAAAAGGAAGACCGGCGTGGTCTAGGAATAAGGCTCTTGACTCGCAATCCGAAATTCGCGGGAACGTATCTCGGCGTGGGTAAATAAATTTTAGATAAATGAAACAATGTTACTTTGTTTATTTGTTTAAAGCCGACCGGTTTCGGAACGACCGTTCCTTCCTAGAGGAAACGTATACTGATTTGATAATTACAAAATAATTAAATCAAAGAACATTTAAGGTGTCTTAATAATAATAATTTTCTGAAAAAAATACGGGAATAAATATTCTTCATATTAACCATAAAGGAAAACGCTTAGATTACTTAGAAGCCTTGAAAATAACAAAAAAATCAATTAAAAATAATGAATCTATTATCAACAAACAAAAAATATTATCTTACAGCCCAATTATAAATAATATGTTCCCCCACCCACTCTTCATTAATCCCTAGCAACGCCTCCACCCCTACCACAATCCTTAGTAATAATATATTGTTCCCATTCACTATTTTGTAATTGTCAAATCGTTTGCCCTGAGGAAGGAACGGTCGTTCCAAAACCGGTCGGCTTTAAACAAATATACAAGTGGTCCAAACAAAGTAACACTGTTGCATTTATCTATAATGGATAACCACAAAATAGCTACATTCAAAAGTAAGTAAATTTTATTTGATTAATTTGTGTTATTTCACAATTAATTCATTTCAAATAATATATAGTATATTTGCGGCACGTTTCAGAATGAAATATACTCTCAGTATCGTCCTGGTGTAAGCCCAACATTCAGAATTGAAACGTTGCTTGAAATGGCTTTAGCCGTGTTTGGTGACCAGCTGTGAATAGCCAGGAACTTCCCCAACTTCCTAACCTCCAACTCGTTCCTATGCCCACTACCTTCAGCTTCACAACATACCCCAATTTGGGATGCTGTAGTCTCACTGGCTCCAGACGAGAGCAGCTGAGATTCTTGTAAGGTGTTCACAAAAAAGAATGTTTTAAAAATTGCTTACTCTACGTTTTTCTGGCAGAAATTATTGATAAAGAAAAAAATTAAAACACACACATATGTTATTTAGCTAATGTTTTATAAACGATATCTTCAACTCACTTTTTTTGTCGTTTCATGTAACAATAAATTTTTAAAATTCCCAAAGTTTCATAATTTTCTTTCAAATTGCGGTCGGAAACTTTGGTTACATATAGATGTACATTTGAATTATTTTGTGGTTGACTTTTAAGTTTGAATATAAAGCGTGGTGGTTTTCTCTTTCTAAGAATTTGGGAGGCAGGTATGGGTACCGCCGCCCCGGGAACCATTTATTGGATAACCAACACCTCTGCCATTGGTCACCTTAAGTGGTTAGCTACGTTTGGTGACTTAGCAGGGGTACCCGGATTCATTTTGTCTTGGCGGCGGATGCGTCAACCCGCCAGCAGTATGGCAAGCCGGATCGGGAGAGAATAGTTGAGGGAATCAATTTGACTTCTCCAGCCGTACTCTATCGGAATATCGCCTTGAACCGCAGTGAGATGGATGGATTCATACATCTGTCACTCCTGGATACACTGACCCCTACTGATTCCTACCCACCCCTAATATCCTTTTCCTTCCCAGAGCTTCCTCTCCTTCTTTCCTAAAAAGACCCTCCACACAGCATCCCCAAATATGACACAGGCCCTGAGGGGAACCATTTTCCTCACGGTCTCCTGTGGGGAGCTAATGAAAAACAAAAAAAAACGTTTAGATCAGATTTCTTACCATGATAGCAAGGGATACACAACAACAAAAGATTTCTGTAAAACTTATATGAGTTGTTCCGAATACCGAACAAATTATCCTGAGGGGTTAATAAAAGACTTGCAACTGGTTTGAAATGAATAGTTGTACTAGTATGTATCTACTAGAATAACAATGTCTATAAGCAAATACCTTTTTTAAAAAATGCAAAAACGTATTGGGGTACAGGACATTTACGCAGCGATGCGGATGCTGCATCGTTATTTTGCCCCCATCACTCAAGTTGACCGAATCCGCATAACCATTAATAAGCACAGATTTATGACGCAGGTACATCCCATAACATGTTCTGCTCAGATCAATTTGTTCCTACATACGCGATTACATGCAAGGGAACTGGCAAAAGGAAGAACGTCGTAAGCAACCTTTTTTTCAAAATAGTGGCGAGGCCCCGGACCAAAGATATCAATAGTTGGCTTCAATCAAATATTTTAACAATGAATGTTAAAAAAACACGATACATGATCTTTAGCTCAACTCGTAAAATAATTTCTCCTCATGTAACCTTACAAATTGAAAACAAGGACCTGCAAATTCTGACCCAAGAAAAATATCTTGGGCTGTGCATTGATCAGCACTTGACATTTAAACAACATATACAAGGTATTAAAGACAAAATCATCCCCTTAATTATCGTATTTGGCCGGTTATCATATCTGTTGCCAAATAAATTTAAAAAAAGGTTTATATTATAGTCTCGTACACTCACATTTAAATTATTTTATTGAAATCTGGGAAAATGCATGTAAAACATACATAATGAATTACAGGTAATACAAAACAAGGTTATGAAAAAACTATTTAACTACAAGCCAAGAACATCCACCAAAAATGATATATGGAAACAAAACTATTAACACTAAGAAAACTATATGAATACAATACGTGTCTTCTTATATACAAAATAAACAATAAACTTGTACACACAAACACAGAATTCCTTAAAACATCCCAAGTACACAAACACTTTACACGACGACACGATAACATACATTTAAACACCCTCCGTACTAACTATGGTAAACAATCCATTGGTTACGAGGGGGGCAACTTATACAATTGCCTCCCAAACAACATTAAAAACAAAAAGAAGCTGGGTAAATTTAAAAAAAAAATATTAAATATTTATTCTTTGTAAACAAAAAAATGAAATACAATAGAGCTGTATTGAAATATTTAATATATCTTAATGTGTATAATTATTTCTAATTAATTGAGTGAAAATGTAATTTTCTTTTAACTGGAATAAAAAAATTAAAAAAAGAAATATAAAAGATATGCTATCGGCAGTTTTTACTGGGTGGGACTGTACTTCCAGGTGTCGCCGATATTGTTAACTAATACTACTGCACACCTTTAAAAAATCAACAAAATCCGTATTCAAACTAGACTAGGACCATTAGATTGTAGTCCGCCGACGATCATAGCATATCTCTTATATTTTAATATCTTTTCCCCAGATCAATGTTTTCCAAAAATAGAAATTAACCGTTATTTTTTTAAATAATGCATCATTAGGTACCTACTGATTTTTCCTGAAATGCGTTCGCAATAGTTCTATTTCATAAAATCTAGCTACCCATCCTCTCTGCGGGAAATTTGTATGGGGGAAATTAATGCGATTATTAGCACATATTTCAGGAAACATTATTCATTTTAAAATATCGCATCCTTCCAGAAGTTGTACCCATTTTCTATAATTTTAATATCCTGGTATAAAGTCTTTAAAAAAACAGCCCATTTTATAAAAAAACAAGACGTTTTTTTTCAAATGTAAATTATTGTTTCTTGAGAATACAAAATTAATGGATTTCTTGGTTTTAACCACATTTATTGTTTATCAAGATGTACCCAATCACAATGAAACTTAAATGTCAAACTTGGATTGTTGCCAGTTGCCATGTATTTATAGAAATCATTTTGCAATAAAACATTTGTGTTTTAGGGGAAATCGAGCCTGAAGCCAATGAAATAAAAATACTTCTTCAAACACAGCAAATTTATTTTGTGGCAACATTTTATTTCAAAATTGATAGATTTCTTTGAACCACTTTTAATGTTTATAAACAACTGACATGTTTCGTGAGTAATGCTCACTTCCTCAGGATTTACTTAAAACGAATTCAAGTAAACCTTAAAGGAAACAAAACTAGTTTTAAGTAATCCCTGAGGATGTGAGCATCGCTCACGAAACATGTCGGTTTTTATAAACAATAAACGTGGTCAAAACAAAGAAATCTATTAATTTTGAAATTAAGATAAATACATCATTGTGATCATCAAGGCAACTTATGCAACTACCGAGGTTCTGCAGTGCCTCCACGATGTTCACCGGAGAGGGTGCACTCATTTCCAGTCTTACTTCGCCACACACCGACTAGCCAGCTTCTGGAGCAGGACACGGAAATCAACCAACATCATTGGCTGCATCCGAGTGGCTCAGTTCCCCACTAAATGAGCGATGGATGTAGATGATGAGGCGACCTCTCCGATGGACGATCCTAAATTTTTTTCTGTTTAATTTTTGTTCAATTTCATTTTAATTTTACGCCTAATTTTTTGTTATTTATGTAAGTACCTATGTGACGAATTTTATTTTCATTTTATGTTTTATGTATATTTTTTTTCTTTTAAATTTTTAATTTATTCTGTAGTATGTATTATATTATAGTAGTTTATGTAATATGGCAGACTCAGATTGAACTACCTCCCAGTCCTGCTGAAATAAAAACTTAAATAAAAAAATAAAAATTGTGCCAAGGAGGCCTTTACGCGATTAACGCACAACTACTCCCTACTAATTTAAGACCAACATTCAGAATTGAAACGTTGATTGAAATGGCTTTAGCCGTGTTTGGTGAACAGATCTGAATAGCCAGGTACTTCGCCACCTTCCTCCTCCCCATCACCTTCCACTCCCCACTACCTCCAGCCTCACAACAATTAACACATTTTTCTTTAACGGTTAAGTTCCGATCCTAGGATTCGGGTTCCCTCCCAGGCGTCGCGTGTTCATCCTATGCTAGCTAAGACATTGTAAAAACCATTTATGCGTAACATTTTTTATAAAAAAAATTAACTATTATTCAAATTTTGCACCTTCTCTATTTTTTATATGAAATAATTTTCTTAAATACTTTTCTTCTCTTTAAACTTATGTATGAAAAATATTTGTTGGTAAAAGTTTACGTATATGCTGCAAAAATTAAAAGTTAATCCCTGAGAAATTGTGTTTTCATTTAAATAAATATAAAATAACAACAATAAAAAAACGTGTAAAAACATAATTTAATAAAACACCCTATTATAATATGGTTTTCGGACGAATTCTGATTTTGTTATGTTTTTCGTTACCAGCAATGTTTGTCTTTATTAAAATAATGGCAGCTACCTAGTTCTGTTTCATCTCGTAAATATAATTTCATCTCGCCAAGATGTAATTTGTCTCGTACAAATTTGTTTGCTTAAGGTCCATCTCAGACGTGTCCCGTACCACCTGCGATTTAATATGCAAATCCGGTGTCCTCTACAGGCTCTAAGGCTGTATGGCGAGCCGGTGTCCTTGGGCGACGGGTGTCCTGTTTATCAATGTAAATGAGTTCATATAATTATTATTTGCAAAGTGATTGAATTATGTATGTTTTACCATGACCGAGGCATGCGTTTTTTATAATTAAGATGGCGACGTTACACGAGTTTGTTGTGAGAAACATAACGTGTTTTTTTTTAATACAGGGTTACGTAAAATAAATATTTAGATGCGTTAAATAAACAGAATTTATAAATCACAGGGAAAAAAGCATGAATTAATTGTTTAAGGACCTATGCATTACGAATATTTTTATTTCTTTTAATGGAATCAAATAAGTTGATTGTCATGATAGAGTTATCAGTGTTCAGTACAAAACAGGTAACTTATATAGTTAAATTGTTGATTTTTACAATTCAGATTCTTAACCTTCCAATACTCACACGTTGGTCTCTTAGACCGACAAATCAATAAATCGTCGTTTTCTTAAAAATTAACAACAATTGGACTTTGAGGTTTTTCATTTTTTGTTAGGCATTGTGACACTTATTTACTGTTATCGGTATTTTAGGTAAGTATCAATTACTACCCAAAAACCAAATAATGATTCACTATTATTTTTAATAATTGATTAATCTTGATACTTTCATTTTATTTCATTAGATTTCAGAGTTATTTTTTAGCTAACACACGAAACAGTTTATTTTTGTTATTAAAGTTAGAATGCAAAAAATTATGTACATTTTAAGAGGCTGAGTGGAAAGTCTGTTTCTACCAAATAGAGTAAAAGTTTTATTGTCTATGTCTATTCTTTTTCAATTGCCACCATTGTCTATGTCTATTATTTATAATTAGTATCAATAAAAAACCCTGAAGAAGTGAGCGTTGCTCACGAAACATGTTGGTTTTTGTAAACAATAAAAGTGGTAAAAACTGAGTATTTTATTAATTTGAAGAAAAAGTTTTGATATATTTTTATTTTTTTAATGCAATTATACCCCATTCTATATAATAAATGCCAATAATGCTTAAAAATTATATAATAAAAATAATACAGACTAGATGAAATCTCGGTCTCAGACACCGTGCGCGAGATACAAGTGTTATGTCGTTGGGCGCGAGTATACGAAGGTTAACTAGTAGTCATTGCTCTTATTAATCTAATTAATCCCAGTCTAATTTATAGGTCTTGTGGTCTTATAAGAATATGGTACGAGAAGGCTTACGGTGAGAAATTATTAAAAAAACGACTTATCTAAAGAAACATTTTACTAAACAAGGTAAGGATTGTTTCATGTTGTTTTCAAACACGGTACGTTTACAAAAAAGTTTTGTGTTGATAATTAACTATTTTAACTCGGCTATTCTGCATTTCGTATGTAGGTAAATTTGTTTGTACGTTCTATTTCCGTTTCAAGATGGTGTCCGTTTTAATGGTTAAATAAATATTATTATTTTAAATGTCAAATCGTCGTGTTCATTTGGACTTTCTTATGGGCATTTTTTCAATATCACGGTGCTTAATTTGTATCTTTTCGTTGGTAGTTTCTTTTGAAAAGTCGTGTAATTCCTTGTTTATTATTTTTTAAATTACAAAAAATGTGTTAAACCTAGATATTTATGTACCTATTTATAAACCTTTTAAAAATTTAACACACAATTATTTTTTTTTTAAATGGGCGAGTATGTAATTGTTTTTCTCACAGGTCACCAATTTATTATTGTGGATTGTTCAGCATTAATATAAACTTCGATTAACAAACAAAATTTTCCGGTGAAAATATAAAAAAACAACAATATTAGCTTTGAACTATCTTTGAGGTAATAAACTCCCTGCTACTTAATCATTTGAGGTACCTACAGATAGGCGCCTGTTGTTGTGTCACTGCTAAATTATTCATAAAGACTACCATTGTTTGCTGAAAGACGTTTCAAGATGCTTATACCGATAACATTATGAATTTGAAATATTCTTCATACGGCGTACCCCGGGGCACATATTTAAATAATATAATAAAAAGAAATAATATAATTCGTACAATAATTGGATGTTTTTCAATTTGGGAGGTGGGCATGGGTCCTAGCGATATGTCGGTTCAGCTGGAATGGGCTCTTGAACTCGGGTTCTTCGTGAGAAGCAGATCCTACTCCTTCTTCAAATGGACTACTCCCAGAGATCCCGGTCTAGGGCTCGGACCCAAACCCGGAACTTGAACTCGGACTCAGAGCCGGAACCCGAATGCCTCCACCTGGGGCGTCACAGTGTTCGCGGTTCGAGCCACTCGCAATACTCGGGTTCTTGTCCGGCTTCGAGTTATTGTGCGGGTTCCGGTTCCAAGGTCCGGCCCCGGCCGAAACCGTGCGTCTCTGTAGTCGCAACAGCACCCAGTACCCACCAAGGAACTTTGACCCGGAACTTGCTCCAAGAACTCGAGTACTTTTAAAAGGAAGCAAGCCTCGGCGGCCTCCGGCAAAATGCAGAACTTACCAATCGCTAATGGGTACCGCCGCTCATAGAACCATTTATTGAATAACCATTTTCCTCGGGGCCTCCTATGTGGAGCTAATATACAAAAGGTCCAATGGTCAGCATAGGTGATCGGGGTTTGATCTTCGGAATGGTAAGTTTTTAATTTTTTTAATGTTTAAGTACTTTTGTTTTTAAAAACACATTTTAAAATTAGTTTTTTGTTTGTTTATTTGGTATTAAAGTGTTGCTGCCATAAAAATACTCTAGATTTATGCCATATCTACCTGAAAACTTTTAGCTTTATAAATCGTATAATAATTATAATTTCGGGTAATTTTTAATATATTATACTAGCAGACCCGGCTACACGTTGCTGTGGCTTATGAAACCTTTATAACCAGCGCCATCTTTTAAATCAAATCCACGCCACGCTGCCCGCTGCCCGCTGCCCGTTGCCGCTTGGCCGGATATATTATGTATTTCAACCAATTTACACAAAACCTTGACAAATTCTATACCTAAAAACCTTCCTTATGAATCACTCTATCTATTGGTGAAAACCGCATGAAAATCCGTTGCGTAGTTTAAAAGATCTAAGCGCACATACAGCGTAAGCGACTTCATTTTATACTTAGTACTAGCAGACCCGGCAACACGTTGTTGTGGCTAACGAAACACAACGAAACATTACCTAACCTTTACAAAATCCACACCACCCGCTTGCCAGCTGCCCGCTGCCCGCTGCCTGAATTGAATATTTGATTTTTTCTACTATAATAAGCATGTATTACTTATATTACCTACATACATATAAACCTTCATCTTGAATCACTCTATCTATTGGTGAAAACCACATGAAAATTCGTTGCGTAGTTTTAAAGATCTGTGCGCACGTACATTTTGAGCGACTTCATTTTATACTATGTAATGATTATTGTATAAAACCGGCAGGTCTATTCTCCATAAGGTCATTCATAGTTTCGTAGTTAATATCCAGTAGATACCCAAAAAAAATATCGATACATTCAAGAAAGCGGCCAGGTGTACTTACCAGTAGGTTTTTTTGCAAGGTGTACAGAAGATAACTTCTAAAATTTCCATTTAGAACGAAGTCAAATATTCAAATAAGACGTAACCCGTTGACGTGCGGGATGATTGATATGCCTGTTGTAATATTAAATTCACATATAAATAATAACGGTAGTCAGAGAGGGCTTAAAGCTGCTCGATGGTTTTGACACCACATTTATATAGCTTAATCAAATTTTGAAAAAAGTTGATCACACATTTTTCTAAAACCTTTATGACAGAGGGGTAAGGTAAAGTCCAGTGAAGTGCAGAATTTATTAAAATTATTCCAAGCATTCATTCAATGTTCAATTCCAATATTTTATACGTACGTATACGAGGGTATGTACAAGGTGGCGCAAAATTCATCACTCTATCGGAAGATGTTATAATTTTTGCAAATGGCGTCGTACGTCAATCATATTTGACATTTGTGAACTAGACAGCTGCAGAATACAAACAGATAAGCAATGGAGCGTTATACTCCGCAAGAGCGTGGAATAATTGTGTCGATTTAAGCTTTAACGCTTTTAGCGGTTTTGTGTCGAAAGTCACCATGAGCGACGAGGCGCATTTCCACTTAAACGGTTACGCCAATAAGCATAATATTCATTTCTGGGGCACTGAAAATCCGCGTGTGATACACGAAAAGCCATTACATCCACTCAAAGCCACTGTGTGGTGCGGCGTTGACGCGGGAGGAGTGATCGGGTCGTATTTTTTGAGGACGCCATTGGCCTTACGGTCACTGTTACTGTCGAACGCTACAGGGCCATGATAAACGATTTCTTACTTCCGGAATTGGATGAGCGGGGCTTGGTGAATATGTGGTTTCAACAAGACGGTGCAACCGCATACACAGCACGAGCCACAGTGGGTATTGTGAAGGAAACGTTTACTGGTCGCGTAATCTCTCGTTTTGGCGATTTGGTATGGCCAGCAAGATCGCCCGATTTAACCATTCCAGACTTCTTTCTGTGGGGCTATTTTAAGTCACGGGTTTATGCCAACAAGCCTCAGACAATCGCAGCGCTTAAGGAGAATATTCGACAGGAATGCGAACAGTTATCACCGGAAATCAATAAAACGGGTACAAATGTGTATCAAAACTGGCGGCAGCCACTTGACGGATATCATCTTTTTAACTTAACAGAAAAAATTATAAAAGTCCAAATAAAGATTTTTATTACTCAAAATCATTTTTTTTTATTTAGTAAAAAAGTTATTCAAAATCAAAATTGGATGATTAATTTTGCGCCACCCTGTATAATGTATTATATTACCTGAGATGTGTGAATCGATAGTGGCTAGAATTTTTCTTTTTTTTAATTTATGTGAATACCGCACAAGAGTCCTGAATGCTGTCAATCGCTTGTAGCCTGTGAGAATATTCAATTTATTCATTTTAAAAACATTACAAAATTAAAGTTTCAAAGCCTTTTTAAAAGAGAGAAAATATTTAAGATAAGGTAAACAGATTTAAACTAACAGCGTCAAGTCTTGCCGTTTAAATTGTGCATCATTGATGTTAAACATATTAAAATTCGAAGTGATTCTTTTTAACAACAAGATAGCTCTTCCGATTGGCATGATCATTGGCTTAGTTCTGCAAGCTAGGAGATAAAACAGTCTATGCTTTCGGTGTCGGAGATAATACCATCGGGAACATAGAAACTAATGCTCTTCACGATAGTCGAGTTTTCGAACCATCCATCAGTCTGAAGAAATGTGTTACAATGAACAAATCTCTTCTGAACCGTAGATGGTTCATACCGAGCATGCCCAAGAGAAAGTCGGTAGGGTAGAGAAATACACCCTGAGTAGTATTCCCTCATGTAGAGAAATCTTAGAAATTTCTTCTGAACCTTTTCCAATATGAGGGAATGCTTCACTTGGTGTGGGCTCCAAACCACCGATCCACTCTCAAGCCTACTCCTAACCAAAGCATTTTATAGTACTGTGAGAACCCGGGTGTCTCTGAAATTTCTCACAGTGCGTAGGACAAAACCCAGCCCTCTCAGTGAAACGTCATTACGATATGAGTATGAAAAGTCAACGTACTATCAAACACAATATCAAGATCTATAGTGAATATGGCATCCACAATTTGGGTATGTTGTGATGCTGAAGACAGTGAAGAGGGGAAGGATATGGAGAACATGTGATTTTAAGGATACATCGTTTTAATTCTGAATGGTCTTTCACCAGGGAGATACTGAGAGTATCTTCTACTCAGCCTAATCACCACATATAAAATTTCAAGACAACAACTTTCCTCTGCCACTACTCATTTCTATCCCCTACGTAAGACTGTTGTATTTAGTCATGTAAAGGATATAAAGCAGAAATTTGTTTCACACTGAACCCGAAGAACAGTGTAACTCTAGCGTCATAAAATTCGCATAGCTTTTCAGTTTGGAATGACTACTCCCAACTCCATTTCCGTCTTACGGTATTTTGGAATTTTAGCAACATCCATAACTGTAAAAAAACTTTAATTGCAATAGAATTTCAGTCATGAAAACAGTAGTGGCATATCCGGGTAGAAACTAATCGCATTACGTAACAAGATTATTATTTGTATGTTATTAACAACACGAAAAAACGAGCTGCTTTAAAGGGAAATTATTTACATTAATAAACGGTATAATACAATATTTAATTGGCAATCTGGGCAGATTCATCGGAGGATCAATAATTATTAATGTTAAAGGTATGTCGCATAAAGGCCCATTAAAAATAATTGGTTCCATACAATGTTTTATAATAACATTTGGGTAATATAGCATATGTTTTATAATATCCCATTGATTCACCAGGTATCCTGGTGAATCAATATTTATAAACTAATCACAGGAAAATCATGTTGTGGTGTACTAGATGAACAAAAAATAAACGATTATTTACCCATTTTTGTACAAAGCAATAACTTTGTGGCTCCCCATAATTTACAATAAGAAAACACATAAATTTGTTTAAAAATCCCTCTATCGTCTGCTTGTAAGAATCCCTCTATCCGTTTGTTAATTTCGCGATTGAACTTTCAAAAATTAAACAAATTGCTCTAAATAATGGTTATTCCACAAATTTAATTGATAAAATCCTAAATAAGAAACTTAAACTCATTTCAACTAATACATTTTTATTTGGTACACCTGAAAATAATAATAAAATAATAAAGCACCGTTGAATGGCACAGAATTTTATATATATCCAACTTTTCCTCACTTAGTACAAAAAACTTGCCTGCCCACATTAAACCCGCGTTCTATACTGATAACGATTTAGGTAAATTACTAAAAAATACTAAAGATAGAGATCATAAATTAAGCCACTCAGGCATTTACCAGCTATGTTGCAATGATTGTCCTTCGTTCTACATAGGTAAAACAACTAGAAATATAAACATTAGAATCACAGAACATTTAAGATGCTTAAATAATAATAATTTTTCAGAGTTTGCCAATCACCTAATTTCCACAGATCACACTTTTAATAAGGACACGGGTTAAAATTCTTCACCGTAACAATAAAAGCAAAAAATTAGATAATTTAGAAGCACTAGAAATCAGAAAATTCCTAAATAATAATGCTAGTATTTTGAATAACCAAATTAATTTATCTTTCAGTCCCATTCTAAATATTTTTCCAATTAACCGCTCTGTTCTTTCCGGAAATCCCGCAATTACCCCCACCCCTTTGCTCACCTCCCACTCAAACACCTAACATTCTGTATCATAGTTTAGTTATAATATTCTCCTGACGAAGGAAGGGTGCTTCTGAAACCGGTAGAGTGTTTTAAAATAAAAGTGGTCTTAAACAAATTTGTGTGTTTTTTTTATTGTAGATTATTTACCCTTTTTAACGTCAAAAAATGTGTTGTCTCGTTATTTCACAGTTAATTTTATATTTAACTAGCAGACCCGGTCACGCCTTGCAGTGGCTAACGAAACTTTTATAACCAACGCCATCTGTTAAATCAAATCCACACCATTTGTCAGACCGCTGCCCCCTGCCGCATGGCCAGATATATTATGTATTTCAAACAATTTACCCAAAACCTTGACAAATTATAACCCTAAAAACCTTCCTCATGAATCACTCTATCCATTGGTGAGCCGCATGAAAATCCATTGCGTAGTTTAAAAGATCTATGCACACATACAGCGGGAGCGACTTCATTTTATACTATGTAAAGATAACTGAGATGCGTTAATTCAGAAAATCAAAAGAGAAAAAAATGCAAATTATATGACGCCAGAGCTCACCGTATTAGAGTTTATTTAACCGCACGCTTTTTCTGCTTCATAGTTAATACATATAGTCCTTATGACAACTAAAATCTCAACAATTCATTATACTTGAAATTGTAATAATGTTTTCAAAGAGACAAATAACGGAATGAACAGTTTATTCGGCACATAATAGAGTTGTAAGTGCAATTGAGAGTGATTGCGTGTGTATTTATTTGCAATGGGGGTGGCTGGTAGTTATTATTGCTTGTATTAAGGGGATGATGACGAAGCAAAACAAAGGGGGTTGGAAAGCCCTTCAGAAGGGAAATATGTGAGCTACCGCCTACTCTAAATTATTAACCCAACTACAGGGATAAATAACTGCTTTTTAAAGTGAAACTTCTATGGCACCGCTGTGATTTGGATTTCGGACAGGAAATGACGATTACTGCACCTGCGATCCTCTACTGCACTTTTAAAGGCTCCTATTGGTTGAGATATGCCAATAAAAGCTAAAAGAAAAGTCTATATAGCATGTATTCTACCCTGTTTTATATATGGTTGTCAAACATGGACACTAAAGAAAACCTTAACAAATAAACTAAGCGTCTGTCAAAATAGCATAGAAAGAAGTGTCATCGGAGTTAATAGAAGAGATAAAGTATAGTTAACAGAAATAAAAAAAACAGAACTCAATTCAAAAAGGTACATTCTGTACATCGAACACTAAAATGGCGATGGACTGGCCATATGTTGAGAGAAAGGAGGCAAGAGAAATGGACCAGTATAGTAACAGAGTGGTATCCAAGAGACGGTAAAAGAAACAAAGGTGGACAAACGAAAAGATGGGAAGATGATCTAAAAAAGGTGGCTGGTCCAGAATGGATCAGAGTTGCAAAGAATAGAGAAAAGTGGAAATCTTTAGAGGAGGCCTATGTCGAAAGACAAGCTGTTTCTAAAAATAATGACCCAAACGCTGATTATTTAGAATAATATTTAAATAAAAAAATAATATATATATATATTTATTAGATTAGAAAAATATTTATAATTTAACAGCAATAAAGGCTAACTTAATTTAATTTAATTTAATTAATTGGTTGTGATATGAAACGGAAATTACGCTAGTCTGCGTTCATTGGTCGCTTTAATTGGTTAGTATTGCTTGAGATTTTTTTGGTAAATTTTCGCTTCTACCGCGTGTAAACTGCACTCATTTTTTTAAAGATTAATTTTATTAAATTTACGACGAAATTAGTCGCAAAACACTGCAGTTGTGAGTAAAAAAACGATGTTTTTCATTTAGTAACTAAAGATCTAACGATCGGCTTCTTGGCAGATAGACAGGATAAAGGCCCATAACTTTTGACATACACTCCTTGCTTCATTCACATTCATAACTCGTCTCCGGTATAATCTTATGTTATTCTGACTCTTGACTTGACACGATCCAAGTGTGAAATAAAAACCCTCCACACAGCATCCTCAAAGATGACATAGGCCCTGAGGGAAATTATTTTCCTCAGGGCCTCCTGTGTGGAGCTCATGTAAAAAAAAAAAAAAAAATAATTTGATTCACTTGATTGTGCCATGTCTTCATGTTCTCTCTCGGGCGTTTCTGACTTATCCAACCATTAATAATAACTTTTCGTAATATTTATGTCTTGCTTGATTCACATGGTTTTTAAGAACTATTTAAATATAATTTTTTTTTTTAAATCAGAGTGTTCACACGCGGTAGAAGTTAAACTACAAAGTCACTAGATGTCACTTTATTTTCTTTTGCTTGTTTTCTTAAAGTGGTTTGAAGATTGGATATTGATTTCACAAAATAATTAATTTTTTTGGATTTCGTAGGATTCGAACCCCCGTTCGCTTGATGTCTGTCTCTCTGGCCGCTAAGACTTGTCAGGCACCTAGCCAACTGCGCTATGGAAGGCACGCACCGATCTTACCGCGAATTTACAGCATTATATTAGAACCGAGTTTTGTGTAGAACTGAGTTGTGACGCATTTCCGTTTCACCCGAATTTAAAGTCACTAACGGCGCTAAAGAAGTTTCACTTTAAAATATATTAATATCTTGGGTTCCAATTTGAGAATACATTATTAATAAATTAGATTATTAAAGCTCTAGCAAAGGAGAGCTGACCAATCGTATGATGATGATAGAGGTTCTAGGTTCGTGTCCCAGTTGCGACCGTTATCTTTTTCTATTTTTTGTGTCTTGTTCTCTTTCATATTTTCGATTAGATTATTAGTGTTATCTTCTTCTTCAATTGTGTATGAAAATGCTTTGAGAAGGCGAAACGCATGCCTAAACATTACGAAAGCTTTAATAATTGTGTTTGTTTATAATAAAATGATGACTAATAATTTGATTACCCCAAAACTATAAACTTATCCACAAGTTCGCTCAGTTATGATAATTTTTGTATGTGAAATGAATTATTACAAAAGTTAAAATTAAAACAGCTTTTTGACCGTAAAGAATTCAAACAGATAAACTTGCAGAAAATTTGTTCCACAATAAGGAGAAGAAACTAGTTCTCTATTGTTGAAAGCTTGAAAAAAGGTGTTCGTTTAATATTTCGTACCACTGCAGTTCTGGAGCTTTCAGAGCCGGATGTGCCGCCATATCTCCTTTCGAAAAGCTCGCCGGCACAATAGCGGGGCATTATGCCCTCTTTTATTGTTGCAAGGACTTTTTGGCAAACAAGAGGCGTGAACTTCCAGAATTCTCTTTACGTAACATTCAAAAGAGCGTCTCAAACGGAGAATGCAAGAAAATAAAGTTCCCTAATCTGTCTCTTAGTGAGATTGAAGTAGCGTTACTGTAAAGCCGCAAGTTGTGAATAAATAACTTTTTAAATTATTTTGCTTTATTGAAGAAATAACTACTTACCTATGGACCCGGATTCATAGCCGCGAATTTTTAATTGTATTTTACTGATTACTTTATTAATAAGTTTATTCGCTTAAAGGCAAAGACACACTAGGTCCATTTAAGCAACGCGTTAAGTCATCTGGACAACTTATAATGCATGCATTTTCTGTGAAAATAGACATTTTAGAAACACACTTGTTAAACTCAACGCAATCCTCCGCTCACCATGTAACGTCGATCTGTGCTGTCTACAAGTGGACAATATTTTGACCTCCGGTGACTTTTTAAATGTCTTTTTTTTCTTCAAAATTAAACAAATTAAACAAACAAAAAAATTCTTCCCCATGTAGTGTCACCGAGTAACCAACCAATTCCTCACCCCGCCCCTAACTGTTCAATACCTACTGATTTTTTAATGTTTTAGTTGAAAAAAATTCAAATAAAAAAACGTCACAGTAAACCAAAATTTTATAAAGACACATGGATTGTCTTTTTATTATTATTATTATTAGAAAATCAATAAGGATATCAAGCTTATTATTAACATGTTTTCTTAATTAATCAAATAAAGAATAATTAATAAGAATAATAGGAAAAAAAATTAAGCTACAACATAGACATACGAATATATATATATATATAGACCTGCCCTAAGTGATAAAAGAGTATTATTTCCTCCTCCCCATACCGGTTCCTTGGAAGCGGCTGGGCTTGCGAGAGCCTCGCCTGAATCAAAAAAATGTGACGTCATCATTCTCGTCCTGACCAGCGTCGAGCTCGCATCGTACATTTTACGAAATAACACGGCAAAAATGCTAGCTTGTGCTATACATTACACCCTAAAATATGTTGATCATAACGAATGTGGGCGGTTCTCCTGTGTGCTCACCGCTGATTACAGAGGTAAGTAAATTATGAAACATTTGTAAGAGTGTCTTAACTAAATACGGCAACAAAATATTCGTGTGTGAAAAGATGCGAACTTTACTTTGCTGTGTTTGGACTTCGCAAATATGTTAATATTAAAAGGTCTATTCATTCAAAAGCAAATTTTACTTTTAAGAACTAAATTTTTTTTTTTTTTTTACAGTGAATAACCGCACAAGAATCTCAACTGCTCCCCTCTGGAGCCAGTGAGACTATGGCATCCCCAATTGGGGTATGTTGTGAGGCTGAAGGTAGTGGGGAGGGGAAGGATGTGGGGAAGAGGAAGGTTGAGAAGTACCTGGCTATTCAGATCTGGTCACCAAACACGGCTAAAGCCATTTTCAAGCAACGTTTCAATTCTGAATGGTGGTCTTACACCAGGGCGATACTGATAGTATCTTCCACTCTGGAACATGCCGCAAATATACTATATATTATTTTAAATGAATTAATTGTGAAATAACACAAATTAATCAAATAAAATTTATTTGCGCATGCCGGGTTTGAACCCGCGACCTCCGGACTGTGAGTCAAGAGTCTTACCCACTGGACTACGGAGGTCGTCCATGGTAAATGGTGATATAATAATGCGAGATGCCTATATACTGTCAGATTGATTTTTTAACGAATCACAGTCATCTTCCCCCTCTTCGTACCGCCATAGTCGATTTTCCCCCTCATCTGTATGTTCTCGTCTATTAAATTTGGATGTCTATGGCTACAAGCATTTTTTTTATTATCAACATCTTCACAATTTTGCGCTAAGTTTTTCATTTATGGATGTAATGTCTCATTCTGAATGCAAGAATCAAGAAATGAGCAAAAGCCAAGTTGTGCGGCCTTCCATTCCTCTCTGTTTTCTAAAGTTTTGTGATGACAATTCAGCTACCATTCGTAAATCTAAATACAGCTGTCTTCCTCAAGTTCAACCTGCGGATAGCGAAGAGGTACCAATTTGAAACTATTCGTAAACATCGTTAAGTTCGGTACTTAATATTTGTGACTGAAGTTTTCAGTACCTACCCAACTAGTGCCTTTTAACGGTTTAGCTGCTTTTTGCTCCCGGGCACTAAGAAGAGTGTTAGAGTGTCATAATAATACACGCATCGAGAACGGGAACTTGAGATATTCGAGAGGCGTATTAAAAGCTCTCTAGTTAGGAAAGCTCTTGGCCAAAGTGGAATAATAGCTTTTCTGTGAAACATAAAGAAGAATAATGAGTATTACAGCGGTCAGGAGGAATTATGGTTTATAGGTGGGATAATAATAGGAGTCAATTTCAGGGTGTGGATTAATTCGATCCTTGCATCACTGTAGCCCGTAGAGGAAGGTACAAAATCAAAATATTAGAAACTGCTATTTATAGTGATAAGTATATATTCTCAATATGGACCTGGTGAAATATCACCATTTGGAATCGAAACGTCTCTTGAAATGGAAACATTAGTATTTGGTGACAACCACATCCCAACCTTCCTCCTCATAATCTCCTTCCCCTTGACACCTCTTTTTAGCCTCACAGAATACTCCATTTGGGAATGACATAAAAATTATTTTTTGTATTACAAATAAAAATAAATTGTTTATCAATATTTTTCTTGTTATAAAATGTAAGAAACGTTTTGTTCGTTTTGAGTATTTCTACAGGTAGGCAAAATGACAGAAGCAGTCTTTAAAATTCGAAGTTATTTATTAACCCCTCAGTCCTCGACCACATTCTGTCACAAGGATAAAATTTTTCCCATTTGCGATAATAACGAAATAAATTGAATATTTATATAGGTATTCGAAAAATAAAGACTTTTTTTTGAAAAGTGATGAAATACGCTTTCGAATTTTATTATTAGAAATAACTAAATTTTTTAATATTTTTAAAATGGCTAGGTAACTCAACGTTTTTTTCCAACTAAAATTACTGGTAACGAAAAAAACACACATATTTTATTAGATAAATATACTACAAACGTTATTATCGCCTCACTTGTGTGTTGTTTAGGGAATGCAATCCCGATCTCGCGGGATCTCGATCTCGCGAGATCTCGTGACATTTTTCGGGATCAATCTCGAAGCATAATATGACGAGATACCGTTCGAGATCGACGGAATTGGGCGGCAGTAGTCAGCGACGCTACGCACGTCCACTCGGGGCGCGAGTGGTGCGCTGACTGACTGACGGTCGGGCGGGATTGTCTATGGAAGAAAGAAAACTATCCCGACTATTTACGAATATGAGCGACGGATGATGAGCGGGATATTAAAAAACTTCAATTGCCTTTCCAATTGTTGTTAATAAAAAAAATTTACGCATTTTTTTTAAGCTGCTGTCGGAAACTTTTGTTTCATAGAGGTGTACATTTTAATTCTTTTGTGGTTAACATACTGTGTGGCGTTTTTTTTACGTCAACTCCACACAGGAGGCCGTGTGAAAAATAATTATCCTCAGGGCCTATGTCATCTTTGGGGATACTGTGTATTGGGTCCCTCTAGAGAAAGGAAGGAGAGGAAATTCTGGGAAGGAAAAAGGTATGACGGGTGGGTAGGAATCTGGGGGTCCGTGTGTCCAGAAGTGGCGGACGAATGAATTCATCCCTTCCACTGCGTTCCAAATCCTGCTGAGAGTCCTGCTGGAGAGGTCAAAATATCTCCCTCAACTAGTCTCTATCAATCCGGCCTGCCACGCGGTTGGTGAGCTACGCATCCGCCACCAAGATCCGGACACACCTGACCCCCATGAACCCAGGCACCCCTGCTAAGTCATCAAACGTAGCAAACCACTTGGGGTGACCTATGGCAGGTGTTGGTTATCATTCATTTTTAGGCAGCATCGCGTTCATTGGTCAAAACACTGTACATATATTTTCGTATCGGTGATCAATGAACCGGTGTATGCAATTTTTAGCCAGAAGTTGTTTTTAATTGTTTGTCTAGCTTGTAGTTTTCTAGATCTGAGAAATATATTATAAGTTTGTACAACGCCCTAGAGGCAATCATCCAAATATTATTATCATTATTATTATCCAACAAATGGTTCCCTGGAGGGCGGTACCCATACCCGCCTCCCAAATTGTAAATTAAATGTTTTTCTTTCCAATACCGTTTAGATTATATGTCTCACTATGGTGGTAAGGGAGACACAAGGATTTCTATGATACCTATAAAAGTTGTTCCGAAAAGCGAACAAATTCGCCTGAGGGGTTAATACCGAATTCTTTTGGTATTGGGTGCCCATTGTCGAAGGACCAGGTTGAATATTATTTCCTTCAAACTTTCAATGTACTGGGTGTGGCGAGGATGTCAGAATAAATTGTTTTTTTCACGCCCAACGTATCAAAGTTATTTAAATTCACATTGTAAATGTGAATGAGATCCTGATTGAAAAATTAATGGGTATCTGCCTATGTTGATATAAGGGGGCGAACTCGGGTCTGCATTGGGTGGTTAAATACTCGGCTTGGTGGGTTTTGTGAGGGAATGAATGCGAGCTGCGTGCGTGTGTTGCGAAAGTCATACGCCAAATAAATACTCGACAATGGAGACCGGGGACAAAAGTTCAATGTGATTTTAAACCGCGCGGATATGCACAATTGTACAAACTGAAATGGAAATTCTGAAATACAACTACTTTCGAATACTAACCAACGAATAATTTCAAATGATTTTCAGCACTACGACCATGTAAATACGTACACTATCGAGTACGTATTAGAGCTATTTCTGTGAAACATTACCCCAGGCGGGCTTTTATAGCACGAAATTGTAAAGGCTATCTTTTTTTACTCAGATTTATCGAGGCCTTATAAAATTAACAACCAAGTTGAATTATATTCATAATGGTAGGAGTAAAAAAATTAACAACTTTTTCAAAATACACAAAGATGTACCTACCTACTAAAAATCCTTAGCATGAGCTACGATCTTACTTGCTGAGTGCCTGCCGGGCACGACGGTGGCAACATTGCATGGTTGTGATTGACTGAATTGAATGATTTTGAGAATGAATGTACACGTTTCGAGATATTAAAGGAAGCAGAAAAAATTGAGACTTTAAAGTATTTACTTGAAAAACAGTGCCTAGATTGGTACACTGGTATGTTAATAAAATGTACAGCAAGCGCAGGATAAGCAATATGGAAAACAATTTTTCGTGAAACATACGGAAACAAAGGTTGGTCACAAGTTAAATATGCATTTGCATTTAAATTTCAGGGAGATTCATTACGGGAATATGCCACAAAAAAAGAAAGATTATTATTAGAGATAAATAAAAATATTGGCACACAGACATTAATTCATCTTATTATTATGGGTCTACCAGATTATATAATGTACAAAATGGATAAGGAATCAATAAAATCGACTGCAAATCTATTCAATGCAATTGGTAAACATGAACAAACAGTCAATAAAAATAATTTTAATAAATTCAAGAGAAATACATTTGATAATAAAGTAAGAGTTGATAAAATTAAACCTTGCAAAACTTGTGAAAAATTAAATAAAGATAACCATTTCCACACTGAAGAAAAATGCTGGTTTCAACAAACTGACTATGAGATGAAGAGAAACTATAAAAAGAATGTAAACAGTACTGTATTAGATGTTAAATTGAGTGATAATGAGTCAAAAAACGAATAATTACAACATTAATTAAAGTAAAACTAACATTAGAAGGAAAATTAGACATATTTAGTATAGATGAATCCGGCTCTAACGTAGCCAAATGGGGATGCCATAGTCCTAATTTATTTTAATACATTTTTTTACTTACTCTATCGGCTTTTAAGAGGCACTTTCTTAATCAGAAGAATATTAAAAGTTTTAGAACTTAAAATAATTATTATTTTAATATTCTCCTAATGAAGGAAGGGCGCTTCTGAAACCGGTAGGAAAAGTATTAAATAAGGGATTAAAAAAAATTGTTTATTTATATCTAATAAAAAACTCATTCATAAATAATAATAATAATATACAATTGTTTCGGACTATCACTCTGGATCAGATAGATATCAGACTGGTATATTTGTTTTAACGCACCAGATTTAAATGTCCGGGTTAAATTTTCCCCCCAAAAAAAAAAAAAAAAAAAAAAAAAAAAAAAAAAAAAAAAAAAAAAAAAAAAAAAAAAAAAAAAAAAAAAAAAAAAAAAAAAAAAAAGAAGGAAAAACTAAACCCTTTCATACACTTCCCCAAATGATCATCTAGTGAATCCACGTTATGCAATTGCACTATATAAGTATTATAAATACAAAACAATACAAGAACAACATGTCAACCTACTAGAGACCAAATGGGAATATAATTCACCGACTCCAGATATTTTCATATCAGAGGGTTCGGCTCTGTGGCATTTCTAATTGAACCTATAAATCCTACTGATCCCTCAATATAAATATTTAAAAAATCTTTTGTAATCCTACATGTATTTAAAATTACTGCTTTTTGCATTTTTATATACAAATTCTTTGACAAATCTAATATGCTTAAATTTTGAATCAGATTCCTAGGTATTATGCCAGTGGCCGAAATAACAAATGGTAATATTTTAATAGTCCGAGAATGCCAAATTCTTTTAATCTCATTTCCTAAATCTGTGTATTTTCTAATTTTTTCAGAAACAGTTTTTTGAATATTACAGGAATTTGGAATAGCTACATCAATGATATAAGTTATTTTTTTAATTTTGTCATGTAAAACTATATCAGGTCTATTATGACTAATTGTTCTGTCTGTTAGTATAGTTTTATCATAATATATTTTATAAAATTCATTTTCTATAAATGAATTTGGTTCATATTCATAATAAGGTACTACATTACGGCAATCAATCAAGTTATGTTTAATTACCAAACTTTGGTGAATTATTTTTAAAACCTGATTGTGCCTAAATGTATACTCGGAAGGCGCTAATATAGAACATCCCGATATAATTAATTAACACTATTATTATTATTATTACTTTACTAGCGAGTTCCCGTCATGGGTTGCAATGCCACTTAATAAATAAATTGTTTCTCCATGCATGTCCTTTCCCATTCTGCCTGCATGCGTTGCAATTCAATTGAAGAAATAGTTTATCCCTGCAATTCCATTCCTGCCGTTAAAATATATGAAATACACACATTTTCAAACCACTCGCGCACCACTTGCAGTAAATTTTAATACAAATTTTATAACGCCAGAGCTTACCATTATATATAGAAACACTCTTCTGCTAAATGCAATGTTCTGTAAAAATTTTGAGTAAATTATTATCAATCAATTTTGATAGTGACACCCTAATCACCTGGCGGTATAAAATATACTTTACGACCTATTCTCATACCTACCAAATATACACACAAAATTTCATAAAAATCGGTCTAACCTTTTCGGAGGAGTGCGACCACAAACACCGTGACACGAGATTTTTATAAATATGGATGAATATAGATTCACACGATAAAATTCCACTAACCCAACAGTTGAAATAATATAAAAGTGAAATAAAGTTTTTTTTAAATGGCTTTAGCTTTATTAATACAATGGATTTCCATCAAATTACTTACAGATCAAAAAATAAACATTTTATACTTGTTGAAAGTAACTTTTTAAAAACTTCTCTTCAACTGCGTAACTCCGAAAGTTATTGTTATCAAAAGGGGACGTTTAATCACAAATCCAAATAAAATTCCGTCAATTCATATGATCGAGCGAACAAAGGGTTGCTCGTGGCGGGTACTACGCCCTCTCCATTTAGGCCCAGGGGCCCCCAAAAGGGGGTCTAACAATACAATGCGGAGTCCGTAATTTGATATTGATACAATGATTGTAATGAAATATCCCCACCATGCAGGGAGAATTTGAATACGGAGTAGATGGGTTCTTTTGTACAGCTCTTCAGTTGTCTTTGTTTCTTGTGAAGTGTGATGATTAAAGGGGGTATCAGCTGGTTGTAGAAACCAATTCAAAAGTTATTTTTTATATAATATGACATTTTTATTGCTGGGATGCATATTATGCATTTTACAGAAACTATAGAAAGTAAAATGTCGATCTAGAGGCCTGATTTTTTATTTATATTAACTCCACGCAGGAGGCCCTGAGGAAAATAATTTCCCTCAGGACCTATGGCATCTGGGATGCTGTGTGGAGGGTCTTTTTGAAGAGAGGAAGGAATTAACATCGGTCTTGAAGAGACCCATGTTGTAGGAAGGAGGAAACACAGAGGCCGGCAAATAATTCCACAGCCGAGCTGTTGAACACAAGAATGAGTCGAAGAAACGACCCGTTCTCATGTTACAAATGTCAACCGTGTACAACTGCTGGGCATGCGTTTGGCGTATTTCCAACTACGCACCGGTGCCGAAGGGATCAATGACGCCAGTTCCTCGGAGCATCTTCCATTGTAATACCGGTAAAACAAGGATAGCATTCCCACCGGATGCCTGTGCTCTGAAGATTGCAATCCGTCTGTTAAGATGGGAGAATCAATTAAACGGACCGCCCGTTTCTGCACAGAGTCAAGAGTATTTTTCAGGTATTTTGGAGCTCCAGACCAGAGGTGGCTGCCAAATTCAACCGTGGGGCGCACTTGTGATTTGTACAGGATTAGCAGTTGTGTACTGTGTACTATTAAAGTATCTGCGGGCCCTGTACAGTACGCCCAGTTTTTGGGAGGCTAACTTCTACTGCCTGAAGGATTTAGTTAATTGCGTCCTCAATATATGATATTCTTTGGTGTAACGATAATATGGGAGAAAAAAATTAAGAGTATTGGAGGTTGAGAATTAGGCACCTTTCTAGATATGGTTCGGGACGTAAATAAAGTCATCACAAAACATTGCGGTTTTATATAAAGCCAGTTCAAGAAGTGTTTCCATTTTTAATGGTGGTCTCTCATCAGAGCGATACAATATTCAATTGGGACAATTGTATATAACGATATAACGAACCCTTGAAGTTTTCATGAAAATCCAATGGGAATAATATTTTCATCTTACGATGTCCTTTTTTGTATCACAAAGGCCAACTCCGTAATCTATATCAATACGGATAGAGTAGTGCAGGGATGGCGAACCTTTACATCAACGTGCCATTTCTCTAAAAAAAAATGTTAATGAGGTCATAGACGTGACATCACATAATTTTGACTTCGTGATTATTGGGAAAATAATAATAATAAATACTTTCAATTAAAAAGTTTTTATTTACTACAAAAAATAGAAACATTTTGCATTGTACGCGTAATTTAAATTAAAGCAAATTAGTGTAAGATGGATTAAAGAACAAAAAAGGCAACTTTACAAAAAAATCACAACAAAAAAAATAAAAACACATAGACATAAACACCATTGCAATACTCACTAATATATAAAACCCTTTTACTTTCACTATCGGTTTATATGTATCTATCCTATTTATATAGTTTTATTTTATTGTTTTATTTTAGTGTTATTTTACTCTATTTTATTTTGCTCTATTTTACTTTCTTTTAATTCTCATATGTTATTATTGAGTTTCTTTTTTCTTTAGTTTTTATTTTATATGTATCTTAAATTAAAAAAAAAAAAAAATCATGTCAAACTGTAAAATGGGGTCTTCAGCACGGGTAAAGCACCCAGTGAGGCCCACATTAGTCAAATATGTAACACACATGTATAAATCAGGTGAATCAAAAAAAAAAATAAATAAATAAAAAAAAGTGTGACTTCTGTTGTTGCAGGTTAGATGACAAATGACATGTGTTAGGGTTGAAGATGTTACTTTTAGCAGAATGCATGCTGAACTGGAGTCATCTGTCAAACGGTTTCTAACCGACTCATTAATGTTATTCATCTCTGAAAAATAATGATTCGCAGGCATATTGTTAATGAAAATATTGTTAAAATAGCATGAGCCAGCTTCTTCAAACAATTAAATGTGTCTGGTATTAAATGTGTCATTCTAGGTTTCCAAAACTTTGTTATTAGCATTTTCACTTATATTACCTGTCGATCTTTCTGTTTCAATTAATTCTAACTCTCTCCTTGTTTCAACAAATTTTTGAATCCGTATTGAACTTAACTGGAAATCAGTTCATCAATTTTTCTCGTAGTGCATAATAAATTTTGTGATCACTGATCAGTGACGTGCACAAAATATTGTGTCGCGTGCCATTAATGGCACGCATGCCATTGGTTCGCCATCCCTGGAGTATGCTTAACATTCAGCACTCGATGGGACTAAATTACGCAGGAGATATTATCATACTATGACTGAGATGAACGTTGCATACAAAATACGGACACTGCGTTTTATAATTGAGCAATTTATTGTGTTATGACCAGCAGAATAAACTGAATGAGCCATTATTATTAACAGTTTTAGTATAGTCATGTAAAGCATCATCCACAGTTATAAATGACCTACAATAATGTAATAATATTTATTTATTTATTTTTTATTTTTATTTATTTCATTATTTTCATATTACATTCATTATAATAGTGACGTATTGCCCATCTCACTAGGTGTGAAACGCCTGTGTTGAGATGGCAATTTACAGAGTGGTTATCTATGATTTTGTTTAAGTAATATTTTGAAAAATATTATGAAGGTGACAGGTTGATATAAAATCTTTTTTTTTTCTTTAAATATACAATTCAAGTATGTTACATATATATAGAAGGTTACAGTAGCTACATGGTTATATATATATATACACACAGTAGGTATAAAGGTAAGTATGTTATTAAATACTCGTGATGGTAATGTTTATTTGAGGTGATCAATGATTTTACTTTTAAATGCATTTTTGGATTGCGTGTTTCTAATTTCAGGAGGTAGAGAATTGAACAGCTTTGTTGCATTATATTTAAAACTTCTTTGCCCATAAGAGGTTTGGCAAACTGGGATGTTAAAGGATTTTACATTTGACTCTCTTAAGGCTCTAGTGCTTATTCGTTCTTCAAACATGTGTGTATTTTTAAATTGATAAAGCAGGATATTTTTAAACGACTTCAAAAAGGAGGAGGTTCTCAATTCGACTGTATTTTTTTTTATTTTTTTTTTATGTTTGTTAGCTCAGAACTTTCGACTGGGTGAACCGATATTGATGATTCTTTTTTTATTTGAAAGCTGGTGCTTCCCGTGTGGTCCCATTTTAATTTGGTCTAGTTCTGACAATGGCATCTATGATAAAACCATATAAGTCTTAAATTTGCATAAAGTATGTGCGCGACAAATGGACGAATAACTCAATATCACGCTAACCGATTGCAATGATTCTTTTTTTATTGGAAAGGATGTACTTCAAGGATAGATTTATGAGAGTTTGGTTAGGTTCTGATTATCGGATCCATGACAAAGTAACGGAACTCTTCATTTCTTAGGAGCAAATTAACGAAACTCGGCCGAATCTCTTAATTTGAGCCTCACGTCGTTATGGTCAAATTATGTCTGTCTCATATGAGCAGCACGTTTAGTAGGTGTACTCATATTCAGACAAATTAGTTAGTGTACTTCAGACTCACTAAAAATAAAAAAATAAACAAAAATTTTAACAAAACAAAAAACGACTTCAAAAAATGCACTAAAAAGTAAAAAAATAATTTCGTATTCTTCTACAACTTCATAATCAACTTACTTTTTCTAATCATCAATATGTAGGTAAGATTGTTATTTTTGGAGTCGGTGTCAGGAAAGGTACCCGGCCCGGCGTGTTCAAAAGTACTTGACAGCTCCTCGCGTCGCCGCGGCCCCGCTCTCGCCTCTCGCCTCGTCAAGTCGCTTGTGCGACACAAGCACATTACACCTATAACTATGTATGTTGTTACAAACCTACCTTGACTGACACCGACTCCAAAAATATCAATCGTACCTACATATTGATGAGTAGAAAAAGTAAGTTGATTATGAAGTTGTAGAAGAATACGAAATTATTTTTTTACTTTTTAGTGCATTTTTTGAAGTCGTTTTTTGTTTTGTTAAAATTTTTGTTTATTTGAATACAATTTTTGCAGGTTAGGAACATTTAGTGTCTTAAAAATAAAATCAGTGCTAGTTCTCAACGGGACTTTAAGAATGACTTTCAAAATTAGTTTTTGGATCTTTACTAAAGGCTCCAGGCAAGTATTTGCAGCACTTCCCCAGCTAATGATACCATATTCAAGTGATGATTGTATAAGAGCATAGTAAACTTGTTTCAGTTGTTTTCTATTTAATATATCTCTAACATTTTTAAAGAAGTAGACAAGTTTTCTCAGTTTTGTCGTTAGGTTTGTGACATGTACGTTCCATTTAAGAAGATCATCTATTTGAATACCAAGATATTTAATACTGTCAACTCTACTTATAGAAGGGCAGGTACATGGAGTTAATAACGGGTTACAGCTGTGAAGTTTAAGGCTTTGATGTGAAGGCAAGAGCTTATTTGATATTCGAAATGTTAGGAATTTGGTTTTGTCTGTATTCAGGGTTAGTATGTGAGCGTTAAGCCAATCTTTAACAATGCGAAAGCCATTTTCTGCCGTTTTAAAGACTTCACTATTAATTTGATAAATTGTGGAGCGCCGTTTTTGTGAAAAATCACCTTAAGTGTAGCGCGTAGGGGCAATGTAGCGAGGGTCTTCTTCCATATTTTTAACAGTGTAAAAAAATTACCGTGTTACATTATGGTTTACTATACTTAAAAGACAATTAACATATAATTTTTTTAAATTGTAAAATATAATAAATTTTTTGGCCGAATCTAACACAAAATAAATTTAAAAAAACATGTCCGATAATACATATCCATTGCCGCCACACTTCACCGCCGCTGTTCATCAATTTAAAAATACACATATGTTTGAAGAACGTATATCCACTAGAGCCTTAAGACTTTGTACAATCTTTTAACATCCCAGTTTGTCAAACCTCTTGTGGGCTAGGAAGTTTTAAATACAAGCTATTTAATTCTCTACCTACTGACATTATTAATTTATTTTATTTTATTTATTTACTTATTTATTTAGTACAATATTATACATTTATATACATAATTTATGAAATGTTTTGACTGCCCAACTACGAGGATTACCGTTTTAGGACAGTCAAATTATTATGAGTATGAACATATGGAACACGATTTGTATTTATTAGAAACACGCAAACCAAAATTTCCTTCAAAAGTAAATTATCGGTAACTTCCAAGTAAACACATCCATCAGGAGTATTTCATAACATATTTACATTTATGCCTACTGTGTATATATACTATGTACAGCATGCGTATTACCAAAACTTATACCGGTTCAGTCACGGTAGCAACATTTTACGTTTTAAATACAACTCTGTATTGATTATTTTTTATGACTTTGCAAAAACAATTTTTTTTCTGAAATCTAGATATAATATTCTTTACAATGTGTATATTAGAAATTAATATTTTTTTCTAAATATTTAATTTTTGACATTTTTCCAATATATTGTAAATACAACTTTATATAGGTTATTTTTTATCACTTTGCAAAAACAAAAATTGTTCTAAAATCTTGATAAAATAATCTTTCCAAAGTGTATTTTAGAAATTAATAATTTTATTTGTAATTTGGTATTGTAAATGTAAATTGTCGCTACCGCGACTGAACCTGTACAGGTTTTGGAAATAGCGTACTACATGGGTGTACATTTGACTATGTTTCACTTGCCTTTTTTCTTAACATTTATCATAAATTTAATTGTTAAACTGAAATTTAATTGCCTCAAAATTATTCTCGTTTCATCTTAATTTCCGACATTCATACTTGAATTTTTTATTTAAATAAAATACTGATTTTATTTTTATCCGTCATTTTCATAATATTATGTAAACAAAAACCTAGCTAACAACCACTGTGTAAATTACCATCTCAACACAGGCGTTTCACTCCTAGTGAGATGAGCAATACGGCATTAATGTAATTAAATTTAATCTTAAAATAATGAAATAAATAAATAAAAAATAAATGAACTTATCAGTTGAATTACTATTCCTGTAAATGAAAAAAAGAAAAAACTACAAAATAAGCAATGGGAATAGCCTTAGTACGGAGAACTCTGTCCGCAATTTCCATTTCAACACCTGAATATTTCAGTTCGCAGTGCCGTTTCAATCGGTAGTCGATGGTTTCACCTCTTCCTCACACTCGACAAATGCTGGCGTCCCGCAGGGATCGGTTCTGTCTCCGACTCTGTTTTTGTTGCACATCAACGACCTTTTGTCATGTGCACCAATTCATTGTTATGCGGATGACAGTACAGTTCATGATAGCTTTTTGTTTGACAAGCCCCAAAAGGGCTCACAAACTCCAACAGCTCGTAAGGCTTTGAAGCAAAGAATGGACGGTTACCTCGAGAGTGTTTTCTCTTGGGGTAAAAATAATCTCGTTGAATTTAATGTTTCAAAGACCCAATCTTGTCTGATTACGTCTAAAAGGGATCGAAATGAAAATCTAGTCTCTTTCAACGGAAGCAATCTTCCGAACAGGCCCTCCATTGATATGCTTGGTGTAACCCTAAGTGACCAGCTCAGGTATGGGGGCTCCATCGAAGCCAGAGTAAAGTTGGCTTCCCAAAAACTGGGCGTACTGTACAGGGCCCGCAGATACTTTAATAGTACACAACTGCTAACCCTGTACAAATCGCAAGTGCGCCCCACGGTTGAATTTGGCAGCCACCTCTGGTCTGGAGCTCCAAAATACCTGAAAAATGCCCTTGACTCTGTGCAGAAACGGGCGGTCCGTTTGATAGATTCTCCCATCTTAACAGACGGATTGCAATCTTTAGAGCACAGGCGTCGGGTGGGAATGCTATCCTTGTTCTACCGGTATTACAATGGAAGATGCTCCGAGGAACTAGCATCATTGATCCCTTCGGCACCGGTGCATAGTCGGGAAACACGCCAAACGCGTGCCCAACATTTGTACACAGTTGACATTTTTCACATGAGAACGGGTCGTTTCTTCGACTCGTTCTTGTGCTCAACAGCTCGGCTGTGGAATGATTTGCCGGCCTCTGTGTTTCCTCCTTCCTACAACATGGGTCTCTTCATGTTCTCCAATGTTCATTCCTTCCTCTCCTCAAAAAAACCTCCACACAGCATCCCAGATGACATAGGCCCTGAGGGAAATTATTTTCCTCAGGGCCTCCTGTGTGGAGTTAATGTAAAAAAAAAAAAAAAATCATTACCTATGAATTTTTGAAACAACTGTTAAGCTTATTTATGAGTTTATTTATTGTTCTGTTATACGTGGTGGAATTATATTTTATTAAAATTGAAATTAAAACACTTTTTAACTTATTTCCACTTATTTAAATTATCAAATTGTAATAAAACAAATAAGTGGAAATAAGTTAAAAAGTGTTTTAATTTCAATTTTAATAAGCTTATTTAAATAAAAGACAGAGCCAAATTTTTTTTTTCCGTATGTTAAGCATGTAAAATCAGCCCACAAACACCGATTTTCCTAATCGTGAAAACGGTTTGTGAAATTTCCCCGAGAGAGGAAAACGTTTTGCATGTTTTCCTTCCGGAATTGTTCCCGGCGTACACGAGTACCAGGCTGACATGAGATTTAGTGGACTAACTGTCTCGCCTTCTGCACCAAGTGCCATTATTGGATTTTTCCCACATTCCACCACCGCAAAAACACGTGGCACAATCACGGCGGGATAATATAC
This sequence comes from Limnephilus marmoratus, assembly GCA_917880885.1. Taxonomy (NCBI): domain Eukaryota; kingdom Metazoa; phylum Arthropoda; class Insecta; order Trichoptera; family Limnephilidae; genus Limnephilus; species Limnephilus marmoratus. The sequence continues at coordinate 16,806,719 of OU862923.1, forward strand.
CCCGGAGACATTTCCCAGATTCCTGGAACTTGTAGTGCCGTGATAGCGATCTACCTTGGAATTGTTCAACGGAAAGACTTGAATTAAAGCGGAGTGTTTCTACAGTTATACCTAAGTTACCTAGAAATATCATGTAACTAAATTATTATTGAAAAATTGCCTTTTTAGGAAAGAATTTCATTTTAGTATTGCTGAAACACATGATTACCTACTAGCTTTTGCCCCCGGCTTCTCTCGCATAGTATTCGAGGGTTTCCCACTCCGCCTCCTCCACCTTCCTAATCCCCACTCCCCCCACGCCTTCCCACCCCCTCCATGCCCGTTATATTCATTTTTCAAACAGCTCGCGTGCTAACTATTAAAACGAAACAATCAAACACGCGCAGTTTCGCATTTATAATATTAGTATAGACATTTACACATTTTATGATCAGTATTTTATACATATTTGAATTTTTACCATCAAAGAGATCTCCATAGTAACCTGAACAAATAACAAAATGACAGCGCACGTAAAAGAATTACTTAGCAAAGCTTTGCTTTTCGTCTGGACAATAAACGTATAATAAATAAATGAAACAATGTTACATTGTTTGAACCACTTATATATTTGAGTTAAGCCGACCGGTTTCGGAACGACCGTTCCTTCTTCAGGGCAAACGTATATTGATAAACAAAGTAACATTGTTTCATCTATTTATAATGGATAACCACAATGTTATAGCTACATTCAATAGTATAATAAATAATTTCATAACGCCAGAGTTTATTCATAGCGCCAGAGGTTACCAATATATAGGTACAGCCTAGAGTACTCGCAAATAATGTAGCTTTCTATTAGTGAAAGAATTGTTTAAGTCCATTCAGAATATTTTGAGTGAAAGAGTAACAAACATATGTACATTCATACAAACTTTCGCCTTTATAATATTAGGAATAGGATGAATAGAATTTGTTAAACGTGAACATAGAAAAAATTAGACATTTAAATTTTTTCGCCGGACCCAATTTTTAGTTTTATAATATCCCTTTTTTATTATAGTGTACCTACTAGCACAGAACCGTGAAAAATCACGGGTAGTCTGAATTCTTGAGTTAGACGCTAATTTTGAAAATATCCGTAAAAATAATTTTCTTTAAAAAACATCTAACCGCTTGAAGTCAGTGATTCTACGGCATCCTAATTTGGGTATGTTGTGAGGTTGAAGATAATGGGGAGGGGAATGAGATGGGGAAGTGGAAAGTGGGGAAGCACCTGGCTATTCTGATCTAGTCACCAAACATAGCTAAAGCCATTTCAAGCAACGTTTCAATTCAATAGTGGTCTTACACGAGGACGTTGTTGCGAGTATCTTCCACTCTGGAACGTGTCCCAAATATACCTTTTATAATTTTTCAATTATCAAATTGTGAATAAAACAAATCAAGCAAAAAAAATTACTTCCGCCCTGCGGGATTTGATACTGCGATCTCCGGATCACTAGTCGAGTGCCTTACCCCTCGACCACGGAGGCGGTCTATTATAAAGAAGGCACTAGGTACCTACTTTAACGCTTGTCTAAATTCTTCCAGTTTTGAAAATGACACTTCTATTCAAAGCAAATTAGAGTTCGTTAAATAATCTTTGACGCATGACCGTCTAACACACACACAGACAACCGAAATTAGTGTGTTGATTTAACAAACTAACAACAACGCCCTTTCCCATTCAAACAACTGTCTTGGCGTAAATCCTTGCACGATTAACATTTTTCTGTAATATCGATTTTTATACAATTTGATTCACTTGATAGTACCTACTATGTCCTCACGAGACTTTATCGTAAATATACATTCCATGAAATACATTTTTTCTGATTTCAAATAAATAATTGACTTTTAAATACTTTCCCGCTTAATTGTGCCATTAATCATTCGGTGATTATACATGTTATGTTCTGAATTATCTTTTCATAGTATAAAGCAAAGTCGCTCCCGCTGTCTGTACGCTTATATCTTTTAAACCACGCAACAAATTTTCATGCGGTTTTCATCAATAGACAGAGTTATTCATGGGGAAGGTTTAGGTATATAATTTGTGAAGGTTTTGTGTAAATTGGTTGAAATATAAAGGGAGCTGGCTGGCAAGCGGGCGGTGTGGATTTGATATGTATGCAAATTAACGGATGGATTTTTTTTTATGTGAATACCGTACAAGAGTCCCAACTGCTCCTGTCTGGAGCCAGTGAGACTATGGCATCTCCAATTGGGGTATGTTGTGAGGTTAAAGGTAGTGGGGAGTACTGGGGAGGGGAGATGGGGAAGGAAGGTGGAGAAGTATCTGGCTCTTCAGATCTGGTCACCAAACACGGCTAAAGCCATTTCAAGCAACGTTTCAATTATGAACGGTGGTCTTACACCAGGGCGATAGTGGGAGTATCTTCCTCTCTGGAACGTGCTGCAAATATACTGTATATTATTTTAAATGAATAAATTGTGAAATAACACAAATTAAACATATAAAATTTATTTGCCACGCCGGTATTCGATCCCGCGATCTTCGAATTGCGAGTCAAGAGGCTTTCCGCTGGACTACGCCGGCCTTCGAATATACGCGTTGGTTACAAAGGTTGGGTAATGGCGTTGTCAGTAGATGGCGTTGTGTTTCGTTAGCCACAGCAACGTGTGGCCGGGTCTGCTAGCTAATATTACAATATATTACGCAAATAACATAATTTTGTCATCTACCAAAGCCAAGTGTTCTTGATCGACTCCAGATACTAATATCTACAGCCTGTATGTCGGACGAATATCTACAGCTCATATGCTGAACTAATATCTACGAAATTCAGAGTGTTGACTAATATCTACAGAGCTAAGGTCGGACGAATATCTATGACGGTCCCAGTGTTGACTAATATCTACAGAGCGTAGGTTGAACTAATATCTACAGAGCGTAGGTTGGACTAATCAGCTAAATGTGTCCAATAGTCCGATATTAGGGATTTTTACATACATACTTACATAAATTAAGTTTTTTAAACTGCATACGCAATATGAATGACAATATAAATGACCTTCAAAGCATTGCAAGGAATGGTGCCAGCCTATATATCGGAACTATGTGTCCGACAAAACTTAAGCGAGAGACAGCTTACTCTAAGGTCAGCAGATCTAGATGTTAATAATCGTCTAATCGAACTTTCTAGGTCAAATCGAGCTGTTTAATATGATCGCTCTTTTCATGTAACGGGCCCTCTCATTTGGAATAAACTTCCCTCAACTCTTACTAATATCCAGAATTTGGCTGAATTTAAACGGGCTTTAAAAACAAAATTATTTAAAAAATAATACCATTCATGAATCCTTACATCTTTTCAATAGACGTAATTATAATAAGCCATGTTCTCAAGCTTCCCGTAATTGTTTGGTTTCGGTTTCCTCATAATTGTATTTTTATTTTATGTTTCGTATCCGAATTTATGGCAGAATATCTCTCATTTCTAAACGCAAACTGCCTTTCTGTTGGTATATTATATTTTAGTTTTAAAGTTCTTGTTTTGTCCTGTGTTACAATAGCACCGCTATTGTCTATTATTATTATTGTCCCGTGTGTGCTATAACAGCACTATCTTTGTTAATTTTGTTCTTCTGTCATTGTTTTGTAAATACTGTATATTCTTTAGTTAATTTTGTTCTTCTGTCATTATTTTGTAAATACTGTTTATTCTTTTATTATTTTCTTAATATTATAAGGAGCACTGTAGAATTATTTTAAAATTTATTAAAGTTAAGCGCACTTGAAGTGAAATGTCACAAAACTGCGCTATATAAATAAAATGTTATTATTATTATTAATATTACGTTATTCCAATATGCTATACATAATTGCAAATCCAACCTCTGCCAGTGCTGTAGATATTCGTCAACACTTTGGTTATCATAGATATAAGTCAGCAGTTTGAGCTGTAGATATTCGTCAACACTTTGGTTCTCATAGATATTAATCAACAATTTGTGCTGTAGATATTCGTCCACACTTTGGTTCTCATAGATATTAGTTCGATTTTTTTCAGTTTTTGGAATTCCTGTAGATATTAGTAGACGCCTCCTTCTTGATCTATTCAAGAAACATTTGGTTGGTTTTGGAAAACTCATTTTCCACATTATTTACTGAGTATCTGATAACCTAATTGCCATGGAATCCAATAAAAAAATCCACATTGCGATTGCAAAAATTACAATCGTCGTAATTTTGCACAAAGGGCCATAATTCTGTGAGACTGCCCATCTGCCCGGGCGATAAACGTTAATAAAAATAAGTAAGTACGCCGAATTGCCGGCAATAAAAACATAAGACAAGCGGAAGAATAAAATTAAACGCAACAAACGCCAAACATTTGCGACGGACGCCACAACATTAAACTGGGGAGGGATTCAACCAACTCCAGCCCTTATTCTCAACTACAATCCCCTGTACAACTGGTCGAATTAACTTGCCAACGCGTTTATTTCTAGAGGCAATTTTCAACCAATTATTATTTAATTGGACGTGCTCGATATGCCACATAATATTTGTAAAATTAAAAAAAGTAAAATTGTTTTGATAGTAGATAAATACTTATAATCACATATCACCGAACTTACAACTTATTGTTTTTTACATTCACATTGTAATTTAAGAACTTAAATATAGCATTAAAAAATGTACACTACTCTTCCAGACACAAGCTAACGCTTCCATGGAAGAGTGGTATTAACATATTTGAATATGAACATGTAAGCAAATTAATACATCATCTAAATGTACATTATATTTTATATGCTAAAAAATAATAAATAAATAAATTTAGTTGTCGACATTTTGAATTATGAGTAAATAAAATAAATAATTTCAACATTAGGTAAAAATAAAAAATATTATTGGTTATGAGAGTTAAAAAAGAAGCTTTATTTTTATGAGAGAGGCATTGTTAGAGCCAAATCTCTCGCTAGGTGGCGTTGAGACAAATTATGTCTACATTTTTTAGCGAAATACTTTAACTTGTCAAATATTAATTATTATTTTTAATTGATAAACTAACGTTTAAGACAAGATTTTAATGCATAGCACAAAGGGTAACAATTATTATAAGCAATAATTATCAACCTGAAACACACATCTACATTGAAAAAATCTTCGTGTTTTCAGGTGGAAAAATGTAATAAGCAGTAATTGTTGAATGAAACTTTCGTTTATATTGAATTATTTGGCGGGTATTAGATAAGCCGACATAGCTCAGTGGTAGATCACCTGTTCGGTTAACAGAAGGACACGGGTTCAAGTCCCGTTGGCGGCATGTATCTTGTCTCGGAAGATTTTTTCAATGTTGATGAGTGTTTCAGGCTGATAATTATTGCTTATAATAATTGTTATCCTTTGTGCTATGCATAAAAATCTTGTCTTAAACGTTAGTTTATCAATTAAAAATAATAATTATTATATCCACTATACCAACAGAATAGCCTCTCATACGGAATAATATTATATTAAAATAGTATTTTGTCGTATGTATACTAAAGATTATAAATAATATAATATATATACATGTATTATTTAACTTACTAATAAATTACTGATTGTAACTCTGACAATCGGTGTATCAAACAAAAATTCATGGAGGATTCTTGATTTGGAAAATTGAAAAGTAATTATTGTTCAAATAAAAACCATTCGGGCATTTAAAGTAGAACACCAGAAATTCCTTTATATATATATATATATATATATATATATATATATATATATATATATTTTTTAACTTTAGTTCCACACGCCAATTGGAGATGCTGTAGGGAGGGTCTTTTCAGGGAAAGAAGGAGAGGAAGTTCTAGGAAGGAAAAGGTATGAGGATGGTTGAGTAGGAATCTGGGAGTCAATTTGTCTAGGAGGGACGGATGTATGAATCCATCCCTCCCACTGCGGTGCAAGGCGGTGAGTCCGGCTGGAGAGGTCTAGGTTAGGTCTCCCTCAACTAATCTCTCCCGATTCGGCCCGTCACACATGGGCATATGCATTTGTTGCCAAGACCTAGACAAATCTCACCCCATGAATCCTGGCACCAAAACCAAACGTAGCCAACCACTTGGGGTGAACTTTGGCAGAGGTGATTGTTATCCAATAAATGGTTCCCGGTACCCATACCTGCCACCCAAATTGTAATTTGAAAAAAGTGAAACAGAAATTTAAGAGGGTATTACCAGAGAAAACCAGAAATATGTCATTTTTAAATTAGATTTTAGACGTATTGACTCTTTTCCACAAAAAATTATAAATGGATTTCGAAAGATTGTTCTTTTATCTGGCATTCGCATGTTTTAAATTTTTTGAGAAAAAATGTTTATTTTTTATATAATAAGGTTATACCATAGGTCGTTGTCAGATTTGTTTAATTTTCAAAAAAGATTTTGTATTATACCACACCCATTTCAAATCATATAATCATGCAGTAAAATAAATCAATACATTATCTGGGTATCACATGTTTTAGAATTTTAATTTTAGTTTAAATAAAATCATTAAAAAATATATACATGCAAGTGTTTCTTGACGAAAATTGGTCCGTTTGTTTACTTATTTGCGCACTTACAACATAATATATTTCAGATTTTTTTAACATTCTTATTTAACTTAGACATTATTGAAAAATGATAAAGACTTATAATCAAAAAATAATTGCAAAAAATACATTATTTTAATAGTTTTATCATCACGCCTTTCAGCATTTTTGGATGTAGGTATAAATTAAAGCAAATTTGGAATGAAATAAAATCGACATTGAGTTATAATTTTAAAAAACTTGTACGTAGAATAATATTTTTTTCTGATTGTAACCGCCCTGCACGATCGTAAGAACAACTTCCGACGAAATGAGAATTTTCGGCCGCTGGCTGGTTAAACGCTCATAAGCAAAGAATGAAAGAATCGTTTGACTTTTGGTTCACGAAACACAGAATTTCTTATGGTCTTCTTTATTATGTGCTCCAAATAATTAGTGAGATTCCATCACATCAAAAACATGATAATGTATCTTTAACAACACTTCAAGGATTAATATTTCACTAATTCTTTGATCTAACGTCTGCGAGATAACAAAGTTCTAGCTTTCACCAGCCAAAAACAGTTGAGAATAAGCCAGTGAGGGTGTATTTCACCCCTCAGAGGAGCTGTAGGAGGCTGTCACTTGGTGCGCCGGGGGTGAGTGTGAGAACAGGTTGAAGAGGGTCGGGAGGGGAGTTATTAACCCTCCCACACGCGTGACGGATATCACAACACATCTACAGAGGGCGATTTAAGGACTAAACATTTGAATGAAGTCTGTGTCACTGGGAGATACGAAGAAGGTCGAAAAATAAACTTGTATTTTTTAAATTCTGATATATTGTATTTGCATCTTTGTGTGCAAAATTTCACATTCAATAACTTCTTGGTAGTACCTGCCAATTAATTTACTAGTTTTTGTCAGCTTGAAAAAAATATTTAAAAAGCGCACAAATAATTTTGTGACATTTTGTCTTGTTTTTTTACAATTCCAGTTAACTGCCTCAATAAGATGTGTCCAAGCTCATTAGCTCATGTTGGAAAAATGTTTGCAAGCTTATCTGCAGCTTGTTGTACTATTTTTGCATTTTTTGTTTTGTTTTAATGTAAATACCTCACAAGAGTCCCAACTACCACCGTCTGGAGCCAGTGAGACTATGGCATCCCCAATTGGGGTATGTCGTGAGGCTGAAGTTAGTAGGAAAGGAGATGGGGAAGAGGAAGGTGGGAAATTACCTGGCTATTCAGATCTGGTCACACAAACACGACTAAAGTCATTTCAAGCAACGTTTCAATTCTGAATAGTGATCTTGCACCAGGGCAATACTGACAGTATCTTCCACTCTGGATCGTACCGCAAATATACTACACATTATTTTTAAATGAATTAAGGGCCCGCAGCCCGAATTTCTACCGATTTCTTACATATTTCCCTTAAACACGGCAAGTTTTAAAGCTCTTAAAAAATAAATATGTTATTCTTGAAGATAATTCTAGACATTGCCCGCGCCGAAACGCAAATAAAATTCCCTTGATAGAAAAAAATCGTAATGTATGCTCCAAAAATTATTATAAACACGTTTCTTTCAGTTATTTTACAAGTTATATGTATTCACAGTGTTTCTTTAAATGCTGTTTAAGACAATGCCCGCGAGATTTTTGCTCTATTTTAAACGAGTCGTGTTTTATTAAACATTTTCGCAATTTTCGCATCGATTTTGTCGCTGTAAATGTTAGCGCTCTCCTCTAACATTCGTAATTTCGTATCTCTCCATCTTCTTCTTTTCGACCCCGGTTGCAGAGCCTTAATTGTGAAATAACACAAATTAATCAAATAAAATTTATGTGCGCTCGCCAGGATTCGATACCTCGACCTTCGGATTTCGAGTCAAGAGCCTAACTCCTCTGACACAGAGGTCGTCAAGCTTAGACACAATTTGCAAGACAGGAAGTTGCAAAGTAGTAGTTTTCTGCAATCCCCCAAGAATTGATTAATCTGACCCCTGATTAATCTCTCTTAGTAAAATTTAAGGAATATTTGACTAATGAAACCTTTCAGCGGTAATTTTTTTTCGTGTTGAAATGGATGTTTTTTCCTAGCTTCAGTGTGAGACTTAGAGTGTCGGTCTGTGATTCTAATATCCGACACCCATTCAGCATCATTGCGTCTACACAAAAACACATTTGTCCGACCGATCCGCAGCGGAACGCCCTTTCCGTGTACCACGGGATAGCTCGCCCATTCTAGTGCAGTCGTAGAAATACACGGACTGGGTCCCGGGCAGGGCCGGGGCAGGCAGAAATATAAATAAGATAACGGAGGCGTCTACTAATATCTACAGGAATTTCAAAAACTGAAAAAATCGAACTAATATCTATGAGAACCAAAGTGTTGACGAATATCTACAGTACCGGCAGAGGTTGGATTTGCAATTATGTATAGCATATTGGAATAACGTAATATTGCGTATGCAGTTTAAAAAATTTAATTTATGTAAGTATGTATGTAAAAATCCCTGATATCGGACTATTGGACACATTTAGCTGATTAGTCCAACCTACGCTCTGTAGATATTAGTTCAACCTACGCTCTGTAGATATTAGTCAACACTCTGAAGTTCGTAGATATTAGTTCAACATATGAGCTGTAGATATTCGTCCGACATACAGGCTGTAGATATTAGTAACTGTGACTATACGAGGGTACGGTTTCGGTTTCGGCAAATTTCGGCAAAAGAATCTAATTTCATGAGTATGAAATCATGTTTCACATATGTTCATACTTATAGTAATTTGACTGTCCTAAAACGGGAATCCTCCTAGTTGGGCAGTCAAAACATTTAAAAAATTACTTAGATATGTAAATGCATAATATTCTACTAAATAAATAAATATATAAAAAAGAAAATAAATAAATAAAAAAAGAACTGGTTTGTAAGCTAGATAAATATATACGATTTTATTTTTGTATGGAACATATTTTGAAGGGGAATAATTTTCAAAAGTCATAAAAAAAAGTTGTTTTCATAATAAGAAAAAAAATATTTAAAAAAATCGAGTGCAGTTTACACCGTGGTAGAAGCGACACTTTACCAAAACAATCTCAACCAATAATTGAAAAGTGAGGTCATAACCAAAGCGACCAATGAGCGCAGACCTCGCGTAATTTCCGTTTCATATCTCAACCAATAGGAGCCTTTAAAAGTGACATCATTATCAAAGCGGCCGATGAGCGCAGTTGATGCGTTGCAAATGCACTAATCGTCATTTTCGTTTCATCAGAAATCTAAATCACAGCCGTTCAATAGAAGTTTCACTTAAAAAAATGTATATCAAATCATTTAATATAGTCGTCTATATAGCACTCGAATTCCTGTAGCGTAATTTACCAGTTTACCCCTGGAGTAAGATTCAGGGATATTATATTGTGAAAACCAAACAATTGTCTCGGACATTTAACCTCAACAGGGACCTCAGAGTTGGACTATTATGCGGTTGACTGCTTAATTGTTATACGGCCAAGCGACCAAGGACCGAAAGGATCTTCCTTCGTTTCACAAGGACACGGAATTTTCATGATATAAATCCTTTTCACTGGTAGGTACGATTATTATTCAACATATTTTTTAGTAAACATACATTATTCAGATTTTTTTGTGTAAATATTCCTGTGTCGCTACAGTGAAAAAGTTGAGTTCTGTCGTACGTATTGCAATACCGTTATTGGTGTTATATAGGTGCATAAATAAACTCAAGTGAAGGTACCGGGTAAATCAAAGATATTCAAATACAGAAGAGATATGCTATGGTGTCCGCGTAACTGTCGCCGGACTACGCGCTAATTAGCGTAGTTTTCATACAAAAAGAATTTGTTCATTTCGTTGATTTTTTGAAAATGTGCATTAATATTGGTTAACAATATATTTTGAATAAGGAAAGAATTCGTTCATTTAGTTTAACGTTCATTTGGTTTATTCGTTAATTATTTGTTCTTTTAGTTTATTTGTTAATTGGTAAACAATATCGGCGACACCCGGAAGCGCAGACTCACATGGTAAAAAAAACAGATAGCGCATCTACTTATATTTCAATATCTTTGGGGTAAATACATTTTCTGCAACATTGAAATTAGTTCGTTCCAGTGTGGAATTGACCTGCTTTGCATATCTTATATTATATCGGTTATATAATGTATGCATGATGTACGGAATTATATTGGTTATATAACGGTTATATTATATTGGTTATATAGAGTCCGAAGTCGGAGTAATTTAGGTGAAATTTAAATAACTCGGTCACTAGCCTAATATCAGCTATAATGTATTTTAAAATGGGTCGAAGTATGGCTCCAAAAGTTTCTAAAATAATGTTAAAAGTTTAAAAAAATCGATAGAAACCGTCGAAAAACGGGTGACCTGACAATTGATCGACGACAATTGGCCCCCGAATAGTTGATCCACCGGAAAGTTGACCCCCATTAAAATTGTACCTCGCCAATTGATCCCTCAGACATGTGATCCCACAGACAGTTGATCCCTCGGACCCTCGATCCGTCCCATCTGTTAATCCCCTAAAAGATCATTTCTTCAAGAAAATATGCACATAGGATATTTGGCCATACAACCAAAGTCGATATACTTATATCTGCAGGCGTTTTGAACGGAAATTCACTTTACAAATATTTTTACTAACAATAATTTGATCGACCAACAAAAAATACGACATCATTTTAAATGCACTCTGTTTAGGAAGTACGCTATGTATATATAGGTGTATATTATACCGACTTTGTTGTACGGCCGAATATCTTCTTTGCATAATTGAAGAAATAAGATTTTATGGGATCAACTGTCTGAGGTATAAATTGGCAGAGGGATCAACTGTCCGGTGGATCATTTATATCTATCTAATTTATAAAATTCTCGTGTCACGGTGTTTGTTACCATACTCCTCCGAAACGGCTGGACCAACTTTTATGAAATTTTGTGTGCTTATCTGGTAGGTATGAGAATCGACCAACATCTATTTTTCATACCCCTAAAAGTAAAGGGTGTTCCACTCCGAAGAAAATTATTTTCCCCACACATTTTGTATGGAACGAATTCTCCTATTTTGAAAGAACTGCAGCAATATTGTAAGGGGTATAATATTGAACTGTGAACCGGGGGAGGGGGGAGGGGGGAGGGGGGAAAGGAACTCAGGAAGGGGGGTTAGCGGGACGGGGGCAGGGGAGAAGTGGAGTGGGGAGAGGGAGAGGCAACGCGAGAGGGGAAAGGATACGCAGGGAGAAACAATTTAGATCAAGGTATGGTATACGCAGGGAGAAACAATTTAGATCAATTCAGTTAATAAGTTGACAACAGTTTTTGATTCTGAGGCGGTACGAAGTTCGCCGGATCAGCTAGTATATATATACTTGTATTGTCTACTCCACCTCAGTCACTGAATCTTTCAGGTGACTTTACTTGTAATCTTAGTATTTTTAGAGTTATTATTTTCCATTGTTTTGAGTGAAGGTTTTGCTTTTTCTCATATTTTTCTACAAACTTTTGTAATAAAATATTAATCATATTCTCTGTATTTATCTCATGTTATGTTCATCATTCATTACACTAATCCATCACCCCATTTTCAGACTAACTCCTGTTTTACAGGGACATTTGAGGGTTTAGCTTCGTGCATTATAAGTGTAGCTTCGTTTATTAAAAAAAAATATAGTCCTTGTGAGAGCCCTGAAGGAGTAACCATCAGTTACTTATACCAGGGCCGGAAATCAGTTGCATTACCTCAAGTGTTCGGATTATCAACTGTCGGCGGGCCAATTGTCATAGATCCAAAAAAGTTGTTTTGGGTTCTCTAAGTCGTATTCGCCAGATTCCCGCTTGCACTACGCGTATACCTAGAAAATATTATTTTTTAAATGTTCACATAATCGGAAAGCGTGATTTTTGAGTTGAAATTTCGTATTCATCCAAGTCACATATTTATTTCTTCAAAATTTTTCTAATTTCCTTGACTTAATTCACCTCAATGACATTTGCTTCGTATTTCTAATTGAATTTCGGTCTGGGACTCATTTTTACGGGCCACGGGTGAATTGGAATCCAAACTAAAGCATAAAAGCAGAGTCGGCGGAACGATCACATAAAAAGCTGCGTGAATTTCCCGTTGGCACAATTCGAAACTCAAATCTACATTTTTTTTCTTTCGCCACATTAATTTCATTTGTTTCAGCACCGCTAGCCACGTCCGGTATTTATGCCTCGAAATTTTTGCAATTCGAACCAAAAAAATAAACGAAAAAAATAATTTAACCGATATAACTGCGTGACAGGTGAACATTTTGACGATTTGAAATTTTTAAAAGCTCAAAACTAAAAGCTCTAAATTTAACAGGAAAAAAAATGTTATTGGTACTGATAAATTGTACACTAATGCTTTTGAATAATTCAAACATTCATTTTTTACTTTAATCCTCGGAGCCTATGTCATCTGATATGGTACATGGAGGGTCTTTTTGACGAGAGGAAGAAATGAAGTCTTGAAAAGACTAATGTTCATCAAGTCTTGACGGCCGGCGTAGTCGAGCGGTAAGGCTTATGACTAGCAATCCGAAGGTCGCGGGATCTAATCCCGGCGGCGTATTTACAAAACCTATACCGATTCAGTCGCGGTAACGACAATTTATCATTTTAAATATACCTCTATATTGGTTATTTTTTATCACATTTCAAAAACAAAAATTGTTTTAAAATCTAGATAAAATAATCTTTCTGGTGTGTATATTAGAAATTAATAATTTTATTTCTAAATATTTAAATTTTAATATTATTCCCATATATTGTAAATCCACCTCTATATTGATAATTTTTTATCACTTTGCAAAAACAAAAACTGTTCTAAAATTTAGATAAAATAATCTTTCCAATGTGTATATTAGAAATTAATAATTTTATTTCTAAATATTTAAATTTTGATATTGAAAATTTAAAGCGACTGAAACGCGGTAGGGATTGTAAATACGCATCCCGGCGTGGGCAAATAAATTTTGTTTGATTAATTTATGTTATTTCACGATTAATTCATTTAAAATAATATATAGTACATTTGTTGCATGTTCCAGAGTGGAAGATATTCTTAGTATCGCCTGGTGTAAGACCACCATTCAGAATTGAAACGTTGCCTGAAATGGCTTTAGCCGTGTTTGGTGACCAGATCTGATTAGCCAGGTGCTTCCCTACCATCCTCTTCCCCATCTCCTTCCATTCCCCACTATCTTCAGCCTCACAACATACCCCATAAGGGGATGCAATAGACTCACTGGTTCCAGACGGGACCAGCTGGGACTCTTGTGAGGTATTCATATAAAAAAGACCCATGTTGTAGGAAGGAGGAAACACAGAGGCCGGCAAATCGTTCCACAACGAGCCGGATCAATGACGCTAGTTCGTCGGAGCATCTTCCATTGAAATACCGGTAGAACAAGGATAGAATTCCCACCCGACGCCTGTACTGTAAACTCTAGAGATTGCAATCCGTTTGTTAAGTTAGGAGAATCTATAAAACGGACCGCCCGTTTCTGCACGGAGTAGAGGGTTTACAGGCGTTATAGATTTTTTTTCATGGCATATTTTGCTGTCATTTTTTTTCTCGAAGTCATTATCAAACTTGTCAATACGACCGGATAATTGAAAAAAATAATGTCCTTTTGGTGATGTATTTATTCCTGATTTTCTCCGACCGTATAAGCTCTATTTGAGCAATATTGGTTGTGGACTTTAAATGTAGATAATGACGATGATTAACCTGATTGCAGTACCTAACTATCAAGTTATTAAATATTATTACGTCGACTATTGACACTATCGACGCAGCTACCCTCAGAAGTGTGATTGCCTTGACCATGCCATGCAATTATTCTAGATAACGCTTACCTCGTACCACAATCCGACATCATCAGTGGATTGTTTGCATATCAGTTACAAATAGAATATTCAAGTAGGAGGTTTAACGTGCTTAGGAGCCAGTTGCTTCACAGAATTTGAACAATTCGTCAAATTTCCAAGTTAATTTTCATGTTCTGTAAAGGTTCTATTCAAGTTCTGTTATTGTATTATTATTGGCCAATAATGATAACCGAACTTCAATATAACTTTTAAATGAATTATATTTTAACTTTGCCATTGTTCGAATTATGTGGAACAATTCTTCCTAAATATTTGAAAAGTTCAATTTCAAAATTTTTTTATTGTGTTTCATTTTTAACAAAAGCTAAGCAGAAACCCCAAGTAGTGTGATCTATGCTGATTCGAAGAAAAACAGATGTCGAATTTCTTTTCAAAAAAGAATTTCGGCATTTGAATTTATTTGATTAATTTCTCCCGAAGTAAAATAAAATTGACTTTATATCGGACACACAGACAAGCCCACAACACACTTCTAACCAATGACGTCATATAATTAGACTCGCTATAGTCTCACATGCTCGCAAAATAATGTGGCAAGTAAGCAACACTCTTTTGATTTCATCGGTTTTCAGTGATTTCTTAATTCAAAAGTTATTTATGTGTTCAGCGTAGGGAGTGTGGCGAACCCATCGCTCAGGGAGTGGAAAACACAAACCTGCAATAGCCATCCCAAGCCAAGGTGTGAGCTACCGTGCTCAGGCTGAATGTCCTGGGGAACAGCGTCACGAACGGTGCCTCCGAGAAACAAGGTCGCATCTCGGAATATTTAGACCTCACTCCAGCACTTAGGGCTCTGCTGGAGTGGACCTTCTATTTCCCTGGTAACTCGTGGGACAAAAAATTGGACCATTCTAAAACTAGGGGCCTTTTGGGAACCTAGGAGTGCTGAGGCCACCTCTGTGGATTTCCTTCCTGGGGCCGTAGGAGGAACTAAGAAGAGAAACCGTGGAGAGGTGAGCTGAAGCCACCTCCATGAACTCTTCCCTTGTGGGGCCTTCGAGGAACCAAGGGGAAGGGCACCCTTCCAGCGCGGGGCCTTTGTGGAACCAAGGAGGAGTGAAGTGGAGAGATGATATCTTCTTCCCATGTGGGGCCTTCGAGGAACCATGTAGGAGTGAAGAAGAGAAATGAGGCCATCTTGGTGAACTCTTCCTCTGTGGGGCCTTAAAGGAACCAAGGAGGAGAGATGAAGTTCTCTTCCCTCCTGAGGCCCTCGGGGAACCAAGGTGGGGTGGGCTCTTCCCTTGTGGGGCCTTTAGGGAACCAAGGGGAGGTGGACTCTCCGTCGTGGAGCCTTCGGGGAACTAAGGAGTGGAGAGGAGAGATGAAGCCCTCTTCCGTCGTGGGGCCTTCAGGGAACCAAGGAGGAGTGAAGAGGGGAAATGAGACCTGGGAAGACACATTGTCGGACCAGAAGATACAGCTTCATTTCCAATGACAATCCCGGTGAACTTTACAAAATGGACTGGATTACTGTCAAAGGAATGAGGTAAAATGGGAGATAGTACAATGGGTCTATGGCCTAAGTGCTCTCGGGAACTATATATATGTAAACCGTCTCCGATTATATAAAAAAAAATAAAAAAAATATTCATGTGTTAAAAAGTTATGCTACTTCCACACTGAAGCCAAACTTCCAACTCAATCTTCCGACGCATGAACTACCCTTCTACACAATCGTCCGAAAGTTTGAAATTAGAAGTTGGCCTCAGTGTGGCCGTACCATAAGACAATCAAAGAATGTGTGTTTTTTTCTCTAATGACGTACAAAATTGTCGGACGGGGAACATGAAAATTAATTGTATTGCTTATAATAATCGATAATAATAAGTAATTTGTATGTATATATAAATTAAATGTTATTTCTTCACTTTTACTAATGTTTGCCGTGTAATGGAAACATTTTCTCATCATGCAGGAGGGCATTTTGGCGCTTTTTAAATGCAATTTTCCTACTGGTAAGACATGACCTTACTTGACGAGTGACAGTTTAGTACTAAAGTACTAGAAATCGAGACCAGTGCAATTGTCTTGCGTTTGGCTTTGAGATTTCTATCCCGCGTCTAAAGTATGTAACGTCTTTGATCATACCCAGTATTGATCAAACCGAATCAAAGATCAATCAATCAATCAGATAAAAAGTGAATTATAATTATTTATAAAATGCTTAGATAATGCGTGTTCTAAATTAAACTTAAACACTTGATTGAATCATGTAGTAGTTTATTTATTTAAAAATTATAAAGAAAACAATAGCGCGTTAAAAAATATCCCGAACTGAGTTGATTGTTTTTCCAAGCTTCACTTGTTGGTTACCGAAACTGTTTATTTTGCTGACAACCAACAAGCGAAAGTGATTGATATTTTTCGAATTGTTTTTCAAATTATAGTACGTGTCAGGCGGTGTCACTAACCGTGGTAAGTACTACACACCTTGTAATCTACGCAGATTACAAGGTGTGTAGTACTAATGGATGAAAAGTTAAGGAGGAAACAACAAAAGGGTTGAAGAAGAGTGTGAGATATGAGAGACAAGGTGTGTAGTACTAATGGATAAAAAGTTAAGGAGGAAACAACAAAAGGGTTGAAGAAGAGAGTGAGATACGAGAGACAAGGTGTGTAGTACTAATGGATAAAAAGTTAAGTTAAGGAGGAAACAACAAAAGGGTTGAAGAAGAGTGTGAGATTGATTGTAGATCCCTTGAAGTTAATATATATTTTTTTTTATATAATTTTATTTATCTTACAAAATGAAACATGTTACAGTGTTACTTTTCCTCCATTAAAAGCATTTGCTTGTGGATGGAGGAGCTTGTGGATACGTTTTAAATATGTACAATTTATACAGTCAGGTGTTTCACATAATATATGCACAGATTCACAGTTAATATACTGTTAATACACCGTTAAAACACAGTTTAATCATATCGCAATCAAGTTCCTTTAACTAAAAGATAAAATCATCACATGTATTCAGTAATAAGTAAAATAGGTATAATTTTTAGTGTGACATTCATGTGGTGATGAGGGAAGCAGCTTGATAATTTATGTAATAAGCTTATGATTTGATAATTATAATAATAATTACGCAAGATGATAATGCAAGTAATCATCAGAAGAGAAAATATAAACATGGAAGACTACGCATTTACGTTTTATTTTTTGAATTAGCTCTACATTGGAGGCCCGGAGGGAGGTAATTAACAATTATTCAACAAAATCTTTGGGCATATTATCGGGAGGGTATTTTAAAGAAGACCAAAGAGAGGAAGATCTGGGAAGGATTCCATTCCTTCCACTACGGTACAAGGCGATCGGTCGAAACAGTCCAGCTGGAGAGGTCAAAAGGTCTACCTCAGGCCACTCGGGTACCCCTAAAGTCACCAAAAGTAGCGAGCTACTACGAGCTAATTAATCTACCTAATTAAATAAATAAAATTATTAACAAATCAATTCAATTTATTTATTTTAAAAGCATTGCAATATTAAAATTTCAAAAGTTTTTAAAAGAGAGAAATATATAAATTAGATAAGTAGATTTAAACAATTTAAACATCAATGAAACACAATTAGACCAACAACAACAAAGCTTGCCTGGTCAAGTAAACTCGCATCATCTATCTAATTCGAGGATAAAGGCGAAAATTACCACCTAAATCTGAAAACCTCCAAAGTCTAGCGCTAATAGAGGTCTAGTTGGTCAAGCCTTAAAAAACTTACAAACTTACAACATAACAATTTAATTTTTTTTGGGTAAACCAACTGCCTTAAGTGGTGTATTTTAAAGTATTTGTTTTGGGTACAAAATTAACCCGGTGCTATGTACATAATATGAAACATAAAAGGTCCCCCTTACCTCGTCGCAAGTTTCACCACTGGCGGGTGAAGGGGGCCCTTGAGACTAGCGTCCCATAAACTAGCTATGTAGGGGGCCTTTATCCCGCCCATGAGGCAATTTAGCGCCCGTAATTTTTTCATACCATAGACAATAGTCGGTTAACTCACATTCACATATAAATAATACAGGCTGGGGTTTATTTTATTTGCGAGCATTAAATGGGTAATGCGTGGGTATTTATAATATGGGTACCTTTAAAATACCCGTATCTACCTCAGATCGTTTTGTACTAATAATGGATTATAAAATAAGGTCACTAAAAATGGTTCCACAAACTGAATTAACATCCAATGAACATACCACCTTTCATTCCGTATTTCAACTGATTTATAATATATTTCTCTTGAATACTTTCATTTTTTAAGTTCTTAAAAAAAATATATATGTATATGTATAATATGGTTAAGGTTTTCACGGGTGTAAGATGTAGAACAATTTTCTAGGTTTACCCGTAGTCCGTTTAACGTAGTACGTATACTTCTGACGTTTCGGACAGATCTCCCTGTCCATCTTCAAAGGCTTTATAACTTTTGTCTCAAACTGATATGTATATATAGATTATTTTTTAATATAATATCTCTACATTTGTAGAGCCGAAACGGTAATTATATGAAATTCCCTCTATTTAAAATTATGCTCTAAAAATTATTAAAGACCCATTTTGTTCTTTTTTGTAACATGTTTTATCTTTGAAAAATATTCATAGCATATATTTAAATCTTTAGATTTTTCTCTATTTGAAACGAGTTGGGTTTTGTTTAATATTTTCTCGATTTTTGTTCAATTAAAATTTTAAAGTTTTTGAAGTGAAATTTTTTGACCACGTTAGCGATTTGAAATTCGGATAAAAAGGAAATGCGTCAAATTTTTTTTTATTTGACGGTCCTCAGTTCTAATATAAAGCGGCAAATTCACGCTTCGGCGCGGGCCTTCGATAGCGCAGTGAGCAAGGCACTCAACAAGTCTCAGCGGCCAGAAAGACAGAAATCAAGCGAACGGAGGTTCGAATCCTACGAAATCCGAAATAAATAAACATTTTTATTTTTGTGAAATCAATATCCAATCTTCAAAACACTTGAAAATAAACAGGCAAGGTTTCACCTCTTCCTCACACTAAATAAATGCTGGCGTCACACAGGGATCGGTTCTGTCTCCGACTTTGCTTTTGTTGCACATCAACGACCTTTTGTCATGTGCACCAATTCATTGTTACGCGGATGACAGTACAGTTCATGATAGCTTTTTGTTTGACAAGCCCGCAAAGGGCTCACAAACTCCAACAGCTCGTAAAGCTTTGAAGCAAAGAATGGACGGTTACCTCGAGAGTGTTTTCTCTTGGGGTAAAAATAATCTCGTTGAATTTAATGTTTCAAAGACCCAATCTTGTCTGATTACGTCTAAAAGGGATCGAAATGAAAATCTAGTCGCTTTCAACGGAAGCAATCTTCCGAACAGGCCCTCCATTGATATGCTTGGTGTAACCCTAAGTGACCAGCTCAGGTATGGGGGCTCCATCGAAGCCAGAGTAAAGTTAACCTCCCAAAAACTGGGCGTACTGTACAGGGCCCGCAGATACTTTAATAGTACACACTGCTAACCCTGTACAAATCGCAAGTGCGCCCCATATTTGAATTTGGCAGCAACCTCTGGGCTGGAGCTCCAAAATACCTGAAAAATACCCTCGACTCTGTGCAGAAACAGGCGGTCCGTTTGATAGATTCTCCCATCTTAACAGACGGATTGCAATCTTTAGAGCACAGGCGTCGGGTGAGAATGCTATCCTTGTTCTACCGGTATTACAATGGAAGATGCTCCGAGGAACTAGCATCATTGATCCCTTCGGCCCCGGTGCATAGTCGGGAAACACGCCAAACGCGTGCCCAACATTTGTACACAGTTGACATTTGTCACACGAGAACGGGTCGTTTCTTCAACAGCTCGGCTGTGGAATGATTTGCCGGCCTCTGTATTTCCTCCTTCCTAGAACATGGGTCTCTTCAAGACCAATGTTCATTCCTTCCTCTCCTCAAAAAGACCCTCCACACAGGCATCCCAGATGACATAGGCCCTGAGGTAAATTATTTTCCTCAGGGCCTCCTGTGTGGAGTTAATGAAAAAAAAAAAAAAAGAAAGAAAGCGAATTTCTAGTTTCACTTCTACTTCGTTTGAATTGGGCACTCTGATTTTTTTTTAAATATTAGCGCATTATATTCGTATTTACATATCTCCCTCTCTTTTTCTTTTTGAATGCTTACTACTGGGCCTTAATTTCATATAGGCGGATCTAACGTTTCGCTAATGGGCTTAATATTATTATTTTTGGGGATGCTATATCGAGGGCTTGTTTAGGATTTGGAAAACCCATCGTCTAAAAAGAAGGGAGGGAAAAAACGCAAAATAATACGCATTTAAAGTTCCAGAGGGAAATTACTAAGTTATTATTATATACAAACGCGCTTAGGCACGGCCTCCGAAAGTCGCGGGATCAAATCCCGGCGTGTGTTAATAAATTTTATGTGATTAATTTGTGATATTTAAGAATGAATTTGAAGGAGCGGGAGACAGAAATGAAAGTCGTCATGTCGAAGTGGTGAGTCAGTCATTTATTGGGCTACGTAGCAGATGGTCGGTGGTCGGTAACAAGATGTAATGCAGGGTGCCGTAGATGAGATTCTGCAGGCGTGCGGTGGTGATGGAGATGGTGTGGTGAAGGTCAGCGCGTTGCTCGACACCATGGCGGTGGAGATGACCTATATTCCAGGCCGTTGCTCGACGCTTTAAGTCGCGGAGGTAAACGGTGTGTGGCTCGGTGAGCTGAGCCACCAGCAGGTAGTCCTGGCGAGGCGGAGCGCGTTCCATGGCAGCGAAGCACGGTGGGCTTCGGGGTGCCATGAAGTGGTGAGCTGATCCCTTGGCTGAAGGTGCGTCAATCCTTATAAGTCGCGGGATGTAGCTGTTCTCAGGAGCTGAAGACACGATGGGCCTTGTAGCTGAGACGTGGTGATGGAACTCGGGAAGCTGCCCTGGATGTGTGCCATGCAGGAGATCGTTACATGCTGAGATGTTGGCCGACTGTAAGTGTGAGACTGAACTGGACTGAACTGCAGCGGGCGAGCGATCGGCTGCTTATATAGCCGCGGTAGAGTAACTACCTCGCGGTAGGTAATACGAGCCACTTCGAGTACAGATATTGTACGGTGCTGTCTCGAGACCTTTCTAGGCGGGGCGATATTATTATCGTCGGGCTGGCACGGGAGGCGAGAAAGTACATCGCGGCCAGTATAGGTACGAAGGTACCTAGGCAAGTAGGTTTGCCGATGCGCGCGGATATTAGGAGATTTTTCTCGATTCCTCTTTTGGTGGCGAAGTTCATAATGATGTGTCGCCACAAATTAATTAAAAATAATGTATAGTATATTTGCGGCACGTTCCAGAGTGGAATATACTCTCAGTATCACCCTGATTAAAGACCTCCATTCAGTATTGAAACATTGCTTGAAATGGCTTTAGCCGTATTTGGTGACCAGATCTGAACAGCCAGGTACCTACTTCCTCTTCCCATCACCTTCCCCTCCTCACAACCTTCAGCCTCACAACATACCCCAACTGGGGATGCCATAGTCTCACTGAACGGGAGCAGCTGGGACTCTTGTATTCACATTTAAAAGTAATTAAAAAATACCGGGCGTCGACGGAGTATTTTTATCTTTTTTTTTCATACGTAATTTTTTCGCAATCACGAAAAAAAATAATAGTTCTGCTTGGGCTGTACAAATATTCGTATGTACAATAGATGCGATTAAAAATACCTACAAATAGCCAAAATGAAGAATAAAAAATCGCAGCATTATCGCTTGTTCGTCGAAAAGTGATAATTTCCAAATTGTATTAAAATTGTTTTTTGGTAATTATTTATTTAAAATGTCCAGGTTAGTATTAATATATTACCAATTACATATTGTAATTTTTTTACATTACACAGGAGGCCCAGAGGAAAATAAATTCCCTCAGGGCCTATGTCAGAATAACGTTTTATGTTGTTTTTGTTTATGTGTACCGCTTAAGGCGCCGTATTCCGGCACAAAAAGAAGAAAATGGAGAGATATGTAATTACGAATGTTGGAGAGCGTGCGCTAATAGTTAAAACGGTTAAATTGAAGCGAAAATTGTTCAATAAAACACGACTCGTTTAAATTGGAACAAAAATCTCTTGGGGGACGTCTAAAACAGCATTTAAAGAAACACTGAAAATTTTTTCATACATATGAATTGTAAAATAACTGAAACAGACGAGAAAATAATAATTTTCGGAGCTTAGATACTTTGCGATTTATTTCCATAGAGGGATTTTCATACAATTTGCGTTCCTGCGTGGGGAATGTGTAGATAATATCTTTAAAAAAAAAATATTTTTTTTTAAGAGATTAATAACTTCAAATGTTTAAGGGGGATATGTAAAAAATTGGTTGAAATTCGGGTAGCGGCGGCTTAAGAATTCGAACTGCTTCCAGACTGTCTGGAGACAGTGGCACCATAGCCATTCCTATTAAGGTAGGTTGTGTCTGAAGAGTGTGGGTGACAAGAGAGAAAGAGGAAAGTTTTGAAATCAAATGCCATTTCAAGTAACATTTCAATCCTGAAATGTAGGGCGATACCACTATAGATTTGTAACGAAGAAAAAAAATGAGTGTGCTTTAGACCACATGACTGAAGTAAAACTTCTTTAGCTCCATCTATATATTCTATATGATAGGAAGAGATAAAGAAAATGTGCGCGCGCACTGCTCTCTCTTGCTCCTACAGTGTGATACAGACAATAGGCCTGCACTGTGTCTTAGATATACGAAACGTAACTGGCTATGAGAGAAAGAGAGAAAGAAAATGTGTGCTCGCAACTCTCTCTCTTGCCCCTACAGTAATATGCGAAACGTAACTCTCTCTCTCTTTCTATCTTCACTAACTTATATCTCCCTCTCAACTACCGTACGTCTCGCTTTTCGTAACGCTCTCATCACACATTCACCAGCTTACTCCCCAAGTCAAGCGTGCGTAAAGATGTTTTACTTCAAAAATCAATTAGATTTTAAAAATTTTAATTTCAAGAAATTTATTTCTATACGAATCGGAGAGGAATTTGGATTCGGCATCAAATACTGTTTGAATTCCCCGTTGGAATATTTCAACAGTCTCTATCACTGGCAGCTATTGTAATAATCCGCATTTCAAGCCACTGTTACCGCTGCCTGATGTAATTTGCTTCGAAGTCTAAGTGTTTTTAGAGCACTACGGTTTTTGAAGTAAAGTGTGACAGCCTGTGGCCTATCTGTGCAGTATGATTCTTCCAATAGACCATATTATTAAAAAATATACCTGGAGTTGTCACTGTTCTGCAGAGTGTGGACAGTTTGGTTTTGATTATATGTTCTGTCAAAAAAATATATCTGGAGTTTGTAACTGTTCTGCAGAGTGTAGACAGTTTGGTTTTGATTCTATGTTCTGTCAACAAAATATACCTGGGTTTGACACTGTTTTGCAAAGTGTGGAGAGTTTGGTTTTGATTATACATTCTGTCAAAAAATATTCTAGGAGTTTGACACTGTTTTGCAGAGTGTGGATAGTTTGGTTTTGATTATATGTTATGTCAAAAAATATACCTGGAGTTTGACCCGGTTCTGCAGAGTGCGGATAGATTCCCCTGGGCTAGATAGATGGGCTAGATAGATGCTGAGGGTATGCCCCACTCTGATAGTTGGATGGACGATATTGACGGTATGGACGATAAAAAAACGATGATGTGATTGAATGGATAAGGCCCCAGTTCATAAGCAAAATAGGACTCCTGTTTTGACCGCTATAGGTAGGTACCATTGGAATCTCAAATATATTGAGCAAACTTAATATTTACTTGTAAAATGCTGGGTAATAATAATATAAGATTTCTGAGACGATTGACCACGTATTTTGATATTACCTTCCAAATACATTTATTACGTTGAACTCTAGGTAGATGACCGATTAGTGGCTGAGTTGTCAAATGCGTCAGGTACCCACATAGGTGTCGCCGTTTCAATTCCTTTGCTGGTTAAGTCCTCCATCATTCAACCAGCAATGTTTTTTCACCAAAACGATTGTAGTAAGAAGAGCTGTTCAACTGCTGTTAGGTCATTCGTAAAGCGCTAATTTTTTGTAATGAATTGCTTAATATTAAAAAGATTAAATAATACGAATATTTTTAATACATCGTTGAGTGATTGAAACAATATTCTGGTTTTCTTATCCTAAAGAGAATTGTTGGAAAGACCCCAAAAATAATTTTAGTCCAGGCTAAAGGAATCATGACAAAAAATATTAACAGACAATAGAAATTTTCTCACAAACTCCCCAAATGGTCCTTGTGTTTATCAAAGGGTCCCGAAACAAGGATCCGCTCCATCCTCGATGTCTAATTATTCCTAGGACTTACGATTATTGTGGGAAACATTCTAAAGAATTATATTTCCTCTGCGATTGTTTGAATTTCAAAAATTTTCACAACAAATAATGATGACAACAGGATTTCCAAAATGTCGTCCATTAGTGTCATCCGCAGATCCAAGATCGCTTTTAATGACAAAATGGAAAACCCTTTCGCTACAGGATGCCGCCCTTTCAACAAAATATTGAATATTAATGAAAGGGAGATTTTTTGTTCCAGATACTATTTCAAGAAGAAAACGCAAATAGCCCATGAATTATTTTTGTTCCAGATTTCAAAGCTCTTCACGTAGAAGATTAAGGAATCCGTTACTCAAATGAAAACCCCCATGGTGGAGTGATAAATTTTTTATTATGCCATTTTTTTACACTACCTCCACTCAGGAGGCCCTGAGGAAAATTATATTTGGGGAAACTATGTGGAGGATCTTTATGGGGAGAGGGAGGAGTGATAATAGGTCTGAAAGAGAGAAGAAAGAAAACACAGAAACCGTAAACCGTTAACTGAGATGTGAACGATTGGTCGAAACGGTCAGTTCTTGTGAGAAAAATAAATATCAATAGTGATCAAATGTTGGGCGCGCGTTTGGCGAGATTTACCACTATACACCTAAGCCGAAGGGATCAATGATGCTATTTCCTCGGAGCACCTTCCATTGAAATGCCTGTAGAATAAGGACAGCATTCCCACCGATACCTATGCTCTGAAGATTGCAATCTGTTTGTTATAATCAGGGGAATCTACCAAACAGTCAACCTGTTGCTGCACAGAGTCAACGGATACCGCCCAGCCCCTAAATTGACTACAGTATTTCCAATTTTGTAAGAATTCAGTAAGACTAACGAGGTAGTGAGAACGAAAAGAAAGCAAGAAGACAGTTAGGAAAAAAATGTACATATTTGTTCACTAAATAAGGTTAATGCTATTTTAATAGCTTTGGCTATGTTTGGCGACCAAATCTGAATAGCCAGCCTGTAATAACCTTATTTTCTTTTTAATTGTGTTTCCCACCTAAGTATAACATTAACACAATGGCAATCAACAAAAACTTCTATGCGTTAGCATACATCATAGGTAGCACACATATAACTTAATTTATTTGAGACAACAACTCGGGTCATTAAGAGCAATGCCGGTCATTTAAAAATATCTTCGATAGGTATTGTAACGAATGTCTTCTGTTCCACTCCGCGCTCCCCTCAGGGGAAATGCAGCGAAACTGCATATCGGGCCGTAAATACCTAAATAAAATCGTCAAAATCGATGTTTTGTATTCCCCATTTTTCTTTTCCAAAACTGGACCGATTTTAATTTTTTTTTCACTAACTGTATAAAAAGCAAATATTCTATGTCGGTACGTTTAGCTTTTTTTTTAAATACATTGTTTAGTTTGTATACTGAACGTCTTTTGAACCGGCGTTTGAACCAGGCAATTTTATTCATTTTTGGAAGGTCCTAACTTCTATAAGAAGTAAATTATCAAAGAAAGCAAAACGTACCGACACGCTAGTGGTCGATATCTATATTATGTAAAAAAAATTGCTCTAGGGTCAAAATCCAGAGAGATAAACGGGGAATACGTTTGTATGGAAAAAACGCCGCCCGCATTCCCTCTTAAGGCGCGCAGAATGAAAAAATATATTTGTCGGTATCACATAAAACTCGCTGCACACCGAAACCATTAATATTGTAGGAATCCATATTCATAAGAACTGCTTAGCCTAGTCAACATAAGAGTAGGAATTTGGTGCATTAGACATAAATAAGGACCTTTTTCAATGTCGTCGTTCACAAATAAATTACAAAGCAAACTTGCCAAATCCTCAGCAAACTAATATACAAATGATATCGACATTTTTAATACCACAAATTTGAGGCGTAAAACACCCCAATTTTTTTAAGTCAAAAAATTATTTCTGATGATTTTTTGTTATTTTAAACTATAAATGCAGATACGTTTTAAGATTTTCACGCCAAAAGCATTTTTGTTATTTGTTTTTGGGGTGTTTGGCTAAAGAAGGGGGTAGCGCAACACGGCATAACACCCCAAAAACAAATAACGAAAATATTTAAATGCAAGTAATATTATTGTAACCAACCGTTGTTTATTACTTATTTATTACTAAAACATGTAAGATAATTATGCTATTTTATTTTATGTATCAAATGTAAAAGCCTCATTGGCAATAGGCATATGAAAGAGTAAAATAAATTACATTATGACGACCATCTATAAATATTCACACAGTATGAAAAGCTCATTAAATTTTAACTGATTTTGCAAATAATTGCACGGAGCTTACACACATAAAATATTTGCTGAAATTTATTGCATGAAACGATTTTATTTGTTTTAAGTTATAGACGTTTATTTCACATTTGCGTCAACGCATCACTATTTTATTACGGGTTTGTGAATCCTTATCATTTTCATTTACATTTGACCCTTTTAGCTTTTAATATTTATCAGAACCAATATCAGGTTTAATAACGGTAATAATGGGACGCTACTAAAACCTGCGTAAAAGTTTAATTATATTTTTAATTTATAATATAAAGTCCAGAGATTTGTATTGCTGATTTAAACTTAATTTTGATAACCAGATTAATATTTATTTACGCCCAATTGAGCTTTTAAAATAATACACATATGTACGTACCTACTTCGAACATTGTAATGTACAAAAAATCAACAAGAAATATTCATAATTTTGTTGTCGTTGTTACAATTAAATTATACAGGGAGAATCCAATTAGGTTAGATTTGGAAAGGGGATTAAAGAGATTCCGAAAATGATATTATAATATGATAGAAATATGTGTGAATATAATATATAATTTAGATTAGAAGGTGGGTATGGGTACCGCTGCACCGGGAACCATTTATCGGATAACCAACAGTTCTGCCACAGGTGGTTCGCTACATTTGGTGACAGTGGTGCCCTGTTCATTTCTCAGAAAAAAATATATGTCACAAAATAAAAGATACGTTAAGAGATTTTGAAAAATGGGTAAATATAGGTAATTCCTTATTATAAGCAATAATTGTCAGCCTGAAACACTCATTTACGGGACCGTTGGCGGTAAGTATCTTTTCTCGGAAGATTTTTCAATGTAAATGAGTGTTTCAGGCTGACAATTATTGCTTATAATAATTGTTACCCTTTGTGCTACGCATAAAAATCTTGTCTAAACGTTAGTTTATAAATTAAAAAATAATAATAGGTAATTCCATTTATGAACGCGCCGTTGGCGCTAATAAAAACTGTCCAAAGAAGCGAGGCAAGAAGTCAACAATGGCGTGCTGGTACCTACCCTAACGTATGGCTATGAGGCATGAAACTGGCAGAGGAAGGATGAAAGTTAAATTCCTGAGGCATATGTGTGGTAAAACAATGTACGATCGCGTGAGAAATGCCGAGATCCTCAAAGAATGCAAGGCTGGTGTGAGCGTATTGAGTAAGATTAGGAAGATTCAGATGGTTTGGGCATGTCGTTACTTACTAAAATCAAGAGTCACCAACTGCTCCCATCTGGAGCCAGTGAGACTATGGCATCCCCAATTAGAGTATGTTGCAAGGCTAAAGGTAGTGGGGAGGGGAAGAAGATGAGAAATAGGAAGGCGGGGAAGTACCTGGCTATTCAAATCTGGTCACTAAACACGGCTAACGCCACTTCAAGCAACGTTTCAATTCTGAATGGTGGTCTTATATCAGGGCGATACTGAGAGTATCTTCCACTCTGGAACGTGCCGCAAATAAACTATACAATGAATTAACTGTGAATAACACAAATTATTCAAATAAAATGTAGTTGCCCGCGTCGGGATCGATTCGGATTGCGAGTCAAGAGCCTCGTCCGTAGCGTAGACCACGCCGGCCGTCATTTTATTATTATAATATATTTACACTGGGTCGTAACACAAAAACATTTCGGGAATCAAGCACGCGTCTCTCCACTCAAAGTTTAGTGCACAAAAAATTACTCAACAGATTGGTCTCGATAAAGATCTTAATCGTTTTGTTTGAATATTTCAAATTTTTTCAGAGTATTCAATTGGCATATAATCGATTGATGACTTTATCCAATGTTTTATAAACTTAAATGTTAATTTGTTGGCTATAATTGCCTTTATAACAAAAAGTTAAACCTCCTGGATTCGCTGGACTCGTTTACGAAGCAATTGAAAAAAATAGGAAAGATAGTATCGCTTTTTTAAAATCTAAATAAACATTTCAAAGCTTCGTAGCTCATGGTGGAAATAGACATTTTAGATAGATGAATCCCCAACTGAGTTTTGAAAATTCTTCAAGGAATTTAAGTTTAAATTAAATTTAATTTAACAAGAATCAATTTAACTCTCGTAGGTACAATAAGAATATAATTTAGATTTCGTAAACTTACCCGATAAGTTATATTCTTTCAGCGGCCGAGAATTCAAATTTCGTCGAAAGTTGTTCTTACGATGGTACAGGGCGGTTCCAATGAGAAAGATAATTTTTTCTCCGTATAATAACTCAACATCGTACTTCATTCAAAATTTGCTTTAATTTATAACTACATTAAAAAATGCGGAAAGGCGTGGGATAAAACTATTAAAATTATGTACTTTTTTATAGTATATAGTATATTATAGTATTTATAATTTTTCAATAATGTCTAAGCAAAATAAAAAAAAAGTAAAAATAAAAACTTAAACATATTATACTTTTGAATGTAGCTATAACTTTGTGGTTATCCATTATAGATAAATGAAGCAATTTAACTTTGTTTGAACCACTTTTATATTTGAGTAAAAGGAGTTCAAAGTTTTTTTTTCAGTTGTTCTGAAACCGGTCGGATTTACGGTAAATAAATAGACAAACTGAAGTATTATCGAGACAAACACGTGCGCGGATCTTTTTAAATGATTTTATTTAAACTAAAATTAAAATTCTGAAAAGTAGCTTTCCCAGTTAATTTATTGATTTATTTTACCACATGATTGATTATATGATTTGAAATGTGTGTTGTATCTATAATACAAAATTTTGTTTGAAAATTTAACCAATCTGCCAACGATCTACGGTATAACCTTATTATACTAAAAATTAACATATTTTCTCATGATTTAAAACTTAACTTTACTAGATAAAAGAACAATCTTTCGAAATCAATTTATACTTTTTTGTGGAAAAGATTCAAAACGGTTAGAATTTTATTTAAAAATGACACATTCCCGGCTGTCTGGTTATTCCCTCTTAACAATCTAAGAACTATTTTTTTTTCTTTTACGTTACTGTCTATATCTGTCCAACCCGTGCTCGTAGAGTGCAAAGCATTAACTTGAGACGACAAATCTCTCACTTTATGACCGCTGCACAAACCCACCTCGTTTCTAATCTGCCAGCCGCAGTCACGAGAGGAACATGTACAAACTGTGTATAATGTTGTCGCTTATTACGTTGTCAATGGTCATTTGCCTTGAAGGCTGCAGCCGTGATAGTATTGGAATATTACGTAACATGAAATTGATAAACCATATTGGAAATTTTGATACAATCATCGCAAATGACAGCACGAAACGTAAAAACAAATAATATATTTTATTCTTACCTAATCTCACAAGACGCCGCTTATCCCATATCTACATAGTAACGTAAAAAATTCAACTCAAAGTATTTTGCAATACAAATATTACAGTACCTAAACACTAACAAATGCGTCCCCACCTATTTTCAAATTAACTTCCAATTAAACAAGCTTCTATTTCTTTTCATATTTAATTTATTAATTACCAACGCCCGCTAAGTTGATATTTGAAGGTAGACATATAACTTATAGTTTTGAAATAAAATGTTTAATAAAACAGTAAATAAATACCAATATAAACAAATTAATAATCCTCCCTACATCCTATCTTCCTCAGCTCTCATCATTATATTTCATACAAATGCTAAACACGACCAAAATGATTAGTTCATTCACCCAACCAAAACCCCTACAAATCTGATATATAGAATAACGTGTGTAAATCACAAATCTAACCATGTTACAATCTGACCTCCGAATCATCGCAGATTTCGAAAAAGGCAATCGGAATTTCGGGCGAGAGAGAGAAAATTGCCATTATTTTTTCATCCGAAACTGTAACCAGCATGTTAATACATGGGTAATTTTGAACCTTGGCTGACCCCGGCTTGGGCCCTTCCCTCCCGCATCTCCTATTCCTTGTTCCTTCCACTGAATCCGAGAACACGATTATCCCTCGTAGGAATAAATCCTAGATCTTGTAATTGAAAACCCATGTCCGAACTTGTAATTCGGCTGCCACGTTTCTCCGTAGGTATTCTTTCTGGAATATTCTTCAACTTGCGGCTGGTAATACGTGGCTATATTAAAGGATTAAGAGTTGGAATTCTCAGATCATTTAATCTAAGCCACAATTATTTATAATAGGGGAAGGGTAGACTTTATGATTGCCTGGGTAAAAATATGAAACCCCAAAAGTTGCGCGTGAGGTTGTTCTCATTGAAGAATTTAAAAGATTATTGTTATGGGTTGGATAAAGTTGCTTGTGTATATGATGTGTTTGATAGAAAAAATGTGTCATTGGTATAAAGAACGAGGTTCTCAAAAATACAAATAACAAACATCAGCTCATTTATATAAGAGGATCAGGGGATCAAACATAGAGAAATCTATAACTTTAAAATATCGGATTAACTTCCACGAAATTACATCGATATACCGAGCACAGTGTAGTGCCATGACGGCCGGTGTAGTGCGGCGGAAAGGCGCTTGACTCGAATTCCTAAGGTCGCGGGATCGAATCCCGGCGTGGCAAATAAATTTTATTTGAAAAATGAAACAATTCAACTTTGTATAAACCAAATTTTATTTGATTAATTCAAAGATATTGAAATATAAGTAGATGTGCTATCTGCAGTTTTTACTAGGTGGGACTGCGCTTCCGGGTGTCGCCGATATTGTTTACCAATTAACAAATAAAATAAATAAACGAATAATTAACGAATAAACCAAACGAACGTTAAACTAAATGAACGAATTCTTTCCGTATTCAAATTATATTGTTAACCAATACTAATGCACATCTTCAAATAATCAACGAAATGAATAAATTCTTTTTGTATGCAAACTACTCTAATTAGGGCGTAGTCCGCCGACAGTTGTGCGCGGACACCATAGCATATCTCTTTTGTGTTTGAATATCTTTGGATTAATTTGTGAATTTCACAATTTATTCATTTAAAATAATGTGTAGTATATTTGCAGCACGTTCCAGAGTGGAAGATACTCTCAGTATCGTCCTGGTGTAAGACCACCATTCAGAATTCAAACATTACTTGAAATGGCTTCTGCCGTGTTTAGTGACCAGATCTGAATAGCCAGGTACTTCCCCACCTTCCTCTACCCTATCTCCTTCCCCTCCCCACTGCCTTCAGCCTTACAACATACCCCATAGTCCCACCGGCTCCAGACGGGAGCAGTTCGGGCTCTTGTGCGGTATTCATGTAAAAAAAAAAGTTTCACTATCGATAGCCGAACCGATACTGACAGGTAATAAATAAGAAATCCTACAGATAATAAATAAAGTATACGCTGGCAACACCAGAGTTTTTTTTATATGAATTAACTTTCCGAAACGTCAAAAGCCAAACAATTACGTAAAAGTATTATTAAATTGGAAATGTTGAATTGAAATACTAACATAAATGTGCATTGGCAGTCTGCATTTACTTTTTTTTTCATATTTCAACCACTTTCGTCTTAGATGCAATATTTAAGTCTGTGGATCGCATATACGAGATCTTTCAAATGTAAACGCTTCATTAGTTCAATCCGTCCATTAAATAAGCCAGTAATTTTTTTATTTTTTTTTTTGTATTTTTTTTTTATTAATAAATTTTTTTGTTACATACATAAAAATATTACAAAAAACATTTCTTTTGATAAGAAGTAAAACAAAATGAACTATAAAATTAAATATGTAGCTTAACGATAAACAATAATACAATTTAACAACAACAAAAAAGACATTACAATAGTAAACATATATGTATGGTAACAAAAAAAAATCCCACATAGGCATCGCCAGTTCTGGGTATACTTAAGTTTTTTTTTTTTAATGCAGTTGAGATACAACATAGCAAATTAAACTTTAAATTAGTAAATTGAAACATAATTATGTTTTAACATATTTATAGAACAAATAATTCCGTATTTAAAAAACTAAAGTTAAGAAAAAAAATAATTATATATGACAAACAAAAAAGGTTAAATAAAAATTAGGGATTTGTAAAGTTATAACAGGTAAGATGTTATAGCAGGTAGGTATTTGTGTCACTTGTAGTTACCCAAGTCTTTATTAATTTTTTGTATATGCTGTAAGAGGATATGTTTTTAGATTTAATTTCTATAGTCTGATACAGTGCATTATAGATTTTTGGTGCTATGAAAAAAGCATGTCTTTGCGCAAGCCTAGTTTTGCATAGGGGAACCTCAAATGCATTATTTACTCTACTGCTGGAGCGTTTTTTGTAAAATATACATTTCGTGAAAATATATATTTCAGACATTGAATACAGTAGATTTTTCTTATATCTAAGAGTTCAGCTTCTTGGAATAATTGCAAGGAGGGGTAGGTAACATCTTTATGCAACATTATTTTTATTATTAATTTTTGAGTAATTTCTAGTTGCTTAATATGGGTATCATAAATACCCCCCCATCCAATTATTCCATAAGATATTGATGATTGCACCAATGCATGATATACCAGTTTCATTCTTTTAATATCAACTATGTTATTTAATCGTTTAAAAATGTAAGTCAAATACCTAAGTTTATTTACAAGGTTTTCTACGTGATTTGTCCATTTTAGTTGGCTGTCTATAATAATTCATAGGTATTTAACTGTGTTCCCCGAATTCATTTCTATACAGTTAGAACACAAAACAGGGTTGCAAGAATTGTTGTGAAACCTTATATTTAGGTGAGTTAAGGGTGCCGCCCTTTTGGTATTATAGAATGGAATATACATAGTTTTTTTTCACAGTTCAGAGTTAGGAGGTTTTGGTTTAGCCATTCTTTGACAATGGATGTGCACTTATTTGTGTTTTCAGAGACTTCTTTCCGTGATTTACCATGGACTGTGATAGCAGTATCATCAGCATACGAGAATAGTTTTCCCGGAATACTGATATTACACAGGTCATTGATATAAATTAGGAACAATAATTAACGAATGACATTATCAAAAAAATTGGTGAATATATCTGATACTATGGCGGCCAAGCCAAAAGTTACCAATCGTTAGTCGTAATATCTACCTACCAATAGTTGACCGTGCTCGCAAATATTGATAACTGACCATATGTGATGGATTCAGTGAATATCGAATAAATATATGGTTTTCTCGATCATTCATTTGTAAGTCTGAAGTTTGCTGGTTCTTTTGCGACCTTGCAGGGATTCCTTGCATGTAGGTAAATATCGACGTATTTCGCAGCTGTCATTACAATTTTTTTTTAAATATCTCGTATGTACATTACATGTCGAAATTAATATTTCTCTTTATATTTCGCATTATTGTACGACGTATAAGGTACCACATGTTGGTAAGGTTTGTATAAAACTACTGGTGAGCTCTGGCATTATGAAATTTGTATAAAAAAATTGCAATGGGTGGCACGCGAGCTGTTTGAAAACTGAATATACCGGGACTGAATGTATGGAATGCGGGAGGTGAACTCGGGTAGGGGGTACGCGGAGGGGGGGAGGAGAACCAAGGAGAGGGGAGGGGAACCTGGGCGGGGGGGTGGAACTCGGGAGGGGAGTTCGCGGAGTGGGGGAAGGGGGGAGTGGAGTGGGGAGAGAGGAGGTGAACGAGGCGGAGTGGGAAAGCGAGAGGGGAAGGGAACGCGGGAGAGGAATGGGAGGCGGAAGGGGAACGGGACGAATGGTAGAGGACACGCAGGGAGAAACAATTTCTTTATTAAATGGCATAGTAACGCATGCCAGGAACCAGCTAGTTCGACATAATTAACTTTCGGCGTGGAAAATGTATACATATTATCTTGAAGGATAACATATATTTTTAAGAGCTTAAAAATTAAAAGTGTTCGAAGGAAAGTGTGTTATAAATTGGTAGAAATTTGGAATGCCGAATCTTGCTAAATTTTATCAAGAAGTACAAAAAAATCTGCTTTAATGGTTGCTAAAAGGGGATGGCGTTCGTTCTTTGAAATATCATGTAGGTTCCTCTTAAATAGTATTAATGTCGTGTGTGAAAAATTTCGACAACATCGGAATATTGTATTTTATGTGTTTTTTTAATTTTATTTAGGGAACGTACCCATACTACGTGACTCGTTCAGGGGGGGGGGGTCTTCAAAATACCACGCTGGATACAAATGAGCGGCGGTTGGCTTAGGTTTTTAGTCTCCGGGGGGGGTGGTTAAAAACTGCAAAAAGTCGGTCACGTAGTATGGGTACGTTCCCTTAGATTATTGTGTGAAAATTTCTTAAAATTGGAATTTATTACCCGCTAAGCTACTGCAAGTAGCTTGTCAGCAGGAGATTGGTTCCACAGATTAGTTACAACCACAAATTAAATAATTATAAACGCATTAGCGTAGTGTTAATTATTATAAATTATTAATATAAATTGTAAATTAGTTTTAAAAAAAAACTAAGCCACGCCGTCACAGGTACTCTCCTTTATATAAATAATGTATAGAAGATAGATACTAGACAAATGGTCATTTGTCGTAAATAAACATTCAATTTTATTGTAGGGAAAAACGAGATACCAAACATACGAATCAAATAATCGGAACTCTGAAGCATTTCCAGAAATTCCACGAATAATACCGTTCATTTGGGAGTCGGCCTTGATACGCTTTGCAGCCGTAAGTTGTAAGTAAGGTCCATTCCCGATTGTTTCCAGCTTCCCAGGCCGACCTTGCCTCCTTGCCCGTATGATGCTGGATGCTGCGTGTGATCCACGGCCCCGCTGGACCCAGAGATGAAATTAAGATAGGCTCGCCCCCCGCGCTGGGCAAGCTATGAGGGGTACAGGCCAGTTAAAGAGACGATCTGATAAAACCCCTATGGGCGGTGTTGGAGAGAACTTTTCGTGTGCTATGGGATAACGGCGTGAGGCAATAACCATTTTAATATTTTTATAAGAAAAACTCTCTTTTTATAATTTTTGAAGGTTATTCCCATCAATTTTACAATTTGGGAGGCGGGAATGGGTAACGCCGCCCCGGGAACCTTTATTGGATAACCAACACCACTGCCATAGGTCACCCCAAGTGGTTTGCTACGTTTGGTGATTTAGCAGGGGTGCCCGGGTTCATGGGGTGAGGTTTGTCTAGGTCTTGGAGACGGATGACCAGGGCACACTGAACCCCAGATTCCTACCCACCCCTTAAACCCTTTTCCTTCCCAGAACTCTCCTCTCCTTCCTTTCCTTTAAAAAACCCTCCACACAGCACCCCCAAAGATGACATAGGCCCTGAGGGAAATTATTTTCCTCAGGGTCTCCTGTGTGGAGCTCGTGTAAAAAAAAAAAGTTATATATCATCGAAGAAGAAGATAACAATAATAATCTAAACGAAAATATGAGAGAGTACAAGACACAGAAAAAGACAATGGTCGCAACTGGGACAATGTCGAGAGGTCTGTGTCTTTTAAAAAATCTGGTATTTTTTAATCTTTTTATAATCCCAGAAAAAAATAAAGTATCAGACCTATAAAAAATGGTATAAAGTTCAAAACCTCCTTCTTACATAAAAACCGCGTTTCTGTTTTGCTTTTATTGTATACCTAATGTGTGTCATCTCTATAACGGAATGTAAAGATCTTGGTGTTTACTTAATAGCAAACTTATATTTAAAAAGCACATCGACTCAATCGCTAACAGGTCGTATTAAATGCTTGGCTTTGTTCTTCGTATAAGTAAAATGTTCAGTAACCCGCGTACAGTAGTAATGTTATATTTTGCATTAGTCAGAAGTACACTGAAATATGCTTCGCCAATTTGGAACCCTCAATACAAAGTATACATCGGTAGCATAGAACATATTCAAAACAAATTTATAAAATATCTTACCTTCAAATTCAACAATAAGTTTGAATGCACATTTCAAACTTTGCAACAAAGGCGAGCAATAGCTGATTTGATATTTATACACAAAATTTTAAATAATATCATTGACTGCACCGAACTTCTTTGCCTACTTAATTTTAACATACCATTAAGAGGTACACGCCATACAGAACTATACAAGACAAATGCAGCATCTAATTCGCCAATCAATCGTGCTCTTCATATGTTCAATATTATTGGTCTAAATTCTAATGGTAAGCCCACACTGCGGCCAACGTTCCAACTTCAAACGTTTGGACGATCGTGTGGAGGGGTGTTCGTGCGTTGGAAGTTCGAGTTGGAAGGTTGGAGTTCGCGTTGGCCCGGGATCGCCTTCGAGGCGATCCCGACTAGCGATGTGTCAGTTCAGCTGGAATGGGCTCATGTGATCCGCTCCTTTGCGGGAAGCGGTTCCTACTCCCACTCCTTTTTCAAATCGACTACTCCCGGAGAACCCGGCCCAGTCCCAGTACTCTCCGCATCCAAATAAATCCGGCGGTAACGACCACACGATCGGCCAACCTTCCAACTCCGAACCAAGTTCCGAGTTGGAAGGTTGGCTTCAGTCTGGACGTAGCATAACATAGACATTTTCTCCATTTCACTGCTCAAGTTTAAAAACAGCATCATGTCAATAATATAAATTATTCAATGCGCATACATACATACACACAAACTCACACACATACACACACATACCTTCCCACTACATACATCACATGACTTAATATGCATACCATAAATAAGACACTACAATGAAACACATAATAGGTATCCACCATGAAATATACTTATTAATTGTAATTTTTTTAACCAAAGTATCTAATGTACTGTTTGTTTCTGTTTATAAATAAAATTCTTTACAAATTGATCGTAAAAAATATTTAAATATTTGCGCCCGAGCTTCGCAAAATAAGATAAAAAACGCTTTTTGGTGAAGATTTTTTCTTGAATAAATCAAAACAGGCGGCAGGTTTTAAATGGGAATTTAAACTTTATCGTCATCTACGTAAGGAGTGTTGTTGTTAGCGGCCTTATCTTGTTGACTAAAATAAGATATTTCGGGTAGTTACTACTCCTACATAAAACAATAAGGAGTAATACGATGAATGAAAACGATTTTCTCTTCCTCTAAAATGGTATGGCTGCTGGTACAACCGAGATTATACATTTTCAGTTGAGACTGGATTATTTTATTACGGGGGGTCAAGTAGAATTACATGTAGCTACATAGATATCAGTTGTAAACTTCGGGTACGATAGAACCATTTAGATGCATTACTACGACAGATAGTGGCCCCGGGTATCTGATGGGGAGATCATAGACAAATGTAAGAGGATACCAAATATTTTGATGGGACTTATAAGAATTTTATCTGGTTTAATAAAACCTTAATTTGATGAGAAGATACTGTAAAATTCTTGTCTTAATTCACTTTGTTGATAATAATTAATAACCTTGTACCTTTCCTTTGAATACGTTTTTGGGTTTAGGTATTTGAAACAATAGAGTTCTGAATCCAACACTGATGTTTGGAAGAGGCATGGAGCTAAAAGAGTATTAGACTTTATCAGAATTTAGCAGATGTAGCTACTTATACCAAAACCTTAAATACGCAAATATTTTGTTCATGTGAATACCTCATAAGAGTGCCAACTGCTCCCGTTTGGGGTATTTGTGAGGATGAAAGTAGTGGAGAGAGGAAGGTGATGGGGAAGAGGTAGGTGGGATTTTCTATTCAGAATTGGTCATCAAATACGGCTAAAGCCATTTCAAGCAACGTTTCTATTCTGAATGGTGGTCTTTCACCAGGGCTTCCACTCTGGAACGTGCTGCGAATGTACTATATTTTATTTTAAACTAGCAGACCCGGCCACGCGTTGCTGTGGCTAATGAAACACAACGCCATTACCCAACCTTTATAAAATCCACACCACCCGCTTGCCAGCTGCCCGCTGCCCGCTGCTCGCTGCCTGAATTGAATATTTGAATTTCTCGGCTTTTCTCTACTATAATAAGCATGTATTATACATATAAACCTTCCCCTTGAATCACTCTATCTATTGGTGAAAACCGCATGAAAATCTGTTTCGTAGTTCAAAAGATCTATGCGCACATACATTTTGAGCGACTTCATTTTATACTATGTAATAATAATGCAATTCGAGCGATCGCCACATTATACAATGCTTGCAATGCAACACTGGATATTTGAAAAGGGAAAATCAAATACCTACTTACTCTAGGACATCTATTTTCCAATTTCTTCCGTGGAACGAATTTCAAAAGTGACTATAGTACGGCCCGCCAGCCGTTTTAAATCGCACAAAAATATGTTTTCTTTGAATTTCTCGGCTTTTCTCTAATATAATTTACATGTATTATACATATAAACATTCCTCTCCAATCATTCTATATATTGGTGAAAACCGTATGAAAATCCGTTGCATAGTTTAAAAGATTAACGCGCACATACATTTTGAGCGACTTCATTTTATACTATGTAATGATGATGATGATTAATAAATTGTGAAATAACACAAATCAATCAATTAAAATTTACTTGCTCACGCCGGGATTCGAACCTGCGATCTTCTGCTGGGCGACATCCTTTCTCCTCGACCACGGAGGCCAATATACCTAGTACGAAAAACCATTTAATACAAAAATTTATCCAAAATGACGTATTACGAATCTCTCCATAAATATATAATAAAGAAAAGTGTCCCGGCGGCGCGCGGCGTAACCTTTTTGTAAATACGAATCAACTTTTTGATTCCGAGAATGATTAAATTTAGCACACTTGACCTTAAAACAAGATGAAGGTCACTGTCTACATAAGATTTCAAAAACTACCCCCATCCCTTAAAGTAGAATTTGACACTTAGAAACTTACCACTTGACGTTCATATTAAGAGGAAAATAATTATTAGATACTGTCTACATCTGATTTCAAAAATCTCTGCACTTTGTTTCTGGTACGCATACGTATATTTCTAATGAAAAAATACAGTTTTTAGTGGTTTACGCTTACAAATAATTTATTTCTTAATAATGTTACTCAATGGAAACTGTAGAAAAAGCTTAAATTTATCCAAA
This sequence comes from Limnephilus marmoratus, assembly GCA_917880885.1. Taxonomy (NCBI): domain Eukaryota; kingdom Metazoa; phylum Arthropoda; class Insecta; order Trichoptera; family Limnephilidae; genus Limnephilus; species Limnephilus marmoratus. The sequence continues at coordinate 16,846,875 of OU862923.1, forward strand.
ACATATGTTTCATATATGTAATGTAAAAAAATTCGGAGTAAAGATTAATCTAAAATTAGCATTACACTTCGCTTTAAATAGAATGTTTATACAAGGGATATTTGGCTTCTATACAAAACACGTCTCCGCTTACAAGTTTGAGAAAATTGTGGTATAAGTTACTTAATACTTTGGCATTGCGAAATTATGGTAAACTTTTACAAGTCGTTCTCAAATAGTAATATTATAATTTTGTATGTTACATAATGAGTGTGTTCTTCAAGGTAGAAATAATATCACTGAGAATAATATTGTGAACCTTTTTAAATCTGAAATGTAACATTTATGTATAAGACGTTGTGCTCCACCCACAAAAATCCCTTAGAAGGAACGGTATTTTATGTATCTACCAAACTTTCTTCGTAAGCGGTCCATTAAATATTTTTAGATATTAACCGTTAAATTATTGTTTTGAAAAAAAGGTTAACTCCCATTAAAGAACCCCAGCAATCAAAGTAATTAAGTTAACGAATTATAGAGCAGTGACTATTAAGGAAGGTAATCGTGTTTTGGTAACATTTAACTCGATTATCCAATACCGCGTTAGGAAGTAATAATAACAATAAACGCATTACGTCAGGCAATGGTTAACCTTTTCACGGAGACTGACGGTCTGCCAGACATTATAAAGGTCAGAATAATTACTGAGTAATTGAGATGTCATAAACATTGATGGGCAGACTTAGAGGTAAGGTCTAGTGGACGCCTAACTTCGGATTTATTTTTGTTGATTCATATAAGAGGCTACCGCTTAAGGCGTTTCAGAAATAAAACCATTTTAAATCTCGTCGATTTCTTCATCCAAAAATATTATCTACTACTTTAAACGAATGCTCTTCTATTCATCATGGAAGCCTGAATATACTGAAATTTGATCTCAATTATTCCGCAGCGTGTTTCTGTGACAAATGTAAAAATAAAAAATGACATTATAATATACCTAATGGAAGATTCTGAGAAAAGAAATGGCTTTTATTGCTGTTAATGTAAACCAACTGCTGCATACTAGATACAGAATAAATGTTACATTTACAGTAAATAAAATGGATGCCTCAGCACGGGTAAGCCACCCAGTAAGGCCAACATTATTAAATTATATTGTATTATGTTAATCATTGTCCAAATAAATATATAATAAACAGTACGTATAAGCATACAATAAAGGTAAGCGATTATCAAATTTTTAATCGTCATACATTTTTAAACGAAATAGGTATCTAAAAATAACATGTAAAATATAATACTAAGTATATTATGTAATCGCCAACTACGGTTTTATCCTTAACTAATAAACATTTTACACAACTGAACATATGCATTAAAACAATCGTTCACCATATATTCTCGTCAGTGTTTTCAACATGGATCTCTTCAAGACCCATATTCATTCCTTCTTCTTCTCAAAAAGCCCTCCACACAGCACCACCAAAGATGAATTCGGCCTTCAGGAAAATTGTTTTCATCAGGGCCTCTTTTGCGGAGTTAATGTAAGAAAACTAAAAAATTATGTATGGGCAACCATGGTAACTACACCAAGTCATGTAGGTATGTAGATCAGCTTAGTAAAATGTTTATTAGTAAGGCTGTTGTGTGTGCAAGATATAATATTAATAATAATAAAAACAAAACAACAGTTTAATAATAATAAAACCCTCCACACAGCATCTGAGATGACATAGGCCCTGAGGAAAATAATTTCACTGCTTAGCTATAACTCAGGATTTCCCCTGGAATGTAGCTGGTTTTCAGCAGTGCCTCAGTGTCATATGAAAAAAATGTACATAGATTTATCATTGAAGAGTGCTCTGACTACTAAAACGTACTCCTACGGTAGGCTTGTTGAAAAAGTATCGATATATCGATGTATCGATATTTTTAATTCAATATATCGATATTTTTAGCCGATATATTTTGATCCGATATATCGATACAAAATATCCAATAACGAAAATTGTATCAAATACGATATTTTTTTTTATTTATGTAACTAAAGTCACTAGAATACTAGAATCCAAAACCGTATAGGAATGAACGGAAAAAAGTAACTGCATTTGTTCATGACATCTAGCGGTTGAAAGTTAATAGTTAACTATTAATAGCTTACAAATCTATTGTCTTTGCATTAGTATTTGTGATCACTAATACTATCTCATATGTGTAGGTAGGTACCAAAGATATTGAAATATAAGTAGATGTGCTATCTGCAGTTTTTACTATGTGGGACTGCGCTTCCGGGTGTCGCCGATATTGTTTACCAATTATTAACAAATAAACTAAATGAACGATTAATTAACGAATAAACCAAACGAACGTTAAACTAAATGAACGAAATATTTCCGTATTCAAATAATATTGTTAACCAATACACATATGCAAATCTAATAATGCACATCTTCAAAAAATCAACGAAATGAAAAATTATTTTTGTATGCAAACTACTCTAATTAGGGCGTAGTCTGCCGACAGTTGCGCCGACACCATAGCATATCTCCTTTGTATTTGAATATCTTTGGTAGGTACATACATAGAAATGTATGCTATTTTTCGCCATTTTTTTCTAAGCCACTCCTATGCGTTGGTTCCCAATTGTCTATGATTATTGACTATGCCTTGTTCCAAACACGAAGTCCTTTTTGACAGATTAATACGCCAATATAATGTTACTGAGACGCATACAAACTTTGTATGCGTCTCAGTTAACATATAAGTTAGAAGACAGCTTTTTAGTTTTTGATATTTTTGTAATTATTACCTAATAAAAATGAATACTGATAAAAAATACCTTAATTTTTATAGAGATTTTTGTACATCAAAATAATGCACATTGTATATAAAAATCACTATTGATAATATTGAGCTGAATACACTATTATTTTAAAAACGCAAAATCTTTTGAAAATTTGATTGACATATCGATACATCGATATTTTTTCCTCGATATATCGAAGTCGATATTGATATTTTAATATATATCGATACATCGATTTTTTTTTTTCACTTTCGACATCCCTATCCTACGGTAGATTTAATTATTTTAAGAAACGGATTCGAAGAATTTCATATGCTTAGAAGCACATGCAACTGGCACTAGTACCTACAAGTAGAATAGCGAGGATTTACCCAATGATTAAGAGGAAAAATGGCGCTCAACGTTTATTTATTTATTCGCATAAAGGGAAAAGGTTAATTGCAAATAAACAATTTATAAATATTTATTTTTATTTACTTTATGAGTAAAACCTCAAATTGTAATATTTAATTAAATCAAGACAATATTAGCGAAACTCGATCGAAAATCTGGAGACATAAATATCAGAAAAAAGATATTGGCACCTCTGGGACTCGAACCCAGGACCTACTGCTTACATAGCAAATGCTCTACCAACTGAGCCAAGGTGTCTATATCCAATTCGGTCCCTTTTAACTATATCATATTTCGCTAATATTGTCTTCATTTAATTAAATATTAGTATTTGAGGTTTTATTTTATTTTTTATTTTTATTTATTATTTAAACGCCCGTACATAGGGCTATTACATACATAATACAAGTGTATCGAACATTTACAAACATTATATATATAGAATAACATACAGTACATACATACGATGCATATTAGTACAACAAATATTTATCATTTTACAAATACTAATTACATAAATAACTAATTATTTTTGCTTTGATGCCAGACGGTGAGGTATTGAAAATATCGAAAAGGTCTGTATACGTATTGGCAGTTCGGTGAAAACGCACTAGCGGTGAATGATAGGAATAGTTACTCATTTTACTCATAAAGTTTAAAAAAAAACACATATTCATCCTAGACTTGCAGAAAAGTCAATAGATGTCGCATTTTAAAAATAAAATGGGTAAAAATTTATCCAGATCCTATCTAGATAGCATTTAGTTCGTATTTGAATCTTGCAATCATACATAAAGATATGCGGTAAGAAAATGCCAATAATATGTGCACTAAGAAAATGAAGATAATGTTGGTAGTTCTTAGTTGAATTATGATACAGTTAAAAGTGACCGAATTGGATATAGACACCTTAGCCCAGTTGGTAGACCATTTGCCATATAAGTAGAAGGTCCTGGGTTCGAGTCCCAGGCAGTGGCGGCTCGTGACTTTTGGTTGTGCTAGGGTGCTTATATTAAAAAAATGGCATCATGGATGTTGTCGTATGCGAAAAAAAAATTTTTTTTTTTTTTCAAAATCGGTGTTTTGTATGAAGATTTTTCAGGAAATCGGTGCGGCGCACCACAAAACTGAAACTAACCTGAAATTTTTCATACAAAAAACTGATTTTCAAAAAAAAAAAAAAAATGTTTTTTCGGCTACAGCAACATCAATAATGCCATTTTTTTAATATCAGCACTCTAGCACACCAAAAAGTCACGAGCCGCCACTGGTCCCAGGGGTGTCAATATATTTTTCTGATTTTTCTGCCTCCATGTTTTCGATCGAGTTTCGCTAATATTGTCTTCATTTATTTAAACAAAAAATAAATCACTTATTGCAAAGCAGCTTGTACCGTCATTTTCATCTTAAAGTCTTCGTTTTAAGTTGTTTTTCACAAAATCTCTCTTTGACAAGGTTATGTTAAGCTTGTCCGATCGCCGAGACGGCCCCGGGCGATGATGAAGTTTGATTCATAAATTATTTATATTTTATTAGAAATTCTTAGCCTTACGCTTCATAAAATGGTCTATTATTTTAATGAAAAACAGTAGGCAAGGGATAATTTGAATACCCTCCGCTGCCATACTCATATACTCGTAAATGCTCGGAGATTTCATTATGAAATTTTCACTAGCAGTGTTGATTTTTTAGTATTATTAAAATATTGAACGAAATTTTATTTCTGCAAGAATTTAATCAAAATTTTCATCCAACATCTAAAAATACGTTATTTAAATTTGAAATATGACTTAAATATTCTTGTCTCTACTTACTATAAGAATTTGTTCGATCTTTAACACAGTTTTTCTTCTTGAACGTTTGAATAGAACAGATAAATTAACTCGTCTAAGCTTTATTGTTCACGACGGAAAATGAATTAAAAGCAGAATTACAGTTTGGCAATTAAGTGTAGAAAATAAATGAAAAAAAAAGTGAAAAAAAAATAAATAAAGACAATGAATGTATGTTTTAAAAAACACTTCTGCCAAAATGCATATTTCATAGCGTATTTGTATTTTCAAAAATTTTGCACAAAAAACTGTAATTTAATAGAAGTAAAATAAAACAAAAAAGGTTTTAAGTGGGCGTTTATTTCGATATAAAAACGTAGGTACTTAAAAATTTAAGTCTATTAATTCAACACCCGACATGTAATTATTGTCTTCGTCCTCGTGTGATTCTTCTTCTTCCGTATCTTTATCTTCATCTAAACGCAGTTCATCGATATCATCATATATAGTACTGCCTCGTGCATAATATTCTGCCTCAATTTTCATCACGTGTTTGCAACAATTTTTCCAATCATCAGCACTTATGCTATTACATATTATTATTATAATGCCCATTTTCCGTTTTCCCGGTGTTTCAAAATTTCCATCTGCCTTTTCCCCTTCCTTGACGATTCGTCTTACCGTTGATTCAGATTTACCTGTGTGTGAAATATCAATAAAATTATTATTATAGAAGGTAGTTTTAAAAACACACACTAGATAATATTCAATTGGAAAGAAAGAAAGAGAAAACGAGAAAAAAAGAACTTTTCTACGAGTTTAAAGAAGTTGCATATTATAATTGTTTTTATTGAGTTATTCCCTTTTTCCTGTGGCCGCATATTAACTGTCAAATTGAAGTGTCAAAATCGGATTTTTTTAACATAACCTCAAATCAGATTGTAATGGTTATTATCGCTCGAAAATTGGCATAAATCTTGTAATACTAATGAAATTTATTAAACAAACTATACTACGTAACAGTCATTTCTGCAGTTCGTTCGTAAACATCTTCTAAATTAAACAGAAGCTTCTTCGCGTGATACTCGGCTAGGCAGCATTGAAAAACGCAGAATGTAACCCCTTTTGCATCACTATGTAATGGTTTATTCATTTTAATTAAATTCAGGCAAACAATGAATAAAAATATTATCAAATCAGTGATCTTCTTCTCAGATTTAAGACAACAAATCAACCGTAACATGCGATAACATGACAGCCATAGGAAACGTCATATAATTCGGTGCTGCCATAGTAATGAACACGTTTAGTTCCAATTTATTTAATTTCTACACTTAATTGCCAAACTACATATCGACCTAAAAATATCTAAAAAACATTATAAACAATATGCAGATTTTAACATGTCAGTGTTCAATGTTTGAAAGATTAAAAAAACATAGTTTTTCATTTATATTCAGAACTAGCTGGTTCCCGGGGCATGCGTTACAATGCTACATTCAAAGAAATAAATGGTTTTTCCCTGCATGTCCTTTCCCGTGGGTCGCTGCTCCCCTCCCGCATTCCCTTCCCCTCCCACGTTCCCTTCCACCTTTACCCTACCCTCTCCCTCTCCCGCTCCCCCGTCCCGCTAAACCCCTTCCACGTTCCATGTATTCAGTCCCAGTATTTCCAGTTTTCAAACAGCTCGCTTGCCACCTATTTCAATTTTTTTATGCATATTTCAATTTTTCATATATTACAAATATTCATTTTCGTATATTATAAGAACAAGCAATCTACGTTGGTACCTACAACATAGGTACCTATTTAAAATATCTATGTTTTATAAATCCAAAGACCATTATTTTGTTACAAAAAAAACAGCTGCCTGCTAAATTCACATTCATCAAACGCGCGAACTGTCAAACGTGCGAAGTTAAAATAGTCGTCAAGTTTTCTGAAATTATCCAATTTTCTGACAAAGCATTAGAAAACTTTAAAAAAAGATTAATGAAATGGGTGAAGTCGTTCTGAAGTTATGGCATGACCAAGGGATACAGGGATTCATTTATATATAATTATAGATATGTGGAAAAGCGTTTTTGAAATGCAGCTAAAAATTACAGGAATAACACGTGAAAACAAAAAAATAAAACATTTATTGGTCTCTCGTTTCTGTTTACAATCAAAATTATTTCACGTCTGCTGCATAAAATGAAATAAACTAAAATAATTATAAATCATACGTTTAATTGACCATTCGGTAATGTATATTACAAGTATCAAAATAAATTGCTGGCTGCTTAAACCTCTTGGCATAATAAATCACTGCCGATCTGGACAGCCTTGAAACAGTGGTGGTCGCTTGAAACGGACGCGTAAATTTAAAAAGAACAGTTTTCTAAAAAAAATAATATAGTTTCGGAGTCGACATACTACCGTCCACGTCAGGTTCCATTTGCCATTGGAAACAAATGTGTTAAATTGTGTAAAATAATAATTAGACAGATTTGCAAACTAATCTGTGGGGGCGGCGAGGGAGGAACTAAAGAACGAAGGGTTCAGAAGGTTTCAGGTGGGTACTTACAGAAACAATGACATAAACTGGACCCGTTTGATTATATTTGTGCACATCGATAATATCGTATGTTTCAAATTTTTGAGTTTTGAACAGCCGCCCGCAGTGCCCTCTTGCCCCGTCAATTATCTTAAGATACTGGCTGCGTGTCATTTATTGAAAATATAAAAATTATAAAATTTAATTAAATGAAGACAATATTAGCGAAACCCAATTGAAAATCAGGGAACAGAAAAATCAGAAAAATTAGAAAATTTGCACCTCTGGGACTCGAACCCAGGACCTTTCGCTTTCCGGGCAAATGCGCTAACCACTGCACTTTCTTACTCATAAAGCTTAACAAAAAAAATATTAATTTTATTTAAAATAATTATTTTCTCATGGAATCAGGATATCCACATGGATTGCTGCATATCTCGATACAGGAATGCCCTAGTGAGATATGCAGCTTATGTTTCTCATGTACTTCTTATTTTTTTCAATAAATAAATAAATTTATGGAAAAATAAATCGTTTGACTTCAGAATAGCGATTATTTTAACATTATTTTTGTCAATTTTTACTATTCGTTGTACTATATTTATTTGTAGATACAATACAGTTTTTTTTAAGTTTGCACAAAAACGTCAAGCATTGAAAATATAAATAATATTTATTTTTTTATCCATCCAGTACACCGATACACAAGGAGGTGTCTAGTAATATCTGCAGGAATTCCAAAAACTGAACAAAACGGACTAATATCTATGAGAACCGAAGTGAGGACGAATATCTACAGCTCAAACTGCTAATATCTATGAAAACCAAAGTGTGGACGAATATCTAACGAATATCTGACAGAGGTTGGGTTAGGTTAGGTTAGGTTAGTTATTACGTAATTGAAGGAATTTATGCTTTTCCGTACAACCTCTTACTCAGCTGCCCTCTGTAGATATTAGTCCAACCTACGCTCCATAGATATTAGTCACCACTGGGACCATCATAGATATTCGTCCGACCTTAGCTCTGTAGATATTAGTCCACACTCTGAAGTTCGTAGATATTAGTCCAACATATGAGCTGTAGATATTCGTCCGACATACAGGCTGTAGATATTAGTATCTGGAGTCATACACAACCAAGGGTTTCTTTAAAATGATTTACCTGTACGAACCTATACACACATTAATTACAAGACTTTGTTACGCGTAAGTGGAATGAGTAAATTTTAAAATTTGCGAATTAGAGATACGAACCCCATTAGAATGTGCAATATCATTATTTATAGCCTAGTTTTTGAAGTACGTGTTTTGTAATTGTGAACTGCCAAAGTAGCATGCAATCAATGGATGCTTTTATATTTACTGTGACGATTCACGGCAACGGTACCGTGACGTGATTAAATAAAAAAAAAATCAATAAACAAACGTTCCTTATCACAATATTGCTGCAGCTCTTTCAAAAGATGAGATAAACAATGTCTGTAGGCTGTAGGCCTGTTTCCTCCAAAGGAAAAAAGTTATCATTTTCTTGCATCTCTCTCACACACCGCATCGTAACGTCTCCGTAAACCTCTACCAATACTACATAAACATACAATGCTGCCGCTCTTTCTTACACACTTAAATAACAACAACAACTGCTAACCCTGTACAAATCGCATGTGCGCCCCACGGTTGAATTTGGCAGCCACCTCTGGTCTGGAGCTCCAAAATACCTAAAAAAAAAACTCTTGACTCTGTTCCGTTTGATAGATTCTCCCATCTTAACAGACGGACTGCAATCTTTAGAGCACAGGCGTCAGGTGGGAATGCTGTCCTTGTTCTACCGGTATTACAATGGAAGATGCTCCGAGGAACTAGCGTCATTGATCCCCTCGGCACCGGTGCATAGTCGGGAAACATGCCAAACACGCGCCCAACATTTGTACACGGTTGACACGACTTGTTCTTGAGTTCAACGGCTCGGCTGTGGAACGATTTGCCGGCCTCTGTGTTTCCTCCCTCCTACAACATAGGTCTCTTCAAGACCCGTGTTCACTCCTTCCTTTCCTCAAAAAGACCCTCCACACAGCATCTTCAAAGATCACATAGGCCCTGAGGGAAGTTATTTTACTCAGGGCCTCCTGTGTGGAGTTAATGTAAAAAAAAAGTAAAAAATGAGACAAACCGTGAACATATGTCTGCACCCCCCTAAAGGAAACACAAAATCACTATCACACACCTCCCTCACATGAATAAAGACAATGAAACGCCATTCTCGTCGCAAAAAAGTAGTATTTTGAAGAAAACAGTCAGACGTATTTTGTATGTCTCAACATTACTTAATGTGTAAGAAAGAGTTGCAGCATTATAGCGATAAGGAACGTACGTTTATTGCCTTTTTTCCGTCATGACACCGTTACCGTGAATAGTCACAGTACTCGTAAATAAAAACGCGTCCATTCAGTTGTGCTGTTCCATATGAAAACAATCATTTCTGTTTTGGGCATGCGTCGTAAACCAAATTGTCGGCATCCATTAAAATAAAGATTTAGAAATTTATAACAAGGCAAAATCTTTTATATTTGTTTTCAAAAACAGGATATTAATTATTACAGATGGCGGAAAGGATTATTTCACTACGGCAAATGAATCATTATTGATACGTATTTCATGAGATTGCGTTTCAGAAATAATTTATTAACATCCCATTCAGCGAAGCACGCAATAGCAGGAATTTATCGACATAAATATGCACTATTCACCATTGTATTCACAACATTTCATCATCGAATTATATTCTCAGAGGTTGAAAGGCCAAACACAGGTATCTATACCCATGGCGTAGGTTTAGTTTAACTTGTTGCACATCCAATAAAATATAATTTATGTAGGTACTAAAACCAAGCATGATACCGCAATTTGATATAATATTTACTAAATTCAATGAAAAATAGGGCTTTTCCGATTTTATTTCTTTTAAGGTCTTGACAGAATTTTTTTGGTAAGCAAAAGTTACAAGAGTGAAACAAATGCAAAAAATGTAACTTTAAGGATTAAGCAATTCAATTTATAAATCTAGAGTAGAAATGAAACCAATCAATCATCGTTATCATTTATTGTAATCTATAACACGGAAAATGCTGTATCTTAAATTAGAGACTCTTATCATTAAATGATCAATCTAAATATAACTTAGGTCGTGGTCCAAAATTCCTTGTGAGAATCTCTTGGGATGATGAAGCTAACAAAATAATACTTAAGAAGAAATAAATATGTGATGTGTGACAGTAATGTTCAAACACGGGCACTAAGGATGCTCAAATCACACATTTCTGTGATTTGAGCAATATAATTGGTCAATTTTTGCTCAGCTTCGCGCAGCTCCGCTTCTATGGAAACGCAGCATAACCTTGAATATTGAGAATTTGTCGGGAATGTCAGGCGCCAGGTCAGTCTAGTAAACATGACCATTATATTAGAACATCGTAATCTTCACATTCTAAAAAAACCAGTATCAGGTAAAAAATAACTAACGCCTCACGATGTCAGCCGGAGATTTTCAGGAACCACCTTCTTCTTCTCGCAAAATCTGTTGAGTGCCACCGTCGTTCCCATTCACCAGATGTCGCCACTGTCTCCAGTATGAACATCGCGATTAACACGAATGCGTCAACATTCAAAATCAAACTTCTTACGAGTCAACATTGATGGTTAATTGGGGGTCACAAGTAAAACTGTTACAAAAATTGGTCGGAACATCAAAAAGAAGAGTAGTTGTTCCAAAAAATAACAAAAAAGTTTCAACTGTGAAGATAAAAATTTAAATTATCGCAGTATTAAGAGGATTGAAAAGGAAGCTAGGAAACAAAAGGAATTATTAATATCACTGGGAAGGTGCACATACTCATACAGTACGCAATCATGGAATATTCCTCCAAAACAGACTAGATTATGGGAGGTATGGTATTGCAAATGTATTGTAGAGATATTAAACCAACAAGAAATAATATGTTCCTTGGACCATAGCCTCATAACCGTATTGGCGGAAATTAATTGGTGTCAAAAGTCGAACTTTTAGGCACACCGAGACCTGAAAAGACTGGGGGGAGAGGGACTGCTGACAAAGTAAACAGCAGGAAATTGAAATAGAATTATCAAAAGCAATAAGGAAAACAGTCATGATGGAGTACTGTACCAACCCATCAGTAACAAGATATTTAGACGGACGATGCTACGTGCTGGTTGGAAGAGAAAGATTGCCGGAAGGAAAAGCGTTAGACTTTAAATGGCACATTATCGAGGAAGTAAGAGTTCAGGCGAAGACATTGTGGCGATGCACGAAATCAAGTCGTTTTATAAAAGACCTTAAATAACTGAGACGGATCATTGCGGGTTGAATGGCATCATCAAACAGGTTAAAGGTTTGAAGTTCAAAGTTCAAATGGCTGAATGGCCATCGGAAGTAATTAAACAACGAATAAAGTCGCCTGTCATCGTTACACCACAACTTGCAACAATGGAGTGCATTTCGCATTCATTTGAACAATATACGAAGCAAGTATTGATTAATCAAGTTAATTATAATTATAAATACGTCACCAACAGAATTATTGCCGTTTCGTGTCCTGGTTACATTATTTTCGACCACCCATGTTGCATGCGGAGATAACAGGTTCAAAATTTAAGAGCATTATCATGGCATTTATGTACAGCTTTTGTCAAAATGTTCCAAATTTACAGCATTTTTGTGCAATGTGTCAAGTCAGCAGTGTCAGCAGAAGTTCGTCAACTAACAGCATATTATGAAATGCACTGACCTAATTTCTTTTGAAATTTCAGGCCTTTATCTCTAAATCATAAAGAGAGTGACAGCTTTGTACAAGCAATATGATAGTAGAGAATAAATAAACAAAAATTATATTTATTAACGAAAACGCTTTTTTCTAAAATACATAATGATAAAATATTAGCATTGTGTGAAAGAATTTGACGGATTTGCTCTCTAACCATTAATTCTTTCTCCAGAGGGGTAGAGAGAAAATTATATAATTTTACGATGTTCTGTCTTAGTGCAAGCTCCTTGCATCACTCACTCATCAATTTGAGAGGTATGGGTACCCCCGCCCTGGGAACCGTTAATCGGATAACCATAACCTCTACCATAGGTCTCCCCAAGTAGTTTGTTACTTTTGGTGATATAGCAGGGTTGCCCGGGTTCATGGGATGAGGTTTGTCCGGGTCTTGGCCTTTGCTTGGGTGCGTCTGACATGGTAGACCGGATTTGGAGAGAATGGTTGAAGGAATCCCTTTGACTTCTCCAGCCGTACTCTCTCGGAACATTGCCTTGCACCGCAGTAGGAGGGATGGATTCATACGTCCGTCACTCCTGGACAAACAAATCCCCAGACTACCTCCGTAGTCCAGTGGGTAAGACTCTTGACACACAATCCGGAGGTCGCGGGTTCGAACCCGGCATGCGCAAATAAATTTTATTTGATTAATTTGTGTTTTCACAATTAATTCATTTAAAATAATATATAGTATATTTGCGGCATGTTCCAGAGTGGAAGATACTATCAGTACCGCCCTGGTGTAAGACCACCATTCAGAATTGAAACATTGCTTGAAAATGGCTTTAGCCGTGTTTAGTGACCAGATCTGAATAGCCAGGTACTTCCCAACCTTCATCTTCCCCACCTCCTTCCTCTCCCCTCTACCTTCAGCCTCACAACATACCCCAATTGGGGATGCCATAGTCTCACTGGCTCCAAACGGGAGCAGTTGAGATTCTTGTGCGGTATTCACTGTAAAAAAAAAAAGATTCCTACCCACCCCTAACACCCTTTTCCTTCCGAGAACTTCTCCTTTCGTTCCTAAAAAGATACTCCACGCAACATCACCAAAGATGACATAGGCATTGAGGGGAATTATTTTCCTGAGGGCCTCCTGTATGTAAAAAAAGGGATAATTTTACTGTTTACTCATTGTTATCAAATAAGCTGAAATATGTACATAAAATAATTATACCACGCAAATAAACAATATTGTGAAAATACTTCTTTGCCTTCCCAACACAAACTCATTGATTTACAAAACAGTTACCCTTCTGCAAATAATATCAAAAAATATATAAGTAATCTCGTGGAATTTGTAATGAAAATATTTGTACTTCAAATTGATTAATCCGGTAGAATTCCCAAATGAGCTGGCATTTTCAGCGAATTATATTTTCACATTATTAACAAAATAACCACAAAAATAATAATGTTACGTGTAAAGTAGGCATCTACAAAAAAACGTATGAGGGTTCAAGGTAATATCTATTCCAGTGGTTCATAACCTACGTTCTGCGAAACATAAGTAGAAACATTTCGAGATCTTGTTACGCTAAAAAATACAGTAATAACAGAACATAATAGTTTAATATTGTATTATATTTTCTTCTAGATATTGCTTTCTGATTTTCCTCACGTAATATTTAAACTTGCGAGGGTCAGACAAAAAGTAACGCCTCCTATTTTAAAAAAAATAATAAAGTTACTTAAGTGAAAATTTTGAATCTGATGTAATTCCTCAAACCTTCTTCTACAATCTGCCGCAGGTAACTTTTGCATCAACAGGTGGCGGCACTGCAGTCGTTTGCAAAATTGCCGACATTAATGTTCGTATTAGACAGCGTTCTGTGATTGATTCTTGATTGTAGAAGGTGAAAAGCCCATTCGCATTCATGAAAGACCGAAAAATATGTACCATAACGCAAAAGGACTTATTAAATGAAACGATATTGTTTTCAGATCAACATTCAACATTATTCCACAAAACTGTTTCAACGGCTAAAAAGCAGGTTTTATAATATTTTTTCTGAACAAATTCTACTTTCCTGCATTCTTCAGCTTCTGGGCTTGGAAGACTTTCTAGTTGAAGTCATAAGACGTTCGTATTCTACATTTATTCCCATAAATTAAACCATGCGCCGTGATTTTGATAAATGGAATTATACAACATTCTTCCATAAACCAAACTTATGCCACAGGCCTAAAAAAAAATTATTATCATAATCCCTACCTTAAAAGATGCGTATTAATATGCCCAACATTATCCCATCAGTAACTCAATATTGATAGGTTTAATGAAATAATTAAAAACACTTTGTTCTTACCACGATAATCTTTATTTAAAAAATCAACATGTTTCAAGAATGATGTTTTCTTCATCAGGACATTATACGTACTAAAACTAAATTATCAAGTATAGAAAGACAGGCGTGGGTAGAAATGGAAGTAGTGGGGGAGAAGAGAGGTGGAAAAGGGGGGTGCTTAGAAGAACAAAGACAAAAAATTACAATGGAAATATGTTTAAGATAGGGTCATTCACAAAATTAATTTGATTATTAATAATATTTAAATTTTTATTGACATTTTTCTTAATTTCTAATATTTCTAAAAGATCTTAGTGAAAACCACTAACGTTAGTGTGTAAAATTTTACAACCAGTATTTATATTAAATTAATGATTAAATTGAATTAGATGGTTAGCAAATTACGAATAATTATTGCTATTTAGACATCTCAAATATTCCTTAATCCTCGTTTTAAAATTTCTGCAAGTTTTACCTATGTAAAAATGGTTGCAATCATTACAATTCAATTGTTAAGCTCGGTAAAAAGTAAACTTGATAGGTTTGTTGGATAAAACATTATTCTGGGCAAGGGCTCAGTTATACAATATGCATTAAGGAAAAACCAATCGGAACACCCAGTATAATAATTTATTCAGACATCGTAAAGTCCATACAATCTTATACGCCCGTCAAACTTTTTCGGGATTATGTCCTCGACCCCAAATAACGAGGAGGCGTAGGTGATCAATTTGCAAGTCGATATGAACCCGCCTGTACTTCTCCACGTCCTTTTGTTGAGATATCAAATTAATCGATTCCCACGAAGAATCTTCCCGTTCCCCGTGTCCCTTTTTGCCTGAGTTCTGACTCTTTGTTATTCAAAAACAATTTGATGCTCATCGAAGCGATTGATTTGAAATTTCGCAAATAAAAGTTCGCTATAAATGAGAACATCTCACGTTTCCTTGAAGATTTCGTTGATTTACTTTCTCGGAAGGCACCTATTATTCTGAGGCCATTTCAGAGCAAGCGTGCTTTTGTGAAGATTTGATTTTGTCTTTATTGACCTCGCGATTCTAGAAGATGTTGGACCAATAAACATGGGTGTATCAACATCTGCAATAAAAGGCATAAATTATTTTTTCACAATTATTATTTATTTTTTACCACACAATCATCGATTTAAAAAATATATACAAAATTGATTGTAATCAATGAATGTATCGATAGGTAGATACGTGCCTACCAATTAAAGTATTTCGTACGTTTGTTCCTCCCATACTTAAGGAGAAACGAGATTGAGACAAAACTTCATAAAAAATTGTGGTTATGAAATAAGCTCAACTTTTCAGATTGGAATTTACAATTAGCAACAGTTTGGAGTTTCCAACTCAATTTCCATCATGAGCTAAGAAGCTTTGAAATATTGACACAAATGTCAAAAAGTAACAGAAACGTCTTATTTTTCTACGCGTTGAAACTACAGGGTAACCGGTAGTGATGCATCTTGCCTGAAAATTTTAGCCGTAGTCGTCACTACAACTTGTTGATACCACACGGGCGAACAGATGTTCTAGCAAGAATTAAATGCAGTGTCGATTGTTTGTACTTATTTACTTGTATATACTGTATATAGACAGATAGTTTTGTCGTCAATGCAAATATGTTTTTTATGTTATTCGGCAGCACATTCTGCACACACTTTCGGAGACACTTAGTTATATTTTGTGTATGTAGGTATACCGTATTTTCCCCAAACCGACTGCAAATTGTATATACCTACTCATAAGTATGCCGGGGGGGCAACTGTCATGGATCGTCATAATAACCCAAAAATGAACATACTTTTTGAAGCGAAAACTTCTTTAGCACCGTTGTGATATGAAACTTGATGAAACGGTTACGAGCGACACTAAAAAGAGATATATACATACATCTATAGCTTTTAGCCTGCGAGAGAATGAAACTAATCGGTGTCCTCTTTGTGCGATTCTTTGTAGCCTATCGGCCTCCTCTTTGTGTGGTGTTTCTTTGAATAAAATGTAAAATAATTTTTAACTTGGTAACAAGTTTATAATAAATAAACCCTACAATTATCCTACTCCTGATACACGCTTCGTCTCATTCTCTCGAAGTTTAGTTTTCTGAAGGTTTCACTTCTACCACGTGTTAAATGCACACGTGACACTTCTTTAGCACCGTTGTGATTTGAAACTCGAATGAAATACATCTATGGGATTTAGCCTGCGAGAAAATGATAATGAAACCTTACCACATTGGCCGCTTTGAGATTATGAGCTCACTTTTCAAGGCTTCTATTGGTTGAGATTGTGTGGGCGAAAGTTTCACTTCTACTGCGTGTGAATAATTAACAAAAAAAAAATAACAAAATCCATAAAATATTTCCTTTATTGAAAAAAATCAGAACACACGAATTTATTTTCCGAAATTCAACACTTAAAAACATTTCAGCCATCTGATTACCATTGCTTTAACAAGCCTGTTGTACATACTGTACGTCCAATCAACACACAACACACCACCGTGAAATGCCTTTCGAGTAATTCTCGAAGCTGCAGCCGTCCCGAACAAAGCCGCTGTTCTTTCACCGGCTCGGCATGATTGATCGATTATGAATTTCGAAATGTGTATGAACACAGGCCACTCCGGTCGATGGACAATTGACATGGAAACAACGGGTCCATTGTGTAAACCCGGATTGTAAACCACCGGGAATGCAGTGCAAAGATGAATGTGAAGTGTGGTCACATTTACAGTTTGAAAAAAAAAAGTTGCTCATTAGTGCCGTACGTACCTACCAGCAGTATACAGGGTGTATCTGCACATGAGCACATCAGTCGACGAAATTTTTTTCAACTAAAAATAAGCAATTTACACGCGGTATAATTGAAGCCTTCGGAAAACTAAAGTAGACAAGAGTGGCGAGGCTATGAAGCACCGCACAAAGCTATGAAGCACCGCACAAAGCACGACCAATTATACTATCTCATTCTCTCGCAGGCTAAATCCTACAGGTCATAGATGTATTACTCTTTTTAGTGTCGCTATTTTTAGTTTCATCGAGTTTTATATCACAACGGTGCTAAAGAAGTTTTCACTTTAAAAAATTTCCGTCACACGTCGCAACTGGGTAGTTGGAAATAGACGTGAAATAGCAAGTATCACATGATCTGCCACGACGTGTGGTAGTGTAATCAGTGGCGACATGTGAAGTAAAATATATTTTTTATTTTTTAGTTAAAAAAATTTCGTCGGACTGCAAAATGACATCCACGTTTCTTTATTATAAATATGATCAGGAATAGCTGGTTAAAATCTTTCAGGTACGAACGGTTTGTTGTGTAAATTGTTCATACACCTGTACAAGTACATGGCGTACGTTCTTCAATAATTAAAGCAAGTTAATTTTTCCAAGGTGCCAGATTTTGCCAAAGTTCCCATGTACCTTTCAAGCTGTTAAATTGGAATAATATACATTACTTTGGGAGGCGGGTGTGGGTACCGCCGCCCCGGGAACCATTTATTGGACAACCAACACCCCTGCCACAGGTCACCCCAAGTGGTTCGCTACGTTTGGTGACTTAGCAGGGGTGCCCGGGTTCATGGGATGAGGTTTGTCTAGGTCATGGTGGCGGATACGTTTGCTTAACCACTGCGTGGCGGGCTGGATCGGAGGAGACTGATTGAGAAAGGCCTTTTGACCTCTCCAGCCGGATTCTCCCGACCCTTCGCCTTGCACCGCAGTGTGAGGAATAGATTCATACGTCCGTCACGCCTGGCCACACTGACCCCCAGATTCCCACCCACACCTCACACCCTTTTCCTTCCCATATCTTCTTCTCCTTCCTTTCCCTTAAAAAACCCTCCACACAGCATCCTCAAAGATGACATAGGCCCCTAGGGAAATTGTTTTCGTCGGTGCCTCCCGTGTGGAGCTAATGTAAAAAAAAAAAATTCGAGAGGATCTGCCCTGATGATGTACACCGCAACGCTGTCCGAAACGTCGCCTAAAGAAGGAGGTAGCGCTACACGGCATAACACCCCAAAAACAAATAACGAAAATTACGAGAGGTCTGCTTTTCACAGAAGTACTAATAAAGCTTCATAAGGTAAAAAAATTACCCATTTTTTAACAGCGAGCGATGTATTGCAATTTATTTAAAGGACTCGGTAACCAATATTGCTTCCATGGAACATACCCGCTATGACTTCTATATCAATAATAATTCTTTACCGGCATAACCTCAAACGTGGTGGTCTTTTGTTGGGATTTCCAATGATCAAAAAGTTGACCCATATATCTTAATTAGTATTTTGCCATGATGTAGTGTTTGCATTTAAAAAAATATTTTCGCAAAGCATGAAACAAGCAAACTAGAGATGGGCATACCTACTCGAACCATTTTAATGAGTACGCCCACGTTTTGAAACATTTCAATTACCGAACAATGTTTCGAGATGATTGCTTGAATGCGGATGATGACTGAATTTATCTGTCTAAACAATAACACGATTTATATATCATCGGCATTGGGTAACTCATTTTTAAGTCATCACACTGTCTCCAATCTTATTCGTTTGACAACTGAAATAATATTCCGATAATATCGTATCCATCATCACTACTAGATTGCATTCAAAAAATATTTCTAAACAATCGTAATAATATGGATAGGTTAATTGTCATCAGTTTTATTTCTTTTTTTGAAGTGAAAACTTCTTTAGTACTGTTGTGATGTTGAAACGAAAGCGACAAACACATACATCTACGGATTTAGCCTGCGAGAGAATGATAAAATATTTATTTATTTCACGGGTACTCGGTTCCGATATAAAACAAAAAATCCACGGTCCCACGCAAGTCTCCTTTGGTGTAGTGGTACAAACCTCTGCTGATATTTAGCGGACTAAGGATCGAATCCTACGAAATCTAAAAAAATATATATAATTTTTGTAAAATCAATATGCAATCTTCAAATCACTACAACATTTACAGGCAAAAGAAAGCGACATCTAGCGACTCAGAAGAAGAAAACACAAATACCAACAAGATTACCAAATGTACAGGAAAAGGTGCACAGAAATTCGACGACGACAAAAATATGAAAAAAAAAAACGAATGTGCTTTAGACCACACGACTGAAGTAAAACTTCACTAACTAATAATTCCCTCTCAACTTCCGTTCGCCTTGCCCGACCGTTCGCCTTGCCCGATCACACTTTTCATAACGCTCTCGTCACGCATTCACCAGCTTACTCCCCACGTCAAGCGTGCGTAAAGGCCTGACCGTTCGCCTCGCCCGATCACACTTTTCGTAACGCTCTCGTCACGCATTCACCAGCTTACTCCCCAAGTCAACCGTTCGTAAAGTTTTACTTCAAAAATCAACCTTCACATTGATAAAAAAAGTGCTTCATAGTCTCTCTAATCTTGACTACTTTAGTTTTCTGAAGGTTTCACTTCAACCGCGTGCGAACTGCAAACTCTGATTCTTCAAAAAAATACAGATACAGTCAATTGACAAGAATATTTTTTTTACATGAATACAGCACAAGAGTCCCAACTGCTCCCGTTTGGACACAGTGGGACTGTGGCATCCCCAATTGGGGTATGTTGTGAGGCTGAAGGTAGTGGGGAGGGGAAGGAGATACGGAAGATGAAGGGGGGAGGTACCTGGCTATTCAGATCTGGTCACCAAACTCGGCTAAAGCCATTTCAAGCAACGTTTCAATTCTGAATTGTGGTCTTACACCAGGGCAATACTGGGAGTATCTTCCACTCTATCTATACAAAAAAAAAAACAACTAGAGAACTCACCTGCATCTAAACTATTTCTGACGAATCGACTTAAACAGCAGATTAAATCACGTAGAAACATTTTTACTTATATACATGTAGGAAAAAAAATAAAACATTAGAATATTATTTTGCAAATAAAGAGATAAAAGAAAATATGCAATATCCTTATAAAAGTTTACAAATAATTTTTGGAACAATTTTAAAGGTAAGACAAAAAAATATGTAAATAAAAAAAATGTTATTCAGGAATTTAAAAAAACTTTAAGTTTGCAGTTCAGAACTAAAAGCTTCAGAAAACTAAAATAGATGATAAATAAGGAATGGGGAGGCTACAAAGCACCGCACAAGAAAGAGACGGATTATACCATCTCATTCTCTAGCAGGCTAAATCCTACAGATGTATGTGTTTGTCTCTTTTTAGTGTCGCTATTTATCCAGTTTCAAATCACAACGGTGATAACGAAGTTTTCACTTCAAAAAAGTTTGGACGTATTGTTTCACAGAATTTGAACATTTCATCAAATTTCAAAGATAATAATTCAGTTCTGTTATTATCTCAGTTCTGTTATCGGCCAATGATGAAATGGTATCAGAATTTGTATAAAACTTTCACAGAACTTGCATTTTGATGAATGTTCAAATTCTGCAAAACAACCCGAATTAAGTATATAAATCTGGATAACTCTCACTGTGACTGATAACGATAGCATTTCGATCAAACCTTACCTGAAGCCAGGTTTGTATTGATCATCGGATTACCATTTTACAGTCTCTAATAACATTAACGAGCTTGAACATAAAATCTGATTTCTTCGTTTTATCGCGGGTGCAGGGTACCTACGGAAATCGTTCGGAAACAATGTAATACCACGCTGTAACGTGCCGTACCGGGAGTACCGAGGGTCGTATCAGGTTGTAAAAATTGTAAATTTACAATGTTCGTGGCTGGAATGGCTGAATACCAAAATATCCAGTATCACTGTATTGGTAACATTTAGAAAATAAAATAAAACATATCTTTACGACATTATCGCCATTTGGTGGGTTTTTTATACTTGAGTGTGAAAGAAGAATAATGGAATTTGTTAAAGTGCACAACCTTGACTTTCTTCAGAAATAAAAATCCTGTTTTATTCGAATATTCCATCAATAACACAGCTTTAAAAAGAGTCACGGTAATGAGAGATCACGGAATTATTTTGGATGAAAAACTAAGTTTCGCCAATCATTTCCACCAAATTGTATGAAAACCCTAGGCTCCGTATTAAGAACAACCAAAAACATTAATTCCATACAAGCCATTAAATTAAACTATTACATATATGTATCTCTAGTCAGAAGCCTAATGGAATATAACTCGGTAGTTTGGTCTCCATCTTACGAAATTCACATTAATAACATTGAGCGAATACAAAAAAAAAATCTGCGTTTTATAAATTTTAAATTAAATATCCCATTAGAAGACTTAAAATATAATTTATTATTTAATATTTTAAAAATACACACACTAGAAGACAGACGTAAAATAATCGACTTAACATTTTTATTTAAAAAACTTAACTCTAAATTTGACTGTTGTGAACTCCTGCAACTCTTAAACTTACAAATACCGACAGTAACTACACGACAAAATACACTATTCTACTGTAGCATTCATAAGCTGAACTACATTGCCCACTCTCCGATACAACGATTTCACACTATGGGAAATCAGTACTTTAGGTGACGTTGACATATTTAACATAAACTTGGCGAATTTTGTTGATCTTTTAAAAAACTTATTCCAATACTATTCCTGAACATATCTATATTTTTGTAAACCTATGAAATCGTTGAATTTTTGTATTTTTATGTCTTGAGTGCTTTTTTATCTAATTTTATGTTTATTATTTCTTTATCTGTTTAAAAATCATCTGTCATGAATTAATTGTACTGCCAAACATGCAAAAGCCCTTTGGGAGTTAAATAAAAAAAATAATTTGTGGAATCCGGTTGGAGAGGTCTAAGTAAGGTCTCCCTCAACCAGACTGTTTCCATCCGCAGTAGATGAGAAAACGCATTCGATAACAAGATCTAGACAAACATCACTCCCGTGAACCCGGGCACCCCTGTTAAAACACCAAACGAAGTGTACCACTTGGGATGACCTAGTGTGAGTTATTCAATAAACGGTTCCCGCGACGGCTGTAACTGCACCCGCTTCCCAAATTGGAACTTAAAAAAAAACGAATTTATCGACTGAAGAAGCCGAAATTTTGTACTTTGTGAATGAGCCGTTCGCGCAATGCCATTTCATTATCTGTGGATGCGGCACACGAACGCGGGCGTACTAATAAGTTGTGCGCTCACTTCAACGAGTGCTTTATTACGTTATATTGTGTTGTTTCATCATGAAACCTCCAGTTAAGTTGTGCTGGAAATACTAGGAAAGAGGATTTCTACACAATCAATTCTTATGCTTTGAACTAGGGCAACTACACACTGATAACATCGAAGGCGGGATTAAGACTACCTTCTGCGAAACGCTGCAAGGGGTGTTCCGTAGATTTAATTCTGGTGGGAATATTTTTGTACGAAACGTAATAGGAAGCCAACATGCGAAGTGGATGAATGAATAAGAGTCTACCAACATCCTAACGGAGTGACTGAAGCTATCCGCAGATGAAAGATACGGGTTCAAAATTTGTGTCGCTCAATTTCAATGTTGTCAATTTGAAAGGTTGACAAAGATAATTTTCTATGCGTATTATGAAAAATTATATAAGAGTATTTTCAAATTTCACAATTAATTCAAGCCATTAGAAAATTGCATTAGCCTGGCAAGTTTTCGCTAATAATGAAATGCATTAATAACGCCGTTTAATTATTGCAAGCGGTTTAAGTACAAAAAACGCATCTAGAATTGGCTTCATATAGCTTAGGTTTTAGACAATCGTTTGCACATCATAGAATAAAAAATAACAAAAGAATTGTCTTCTTGGCGTATTTCGCGATACAATTATTATAGACCCAATTTGGGCCTATATTTCTATTCAAAACTGTTTTTCACAATGATTACGAAATTTTAATGAGGTGACGATATTGAATTTCAGGCAAGTGCAAGAGAGACAGACAGACGTTCAAACTTTTATGAAGGTCACTTCAAGTATTATATTCTTTATTCCATGTTTTCACCGGTATTTACACGATAGTGGCATTAACCGTATTCTCGTGGACTTTTGCATGTGATTTATAAATTTAAAAGAATCGTGGAATTGTTGTATAGACATTTAAATTGTTAATTAGCACTCGCTGAAAGGGTTTATTTCGTATCATGTGTTCTTGCTATATCGCGGTTGTAATGGGTTTGTTGTAATGTTGCTAAGAAGCAGATTTTCCGTAGGTAAATTACATGATACCGTACTTTCATGACGCTTTGCAGAATATGCTTATTTTTATTATTTGTCTTCGCTATTCTTAGGAAAAGTTTCGCAACTTAAACGTGTTGCAGAGTAGAAATGGTATTTCCGTACAGTAAACATAACGCCATACGTATTATCCGTGTATCGGTGGAACGAACAAAGAGAATCTTAACACTGATATAAAGTGTGTCGTGTTTACAGCGGTTCTTACTTTTGAACGTGCTGCACAGAGGAAACGATTTCAACAAACTGTAAACTGTGTTCTATAAACCGTGATTTTTCTAACAATTTTAGCGATTTTCTAAAATAACTGCTATTGGCCGGTATGTTTGCACCCGAAAGGATTTTTTTCCGATCTCATACTTTTTGTACTTCTGTTTGAACGAGCAAAGCGTTTTCAATTTAATCTTCTTAAAAGGAGTTAGCATTTGACAGTGTTATTCAAACGAACAATGTACCTAATTAATTAACTAGTCTGATAAATCAATACACGCTCCTCCGACTTTTTTTATACGAATTCCGCTAACAGTCCCAACTGATCCTAAGCGTCTGGGGTCAGTGAGATTAGGGCATCCCCAATTGGGATAAGTTCTTAAGGCGCCGTATCCCCGCTCAAAAAGAAGAAGATGGAGAGATACGTAATTACGAATTTTGGAGAGAGCGCGCTAATATTTAAAACGATAAAATTGAAGCGAAAATTGTGAAAATGTTTAATAAAAGACGACTCGTTTAAAATAGAGCAAAAATCTCGTGGGGAACTTCTAAAAGAACATTTAAAGAAACTCTGTGATTTTTTTATACATTTTTTTATAAATATGTGAAATTAACGTGTTTATAAATTTTCGGAGCATACTTTGAGATTTTTCCTATCGAGGGAATTTCATATAATTTGCTGTTTAAGAGAGATACGTAAGAAATCGGTAGAAATTCGGGTAGCGGCAGCTTAAGCTGAAAGTAATTTAGGTGATATTTCACAAAAACGGCGCTATACAAATCAGCCAAATATTATTATTATTGTTAGTAGTGAGGGCACGGACACGTGAAAAGGAAGGTTATGAAGTGTCTGGCTATTCAGGTCTGGTCACCAAACACGGCTAAAGTAATTTCAAGAAAAGTTTCGATTGTGAATGGTGGTCCTTCACCTGGGTGATTACGAAAGTATCTGCCGTTCTGTAAGGTGCCGCAGTTAGCTTCAGTTTTGAACAATTAATATTAACCAAAAAAAGTTTTATAAATTACATTTACCGTGTGGAAGAAGTGTGGTCAACCCCATTTAATCATATGATTTTCTTACCTGAAACAAAAAGAAAACATTTCATAAATACTTGCTCGTGATATTGGTCTTTTCTCGAAACAGGGACGTCAAATATGAATTCCGTCACCTTTGGTTATTTAAATGAAAGCGGAACTCGGAATTCTGCAATTCCGCGATGACACGAACAAGCGGAATTGTAGCCCTGATACACGTACTACATTTTGTTACCCGCTTTGGGACGTTACAAATAATCTGGGATCCAACTACACTCTTACGACAAAGCAATTGAAATTATTAAAATTGAATAGAATATTTCCAAGATAATCTTTAGATGGGTAAGACTATTATTATATTACGGTCATAAAATTAATTTTAAATAAATACCTGTGTGCTAATTACATATCTTATTCTCGAGCAATAATAAAGTTTTATGAATTATTGAATTTAATTCAGAAAATTAAAAACAAAAATAGTTTTTATTTTTTTTATTTCAAAATAAAAAGATTTCTCAACAAGAGAAATTTCTTTACAAATTAAAATGGTGCCACTAAATAATTTTGCTGTATTTGAAGAAGTTGGGAGGCGGGTATGGGTACCGCCGCCCCGGGAACCTTTATTGGATAACCAACACCTCTGCCATAGGTCACACCAAGTGGTTCGCTACGTTTGGTTAGATTTGTCTAGGTCTTGGAGGCGGATGACCAGGACACGCTGAACCCCAGATTCCTACCCAACCCTTAAACCCTTTTCCTTCCCAGAACTCTACTCTCCTTCTTCCTAAAAAAGCCCTCCACACAGCATCCCCAAATATGACATATGCCCTGAGGGAAATTATTTTCCTCAGGGCCTACTGTGTGGAGCTCATGTTAAAAAAAAAACCCACCAAGGAAAGCAAGATATGGTTTCCTCCTTCATCGCACACGTCAAGACTCTACTTTTTTTTTGAACGATGCTACATTTATTTGAATGACTCTAGACTCTCCAATGTCCATGCATACGGGGTTAGTGAGCAGTATGCAAGCATGTACATTAACATTATACTAAAAATAAATGGAAGTAGCAGCCCGTGGAATAATTCTTCTGAAATAGGTAACATAAAAAAGAGATAATAGTGTTAGAAAAAGAAAAAGAAAAATAACGGCTGTAACCAGTCGAAGAAACCTTCTGAAAATAAAATAAGTAATGAGGAAAAAACAGTTATATGATTATGTTATAATGTACCTAAGTAATGACTATAATAGCAGGAAGAAAATAATATATATAAAAATAAAAGCCAGAGAAAGTATTCCACAGACCACCGGGCAGTCCCAATGAGAATGCGTATAGCTATCGGCCGAACCGCAGACGATGCTTGAAGTCCGCGCCCTTTAGCCGGCTCCCCGATTTTGCCTCGAAGAAATTTACTTGCGAGAGAAAGGGAAGTTTTGAATACCTTGAGGAATAGATGAGCGTCGGGTTACCGGAGGGGGGACGGAAGCCTATTCTACAGGTATTTAATGTAGCCTGCTCAAAGTAGCTTACATCATTGATCCGCGGTGCACCGGTGCACGTACGTCAAAAACTCGATGGACACGAGCGGGACACTCGTTCAACAACAGTTGTTGGCTTCATAAGAACGGTTCGTTTCTTCGAATCGTTCATCGGTAAGTCGGTTTTTCCTCCTTCATATAATCCGGGCCTCTTCAAGGCCCGCATTAATAAATCCATTCCTACAGCCCCTACCTTATGGGTCCGCAATCCGAATTTCTACCGATTTCTCACATATATCCCTTAAACGCGTTAAGTTTTAAAGCTCTTCAAAATATATATATGTTATTCTTGAAGATAATATCTAGACATTGCCCGCGCCGAAACGCAAATTATATAAAATTCCCTCGATAGAAAAAAATTGCTAAGTATGCTCCAAAAATTATTATAAACACGTTTGTTTCAGTTATTTCACAAGTTACGTGTGTGAAAATATTCAGTGTTTCTGTAAATACTGTTTAAGACAATGCCCGCGAAATTTTTTCACTATTTTAAACGAGTCGTGTTTTTTAAACATTTTCGCAATTTTCGTATCGATTTTGTCGCTGTAAATGTTAGCGCTCTCCTTTAACATTCGTAATTTCGTATCTCTCCATCTTCTTCTTTTCGAGCCCGGTTGCGGAGCCTTAACCCGCCTCACAACGCTGCCCAACCGGGCAGCGAGATAGTTCTCTTGCCGTATCATCTGTAGAGACAGGGGCACTCTTGTAAGATCCTAACAGTTTGATTACAGAAAACTTAATGAATCTAAGCAATAGTCACAGTAATTTAAATAAGTACTTACTTATTATGAACGAAAGTTCTCTCACCTTACTCCTCCTCTCATTATAAGGTGAAATACCACTAGACGCGCTAAATAAATGTTTTGAATATTATAACTGCGACATAGCATACATTATAACGCAATGTTACATAAATAAGAGTACATATCTCAAGAATTTCGGTTCATAAATAATCATTTATGTTACCTAAAACATAATAACTCCAAGTAATTCTACCATAAATACGCTACCTGACATGCCGTAAGCTTAACTTGACGAAAATAAATTAGCGGAGTAATAACCGAAAACATGAACATCTGGTGATAAATCTTACAAGACCTGTTTTATTATCTCATTGTGTTTTGACTCCTCTTAATGAAAAGCAGAAATTATCATAAATATTTTATTCATCTTTATGAATTCTATTACAATAAGGAACTCCAGTGAAAAATATTATGGCTTTAAAAAAATATGTTCATATAGACCAATAAACGCTGATTCTGAATATATAACTTTTATTTCATAAGTAATATTAAACGCAGAGTTTTTAAAAAATTATTGAAAAGTGCATTTTTAAACCTCTCCTGAAAACACAGCGTTAAGTTGGCATTACTGAAATGGTGAATGGTGACGTCACGCGTCACACTCACCCACTGTCACCTGGTGATCGCGTGTATTGTATTTTATTGACATTTGAAATGACTTATATGCAATTCAACATTTTCATACTGTTTATAGAGATTTAGATAAATAATAGTTATTGTGTTTATTGAAACATAATTTAGGCCCTCAACAATTTACGAAAAGGGCTATATTTGCGGAAAATCTGCAACAAATTTTGCCTTTTGTCATATTTGACATTTGGTTGACGATACATCGATCGTATTTTCAAATTCTTTTTAGTATCAAGGGCTTTTTATACACACAATCGTCATGATCAGTATTAGGTATAAATACCAGTTTCTGTATGTGTTATACATAAAACAATGTACCTACAAAGTAACGCCTAACACAAAACACGATGTCACATGTATTAACAAAGAAAGATAGAGATTTATTGTTTTTATATTGCACTTTGATTAAATACAATAACAGTAGCGGTGAAATGTGGACATTTTACCAATGTTTTTCAATATTAAAAACAGTTAATCTTGAATAAAAAACGATTTCTCACACCTAATCGTCATAGTAGCCTCATGATTCATGATTCCGCCATATTGTTTATCATTTAAAACAGGGATGTTCTGCCCAAAAAAATTATTTCCCTAGATTTCGAAGTGAAATTTCCCTAGAATTTCACATTTACGCAATTACCTACGTAGCCACCTGATTGTGTAACACTAATCCTGTTATATGTTAATTAATATGATTAATTAATTGGAAAGATATCGGAACTTGGTAAATATACTAATAATACTGTGCTTTTTCAAATAAAACACTTTTTGCTACGTGAAGTAATAATTTAAAAGTACGAATGCACTCACCACTGAATTAGAAACTGAATTCCAAATTAAAAAAAAAACACTTTGCAAAATAAAAATTAACCACAATCACCGAAAAAACAGAACTTAAAACATAAATTTATTTTTTTTTTTCAGAGGTCCCATTTATCTTTTTAGATACATATAATATCATTTTGAGTTGTCAGTGTTAAAAATAACATTGCATGTAAGTACATGAACAATAATTAAGATTCATAGGAATTCCAAAAAATATATATGTATACATATATAATATATATATAAAAATACCAGTAATATTGTCATATGTAATAAACATTTTGCCAGAGTTCGAAATTTCCCTAGATTTTGTCCTGATTTCCCTTATCCCTAAAAAATATTTTTCTCCCCTAGATATAGGGAAATTTCCCTCGACATAACATCACTGATTCAATATGACAACTTGAAGGTTAATAAACTATCGGTGGGTGAAGACCATATCATCATATTAACAATCCACCATAGATATGGTGCTTTTCTGATGGTCTAGAAAAATTAAAACTTTGACAATTATTTTAACTATTAAAACTAACTATAAAAATAAAAATAAAAATGCAGTTATTTAAGTTTGAAGGTCTTTATTCATTAAAAAAAATAAAAAAATGGACTGGAGTTCTCTATTGGTGGTGTTCTTTGCCCCTCTCACTAGGAACTCCTGGGTTGGAATAGACACAATTTATAACAAAAACAAAAATTTTAACAAAACAAAAAAACGACTTAAAAAAATTCATTAAAAAGTAAAAAAATAATTTCGTATTCTTCTACAACTTAATAATCAACTTACTTTTTCTACTCATCAATATGTGTGTAGGTACGATTGTTATTTTTGGAGTCGGGCCAGGTACCTTGGCTGACACCGACTCCAAAAATAACAATCGTATCTTCGTATTGATGAGTAGAAAAAGTAAGTTGTTTATTAAGTTGTAGAAGAATGCGAAAATATTTTTTACTTTTTAGTGCATTTTTTGAAGTCGATTTTTTGCTTTGTTAAAATTTTTGTTTATTTTTTGATTTTTAGTGAATCTAAAGTACACTAACTAATTTCTCTGAATATGGGTAGACATACTAAACGTGCAGCTCATATGAGACAGACATTACTTGACCATAAAGACATTACGGTAGGTGACTCAAAGATCCGGATAGCCTATAAAAGATTCGGCCGAGTATCGTTAATTTGCTCCTAAGAATTGAAGAGTTCCGTTTCTTTGTCATGGATCCCATAATCAGAACCTAACCAAATTCTCATCAAACTACCCTTGAAGTACTACTCCTTTCCTACTACTCCTTTCCAATGAAAAAAAATCATCGTAATCGGTTTGCGTGATATTAAGTTATTCGTCCATTTGTCGCGCACATAATGCAAATTTAAGACTTATATGGTTTTCTCATGAATGCCATTGTCAGAACTGGACCAAACTGAAATGGGAAGCACCAGCTTTCAAATAAATAAAAAAATCATCAATATCGATTCACCCAGTCGAAAGTTCTGAGGTATCAAACATTAAAAAAATACAGTCGAATTAAGAACCTCCGCCTTTTTGAAGTCGTTTAAAAATACAAATAACAACACAATATTATTACGTTTAAAATAAAAGAAAATTAGCGTCGAACCTATGGAAATGCATACGTTTAAGAAGAGGCGCGGTTTATAATATTATCAGAGTTTAGTTCTGAAACAGCTTTAAAACTAAACCCATGTTCCTAAGTCCTTCGTTGTTATATTTTTCTTTGTCTTCCTCCTTTCCTAGAAAGTCCCTACTTAGTTACTACAAAAGAAGATGTTACATACCTACATGGAACACATCTACAATATTGCACAAAATATAAGATTATGTAGGTAAATGAGTTGAAAATTCGTAGTGAATGGCATGCGCCTTAGAGCAGAATGTTCATACTATTTGATTAAATTTTGCTCACTTGACGTTCAAAATACGAGGAAAATTACTGTCGACATCTGATTTCGAAAAACTCTGCGTAAACACTTCAGCTAGAAAAATATAAAATTAATATTTTTATTCTTTATCTACTATTTTTCAATTTTGTTTATTATTTTGTATCAATGTTATTCGTGTTGTTGTGCACATTTTGATATGTTTAGTTTAAATAGATATGAAAAAGCTCATCTAGGCAAAAAAAATCAAATAAAATTTTTAATCAAATCAAATAGAATTTGGAAACAGTCGATTAATTTATTCGAAGGAATGCTTAACTAATGGTAATGTATGGCAAAACAAGTTAAAATACGTCAACCAAAAAAAATTAAGCTAATTTCGGCCACTATTTGCGCAACGGCGAAGAACAGTGTTTTAATTATGAAAGCAACTAATTCTTCCTTGGGTTGTTTCAAATCTTTCTCTTTTGTTTGTATTCGTAAATTACACACATTTTCCTCATTCCTCAGCATAATACTCTCCCTTTTAACCATTTTTAACCTCACCGTTTCTCCACCATTTCTTACCTGCAAAAGTGTTTTCAAGCCAATAATCTACCTGTCATAACCAACTCTCTTGCTTAAGTACACTTTAAAAATGGAACACACTCAAACACGAAGGAAAGTCTTACAACAAAAACACACCCCTTTTCCTTCAGTATAAAAATTATAAGAAAATAATTCTGTACTTATCTTATATATACAAATCTCGTGTCACGGTGTTTGTGGTCACACTCCTCCGAAACGGCTAGACCGATTTTTATGAAATTTTTTACGTATATTTGGTAGGTATGAGAATAGGTTTTAAAGTATACTTCATACCGCTAGGTGATTAGGGTTTTTTTTTTATTTGGCATCAAAAATATCTATAACACCTAAATTTAACCCTCCTACTTATTTTTTAATGAACAAATTTAACCGTCTTTCGTATTTCACGAATTTATTAATGTTGTTGAATGACAGATGGCGCTACGTCCGCCTCATCGAACTTTCATCCTCACATGCGCAAGACATTCACGAGAAGCGTTGCGTCATTTTGATATTTCATTCGGCATCGTGTTCTCGCGTGGGCAAACCATCGAGCTTATTTGTGTTGGCTAAAGACGGACTAACACAAAATATCTTACACTCAATTGCTCTTCGAAATTGAAAATTATTTTCTTTATATCATTTTCCTACTTTAGTTGGTGTTTTTTTTTGTTGTTCAACTGCGCTCATTGGCCTCTTTGATTACGATGCCACTTTTAAACGCTCCTATTGGTTGTGATATGAAACGGAAATTACGATAGGTCTGCGCTCATTGGTCGCTTTGGTTGTGACCTCACTTTCAAGTATTGGTTGAGATTGTTTTAGTAAAGTTTCATCATAATTTTACGTTTAACTAAATAGTGCACTTTAAAAAATTTCTACTTGTGGCGTGTATTTGGAAAAGTGACCATAAATGTGTCAAAAATTGTTTATTTTTAAAGCCTCGTTTACACTAAGAGTATAAAACCGCACATCATCGCTCAATGATAACAAACCGAAACAATGGCGTATCTGTCATTAGGCAGAAAAAATAACTCTGGTGTTTTTTTAATCCTGCCTGAACGTGCAATTTTTTGACGCACCACGAGCGGAGCATTAAAAACACCTGTATTTGCTTTAGATGAAAATACATCGTCTATTTTCAAGTGTTGAAATGACAAAGTAAGAGCGATTCCGGGTACGAAAACTAGTTAGTTAGGTATATCTTAAAATCAACTTTTAGATTACGAAATTATATAACTTATACCTAGAATCACGATTGAAAATTTGTATTAAAGTTATTATCGTAACAGGACTTGAATTTTTCATGGTAGGTAATTAAATCACACATTTATTATTAACTAGTACTCCCGGCCACACGTTGCTGTGGCTAACGAAACCTTTATAACCAACGCCATCTGTTAAATGAAATCCACACCGCCCGTTTGTCAGCCCATTGCCCGCTGCCCGCTGCCCGCTGCCCGCTGCCGCTTGGCCAGATATATTATGTATTTCAACCGATTTACACAAAACCTTGACAAATTATATACCTTTCCTCATGAATCACTCTATCTGTTGGTGAAAACCGCATGAAAACCGTTGCGTAGTTTAAAAAGCGCACATACAGCGTGAGCGACTTCATTTTATACTTAGTAAAGATAAAGATTGATAAATTTATGTAAACTAAAGAGATGGTACTTTTTAAAAAATTTTTCGTGAAATCGTTTATTATTTCGTTGAATGACAAGATCTGAAGAGCCAGCAACTCCCCAAACCTTACCTTATTATTAATGTAAGAATTAGGAAAGGCCTCCGTGGTCGAGGGGGCTCTTGACTCACAATCCAAAGGTCGCGGAATCGAATCTTATTTGACTTTATTTGAGTTATTTCACAATTAACTCTTTAAAAATAAATGTATAGTAGATATATGTATTTGACGCACGTTTCAGAGTGGAAGATTCTCTCAGTATCGCACTCATGTAAGACCACCATTCAGAATTGAAGCGTTGCTTGAATTGGCTTTAGCTATGTTTGGTGACCAGATCTGAATAGCCAGGTACTTCCCCACATTTCTCTTCTCCATCTCCTTCCCCTCCTCACTACGTTCAGCCTCACAAAATACCCCAATTAGGGATGCCATAGTCTCACCGGCTCTAGACGGGAGCAGCTGGGACCCTTGTGAGGTATTCACATACATTTTTTTTTAAACGTTAATGTTTCAGAACGACTACATAAATGTTTAAATCGAAGATCACCGAATTCATAATGTTTAGTAATTTTAGCAAAGCATTTACTGTATATTATGGAATTAAAATATACAAAATTTTAGATTTTGGTTTGCCAATTTTTAACACGCAATAAATAATCAATTTTAATGGTAGTGATACGTTAACGTAATGTTAAATTTACAAAATTATGGGAATTAATTTTGATGCCGCAAAATAAAAAGGATTTTCATTTGGTAATGGCAACGGTGCTTTCAACAACAAAAAGTGAGTAGTGCGTGTATAATTTTCTAAAGGTAGGTCCTCTTGAGACCAGCTTAAAATGTCAATTTAACATTAAATTTCTACCAGCGTTCGTATTTATAATTTAACCGCGGAAAGCCTTGTTAATTTTATGATAAAACAGGTAAAACTTTGGGCATACTCACCATCGACAAGCAGCTTAAAACTCGCTTCAGTGGGTATTTCGCTAGGCTATTAAGCGCATTTTATTAGGCTTTATCCTTGTTATCTAGTAAAATATACAAAATTGAGTTTATTTAAACTGGGAAAATTCCCTTAAGCAGAACATGCAGGTAGGTTGTTAGGGGAGAAGTGGCATGAAGGAGCCAAGTTTTGAAAGAGCCACTTGCATTATTTTGGTAGTTAAGGAACGGATGTGGTTGGTAACTTTATTTTTAAGTGACAACACTGATTTCCCATCACCCACAAACATTAGACAGTTCGCCGAAACCAACGGACGCCGGGACACCGAGTCAAAGTTTTTGTCATTAATAAAAAATAATCTGCCTCTGATATTTTAAGATTACATATGTGGCGGCACATCATAAACTTCGCCATCAAAAGAACATACGAGAAACTTCTCCTAATATTCGCGCGCATCGGCAAACCTACTTGCCTAGGTACCTTCCTACCTATACTGGTCGCGATGTACTTTCTCGCCTGCCGTGCCGGCTGGACGATAATAATATCGCCACCGCCTAGAAAGGTCTGGAGTTCACCACGTCTCAGCTACAAGGCCCATCGTGTCTTCAGCTCCTGAGATCAGCTCCATCCCGCGACTTACAAGGCTTGCGTCACCTTCAGTCCAGGGATTAGCTCACCACTTCATGGCACCCCGAAGCCCACCGTGCTTCGCTGCCATGGAAACACGCTCCGCCTCGCCAGGACTACCTGCTGGTGGCTCAGCAAACCGAGCCACTCACCGTTCATCTCCGCGATTCAAAGCGTCGAGCAACGGCCTGGAAGATAGGTCATATCCACCGCCATGGTGTCGAGCAACTCGCTGACCTTCACCGCACCATCTCCATCACACCGCACGCCTGCAGCATCTCATCTACGGCACCCTGCATACATCATGTTACCGACCTCCGCTTCGTAGCCCAATAAACGACTGACTCACTACATCGACTTGACGCCTTTTATTCCATCGTTCCGTCTCCCGCTCCCTCACATATATGATAGGTATGACTGAATAATATGTTAACATTAAAGCGTTTGTTAGAATTACTTAAAATGACTGTTATAATTAAAAAAAACTCTTAAAAATATCATTAGTTTCGAAGAATGATTTGTTGGAATTGTCTTTTTGTTTTTTTTTTTATAGGGCAATTATTATTAGTTTGCACAATTATTAGTAGTTTGCATAATTTTCCCAATTACACTTTATAATACAGACTGTCTCTTTCATAACTTTTAGCAGCTCTTTCAATACCGAAATGTTATGAAAGAGCCAAAAGACACATTTTAAAAAAATGAATGTTTCGTTGATTTGTTTAAAGCATTCAAGTTTTTTTCGTATAAAATTACCTTCTTCATTAAATAAATAATAAATTAAGAAAAAAAAAACATAATTTCTTTCATTAAAAGTATATTTTTTTGCTCCGTTTAGAAAACTGGCTCTTTCATGCCACTTCTCCCCTAGATAGCTAAAAACAAAGAGATCTAAAGAGAAACTAAAGGGATCTTTTTTTAATCTTTCCTGAAAAGAGAAGCGACCGTTATTGTATTTTTAAAATTT
Organism: Limnephilus marmoratus; assembly: GCA_917880885.1. NCBI lineage: Eukaryota > Metazoa > Arthropoda > Insecta > Trichoptera > Limnephilidae > Limnephilus > Limnephilus marmoratus. Next base: position 16,882,417 of record OU862923.1, read on the forward strand.
ATGTATTTATTAATCACTAGCTGGTATCCGGCATGCGTTGCAATCCCATTCAAAGAAATAAATTGATTCTCCCTGCATGTTCTTCCCCGTGCGTCCACGTTCCCTTCCACATTATGCAGAATATGCAGAAATTTAAGCCCAAATTAAAAAATTACCTTAAACTGCTATAAAAGTCCCAAATATGTTTACTTTATATCTTAAAGTCTGCTATTTTATAAATCGTTCATTCCTTATTTTTCTTTCATTTCTTAGTTTCTATTTCTGTATTAATCTTACGTTCTTTCTTACACATCCTTTACTTACATATTTCAATATTTTTTGTTACAAACTTACATGATTCTTTCATTTATAATGATATTTTTAATTTATATTATGATTTTTTAAAGTCTTCATGATTTTTAGTTTTAAATTTATACACGATTTTTTTTACCTACAATAATAATAATCTACAATTATTTACAATAGCCGTTATTACTAACTTACATGATCTTTTTACTAATTGAGATAGAACTCCCTCACCAAACACAAGAGCATTGTCTCTTTATGGTGAGGAAAGGTAATTTTTTTTATTTCTTTGTTAAAACCTTATGTAACAATGTAATTGATGTAACTTTATATGTATTTTTAATCAGCATTACCAATAAAAAAAACATTGTTTATATATATTGTACATAACTGAACTGCCTCAGTAACAATATTTTATATCTGTTTAAAGATAAATTGGAGATGTCCACTGACTTGGTATAATTGTTTCCCTCCATTAGTATTCTGGGCAAAGAGGAATACATATGTTAGTCCCAGAATTTCTGCACTGAAATAAATCCTGACTTCTAGTATTATACAATGGAATCCAGAAGCTTATCAATTCAAACAATACCGGACAATCAACTAAATCATTTAGAATTTTATGTAGAAATACCTAGTCAGTGAAAATTCTTCTCTCTGACAATTTGAGCATATTTATATCATTTAAAATAGTGATTTCAACATAATTGCTGGAATACCCATTTCAAAATTGAGAATTCTTTAGAATTTGTTTTTTATTCCTTCAACAGCTTGTACATGTATATTATAATGTGGGTTCCAGACGGGAGAATTGCACTTAAGTTGACTTCTAACATAGGCAAAATATAATAGTTTAATACTATTAATATTGTTAAAAATTCTAGTTAGTCTAGTTACAGATCCCAACATTTTTAAGACCTTTTTAGAGATTTCTGTTATGTGGTTAACAAATGAAAGATTTGATTGAAAAGTGATGCCTAAGTCTTTAATTTGTGTTAATGTCTAAATAGCATTGTTATCAATGTTGTAATTAAAGATACATTACGAAATATTTTTGTAAGATCATTTATAAACAAGATACATAGATCGGGCCAAGGTGTGAACCCTGTGGAACTCCACTGCATAATTTTTTTCCTACAGGAAGAGTTTTATTCTAACAATTTGTAGTCTTCCAGTAAGATAGCTTTCAAGCCAGGCTAATATTATTATTATATAAAAGAAAAACATTATATTAAACAAAAACTCACTCATGATGATAATACATAATAAATTTAATTTTTCAGCATAACCATAAGACAGGACGTAAAACAAATTCATTTTTAACAGAATTAAATTAAAAAATAATAATAATAATTAGAATTTATACAATAACTAGCTGACCCGACAAACGTTGTTCTGCCGTATAAGCTATTTCTAGTGAATATTTTGGTTGTTAAATAAAAAATTATGATTGTATTGTAAGTGTGTGGGGATGGGATCTACGACAGAAAGAGGAATGAAGCGCCGAAATTCTGAATGAAATGTGACGCGACGCTTCTCGTGCATGACTTGCACATGTGTGGATGAAAGTTCAAAGAGGCAGACGCAGCGCCATCCGTCATTCAACAACATAAATAATTTCGTTCTGTTTGAAATACGAACGACGGTTAAATTTGTTCAAAAATACTAAAATCTGTTAAAATAATTAAAAAAAGTCAAAAAAAAAATTTTGTCAAAGAAATATAAAAAAGTTCTGGATAGGGACACCCTAATCACCTAGCGGTATGAAATATACTTTACGACATACAAAATTTTATAAAAATCGGTAGAGCCGTTTCGAAGGAGTACGACCACAAACACCGTGACACGATATTTTTATATGTATAGATAATATAATAATTAAAAAATAATTTTTAATGGAAAAAATTTTTAACTGAAAATTTACATACTCACGAAATATCAGACAAATACTCTTTTATGGAAGTTATATATGTTAAGTTCTTGATTGAAAATGTCTTTTAATACCTACTATGTTATTGTAATTGTTAAATAATAAAATTAGTGATATTTTAAGGAGAGAGGCTTTACTCAAAAATAAATATGGAACATAATTATTATCATGGTAGAATTTAAAAATAATAACGAATCCACTTACGTAAAGATTTCAACACCTTATCATAACATTAGCTAAAACGTATTATTTCTCATTCAAATATCACGTCAATCATAATTAATGAGTACTTCACAGTGCCCTGAACAGGAACGTTCTAATGATCGCAAGTAAGCAATTAACCTACGATCTTAATTACACTTGGAATCCTTGGTAAGAAAGGAATGGAACGGAACGAAATAAAGATTCACAAAGTGGAATGAGTTTCAGAATCAAATAATGGATGTTGAGTTGCAATGGTATGAATAAATTTGCTATCGTTATTATCTTTCTTCTTCTTGTCGGTTGTATCAAAGGCTTTTCCTCTGTCCATTATCGTCGTTGAAACACTAAACTTGTTTGTGTTGAAACATCCGACGAAAGGGAGAAATAATAAAAAACCTTGAAATTAATAATAATAATGCCATATGTTGCTTAGCAACGCTAGCCTCGACGTTTGCTTGTATTTTAGCTCTCTGATTTTTTATTGTATCAGATAGAAAAGAATTAGCTTTGATCCCAAAACATATAAATATTTGAAAATAAGTATATTAGATAACGTAATAAATAAACTGCCAGTGAACCGTAGGATATTTAGGTAAATAAATACAATATAAATTTTTCCTTTTGTGAGGACTTCAGTAACCAAGGTAAACAACTATATTTTGAGATTACGTTGAAATATATTTTGTAGGTAAATTTAATTATATATTTTATTTTGATAACATTATTCTAAAATATAATATATTTTATAGATTTGTAGTATTGAAGGGTAGTTTACATTAAAATATTTAATTTGGACATATTGAAAACTATTTGTTGATAAATGACAGCACTAGGTAACGACGACAGTTGCTTGGTTACTGGAATGTAGGAATTAATAATAATTAATAAATCATTTCCAAGTTGTTTTGAAAGGTGACAAAATGTCATTTTCGACCAACGGAAATGAAAATGGGTTTATTATGTCATCTATACAGATGAACATTGATAATCTGAGACCCCAAAAAACAAAAGCAGGTATTCCTAGGCAGCGTATGAAATGGACGAACGATGTCAATATGTTCATCGTTCGTTCATATTTTTATGTAACTAAACTAGAAACAGATATGTTATTGTATAGGAAAAAATTACATTTACTTTTCTCACAAAATTATCCGGTTGCCCAAGTAAACGAACAAAGATTAGCTGACCAAAAAAGGGCAATTTTCAAAAATAATTTAATTCCTGTAGTAACATTAAATCAGATAAGAAAAGAAGTAGCAGATAGATTGCAATTGGAAAATAATTTAGAACAAATTAATACGAGTAGTAATGTTATTTTAGATGCATTGAATGAAGATAGTTTAGATAATATTCTAGTAGAAGAATCCAATGATATTACAGTAGATTCAAATAACTTAGACATTATTCATAATCTTAGGGAAATCAATATTGCAAATTTAAACTTACTAGATGATAATGTAATAGAATTAGCTAACTTGCTTCAAAATAATATAAATAGATATATAGATATAGAGCCCACAGTTAGACCAAAATTACCAAAATTGCATACGTCAAAGAAATTATCTAAATTAATTTCTGAATTAAATAATTTAATTTTACCAAAAATAATATTTGACGATATTAGTTTTTTAGATCTTCATACAATAGTGTACGCTAGTGCTATCACTATATGTAATAAGTTAGGAGTTAAATTAATGTCCTCTGATGATAGATCATATAGTTATAGTAAACCAGAATGGCAGATTAGATTAGAAAATGATGTAGTATTTTTAAGAAGTAGTATAGCTAGAGTAATTGAATATAAAAATGGAAATAGAAGTAGGAATATTTTGAGATATGTAGATGAAATTGGGAGAAAATTTGGTTATAGCATTGGTAGTAATAATAATGAAAATATAATCAATGATTTATTAGATTTATTAAAACAAAAATTAGGTGTAAAAGCTAGTAGATTAAAAATATATAATTATACGTATAATAAAAGAAATAATAATAGATTATTTCAAAAAAATGAGAAAATATTTTATTCCAAACTTGACGATAAACAGAATATTATTTCGAATAATAATATTCCGTTGCCATCTAAATCAGATATGCACGATTTTTGGACAAACATTTGGAGTAAAGATATAAAACATAATGAGGCAGGTAACTTGAAAGAAAATGAAGAACTCAATTGTTCAGACATTGAACAAATGAGTTTTTCTGATATATCGGTTGAATTGTTAGCCAAAATTATAAAAAATACTCATAATTGGAAAGCCACGGGTTGAGATTGGATACATAATTTTTGGTACAAACGTTAAACTACTTTACATTCTCTTTTTGCAAAAAATCTTTCAAAACTTGTCAGAGAACCTCAAAATTTTCCTAATTTTCTAACTAAGGGCATTACTTATATGTTGCCTAAAAGCGAACATATTAATAATCCCTCTCAATATAGACCCATTACATGTCTACCGACAATATACAAAATTTTAATCTTTTGCTTGACAGATTTAATATATACTCATTTGGATGAAAAAAATATTTTATCTGAACAACAAAAAGGTTGTCGCAGAAAACATATGGGATGTAAAGAACAGTTAGTTATTGATTCTGTAATTTTAAAACAAATTCAAAATCAAAAGCGTAATTTACATACTTGTTATATAGATTATCAAAAAGCTTTTGATAGTGTCCCGCACTCGTGGCTAATCAAAATATTAAAAATATATAAAGTTAACCCAATTATAATTAGCTTTTTGAAAAATATTATGTCCTTTTGGAATACAGATTTGCTAGTTAATTTAAAAGGTAAGAAAATAGTAGTACCGGGCATTTCAATAAAAAGAGGGATTTTTCAAGGAGACTCATTGAGCCCTATTTGGTTTTGCTTAGCATTGAATCCCCTTTCTAAAATGTTAATTAAAAGCAAGTTTGGAATAAAAATTAAGGGTAATACAAGAGAGAGTAGTATAGTTTCACATCTATTATATATGGATGATATAAAATTATTTTCAAATTCTGAATCAAATTTAGAGAAAATGATTAAGGTAGTTAAAATTTTTTCAGATGATATTAAAATGACTTTTGGTTTAGATAAATGTAAAACTATCCATATAGAGAAAGGCAAAATTGTAGATGGAGACGAGGGTATATTTAGAAATTTCAAAATTCAAAGTATGAAAGGGGATGAGGTTTATAAATATTTAGGATACCCGCAATCGAATAGATTAGATCACACTAGTATTAAAAATGATATTAGGATTAAATTTCAAACTAGGATCAGAAAATTTTTAAAATGCAATCTATCTGCTAAAAATTTAGTAAAAGCAATAAATACTTGGGCAATACCTCTACTAACGTACTCATTTGGCATAATTAAATGGTCCAATACAGATTTAGATAGTTTAGAACAATTAATTAGAACTACGTTAACAAAATTTAATTGCCATCATCCAAATTCAGCTATAGAACGAATTAATTTACCTAGAAATTTAGGAGGTAGAGGTGTAGTCAAAATAACATCTTTGAAACACAATCAGGTAGAAATGCTTAGAAAATTTTTCCATATGAAAGCTAATAGCTCAGAAATGCACAAAATAATTTGCAAGGCAGATAGAAATATTACACCTTTAAATTTATATGACGAGAATGCCAACATTCTTATAAATACTAACCAGGAATTATTAGATTCCTGGTCAAATAAAATTATTCAAGCAAAACACTTCAATTATCTCAACCAAACGTATGTTGACAAACTTTCGTCAAACAAATGGTTGAGTATTGGAGAGTTGAGCGCAGAAATAGAAGGATTTATGCTTGCCATTCAAGATAGAGTCATTAATACTAAAAATTATAGAAAGCATATCATCAAAGATATAAATCAAATTGATGATTTATGTAGAAAATGTTTGGCTTTTCCCGAAACTATAGAACATATTATATCGGGATGTTCTATATTAGCGCCTTCCGAGTATACATTTAGGCACAATCAGGTTTTAAAAATAATTCACCAAAGTTTGGTAATTAAACATAACTTGATTGACTGCCGTAATATAGTACCATATTATGAATATGAACCAAATTCATTTTTAGAAAATGAATTTTATAAAATATATTATGATAAAACTATACTAACAGACAGAACAATTAGTCATAATAGACCTGATATAGTTTTACATGACAAAATTAAAAAAAATAACTTATATCATTGATGTAGCTATTCCAAATTCCTGTAATATTCAAAAAACTATTTCTGAAAAAATACGAAAATACACAGATTTAGGAAATGAGATTAAAAGAATTTGGCATTCTCGGACTATAAAAATATTGCCATTTGTTATTTCGGCCACTGGCATAATACCTAGGAATCTGATTCAAAATTTAAGCATATTAGATTTGTCAAAGAATTTGTATATAAAAATGCAAAAATCAGTCATTTTAAATACATGTAGGATTACAAAGGATTTTTTAAATATTTATATTGAGGGATCGGTAGGATTTATAGGTTCAATTAGAAATGCCACAGAGCCGAACCCTCTGATATGAAAATATCTGGAGTCGGTGAATTATATTCCCATTTGGTCTCTAGTAGGTTGACATGTTGTTCTTGTATTGTTTTGTATTTATAATACTTATATAGTGCAATTGCATAGCGTGGGTTGACTAGATGATCATTTGGGGAAGTGTGTGAAAGGGTTTAGTTTTTCCTTCTTTTTTTCCTTTTTTTTTTTGGGGAAAACTTAACCCGGACATTTAAATCTGATGCATAAAAAATGGTACCTACAATGAAACCTTAACAGCCTGCTCTCAACATCTCACTGATAAAATATTAAATGACAAACAAAAGACAGGATTCAAAACCAGTCATACTTTAAATTTCAAGTACTTAGTAGGTTTAAAATAAATGACTTAAGGCGCCGCAACCAGGCTCAAAAAGAAGATGGAGAGATATGAAATTACGAATTTTAGAGGAGCGCGCTAGTATTTACAGCGACGAAATCGATGCGAAAATTGTGAAAATGTTTAATAAAACACGACTCGTTTAAAATAGAGCGAAAATCTCACGGGGGTTGTCTTAAACAGCATTTAAAGAAACACTGTGAATTTATTCATACATGTAACTTTTAAAATAACTGAAACAAACGTGTTTATAATAATTTTTGGAGCATACTTTTTGGAGCGATTTTTTCTATCAGGGGAATTTGATTTAATTTGCGTTTCGGCGCGGATTTTTTAGATATTATCTTCAAGAATAACATATATTTTTTTAAGAGCTTTAAAACTTAACGTGTTTAAGGGAGATATGTAAGAAATCGGTAGAAATTCGGGTAGCGGCGGCTTAAACATACGGCGCGCGTCAGGGCATAGTGTATGCGGGATTTGAACTTGTATTCCTGAGTAATGCTTTAAATTATTCAAGTTAAAACTCAAATCAACAGACCATGATGTAGGCACCAAAATTATTTTATTAATTTAATAAACCTATATTCGAAATGTGTGTAGCCTTTGTTTGAATGTTTGACAGATATCGTAATTTTACAAGTTCACTAAAATTTGATAAGTAAATTTCGATATATTATAATAATAAAACAAATACATAACTTTTTTCCACTTTAATTTTATTGACTGTAACCGGTTTCAGCTCGATTGAAGTGAGCTACAAACCCCAGGTAATTAGTCTACTTGGAAATTCGATGTTCCAAGACGACTTAGTAATTAATATAATTGATTAAAATCCCTGTAGACCACCCCTCCCCATATTTTATGTATATATACCGTAGGCTAAGAATAATTTGTACCAGGCTGAAGATGGCTTTAACGAGCTAAAACCGGTTATGGTCAATAAAATAAAGTTTCCCTATCTCCTTCCCTCTCCACCACCTTCAGCCTCACAACATACCCCAATTTGGGGATGCCTTAGTCTTACTGGCTCCAGACGGGAGCAGTTGGGACTCTTGTGCGGTATTCATGTAAAAAAAAAAACATCGCCATGCGCCGCAGCGGGAGGAAAGAATTTATTATACGTCCGTCACCCCATAAGAAACTGACCCTCACCCCTCAGACGTCTTCCCTTCAGAGAAATCAGAACTTCATCTCCTTCCTTTCGTAGTGAATCTCCCAGATAGTAGCTTGTAAACTCGCCCAATGTCATCGACGCTTTAGCCAAAAGAACTAATCACGACCCTTGTCTTTCAGCAAATATTACAACATTATTTTAATATTGGCCACATTTTTGGCGTCTTTTCCTGTTATGCACCGGTGTAGAAGGTACGCTAAAAGTACGCTAGTTCTTTGGAGCACCATTTATTTAAATATCGGTTGATCAAAGACAGCACTTTAAAAGGTTGAAATAGTCTAATATTCCTACCCTTAATCCAAAAAAATCTTTCTTTCAGTTTTAAAAGAAAACTTCGACGCAAAAAAACATCCTTTTCGGGTGACCCTTAGAATTGTAACCGCCATTGATACGAAAACCAAAGGTTCACAATCCATAGATAAACCATAACGAAACAGTTTCGGTCAGTTCGTCAGGAGGGGTCAAAGGAACAAGTATGTGACCCAAAGGTCGGTCTCCATTGTGCGGTATTCCTACACACATATCTTGTCTATGGAAGATTTACAATTGATGTCATCATTGAGAAAGGGACTTATGTGACTTACCTTCTTTGATGTCGGTTTGATGAAGTGGACACAGAATTAACGAGAATTTAAATTTGATACGTGGTGAAGTACGAGTTGCCATAAAATGTTTTTTTTTTCTGAAAGCGGCTTTGATGTTTCCATCGGACATTTGATGAATTTATAAGTTTACTCGTTTCAATCAAAAAGGGAATGATTGATTGGAAAAGCGAACGTCAGAATTTGGTGGTGGGAATTTTATATCATTTATGTTGCTTACCAAAACAAGTTCTTTCATATTTATCCATAATCGTATCCATTTCATCAAAAATATTCAAGAATTCAACGTCAAATCCGTACCGTAAACATAATCGAAAAACAAACATATATAAAATTTTAAAAACATTATTGTGGGATACAAAAATTACCTACAACAATTAGTCTAGACTGGTTAAGGTGAAAGCCCTGGTGAAAGGCAACCACTTAAAATCGAACAGTTGCTGGAAACAGATTTAAATTGGAAAATCCCTCAGGGCCTTTGTCATCTTTGGGGTTGCTGTGTGGAATAGAGGTGGGTAAGTTCTGCATTTTGCCGGAGGCCTCCGAAACGTGCTTCTTTATAAAAGTACTCGAGTTCTAGGAGCAGGTCCCGGGTCCGAGGTACTGCGTACTGGATGCTTTTGCGATTATCGGGTTGCACGGGTTCGGCCGGAGCGGGACTTCGGAGCCAGAACCCGCAAAAGAACTCGAACTTTGAACCTGCTCCCAACTCGCAAGTGGTTCGGACCACGAACATGGGGACGCCGCGGCCGGTGGAAGCTTCCGGCTCCGAGTTCTGAGTTTGGGTCCGAGTCCTGCACGGGTTCTCTTGGAGTAGTCGATTTGAAAAAGGAGTAGGCGTAGGATCCGCTTCCCGCAAAGAACCCGAGTGCAAGAGCATACTCCAGCTGAATCTACACATCACTAATGTGGAGAGTCTTTTTAGGGAAAGGAAGGAGAGGAAGTTCCGGTAAGGAAAAAATTGTGAGGGGTGGGTAGAAATCCGATTGTCAATGTGTCCAGGAGTGACAGACGTACAAATCCATCCCTCTGGCTGCGGTGTAAGACGATGAGTTGAGAGAGATCAGCTGGCAAGGTCAAAGGTCTTCCCAAATCGGCCGCCACGCAGCTGGTGGGTAAGCGCATCCGCCGCCAAGAGATGAATACACCTCACCAGATGAACTCAGGCCCCCCTGCTGAGTCATCAAATACAGCGAACCACTTGGGGTGACCTGCGGAAGAGGTGTTGGTTATCCAACAAATGGTCTCCGGAGTGGCGTACCCAAACCCCCATCAAAATTGATTCTTGGCTCTGAAAAATCTTTGGCCCTTCGAGCAGAATCATTTTTCAACGGACATCCAATCGGTAGCATATCGAAAATTCTGGTATAGTGTTTCAGTTTTGCGTAAAACCCCTAGTTGCAAAAAATACTTAAATCTTAAAGCGTGTTAATGGAGGGTAACTCAGATCTACATATAGTAATAGCTATATTTATCCCTTCGGCATCACAGTAAGAATATATGGCAATAGTTTGTATTACATCCACACATGGGTGATGAACGGGTTGATTTTCAACTCCGCTATCGAACAATTTTAATACCAAAATTTCGATTGCTTTGTTCTACAACATGATTCTCTTCAAGTTTAGTGAAATTATGTAAAGTAGTAGTACAGTTTAAAACCCTAAATTATCTTTACCATAGAGATTCTTGGGAGAACAATTTAAGATGCGAAACTTCACTTCCACATAATAAATCTTGGTTGTTCCTTATGGGTGGTCTACGGAGTGGGCGAAAACTAATTACAATGGTGCCGTTAATAAAGGCGAGACGAGAATGCGTCATTTGAAATAGGAATGCGAAGCATACATTATTAATAAGCATGCCAATAAATCAGGACCGATAACCGTATCTCACACATTATTATTATTAATTAGCTGACGAGAGTTTCTAAATCTTTTGTGGGATCCTTATGAGATAACGGATGTGATCTCCTGTCAGATTTATGTGATTTATTTGCTTTTTTTCTAAGTACAACGTACATTAAATGAATAAATAATCGTGCATACCAGCAGGAATTTGAGTATAAAATGATCTAAACTAAAATATGTAAAACTCACACAAATCTGACAGGAGATCACATCCGTTATCTCATAAAAATCCCACAAAAGATATAGAATCACTCTCCTGGTTACCGGCATGCCTTTAGTTAGTTGTAAAAAAATATAAGACAACAAACAATATTGCTTTTTTTAAATTAAAGCGACGATTATCTAGATTTAATGAAAGGAAAAAATATAGGTACATAATATTAACAAAATATTATTTCATAAATGAAACAATTTAACTTTGTTTGAACCACTTTTATATTTGAGTAAATCCGACCGGTTTCAGAACAACGGTTCCTTCTTCGGGGCAAATGTATACAAATGTCGGATTTACTCAAATATAAAAGTGGTTCAAACAAAGTTAAATTGTTTCATTTATCTATAATGGATAACCACAAAGTTATAGCTACATTCAAAAGTTAAATATTATTTCAACTCTCACGTCTTTTTTATTAAAAGTTAAAACCAAGAAAGGATGTATTAACGGAACTTGTTTGCAAAACATGTAAGTAAGTGTAATAACTTTAAATTTGATTCAGTCAATGATTCAAAACCCAATAATGACTGAACAAAACGCGCTTGAAAATGACGAATAGCGGCTATACATAAAGCTTGTCCTGTAGGTCAAGCTTTACCATCTACAAAGGTCATCAAATAATATTATGCAATTGCTTCAAAGGATCCAATCATTTAGACCGGTGGATTAAATTTACTGTTCTGTTGATTGCATGTTTTTTTACTAAGTGTCTTTAAACTCAATTCTACCCTTCTTCGCTTTGAGATTGGATACAACTGGATTGAAATTTCAAGAGTTTAAAATGAACAACCACTTCAAAAGGGTTTCGCAAAACGTCTTTCTAAATAATAACTTCTTAATATTTCTCGCAACTTTTCACTTATTATTTTACTACTTTGTGTCCGTCCATTCTTTTTTAGGCATGGATTCAATTTTGTCGGCATATTATGATTACACACAAGAGCCGCGAAGCAGCCAACAAATTTGAATATTTCTTTCAACGTTGTCAAACAAATTTATTAATTTCATTCCGGGATGGATATTAAGGCCCTGTAGCAGAAGATTGTTTGAAAGGAAGATACGGAAATATGAACGTTAGAGGGAGCACGCTAATGATAAAAAAACGATTATAATTAAGCGAAAATTGAGAAAATATATAATAAAACATTGAACAAAAATATTTCGGAAAATGTCTAAAGTAGTGTATAAAGATATACCGTGAATTTTTTTAACATATTTAACATGTTAAATAACAGAACAAAACGTGTTTTTAATAATTTTATGAGCGTACTTTGCTACTAATGTTGAAAAATGATTATAATCAAGCGAAAATTGTAAAAATATTTAATAAAATATGACAAATTTAAAATAGAGTCCAAATCTCTCGTCAAATAATGTCTAAAAAGTAGCAATTAAAGACAAACTGTTATTTTTTTCATACTTTTAACATGTTAAACAACGGAACAATATGTGTTTTTAATAATTTTCTAAGGGTATTTTGCAATTTTTTTTTTTATCGAGGGAATTTTATATAATTACCGTTTCAGCTCAGCAAATGCACTGGAATTATTTACAAAAATAACACATACATTACTAACTGAAAAGTTGTTCTGCCATTTAAATTATTTATATGCGTGTATGAAAGTTCGATGAGGCGGACGTAGCGCCATATGCCATTCAACAACATAAATAATTTCTTTCCAATTTAGATTGAATTGAATAATTTAAAAAAAAAATACTAACAACGGTAAAATTTGTCATACAAAAATACTAAAATCACGATAAAAAAATGAGAGGGTCGCGATAAAAAAATGGGAGGCTGAGGGTAGGAGGGTGAAAATTTGGGGTTTTAGGTATTTTTTGATATTTTTTTTTTTAAATAACAAAAAAAAATTGTCAAAAAAATAGAAAAATAAATCTTGATAGGGACTCCCTAATCACCTAGCGGTATGAAATATACTTTACGACCTATTCTCATACCTACCTAATATACATAAAATAATTCATAAAAATCGGTCACGCCGTTTCGGAGGAATGCGTCCACAAACACCGTGATACGATTTTTTTTATATATATTTTATAAGATCTTAAAAACTAGTGTTTAAAGGAATTATGCTATAAAAATTCGGAATGCGGGGTCTTAAGCGGAGGTTGTTTGACTCCTCGGAGATCCGAGGCTTCATCAAAATGGCACGGTTCAACTCCCAGGTAAGTGATTAACACTGATGAGAGAGGTTAAACGTTTACAAAGATCAGGGAGACACTAATTGCCTGCAAATCTACATAAACGATACACGTTTTAAGACGCATTCGTTTCTCGTAACAAAATAAAAATTTTAGATGTTAGTAATTATTTTCGTTACAAATTATTTTTTAACGAGTATAGAATCTATTCCCACAAGCATGCAGTCGCTGGTGTAGATTTGTGAGTAAGAAAAATGTCACACCTTTCTCTCCTTGCTGCTGACGCTTATATTCGAAAACATTAATTCAAGACTTTACGAATTACGACATTACGAATGCCCTACATATTTCTTTGTTTCCCAAATTTGTTTTTTTTTCTTAACTCTTTTTTCTTCTATACTCACTGCGAAAACACTGTTTCTTCCATATTCGATAACAAATTGATTCTAGAACCTAGTCTACTACTACTATCCTATTGTATCGAATAGTATAATTATGTGAATGGAATCTGTAAATGTTAACTTTACTTAATACTACATATATGAATAATCATGTACCTACATACCCAATGTAAATGAAACCTGTCAATTTGACTGTCCTAGAACGGGAGACCTTCCTAGTTGGACAATCAAAGCTTCTTTATACTGTTAATGTATTCTTTATAACAAAAACAAATAAATAAATAAAAATAAGGACATTCGTGTATACAAAATTTTATTCTTATAATAATATGTATTGTTTTTGCATTGAAATATAAGTAGATGTGCCATCTGCAGTTTTTACTAGGTGGGACTGCGCTTTCGGGTGTCGCCGATATTGTCTACCAATTAACTAATAAACTAAATGAACGAATAAAGCAAACTAATAAACTAAATGAACGAATAAAGCAAACTAATAAACTAAATGAACGAATAAAGCAAACTAATAAACTAAATGAACAAATAAAGCAAACTAATAAACTAAATGAACGAATAAAGCAAACTAATAAACTAAATGAACAAATAAAGCAAACTAATAAACTAAATGAACGAATAAAGCAAACTAATAAACTAAATGAACGAATAAAGCAAACTAATAAACTAAATGAACGAATAAAGCAAACTAATAAACTAAATGAACAAATAAAGCAAACTAATAAACTAAATGAACGAATAAAGCAAACTAATAAACTAAATGAACAAATAAAGCAAACTAATAAACTAAATGAACGAATAAAGCAAACTAATAAACTAAATGAACGAATAAAGCAAACTAATAAACTAAATGAACGAATAAAGCAAACTAATAAACTAAATGAACAAATAAAGCAAACTAATAAACTAAATGAACGAATAAAGCAAACGAACGTTAAACTAAATGAACGAATTCTTTCCGTATTCAAACTATATTTTTAACCAATACTAATGCACACCTTAAAAAATCAACGAAATCAACAAATCCTTTTCGTATGGAAACTACTCTAATTAGGTCGTAGTCCGCCGACAGTTGCGCGTACACCATAGCATATCTCGTTTGTATTTGAATATCTTTGGTTTTTGCCTACATTTTTACCCCAAGTGTTTCGCTATGTTTGGTGAATTAGCAGGGGCGCCCGGGTTCATGGGATGAGGTTTGTCTGGGTCTTGGCAGCAGATCCTTTTGCCCACTTACTGGGCGGTAGGCCGGATTATGAGAGACTAGTTACGGGAAACCTTTTGCCATCTCCATCTCCATGACCTGTCCATCGCCTTGCATCGCAGTGGGAGGGATGGATTCATACGTTCGTCACTCCTCAACGCATTGACCCCCGATCTTTCACACGCCTCATACATTTTTCCTTTCCAGAAATTCTTTTCCTAAATAAAACCCTCCACACAGTATCCCTGAAGATGACTTGAGATTTTGTTTTCCTTATGGTCTCCTGTGTAGAGATAACGTACAATAATGTACAATAATCCCGCATAGGATACCCCAAGTGGTTCGCTATGTGTGGTGATTTAGCAGAGGTGCACGGGTTCATGGGGTGAGGTTTGTCTAAGTCTTGGAGGCGTATGACCAGGACACACTGAACCCCAGATTCCTACCCACCCCTTTAACCCTTTTCCTCTCCTTCGTCTCCTTAAAAAACCCTCCATACAGCATCCCCAACGATGACCCAGGCCCTGAGGGAAAATATTTTCCTCAGGGCCACCTTTTTGGAGCTCACATAAAAAAAATCATAATAAATTACATTTAAAGTATGAAAGAAAATAAATATACAAAATTCTTATTAATATCCTGTCCGGTGAATATATTTATTTTTAATAGCCAACAAAAATAATTACCATCGTGAATTTAACAAAATTGATCATTAACCCAAAATAACCCAGTGGCGCACTAAAAGGAGTAATATTGTATGTTTGCAGATTCTATATAAATGAACATAACATGTGTAGGGTGTTTCGAAAATTCGTGAACGCTGGTTGTATGTGTTCCTACACGGTGTTTGCCAAATTCGTGAACACAAAGAGCAGGGTGCCCAGGATATATTGCGTAATAAAACAATAACATTGTACGGCCGTGACGGGAGAAACACGCAGTAAAAGGTCGCCGCTTTTAATTCATTGATCAAAAGTTACGAGCCTGAAACGTTGTTATTTTACATTTCTATTACCTCCGTGACAAAAGAAGTAAAGCTTTTTTACGGCTCTGTTTTTCGTTGCCACATTTTATGGTTTAATCGTCGTGCTTTATGAGAAAATCGATCAATTAGTTTTCGCTACGCAAAAGCAAAACAGCAAATTAGCTATGCATAATTGACAAATACGGAGGGTTTCCACCCAGCCGTCGTGGTTTTAATCATCGAGCTCTAGGGTTATGAAACTTTCACAGCTTTCTTTCATGAATTTCTAGATCAATGAGTGCTCTTATTATTACCGTGACGATTCACGATTACGTTACTGTGACGTCTCCGTAGACCGCTACAGTGCTACTTTAATTTTGACAGTATGGAATATAGTTACAAGGTAATATATCAAAAATAATATTGGAATGTGAGTGAATTCCAAAAATTTTAAAACGTCAAATTTAATGTCAACGCGCTGATAGTTTTGCTTTTGTTCTTAAACATATAATGCTGCTCTTTCTTACACACTAAATAATAACAGATAAAAATGAGACAAATGATGAACGTTAGTCTGCACCCCCCCTCCCCCCTCTCAAAGGAAAAGTACAATCAAACATACAAGGCGGCATGTAACTTTTCTCGAAAGATTTTTTCAATGTAGACGAGTGTAGGCTGATAATAATTATTGCTTATAATAATTTTTACCCTTTGTGCTATGCAAAAAAATCTTGCCTTAAACGGTAGTTTATTAATTAAAAATAATAATTAATATTTGACAAGTTAAAGTATTTCGCCAAAAAATGTAGACATAATTTGTCTCGACGCCATCTAGCGATAGATTTAGCACTAACAATGCCTCTCTCACAAAAATAAAGTTGGTTGTATTCAGGTGGAAAAATGTAATAAGCAGTAATTGTTGAATGAAACATTAGTATATATTGAATTATTTGGCGGGTATTAGATAAGCCGACACAGCTTAGTGGTAGAGTACCTGACCGAATCAGAAGGACACGGGTTCAAGTCACGTTGGTGGCATTTTTCTTTTCTCGCAAGATTTTTTCAATGTAGATGAGTGTTTCAGGCTGATAATTATTGCTTATAATAATTGATAAACATACAATCGTTATCATACATCTCTCTCAAAAGCATAAAGAACGTGAAACGCAATTCCCGTCACCGTGACTGAGCCCTAATCTGTTTCTTTCAAAGGAAAAAAGTAGTACTTTGAAGGAAACAGTCGCAGGTATTTTGTGTCTCATTTTTTGTCTTACCATTATTTTATGTGTAAGAAAGAGTTGCAGCATCATAGGGATAAGGAACGTATGTATGTTGCCTTTTTTGCCTCACGATTCATGTCATTTCTATCGTAAGCTAAGGATCTGTAAAACATCAAATTAACTGTCAAAAAAAAAATTTATATCAGGAAAAGCCGGGTAGCTAAGGCTTCATAATTATTTGAGTAAAAATCACAAATCACAACTGACCACTTCTTTGTGGAAGCTGTGCAATATAATCTCTAATATGAGATATTAGGTATCTTTTAAATAAGATATGACACCACATTTTTTGTTCAAAATGTTTGAATGGTTCAATAAGAAAAAGGATTTCGAAAAAAGTGTTTTGAAACTCGGACTGAGCCGGGTTTATCTACTATATATGTAGGTAAGTACACATTTAAACATACTCGTAACCGTAACTACACAGATATAGTTTTTACTTAAAAGTCAGGTCCTACTTTTAACGGCCAAATAAGCAGTGAAAGTTTATCTTAGAATATTTTGAACAAAACAATTTTCTTTTCTTTCAAAAACCTTTACTCGTATCTCGGGGGATTAAAACTGAACGTGTATTTTATGGGCAACTTTGTTTTAGAAATAATTTTCTTACCCACCGACGAAAAAACGTTTTCATTAGTAAAAATAATGTAATACACACTCTAAAGGTTCTTAAATACCACATTAACCTTTAAAGGGTCGGCTTTTGTTCAAGTTTTAGATTGCTACCCTATATTTAAAATTAGGGGTAATCTTAAGGTATTAAAAGGCATCTTACATTTTTAAATTAACCCGTTTAATGGCATTTCGTGATATGGCTACGTTCAAGAAACAGTGATAAAATTCAAAAGAAAGAACGATGACATTATATTTGCAGTCAATTTTGTTTATTTCCATTTATGAATTTTTATTTTAGTAATTTGTACATTTAAGTTTACAAAATTTCTAATAAATTATAACTTTTTTACATGAATACCGCACAAGAGTCCCAACTGCTCCCGTCTGGAGCCAGTGGGACTCTGGTATCCCCAATTGGGGTATGTTATGAGGCTGAAGGTGTGGGGAGGGGAAGGAGATAGGGAACAGGAAGGTGGGGAAGTACCTGGCTATTTAGATCTGGTTACCAAACACGGCTAAAGCCATTTCAAGCAACATTTCAATTCTGAATGGTGGTCTACACCAGGGTGATACTGAGAGTATCTTCCACTTTGGAACGTGCCGCAAATATACTACATATTACTTTAAATGAATAAATTGTGAAATAACACATCAAATAATTTTTTTTTGCCATGGCGGGATTCGATCCCGCGACCTTCGGAGTGCGAGTCAAGGCCCTTACCGCTGGAGTACGCCGGCCGTCAAATTTTCATTATTAATATTTCATATTGCAAACTAAATTTTATGTAGTTTTATGTAGCTCCTACAATACATCTTGAACTTTCCAATTGGTGTGGACTGTAATGTTTCTGGTAGCGTGTTATATAACTTCATCCCTTTGTACAGTAAACTGTTCTGCGTATCCGCCTTGTCTTTTTTTGAAGCCTGATTTCCTTGCACGTCCTTGTGTTATGTCTGTGAATGTCCTTGTTGAATATAATTTTATTTGAGAAGTATTTCGGTAAAATGTTGTTTATTATTTTACGTATAAATATCATCGTTTTCAAGGTCAGCATCTGTTTCACGGATAGCCAATTCAGTTCCTTTAACATTTTGTTTACTTTTGACTATCGATTTCGCCGAAGTATTATTCTCATCGCACTGTTTTGGAGAATTTGAAACGTATTTTGTTCTCGTTCGTTACATAGGAAAAGGATAGTTGAGCAATAGTTAAAATCTGGAGCAATAATGGATTTGTAGATAGTGATTGCAGTTTTACTAAATAGTTTTTGCCAAATTCTTCCCAAAAAAGATATTATTTTCCCAAATTTTCTTTTGTGTATATTCTGCGTTGTATATTTTGTGGTATTACTTTTTTGATTTGAACTACGTTTTCGAGTAAATCTAAACATAATTTGGAATTTTTTAGGTCAAATTTGAAAAAAATCGGTCGTTATGGGTTAAATCAGCTGTTTAATGTACCTACCCAACTCGAAAAGTTTTTTCATCTTTAAAAAAATCGAATTGCTCAGATCGAAAAAAATTGGGGGTTCTCTATGTAAAGTACATTCAACCATACCAAATTTATTAAATATGTTACCTGCTGAAATTAAAAAATGTACAAATGGTAAAACAAATATTATGTTGAAGAATTGGCTCGCCGAAAGAAAAAAATTGTATTAGACACTGACACAAAAATTCTAACTGGAAAATAAAGTTAAATAAGTTTATTTATATCTTCAAAGTAAAAGCACCCATCGACAAACTACTAAAAAGTAGTTTATTCGGACTTTTCTTTTTTCTGTAAAATATTTATATTTTTTCCTGTCATATTGTATTACTTTGCCTTCATAATAAATAAAATAAAATAAAAAAAAAAAAAAAAAAAAAAAAAAAAAAAACAATTTACCGCTTGTACTACGAATTACCGGAAACCGTGCACAACACGACTCTCTCAATCGTAGAGAGGTTAATTCCTTGGTTCCGAACAAATAGATCACGGGTTGCGCTGAAATGGTTAATTATAAAATAGCTGAGATTATCATTTTAGATACCTAGTATAGATTAAAAAATACACATTTGTACCTCGCTCTTGGGTGGTAGATAATTTCAGTATCACCTGGCGTGAGACCATCATTTAAAATCATGCTTTAAATGACTTTAGGTGTGTTTATTGACTCATTCTGAATTTCAATGTTCTATCATCCTCCCATATTTGGGAATTTCATAGTCCCACTGACTCGGGCAGTCTGAAATCAGCATAAAAAAATACTATTGTAGGTTTTCGCAATCCAGGAGTAATAGGAAAACACGTCTTCACAGAAAGTACAGTAGTCCTTTATATTATAAAGTTACGATAAGTCTTTTTCTAAGGAAATTAAAGTTATCTATACATATAAAAATGAATCCCTGTTTCCCTTGGTCACGCCATAACTTCAGAACGACTTTACCTATTTTGTTCATCTTTTTTTTTAGTTATCTAATACTTTGTAGAAGGTTCTTACTGAAAGAAAAATTATGAAAATTGGATAATTTCAGAAAACTTAATGACTATTTTAACTTCGCACATTTTACAGTTCGCGCGTTTGATGAATGTGAATTTAGCAGGCAGCTGTTTTTTTTTGTAACAAAAGAATTGTCTAAGGATTTTTATATTTTTATCGTTACCAAGCATAAAATGAAGTCGCTGACGCCGTTTGTGTTTTCTTGCGGTTTTCACCAATAGATTTTTTTCAATAATAGGTTTTTAGTATTTAATTTGTCAAGGTTTTATGTAAATTGGTTGAAATACATAATATATCTGGCCAAGCGGCAGCGGGCAACGGGCTGACAAACGGGCGGTGTGGATTTGACTTAACAGGTGGCGTTGGTTATTTAGGTTTCGTTAGCCACAGCAACGTGTGGCCGGGTCTGCTAGTTAGAGATATTTTAAATAGTTACCTATGTCAGGTACCAAATTAGATTGATTGTTCCTGTAATATACAAAAATGAATATTTGTAATACATGAAAATTTAAACAAAAAAATTTAATGGGTGGCACGCGAGCTTGAATGTACTGGGACTGAATATAAGGAACGCGGGAGGGGGGTTGGCGGGACGGGGGGAGCGAGGGAGCGGGAGAGGGTAGGCGGGGAAGGTGGAAGGGAAACGCGGATATGTGGGAGGGGAACGGGGACGCACGGAAAAGGACATGCAGGGAGAAACAATTTATTTCTTTGAATATAGCATTGCAACGCATGCCGGGAACCAGCTTGTTCTTTATAATTAACTTAGCGTTCACATTTTTGATGGTGAAAGGCACCATTAAATTTCACTCAGCAAAGAGCCATCTTGACACCGATACCCAGACAAACAGTACTATCCGGATTTAACCAAAGCCAAAAACGAACGAATCAGCGCAAATACTTAGCTAATTTTGTTCGGTAAAAAAGCTTCAAACAAAGGGGAACGGATTTGTGGCTTGGGAAATAAATGACTTCGGATACTTGGCCGAGTCAATAAGTCGAGTAAGTCGATGATGTAAGCCCGAGGATTGGATCATTTCGGGTCATTTATCCTGGCATGAATATATGGAGAGTGCACCGCTCCGATATGGTAATGAGCTGAGGTAATTACTTAATACTGAGATGTGTGCAGTGAGTTGCAGTTTTGAAATCCGAGAAATGTTTTCATTACAAATGCTACTGAGAATCTCTAAATCAAATGGCAAATAATATAAGTAACACAATGTGATAATAGATTTGCTTTTCCTAGTAATGAGTTACAGCTTCTGTTATTGAGTAATTTCTCCATCTGTGTGAAAACACAACATAAGTATTTGTAAACATTCAAACGACATCACAAATCACAACTAACCATTTCTTTGTGGTAGGTTTAGATAGATAGAGTGATTCAAGAGGAAGGTTTTGTGTTTAATACATGCTTATTATAGTAGTGAAAAGCCGAGAAATTCAAATTTTCAATTCAGGCAGCGAGCAGCTGGCAAGCGGTTGGTGCGGATTTTATAAAGGTTGGGTAATGGCGTTATGTTTCGTTAGCCACAGCAACGTGTGTCCGGGTCTGCTAGTACATAATAAATTAAAGTACAAATATAAATATCCCTAGACTAATGTGTCTGCAGTAAT
This sequence comes from Limnephilus marmoratus, assembly GCA_917880885.1. NCBI lineage: Eukaryota > Metazoa > Arthropoda > Insecta > Trichoptera > Limnephilidae > Limnephilus > Limnephilus marmoratus. The sequence goes on from OU862923.1 coordinate 16,904,368, forward strand.
CACATATGCATTTTCACAGAAGCAAACTCGTGAAAAGCAATGCAAGTATTATTTATACATAACATGAAAACTTAAATACAAAATTGAAATACATAATAATAACAAGTACACAATATTTATTTATGAATGTGTTGCTAAGCGCATAACTTTCGAACTACTGCACCAAATTGGATAATTCTTTTTTTTGTGTGTTCGCTATTGTTAGGACAAGGTTTTTATAAAACTTCCACATTATGAAATTTGTATAAAAAAATTGCTATTGGTGGCACACGAGGAAGTGGCTATTGCTATGGAAAGCGAGAGGGAGGGAGAGATGGGGTAGGGAAACCTGTGAGCAGGGAGGGGGACCTGGGAGGGGGGAGGGGAACTCGGGAAGGGGGTTCGCGGGATAGGGGAAGGGGGGGGGAGTGGAGTGGAGAGAGGAGTGGGAGGTTTATTAATTATTTTTACATGGAACTACAAAAAATTGAGGTGACAATAATGTTTGTATAATAATTTTTTTTAATTTGAAAATTATGTGTTTATTTCGAATTATAAAATTTGAAAGTCTATTTTATCACGTTTCAATATCAGTTTTTATTTTTCGGCTATGTTCAAAAATATTCCATTTATTTGGTTTTTATTGTGAAGCAAAAATATGTTGACCCTCTGACAAAATATGGCCGAAATCGTTGGGCAACGGAATAAATGCGGAGTTTTTATTCTCGTCTTCTCGTCATTTCACAGAACCATAATAAAGCGAGTATTCTAGGCACGTGAATTAGGATTGCAACCTTTAAAGCACACTCAATCACCGGAGACATAACTCTTCCTCCGACACGAGACACGAGACGCCGCGAAGGAGATAAAAAGATCAAGAGATTTGAAGAGATGCTGCGCTGATCTTGAAAGATACCGCGGCGATGAATCGTCGGTACTGCCCAGCGCATTAACTAGACGGGCCGTGGCATTCTTTGAAGTGTGATTGTCCACAGATGTAAAGCTCACGATACGAAAGAAGTGATTCAAATACATGGCAAGTTCTTGTTTTCTAACGTTATTAAAAAGTGATTAAGGGAATACAAATTCATAATCTGATATTTTTATAGAAGGCGGAAAGCTAATTATTTGAGGAAAAAAAAACACTTTTTGCAAGTTATGCTTTAAAATACTAAGATCAATTAATTGTTTGAGCCCGTACACACACAATGTGAATATCTCTACATATTATAAATAAGAGTCCTCCGCGTCGTCTGTCTGTCTGTTCGCGATAAACTCAAAAACCACTGAACGGATTTTCATGCGGTTTTCACCAGTAGATAGAGTTATTCTTGAGGAAGGTTTAGATATATAATTTGTTTAAGATTTGTGTAAATTGGTTGAAACATAACGATAATTATTAGAAGTGTCGGAAAAAGTCAAGCCGCCTGGGAGATTTCATCAAAAACACTGCCTAATCCCTTTGAGATAAAACAAAACAATGCATGGTGAGATATTCCTCTTTTATACATCTACAAAAAAGTCTGCATTTAACTACCTTTTACGGATAGCTTACTATACCCATTTTATCTTCTAAAAAAATGGTCACGTACAATGCGGTAATTGAAAAGTTACATAGATGCGGTATAAATCTTTATCAACTTAAATACAATAGTTACCTCAAGCATTTCATGCACATTATTATAATCTTTCACACCATCTCTACGTATTATAAATTAAAGTCTTCCGCGGCGTTTGTCTGTCTGTCTCTTCGCGATAAACTCAAAGATGTCGGTGGTTATAAAGGTTGGATAACCATCCAGTAGAAAGCGTTGTGTTTAGTTAGCCACAGCAACGCGTGGCCGGGTCAGCTAGTGAATAAATAGTTTTATCCATGAACAAACTCTAATCTTTCAAGAAATGCTTACAAATGCTTGCATCAGTGATCCAATTCTAGCTATTATTCGACGTGTTTTCTCTCTCCACACATTACTTAGTTACAACCGAAAATCATAGGAACTCAAAATGAGAGACAAGTTGGGTGATCGACTCGAGTGATATTAATTTAAATTTCGTTGTACAGAATGGATAATTCCAAGAAGCGAAACCTTTGTCGATTTAACCCGTCAGGTTAATTTTTTCGCTTTTCGGAACAACTCATTCAGGCCTCATAGAAAATCTCATACAAATCGTTGTAGGTATCTCCATTACTTTTATAGTGAGAAATATGATATAAACGGTGTTAGAAAGAAAAAAACCCCACGCTTTATATCCAAATTTAAAAATTAACCACGCAAAGAGTAAATTGTACACCTTTATGAAACCAAAATTTTGAATCGAAATTCGAAAAAAAAATTTGAAATTTTAGGAATTTTTGTGGAACGACAAAAAGATGAGGTGGCAATAACGTTAATTAACACATTTGTCTAACAGAATATGTACATATTTTTTTCCATTATCAGTTGAAAAAACTAAACGTGAGCCATTTTTTAAATTTTTGTATTTCAAAAAATACATGTTTATTTCGAATTACAAAATTTGAAAGCGTATTTTATCACCTTTCAACAGTGTTTAGTTTTCGGATACGTTTAAGTACTATATTTATATGGATTTTATTTTATTTTGAACCTCTGTGAAAAGAATGCCGAGGTCCCAATGCTAAAAGAAAACTGAAGTCAAAAATTGAGAAGAGACTGTTTTACTCCCAAGCCCAGGTAGGTCAGTGAAATTCATTATTTGCTCAAGAAATAATGACGAATTTTGAAAATATACATTTATTCACCCACAATTAGATTGAGATTATTTCTTGCACACGGCCATGCCCACAACAAACTCTTCTCGTTTTATATCAGATGTTAGAACAAAATTCAAATTAAACAAATTCGGTTATTTTTTTTTCAAAATAAAAGTTTTTTAAATTCGCGTAATACATTATCGCATTACAAAAACATGGCTCAATGTAACATATTTTCGGAATGAGTTGTCATAAATTCATTCCACGAAGGACAATCTATATCATGGAAGCATCACTGAAAGAAAAAACATTAAAACACTTAATTAAATTCATTTACCGGTTGTAAAAATAATTAACATGAAAGTAAAATTATACGAAAAGATAGCAAGGCTCTTTTTAGAAAGTGAAATGGGTAACATCTCATTTTAATGTATTATATAAGAGTATATGTACCTAGTTTTTTTTTTTCTGTTGTGATATAAGCAGATGTTTACGATAATTTGGTATCCACTCGCAAATCACTTCCCACAGTAAATGAAGATTTGCAGTATTTTCCACTTCTCTGGTTTATATAGCGATTTTGTTAAGATTTTAACAATGCTAGCGAAGCGTGATTGGTGAATGTTCTGTTCCAAAAATCAAACATTATAAGTGACAACATTTTTAACATCTTTTTTAAAATACATACATATACAGATTTAAAGTAAAATATATGGTTCTTAAAACTAATTACAACACTTTTTTTTTTTTAACGAAACTACCCAATTCAATAGAGAAAAATTTCTCGTGTTTGAATTTTGGAGTAGTGTCATTGTAAAATACGAGTAGGTACAGAAAGTATGTTATTATAAATGTGTTATTATATTATAAAATTCTTCAAACTTCGCAAAATTACTTTGTGGCATCATTTTTCATATAATGAATAACTGATTACTTTGTATAAACCACTATTTTTAAAACAATATCAACATGTTTCAACAACAATGTTGATATTGTTTTAAAAATAGTGGTTTATACAAAGTAATCATTTATTCATTATAAGATAAATTAACATTTGCCGCAGGCAAATCGTAAAATCAGACCGATCATGATGCGCCTGAGGCACCTCACGATCTGCCGCCAGGCACTTCACGAAGTACCTAGGTGCATAATGATCTGCTCGATTCCATAATCGGCCGCCGACATATACATGAAGACAAGTCGACATAATGAACTTGAATTAAATAAGAGTTAAAATTAGAATATACAATATAGATAATACAGGCATAGATACGAGTATAACAGAAATAAAAATAATATTTTGCATTTACTTAATAGGTAGGTAGTAGGTGGTAAGTACATAACATTAACTAAAAAAGGGTTGAAATTTGTAATATATCTTTTACATTATTCAATTTTTTTTTGTAATGAATTAAAATAAGCCTGTATTTCTTTAACCCTTGAGTTGTAAAAAAAATACAAAAAGGAACCTTTTAATACTGTCAACTAATGCCAGCAATTGATAAATCCACATTTGTGCAAGAATTTAAATAATGATAACTGATAACAACATATACCTGTTGTTTTCCGGAAATATCACACTTAGAAAGCTGTCAAAATTACTTCAAAAACGCCATGAACAAATCATCTTAACATTTTTCTGCATTTCAGACAGACATGCGACAGTGACCTAAATAGTTCAATATTCTGGAGCAGATGATTTGAGAGTATTGACCACTGCATTAAAGAACATACTATTGCAATATCTCCTAAGAAGAACACAAATGTTCAGTTAATTTGGCTAACTATTTACCATTTCCCTGGTACAGTATATATATATTATCATACAGAAATTACGCATATGTTCAGTTCAGACTATTACGATTATTTCTTGACCACAGCAGACAATACAAAAACATCTTGTAACATCTCCCAAGAAATCCACAAACGGCCAGACTATTTTGGTTATTCCTTTAGTGGAGAAACATTTAATGGATTTAACACACGCGCGAGACCCCAACGAGGCGATAATTCCGCAGCATCCATTAGCTCATTACGCACAACCCAAAGTACCACTGTGACTGATGTGTCAACTACCGCGCTGCCAAAGAACTTGTCTAAATTCGTAAATCCGACCTCGAACATTTCACTCCAGCAATGTTTCAACTTCTTAGAAGGTTTTGTTTTCATTTTTTGTGATGGCAAAACAATCTCAAGCCAGATAGACTATGGAAGCGACAATATTGATATATTTTATTTGGCAGAATGAATGGAGGAGAGAAGGACAAATAACGAAGAAAGTTGGAGAATCTATACATTAAAAAAACTTTTTCCATATCAGAAAGTTTAAATCGCAGTAATTACAATAAGTTGTACAATATTTTGATATTTTTTTAAGTACTAATCCCGTGTTGTTGTCTAATTTATTTAGAATGAAATTTTAAAATAATTTATTTAATTTTACAGACACGATTTTAAATCGCTCCATTATCATGTGATTCATTGAATTGTTTTAAAAATCAAAGTATTATTCTAACACGCAAGGGGTTAGAACTTTTTTAAAGACAGACAAACATGCACGCATAACCTGCAATATTATAAAAACTCTCACTGTGTGCAATGATGAAGTACTTATCTGCTTCTTAACGTAATCTATATCGTGTAACTTTTAAAACCGTTTCGCCAGAACATTCACGTTTAAGAAGGGACTAAGAGAAATCATCAATAACATTTATTTTCATCGCTGCACATTTCACAGTACCAAACCACTAGCAAGTTTTCTTGAATGCAAACGTTTCAACTCACCACACGAGTTAATCTTGGCTCTTGTCATCAGCCCATTCTAGGTGACGATGTCGGTTGCTCTGCTTCTGACTAAAGTTAAGACTGTAGTCACAATAATGTGGGCCTTTGCCGCCGCAGAGGTGATAGCTTCAGAGAATTCATTACAAGTTCAGGACTCGAGGTGATGGAGATATTGTGTGATACTTGGCAAATGCCAGAAGGCGATAGTGGCTTAGTGATGCCTAAAGACAAACTTGTGAAACGGCACAAGTTGATATTGGACATGAGTGTTCTAGGTTCACGTTAACCTATCAGCAAAATTATGATTGGTGAAGTTGGGAAATTGCTTGTTTTAAAGCTCAGAAAATTAGAGAAATGTCATGTTTTTGTAACATATTAGTGAAAACTGGATTTTCTTAAAATATTTGTTATCATTATTGTTCAATATTTTCAGTTTCAATTTTGTGTCAGATCACCTCAGATTACAAAACTAGCAAATACTTTAGTACCGTACGTGTATTTGAAAATACCTATATTGATTTCAGAAAATTATCCTCACTCTATAGAGCCGATAAAAATCAGCAGCTCAGATTTTTCTATTGCTAGTGTAACTGGCTTTGCGCACTATTTTTTCATCAGATTTTATATTTTGAACTTTCAAATGTTGAAAAAAAAAACAAAATGGCGCTGAATGTCCATATGACGATAATGTCAAATATGTAACACACATGTATAAATCAGGTGAATCAAATAAAAAAAAAAGTTATATAAGAACAGGCCCTAAGAGAATTTTTTTGATGAAAGAAGGGTAGACAAAATATCTCCCTTATTTATAAAAGAGAATGAAAAGAAATAAATAATTGCTATTTAACTCTACTAACAATTTAACTCTATCACACGACTTAGGAATATTCGTTAAGAATCTTAGATAAGTAGTTTTATATTATGATAAAAAAACAATTCGATATTTAATTATTGAACAGAGCCACGCCAAAGTAGATAAAAATTAACTAACTAACTAACCATCACGCCGTTTCCCGCATGGGTAGGCAGATAGGACGGACCGCCAAATAACTCGGTCTTAGCACACACTCTTTGCCTCACTCACATTCATACGTCGTCTCATACATACTTTTCCATTATTCTGACTTTTGACATGGCCCGACTCAAGTATCTGATTCACTCAATCGTGCCGTGTGTTCCTCGGGCGTCCCCGACTTCTTCTACCATTAACATTTGCGTCATATATTCTTCTTGCACTACTTTCTAAATAAAAATTAAATCATACAAAATACGAAATCCAATTAAAATTTAAAATTCAGAATGTGGGGTATTCAGTATTGTTCTTGATTTTATTAACAGACAGAATACTGTCAAATATCCAATAAATTACGAAAAAAACCAATAAAATTAAGCCACGGTGCTTTTTTATTAAGTGCTTAATCTGTCACGAGGTCATAAAATAAATGTTCCTTTCAAATTTATTGCTGAAGGCAACATCTCAATCGAATAACGTAATAATGCACATTAGTGAAACAGACGCGTTTCACCACTGAAAGATTTCAGCATCGGCTGACTGAAATAATTCAGAGCCAGTCAGATACGCCTGTCTGGTGTCAGTTTCCGCTTCCAGGTACTGCCTGTAGAGGTAGAGTGTAGAGGCGTCCCGACGCAGCAGGGCTATAATTCAGCTGAAAGCGTCGCTGATGGTTGGACTGCTGAAGGCTGGACGGCGTCCAAGACAATGGCCAGCGGTAAATAACGTTTGGACTATATCAAACCAGACTTCTATTTATATATTAGATGCAGTCAAACGATCTTAAGGACAACCTGAGGGCCTAGTCTCTATCTTTCGGGTTGAGAAACCAGCACGTTTATGGTGTAACCTTCACTTGCGGGTGCTGTCAACTAAGTGGACACGGTCTATAATTACTGAAATATCTATGTAAATAAACTAAACACAGAGTTCATATCTTAGGTATTCCTCCACAAAACATTTAGTTATTGGATTAAACAATTACAACATATATGTGAGAAATGTGGATATCCGCAAAGAATGCAAGGCTGATGTAAGCATAATGAGTAAGGTTATAGAAAGGGACCCTCAGATGGTTTGAAAAATATATGACACAAATGTGATTGGAAGTAGAAGTCGGGGACACCCGAGGAAGACATGGCACGATCAAGTGAATCAGATAATTGAGTCGGGCAATGTCGAAAGTCAGAATAATAGAAGAGTATGTAAAAGACGATGCATGAATGTGAGTGAGGCAAAGAGTGTGTGTGCCAAGTCCGAGTTTTTGGCGGTCCGTCCTTTCTGCCTACCCCTGCGGAGAAACGCCGTGATGGTTAGTTAACATATAAATATTTACTGAGTGTATGGCACTGGAGCGCGAGGAAGTTTTTAGCAAGGTAGAGGGAGGGTTAATACGGGTTTGTGACGTAACTAAAACGTTTTGAAACATAGTAGTAATAAGGCTAGGACCCCTGATGGTATAATAGAAGTAACGCGTATGATCGAAAATTAATACGAGAGTGAGGAATGTATCGACAGCATTTCCTATCCTTATCCAATATTCCACTCCTTTACCTAAAATTAATTTTAAGATACAATAAAACTCCATCTCCAAGCAACATAAGCATAATTTGACTTGACTTTGGTTGACTTTTTATGGTGACCCGACAATTCGTCCTGCGACAATTCATCCGGCGACAGTTCATCCTACGACAGTTCATCCGGCCGACAGTTCATCCTGCCGATAGTTCATCCGGCCGACATTTCATCCTGCCGACAGTTCATCCTGCCGACAGTTCATCCCGCCGACAATTCATCCGGCGCCAATTCATCCTGCCTGATCATTTAGAAGATTTTTATTAAGTAAGTATGCAAAGAAGATATACGGCCGTACAACCAAAATCGATATATTTATATCTGAAGGCATCTTGAGTGGAAATCCGCTGTAAAAATATTTTTACTAACAATAATTTCGACTCTCCGAAGAAGCATGCGTGAATAACAAAATACGACATACTTATACTTATAGGTTATACCTATAGGTTAGGTTAGGTTAGGTTAGGTTGAATTGTCAGGATGAATTGTCGGCGGGATGAACTGTCGGCAGGATGAACTGTCGGTAGGATGAACTGTCGGCCGGATGAACTGTCGCAGGATGAACTGTCGCCGGATGAATTGTCGCAGGATGAACTGTCATGGAACCCTTTTTATATATATTCAGCTCTTCCTATCTTTAAAGTTTTTATTTCTTACAAATAAATAAATAAATATTTTTATCATCTTTGGGATGCTGCTATCGATCAAACTATAACAGTTTTTAAGACCTTTCACACAGCATCTAAGGTCTTAAAAACTGTTGTAGATCAAGGTGGAAGAAAAATCTATTTATGGTCATTGTTGTGTATTGTGTTGTCCTTTATCTCATTTTTAATTTAATTTTGCACTGAGGACTTCCCATTTTATCATTTTGCTTAATCTCCATGTGTTGAGTCCTTTACATAACTTTTGCCTCTATGTCACCCTTTACGAAACATTTCAATGCATTTTTGTCTACTAGCACTATTTGTCTGCGGTCATTCGTAAACTTTCACTTTCACGTCAATAAATAAGCTGGTTGTTTCTTGTAACGTCATTCCACATTCTTTCTACAATTTGAAACTCCAGTGCTCAGAATAGAATCAATATATGTGTAAACTTAATATTTATCTGAATAAACTAGAGTTAAAATAATCCAGTACAAAACACGAGTGTTTTTACTTGAAAAAAGGATTCCACTCAAATCATAGCCTGCCCCAAAAAGTCCACGAAGCTGCTCACTTTATACCTGACAGAGGACTGTCTGGAGACCATACCCTGGGACCCTACATTCATTAGTAAAAAACTGCAAATCGGAAATGAAATATGGTTAAGGATATGTTCAGATACATCATACACAGATACATCAGACACATTGGTACCACTTACTCAAATAATTTCTATCATCCTAACATCCTCATTCATAAATACAAAATTAGTATAATTATAACCATAGAAACTAACCTTTTAAATTACTTGCATATATACAAGTTCTACATTACTTGTATATATACAAGTCAACACAGGTATTACTATATTTGCAAATGTGAAGTGTATTTCCAGCCGAATGTCAATATTATTATTATACTTATTACTACCTCAAAATGAACGACTTTATAATAAACGCAATCGATGAATCATATAAAATAGACGAAAGAATTTTTGACACGGTAAATAAAACAAACGATTTTATAGATGTAAAACCTACAGCTAGCTTAATAATAATACATATGAATGTGAGAAGTTTGGAAAAAATTTTTGAAGAATTTCTTATAACTATTAGACAATTAAACAGAATTGATTGTATAATATTATCAGAGACGCATTCATCGAGCGAAATTAATTATAATATACCGGGCTACTCGTACTATGCCACAAAATATAAAATTAACAGAAATAGCGGCGTTGCCATATTTGTATCTAATATTTATGCTGTCACAAGTGTAGATGAAATAATGGTGAATAATGTTAATTTATTAAATTTGGAGATAAATTTCATGAATAGATCATTTAATATCATTGCTATTTATCGGACACACTCTTCTGTTCTAACCTCATACATAGAAGAATTAAAAAATGTATTACAACATCATAAAAACAAAAGAACAATAATCATTGGAGATATTAACGTGAATATTGCTAATGATTACTACTCTAACGATAAAGATAACTATCTAAATATGTTAGCAGAATTAAATTACATTTCATGTATAAATTCATATACTAGAAACATTTTTGGACAACGACCATCTTGTATCGATCATATATTCACCAATACCAAAGATATACAAAATATATCATCTGCTGTAATAAAAACAACTGTAACGGATCATTATGCATGTATATTTAAATACGACTACAAACATCAAAACCTCTCATTACCAACCACAACTCCGGTTAATAATACTGATAAATACAAACATAGTATTAATATAAATTCTCTCATCAAAATATTAAGTAACGAAAAAGAATGGCTGGAAATATATCAATGTAACGATGTAGAAGAATGCTGCAAAATATTTGATAAAAAACTGAGTGTACACATAAATGCTTGTAGGAATATCACATCTCAAAAACCATCCTCAAAATTTAAGCCAATCAAACCATGGATAACCCAAGGATTAATCATCTCAATTAGACACAAAGAAACACTCTATAGACAATATACAAAACAACCGGAAAACATAACATTACAAAAACATTTCAAAGCTTATAAAAAAAAACTTACATATCTTATAAAAAACATAAAGGATGACTACTACAAACAAAAACTTGAATTAGCTGAAAATGACAGTAAAAAGACTTGGTCCATCATAAATGAAATTATAGAAAAAAAACAATTCAAAAATAAAACAATCAACACAATAAGACACAATGATTCAAAAATTTGCTGTAAAGATAAACCCTTAGAAGCCGCAAATGTATTTAACAACTTCTTTGCCAATGTAGGAAAAAACCTCGCTAGCAAAATCCAACAAGACCTGACCCCAAATGACCCAAACACTACAGTAAATAATGAATCTACATTTGAACTATTTCAACCAACAACAAAAGAAGAAATCGAGCAAATTATTACAAGTATGAAAGGTGGTTCTGCCCCAGGTTTTGATGGGATCACAATACAAACACTGAAATGTATAAAATCACAAATATCAAAACCATTAACTCATATAATCAATACAAGTTTTCAAACCGGAATATTTCCGTCCATGTACAAACAATCCGTAATTATACCAATATTTAAGACCGGCAATCCGGAAGAACCAACCAATTACCGTCCTATTTCTTTGCTATCAAACATTGCAAAAATATTCGAAAAAATTGCCAAAAAAAGAATAACTCATTTCATTAAGATTAATAACATAATTCAAGAAAACCAGTTTGGATTCATGGAAAACAAAAGCATAAAAGACGCCATTGCTAAATTATCTAGTACTATACAAGACGCTTTAGACAAATCATTAAAATGTGTTGGTATTTTTGTAGATCTCCAAAAAGCTTTCGACAGTATATCACATGTCAAATTAATACAAAAATTAAAGGTTGTGGGTTTTAACGACAGAGCACTAAATTGGCTAAAAAGTTATCTTCACAAAAGAACACAAACTGTAAAAATCAATCACACATCAAGTCTACCACTCACAAGTGATTTTGGGATACCGCAAGGTACTGTTTTGGGACCATTACTTTTTATCATGTACGTAAACGATATTTTTAAACAAAACCTCAGTGGAACCGTTATATCTTACGCGGACGACACGATTATCATAATTAAGGGTAGTGACTGGAAAATAGTAAATGAAAATGCAAATAATGACATCCAAATCCTAAAAACCTGGTTCGATACAAACGTTCTTACAATCAATGCAAAAAAAACAGTTTATATTCCTTTCTCAATAAATAAAGCCAAAACTTATCCCAATATTAATATAATTATACACAACAAAAAATGTAACAAAGATGTCTGTAATAATTCATGTACCATATTAAACCATGCAACCGAAATAAAGTACCTCGGTGTAATTGTAGACCAACATATGAAATGGAACAGACACATATGTGAACTTGTTAAGCGTATTAGGAAATGTATCTATATATTCATTAGATTAAGAAATATTCTCAAATTAAACAACCTAAAAAAAGTCTATTACGCACTAGTCCAATCACTAATTCAATATGGAATCATTGGATGGGGAGGTGCATATGAAAAAATTGTAAGTCCTGTAAAAGTGGTACAAAAACTAATTATTAAAGTAATATTAAAAAAAACCACCAACATTCCCTTCAGCATCATTGTTCAAAATTTTCCAAGTACCAAAAATTGAAGACCTCTATAAAAAAGATTCAATACTATAAATATTCAAAGAAAATGTAACTAAAAAATTTAAACTCAACTCATCATTAAAGCATAAATTTAACATCCAAATCCCTCTGTTTTCAACACAACAAATGCACAATAATTATATTTACAAAGGCATACAACATTTTAATAGTCTTCCCGAAGAAATTAAAAAAATAACAGATTTCGTATCATTCAAAAAAAAAGTCAAATTATTCTTTTAAAAAAAAATAACAACCATAACATCACCAATCAAAATGTTGTAACTTCGATTCATGTCAAATCAAAATTAACATCACAACATAGTTTATATTTATTGTATACACTAAGCAAAATATATGTTACAAAAATGAAATAATAGTAGTTTATATATTATATTTATATATAGTTAATATTTATTGCATACTATAAGTAAAATGTATGTTATAAAAATTAAATAATAGTAGTTTATATATTATATTTATATATAGTTTAGATTTATTGTAAACTGTAAGTAAAATGTACGTTATAAAAATGAAATAGTGTAAAATAACTCCTATGCCAAGCTCAAGAGCTAGTACTCTTCATTGGCGTAGAAATTCATTAAACCATGTTCTTTTCATTAAATAAATAAATTTAAAAAAAAAAAATTAAAACATACATTAACTAAAACTTCATATTGTAACCAGGCGCATAATACCTCCAATTGAAAAAAAAATAAGTGCACAGGATATTGAAAAACCCCATTTTTAAGAAGATGAAGGTGGACCGCCAATCAATATATATTTATATTACTAATGACTAATGATTAATAATGTGCACAATAAATAAAAATAAATCTCCCTTTTTCCTGCTTAAAAATGTGTTTTTTTCACTCTCTTATCTATTTAAAAAAAAAATTACATTCGAGATATTACGCGCCCAGCAGCGACATCTAGAAACCTTCGACAAATAGCGCAGTATATTCAAAGCATCTGATTTTCGACATAGACTCTGCGGTTCATTGTTATGGAAAATTTAATTTAACCTTGAGTTTGATAGCCGATAAAACATTCAAAACGAAAAAAATTATACATTTTTGGAATAAATTTAACAACAAAATCAAACGGGATTTTTAAAGATTTGCTAAGTAAATTTATTTTGCAGCTATAATTTAGATCTGTTCTATGCCTAACTATACCCTAAGTATAAAGGGAATTTATTAAAAATGCACATGAATTACTCGAGAATAAGTTTGTAATCTCTGCAGATCTATGAAATAATACAATGTATATATAGACAATGCTAGTATAAGATTGTGGTGTAAAGAGTAGTAGCACGTACAAGACGATATTGGAGTTACTTTGAGGTGACAATCTTTGAATTGTCTTGTTTTAACTTGCTGAATATACTCAAATTATTTAATAACTTTTTTGTTATTTGTTTTTGGGGTATTATAACACCGTGAAAATCTAAAATCATATCTAGTTAATAACTGTAAATTAACTTTTAACAACTTAGCTTCAAGTACCTATGTGATATATCAGGCGAAAGAATTTCATTCTTAGAAAATAAGAATATTTCACGTTAGAGAATAATTATTACTGTGTTTTTTCTAAAAATATATACTGTAACATTATCTGAAAAATTAATTATATGCGACGTCGAAATTCATTTCCAATAAACTGCGACCTTTTGCTAACATTTCTCAAGATATTAAAATTCCGGGAATCTTTCTACCGCGGAGAAAAACAAATATGTTCTTATAAGCTCTATATATATATTATATCTACCGCAAAAAAATATTTACAAACACAATATCAACAATAGAGAAACCGTTTAATATTCTAAGAAGAAAGGGTCTTTTATTTTGCTGCTTACGAATATGGAATTATTTTATGATCTAATTTTATTGACGTTGAGGATTTATTATCTATCAGTGATAAAGGAAAATCCAGCAAGTGAATATTTTGCTTATTGCTCTGAAGAATTTCATGTGAACGACTAATTATTTATAAACAAATTAAGTGAATTAAGAAATTATGTGAGAAAAAAGTGATATAATAGCTGCCGGATTGTTAACTTAGGGTCTTTCAGGACTCTAAGCCGCGAAGCTTTCGAAACAACCTCTAACAAACAGCCTTATAAAAACCTGTATTATTTTTATCAGTACCAAAGCACTCTGTGATTTACTTACACTATATGATGTTCTTTAATCCTTTAACATGTTTTAGATCATTCTCACGAATTAAAAAAGAAAAATTGGTGCATTTAGATCTCTAGTTTAAAATGCATAGCTTTCTAATTTAGTTATCACAACGTGTTGATTACAAAAACAAACAAATTAAATCCAAAGACCGCATTCGAGGTGTAATTTTTTGTAACGGTGTGGCCATAAATTCGGTGAATTTCGGTAGTAAATTAAAGTGGAACATTGGCAACACTCCAGCAGGAGAGCTTTTCAGATTAGAATGTCATCGCCTCCGGTCTTAATGGGACGGAAAAAAATAAATTACTAATAGAATTTGTTTATTTAGCATTCATTCAATTATTCTTTAATCTTTCAGGATTTGTTTAGTTCAATGTCAGATGATGAATTTCTCAGTAAAAATATTTTGACGGTGGGTTATTTTTGAAATTAGATTATTTCTGAGAAAGTGCAACATAAAAAGACTAGCTTTTTAAGTCGGTGTTTAATTATGGGGATTTCTTTTTTTTAGTCCACAACTTAGAGAAGTGGATATGTATTGCATATGACGTCATTGCTCTGTCTCGGTTGCTTAGTCCCGGTAACTAGCTACAGTGGATCCGAGGAACGGGCTGTTTTTGGAATCAGTTCGTATTGGATCTATAAAATGGTCACCAACACTAACTGGGCGAAGTCGAACCACAAGCCGCCCGCAGGACACAACAGTTAAAACCTGCGGAGCGGGTTTTTAACAGCTAGTCATATTATTACTATGAAATAATTAAAATAAAATACATTTTAATGTATTTTTTTTTCAGGTTCTCTATAAAACAGTTATACACCAAATTATTACGTAGAAGATTACAAAATATAAAAGAAAAAAAGGCCAAGGGGGCAGTTTCACTATGTTGAGACGTATGTCAAAAGATAGTTACTGAACTCTCTATAGGTAACATTGAAGATGTCAATGCTCAATGCAGAATCGTTAAGCAGTTGAATTCTCTATTTAATGGGGCATTCTGAAAGGGAGAAGTTCTCGCTTTCGCAGCATAAAAAAGTGTGTGGGATCTCCCACGAGTATACGCGTTAGGGACATATAGGTTAATCTCCTTCAACATAGGTGGATTCAGTACAGTACTGGAGATCAGCTTAAAAAAATATTTCACCAAAAATATTTTTCGACGGGCTTCTAAGGTATTAAGATCGAGGAGCATTCCTGTTAAGAACAATGATGGATACAGGAATGGGTGGTATGTATATTCCCTCATATACAGGTAACGCATAAACCTTTTTTGTACTTTTTCTATTTCTAGGATATGGTTTTGTTCAGAGGGTGCCCAAATAATGGAGCTGTATTCCAGGATGCTGCGGACAAGTGCTTCATTTGTTCTTCTTATTGCAATTCCATTAGTAAATGATCTCGCATTACGAAGAACAAATCCGAGCATTTTGTTGGCGCGGGAAACAATGTCTGATATGTGAAATTTCAGACCTCTATCAGCAGATAATCTGACGAAATAACTCTAGTTGACCTATATAAACCAACTTGGAACTTATACCGAGAGACAATTCCTATTGCTCAATAAACTTGATATCTGCACCATCACCTTGATGGGATATAAGCAACACAATTTAATACGAAGGGGAAAATGTAGCGCCTATTTCCTAGATACAGAACAATACATATTATCCTAAATACACACCCTATTTTACGACACTTGAAAAAGATAACATTAAACGATTAAACCAGGAAGATAAATTGATATCTCTGTTATAGGATAGGATTTTAGATTTTCAAGGCCAAACGTATTTTTGTTATTAGTTTTTAGGGTATTATGCCGTGTTGCGCTACCTCCTTCTTTAGCCAACGTTTCGGACAGCGTTGCAGTGTCCATCATCAGGGCAGATGTGTAATAGTTAGGGGTGATGTTTGCACTTATCTACTTAGGAGCGATACCGTGTCGCCAGCTGTCGCCAGCTAGTATCGCCAGCGATACCGTGTCCACTCCTCTACGAGCTGGCGCTCCAATATACTTCAACATGTTTTTTTGCGTTTAGCCTTGATGTAACCGTCAATTACCGGATACCAAGAACCATTGAGCATAGCTCCGTCGTCTCTATTAATATTTATAGGATTTTTGTGAATTTCAATTGACTCCGCAATCAAGCGTGCTCTATGAGTTTTGGGTCTTCTCTGTTACTGTTTTACAACAATATACAGTACAAAAACACAAGTGTTTCAAAGGATACTCTCAAACCACATAACCTCTCTCTGTCCAGAATCCTTTGGGTTTGGAAACTAAGAAGTCTAAAAAAAGCTGCTCACCTAAGCTGACGGCTATAACACCTATAATTACGCTGTGATTTTTGTGACGATTGTTGTAATATTTTTTGTGATAAATATAGTTTTGGCCAACCAGTGCAAGTGGAACTAAGTGGTATCCCCATTATGGGGAATTTTGGGATTGAAAAAGAGGAAGGTCAGGACTCTGGACTAAATTGATTTGACGTAGGTTCCAACAACATATCAAATCACGAAATCACGATACGATAACTACCCTCCATCCATCCTTCTTTCCCCATATTGCCATATTCTCACAAAATCCAAGCAGTCGGGACTCGGTAGGTACCACATAAAAACAAATACATACTTTCAGATGGAAATATTCCATTCTTATAAGAAGACTACACGATTTTCCACGATAAATATGCAATGCCAATGCGGAAAATTTTCAGATATAACGTTATGGACAACATTACCATATTATTTAAAATCAGTTTTCATAGACAAAACGTGGATGGGAGTGTTCGATGGGGGGTGGGTGGTGCATCGTCTGCTCGGAATACGTTTCATAAATAATGCAAGGGTTCGGGTTCGATGCAGGTTGAATCGCGAATGCAACGCTAACAATCGATAAAAATAATGTAAAGACTTACGTAAACTGAGTTTGGAATATTGTGAAATGAATTTGGAGATAGAATTGGGTTTGCATAATGAAAAATATGTAATTTTTATTGTAGAGCGCGTGATTTTGTAGAATTTTGAGTAAAATAATATAGTTTTACGAATTTCTTTTTTTTTTAATTTTGAACCAGCGTGTCTTGAATGAGGGACATCCCCAACTATTGAAGTACGTGGTGAGACTGAAGGGAATGGAAAAGGGAAGGAAATTGGCAAGAGAAATGTTGAGAAGTACCTGGCTATTGAGATCTAGTCATCAAACACGGAAAAAACTACTTTTTTACATTACGAGCTTTAGGGTTGCAGGATGGAGGGTATTTTTGAGGAAAGGGGGTATAGGAAGATATATTGCAGGAAAAAAGGTATGAGGATGGGTAGGAATCTGGGGCTAAATGTGTCCAGAAGTGACGGAAGTATGAATCCAACCTCCCACTGCGGCAAAGGCGATGTTTTTTTTATTTTATTTTTTTATTGAAACATTTATTAAAGTTACAATTTTACAAAATAACGTAACGACAATATTTCAATCACTCCCCTAATCAAGCAGCTGCTTGTGTTTGGAGATAGTTGAGAGAGTCCATCTTGAGAGGTCAAAGGTGTCCCTCAACCAGTATCCCCCGATCCGGCCCGCCACGTTACACGTGGGCAAACGTATCCGTCGCCAAGACAAATCCGCATCCCTGTTAAGAGCGTTTAACCAGCCAGCGGACGAAAATCCACATTTCGTCGAAAGTTGTTCTTACGATCGTGCAGGGCGGTTACAATGAGAAAGATTAATTATTCTCCGTACCAGCTTTTTTAAATTATAACTCAATATCGAATTTATTTCAATTCAAATTAGCTTTAATTTATACCTTCATCCAAAAATGCTGAAAGGCGTGATGATAAAACTATTAAAATAATGTACTTTTTGTAGTTATTTTTTGATTATAAGTATTTATCATTTTTCAATAATGTCTAAATTTAATAAGAATGTTAAAAAAATCTGAAATGTATTAGTTTGTAAGTGCGCAAATAAATACACAAACGGACCAATTTTCGCCAAGAAACACATGTACGTACATATTTTTTAATGATTTTATAGAAACTAAAATTAAAATTCTAAAATATACGTTTGCTAGATAATGTATTGATTTATTTTACTGCATGATTTTATTATTTGAAATGGGTGTGGTATAATACAAAAAATTTTTGGAAAATTGAACAAATCTGCCAACGACCTATGGAAATAACTTTATTATACTAAAAATTAAAAAAATTTCTCAAAATTTATTACATACGAATGCTAGATAAAAGAACAATCTTTCGAAATCCATTTATAATTTTTTGTGGAAAAGAGTCAATACGTCTAAAAACTTTTTTGAAAATGACGTATTTCCGGTTTTCTCTGGTAATGCCCTCTTAAGTCACCAAACTTAGCAAACCGCTTGGGGTGACCTATGGAGGGGTGTTGGTTATCCAACAAATGGTTCCCGAGGCGGCGGTACCCATACCACCTCCCATCTTTGGCTCATCTTTTTACCGTAATTCCACTCAAAAGTTACGGTAAAAAAAAATCCCTTAGTAGTTATTTTCTTCTTTGCTCCTTCTTTGCATCATTTACTATTTATATTTAATACTTTTTAGTTATTTCATACTTTTAACATTTGATATTTCATAATTGCTTGATGTTGTTTTACTTTCACTATTTATACATATGTTAATGGCACATGTTGTGTCGTATATACATGAAAATAAATAAATAAAAGGATCTTTCAATATTAGTCAACGTCTCTTCCATACACGGTAAATAGGCTATAATAACAGATATCTGAGTGTCCTTCAAATACGTATTGTTATATTGAAGGATGTCTGGCATACCGCTCATCGCAATGTTTACGAAATGTATCCTTCCATTGAATCCACACCATTATGATGAAATTTGTCAACAATGACAATGAAAGCATTATTGCCTTGTATTTCTGTCTACGAGTGATGGAAAACGACATCATCTAATAGTAATTACCCTAACACTGTAGATGTTTCTTCATTCTGTTGTTATTTTGGCAAAATGTTAGATATAAAAAAATGTATCAATGGCGTACGATAACTTTCATTATTATTTTTAGCATTGTAGAACTTATTATAAGACTTCACGATTACGATTCGCACGAGTAAAAAATACTCTGGCGGAATAAAAAAAAGTACTATCAAACACGGCTACCATCTTCACAGGATTGACCGGACCCGCAACACTCAAACAAATTTATAGACAGATAAAATGCAAAGTGGTCAAGTTGAACCAGGACAGCCTAGCTCCCAATTACAATTTATCTTCTAGTAATTCGAGTGGATTCTTTGCTCTATTCCGCATCCACGATGTTAGAAAAAGTTTTATATTTGCACATGCGCGTTTAGTTCTGCCTGCCAAGTTTTGCCTGAAGCAGTATACGCATCGATGAGAGCATCCAACGCGCAGAAAACAACTTAAATGCGCGTAGGGATAGAGCACAGAATAGCATAACAAAGCGCGTGGAATAATCCAGGGTACGTTTTAGAGAATTTGTTCTCGCGACCATTTTGACAATTTGGATTGAATAACGGATGCCGATTGATACGTTAAATATCTATTTAATTAATTTAATTTTAGAACTGTAATAATTGATGTGAAGCATTAAAGATTTATAGAGCTAATTTGGCATACTATTTTTGTTAGTAATCGCATCTTATATGTGGGCTAGTCTGTAGGTATTTATATTTGAAATTAGGTAGGTAGGTATATACTTCAGCACATTATACAAAAAGCTCACCGACCGCCATTGACACGCATGATACATATTTGTACAACACTATTGCAGGATGACAATTTCCCAAAAAAAATAATTCGGGGTACTATGGACTCAAAAATTACTCTGCTGATTAAAATTTAAAAGTTTGATCTTATTGGTGCCAGGATTGTTTACAGAGTGGTTTGAATGGCAGAATAATTCGGGGACGTCCTTGGAAGACTCAAAACTTTACTCCAAACCATTCATAACCCCGAGTAACGCCGGGTACACGCCAGCTATTATAAAATAAAATTAGAAAAATCCTGCAATTTACAAAGATATTTAGTATCGAATACGAGTTTTGCATTTTATTATTAAAATGAAATCGTTACATTGAACTCCACGTAATTAATGGATATTCTTAATTATTAGGGGAATAAGACACTATTAATTTCTGTTCATTTTATTAATTATACAAAATAATCAGAAGGCCTTACGTATTCTTATCCAATTGCACTTAAAGCGAAACTAACGACTAGTTTAATCTATTATTCCAAGATAGCATTAAAGTTTATGCCGAATTTAGAATCCATTTCATCGGAACGTGATCCGATACAAATTAAATTACTTGAAAACAATCCATTGTTTCAAAATACACTGGAGAAAATAAACCGTTTCTTCCCGTTCATCGTCCTGACAACACTTTGACGATGTAAGGCCAACTGCAGTATCTACGGATAATGGTGGGCGGTAGATGTTGAACTGTCACGTGATCAAATCAATGCCACCGAGCAACTTCGTAAAAATGGCGGTGATTGTTGTTGATACTCGTTGTTACTGCTGATTTGCATGTTATTTTTCGTGTGTTACTGCTGATTCGTGTGTTACTGCTGATTAGCATGTCATTTTCCGTGTGTTACTGCTGATTTGCGTGTTATTTTTCGCGTGTTCCTGCTCATTTGTGTGTTATTTTTCGTGTGTTACTGCTGATTTGCGTGTTATTTTTCGTGTGTTACTGCTGATTTGTGTGTTATTTTCGCAATGTTAAGTAAACGGAGTTTACATTACATTATTTTAAACGTCATTAAATACATTATTTTAAACAGTGAAGTTTACTTAGAGACATCACTGACTTCGTGTTTTGATGGTTGTGCGCCGAGGCTTGTACTCTAGCCGGCTTTGGATGGTAGTTTATCAATGCTATAATTTGAAAACAATCGGCTGATGACAAATTTGAAAAAAAAATAATCAGTTGTTGCTAGGTTACCTTTTGAAATAATAATAAAGATCTAGCTGTTAAAAACCCGCCCCGCAGGTTTTTACTGCTAGGTCCTGCGGGCGGCTTTTGGTTCCGCTTCGCCCAGTTAGTGTTTGGGATTATTTTATAAATACAATAGGAACTGATATCAAAAATAGCCAGTTCCTCGAGTCCACTGTCATCCAGTTTAGCTAGTCACCGGGACAAAGTAAACGACGTCATATGTAATATATAGCCGCTTGATACAACATGTGTGACCGTCAATCTTTCCACATCTGGAGAGATACCACATATTCACAAATTCGTAGCAGTTATACCTAGGGGGAGACGTCCCCATCCGACAGCGACATCTTGTAAAGAATTGTTGAATTCGAAACCAAATTATAACAGTAGCCTTGTGTGAAATTCCACGTACATAGATGTTATTTGTGGCGTAGCGGGATGGCGTGGCGTCAGCTCGAAGCTGGGTTCTGAATTTCAACCACGCAGACATTACCGTATTAATACCGTTCGATAGTTTTGACACTTCCAAAAGTGGTTTCTCGGCCCTTCAGTCATGTTTTATGACCGCTATGCTTGACGGTTGATCAAATAAACCATCTTAAAATTTTTACCAAAAGAATGTACTCGATACGATACGATACGATACGATTGTACCACCCCAGCCAGGAGTACTCCTGTCCCGGTGAGACCGGTACACCAGGGGGCACTGATTTGTTAGGACTGGAACACATGCTCTGAGGATGGGAAGGAGGTTGGAGTTTAATCGACCGGTATACATGGCAACCTAATAAGCCAATATTGGAATTTAGGATGGTCAGGAATAAAGGAATGGATTGAGCGTTATAATTTTTTTCTTTGTTTTAGTCTTCGTTCTTCTTGCCTCTTCTCGGCTCTTCTTGGATCTTGCCTCTTGCCTCTTCTAGGAACTTCTTGTCTCTTCTAGGATCTTTTTGTCTCTGCATGGCTCTTCTAGGCTCTTCTTGGCTCTTTTCTTTCTTCTTGCATCGTCTCGCCTTTTCTTGGATCTTCTGGACTCTTCTTGGCTCCGCTTGATCCTGCTTGGCTCTTCCTAACTCTTTTTTCTTCCCTTGTCCCTTCTTGTCTCTTCTTTTTGTTTCTTGTGATCTTCTCGTCTGTTCTCGGCTCTTCTGGACTTTCCTTGCATCTTATTAACGCTTCTTTTCTATTATTGTCTCTTCTTGGCTCTTCTTTCTTCTTCTTGGATGTTCTCGTCTCTTCTTATCTCTTCTTGTCTTTTCTTATCTCTTTTTGTCTCAGCTTGTCTTGTCTCTGATTATCTCTTCTCGAATATTCTTACCTCGTCTTGTTTTTTCTTGAATGTTCTTGTCTCTTTTTGGATCTTATTGGATCTTCTCGTCTCTTTTTGGTTCTGCTTGCTACTTCTCGTCTCTTAACGTCTAATATTTGCTCTTCTAAACTCACCTTTGCTTTTAATGCACCTTCTTTCCAATTTTCACCCGTTGTTGGCTCGTCTGGATTCCTCCTGCCTTTTATTGTATCTTATTGTTTCTTCGAGTCTTTTTTGCCTCTTCTTGCTTCTTATCTCTTCTCGCTCATTATTGGCTCTTCTTGGTGTTTCTTGCGACTTCTTGCGGAGTTTAATTCATCTTTATACATGGCAACCTAATATGCTAATACTCATACTAGGTTGGACAAGAATAAAGATTTTGATTGAGTATTGTTTTCTAAGTTCTGTCATTTTCTTGATTCTTCTTGCCTATTCTTGCTTCCTTTTGCCTCTTTTTCGTCAATTTCAGTCTACCCTAGTATCTGCTTAGAAGCTCTTGCTTCTTCTAGCCCCTTCGTGGTTCTTCTGGCTTCAACTTGCTTCTTCTCACTTCATTTCGCTTGAAGTGAAATATCCCAAAACTGCGCAATACAAATGTTATGTTATGTTATTTTTTTTTTCTTGGCTCTCCTAATTTTTCTTGCATCTTATTTGTCCTTCAAGTCCCTGCAGGTGTCTTCTTACTTGTAGTGGCATTGCTTGACGGTTGATCAAATAAACCATCTTAAAATTTTTACCAAAAGAATGTACTCGTATAAATAATTGACGAAGATAATACCAACAGCTCTCAATGGAAACTTCAATCTGACATATAAAAAAGTAACAAAATTCAAATGGAACGAGAACTCCTGAAGATAAATATTCCAATGTTTTTTAGCTACCATCTTTTCTGGTGTGATTGTAAAATTCTACTGTAATATTCGAGTAGAACTTGGCAATCACACCAATTGTGGGAAGTAATTGAAGATAATGGTTAAAAAAAATGGGAATCTGATGAGGTGGCAATAACTCAG
This sequence comes from Limnephilus marmoratus, assembly GCA_917880885.1. NCBI lineage: Eukaryota > Metazoa > Arthropoda > Insecta > Trichoptera > Limnephilidae > Limnephilus > Limnephilus marmoratus. The sequence continues at coordinate 16,928,190 of OU862923.1, forward strand.
CAGGTAGAGTACCGGTCCCGGTAAGACCAGAGGTCCTGAGTTCTTTTTATTTTCTAACACTGTCTGTTTGTATTGATACTTATTATTATTCATTATTGATTAAAAAGCTTTATTAAGTTTTTTTCTTAAAATAAAATATTAACAAATAGAGAACTAACCTAGTTGTATAAATATCATTGCAAAACTCCACAAAAACTCTTAGGAAAACAGAAGGGTATTGGATTCTGAATTGAGATGAAAAAATGTTTAACCTCCACGAAGTTCGTAGTTTTAATTTCATAAGGAAACAATGGGACGAAAGAGCTTACTCGAGCTGAATGAGGAATTAATGTGGTATGCCTTTAATACGAATAATAAGAAGTAGTGGGCCGCTATAATTAAAGGGGTTTCGCCTAATGATTGAATGGGCGGGCCGGGGCGGATTGGGTTAACTTTTTACATGGAGGAATGTATTTAATAATTATAATGGGAGGGCCGAACGTCGCTTAACACTGTCACGCCCGGCGCAATATGATTAATGTTAGAAAGTGTGAGATGTCGTTGAATGTTTCAGGAAAAAGGATATTAACATGGTTTATCTTCTATCGTTAACCTCTCAGGCCTCGGGCCTATTTAAGAAGGTCAAAATATTTCCCCTTTGCAATGAAAACCAAACAAATAGAATGTTTCTGAACGTATCTGAAAACTAAAAACTGCTTTTGAAAGGTTGATAGTGAGGCATGGAACTGGCAGAGGAAGGGTGAAAGTAAACTGAATGCTGTTAACATGAGATCCCTGAGGCCTATGAGTGGTAAAACCACGTATGGTCGTGTGAGAAATGTGGATATCCGCAAAGAATGTAAGGCTGATGAAAGCATAATGAGTAATAAAGGGACCCTCAGATGGTTTGGACATGTAGATCGAATGAACGAATAGTGTAAGAAGATTATACGACTCAAATGTGAATGGTAGAAGAAGTCGGGGACGCCCGAGGAAGACATGGCACGATCAAGTGAATCAGATATTTGAGTCGGGCCATGTCAAAAGTCCGAATAATAGAAGAGAATGTATGAGACGATGTATGAATGTGAATGAGGCAACGAGTGTGTGCCAAGACCGAGTTGTCCGTCCTCTCTGCCTACCCCTGCGGGGAAAAGGCGTGATGGTTAGTTAGTTAGTAAAACACGCTTTCAAAATTTTGAAAAATAAAATTTTTTAAGGCAAAAATTAACAAATGGCTCTCTATACGTTTTTTCAAACTAAAATTACTGATGACGACAAAAAATAAAAACACATACATATTTTATTAGACAAATCATTTTTTAAAGGTTATCATCAACTCACTTTTTGTGGTTTCAAATAAAAATAATTAATAAAAATTTCTCAAGGTTTTTTTTTTTTTTCAAATTGTGGTCGGAAACTATGGTTTTTATAAAAGTGTACATTTTTATCGTTGCATGGTTAACATTTAGATTTGAATATAAAGCTTGGTTTTGTCTTTCTAACACCGTTTATATCATATTTCTAACCATTATAATAAGGGAGACACAATGATTTCTATGAGACCTATATGAGTTGTTCCGAAAAGCGAACAAATTTGCCTGAAGGGTTCAATTAAATAATGTTCGTAATACGATGGGAGAATTTTTTTTTTTTGTTATTGCTTATTTATTATTTTAATAAAACATACGCCTACTATATTATTACAATGAAATTCATGGAAAATCACACACCAATAACTTCCTATACGAAAATTGTCGGGCAGAAAAAAAACACCACAAATATTTTTTTGTCTTAGTTTCTCAGTGAAAAGGAAATAGTGAGCGCTTTTCATGTCGTTTCATCGAGTTTCAAATCTACACGGTGCTGAAGAAGTTAAGACTTCAAAAAGTTGTTTTTCCGGGTTCTCTACGTGACACACTCGAAGATTCACCAGTTTCTGTATCACCAGAAATGTATTTATCCCATAGACATATGAATATTAGTAGACCAGAACATAAAGGTGAGGAGTAGACAACAACTACAGCCGGGCGCAGAGCGGGAAAATGACTTTGAAGATACGAGTATGTGATTCGTCGGTTACTCAATATGACAGTATATAGGCATCTCGCATTATAATTTCACCAAAGTAAAAAAGTTAAAAGTAAACTCTGCTTTTGAATGAATAGACCTTTTTACATGGGAGCGCAAATTGCTCGCCGCTATTGAAAAAAATTGCGAAGTCTAAATACGGCAAAGAAAAGAAAATTATCAGACTCCAATATTTTGTTGCGTATTTAGTTAAGACACTTTTACAAATGTTTAATAATTTACTTACCCCGTAAACATCGACGAGCACATGCCATGTATCTCGAGTGATAGTATATATTTACACGTTTTCAAAACACAACCATGTTTTTTGCGGTGTTATTTCGTAAAATGCACCGACGAGCGCTCGACGCTGGCTCGCAGAAGAATGATGACGTCACATTTTTTAGATTCACGCGAAGCCATACTCAATCCCAGCTGGTTCCAAGGAACTGGTATGGGGAGGGGGAAATAATACGATTTTATCACTTAGGGCAGGTCTACTAATATTCATTTGTCTATGATTTATCCACATATATCTCCGACCAATTTAAACACAACGTAAAAAACGTTATAAAAAATGGGTAAAACTAGTTCCTGCGTATCTACGAGTACGAAAATGTTCTACATGCGATTGTCTCTGGAATAAAAACCAGGTGTCCCTTAACTAACCAACTAATTAACTAACCATCACGCCGTTCCCCCGCAGGGATAGGCAGAGAGGACGGACCGCCAAACAACTCCGTCCTGGCATATACTCCTTGCCGTATTCAAATTAATACATCGTCTCATACATGTATTACACCTCTATTATTCAAACTCTTGACATGGTCCAACTCAAATATCTGATTCATTTTATCGTGCCTTCCTTAGTCTTCCTCAGGCGTCCCCGTCTTCTTCTACCATTCACATTTGCGGCATATTTTCTCTTTACACTCCTTTCTCCATCATTCGCTCTACCATGCCCAATCCACCTAAGCGTCCCTTTTTAAGGGCCCGCAACCCGAATTTCTACCGATTTCTTACATATCTCCCTTAAATACGATAAGTTTTAAAGCTCTTAAAAAAATATATGTTATTCTTAAAGATAATATCTAGACATTGCCCGCCGAAACGCAAATTATAAAAAATTCCCTCGATAGAAAAAATTCGCAAAGTATGCTCCAAAAAATATTATAAACACGTTTGTTTCAGTTATTTTACAAGTTATATGTATTAAATTCACAGTGTTTCTTTAAATGCTGTTTAAGACAATGTCCGCGAGATTTTTGCTCTATTTTAAACGAGTCGTGTTTTATTAAAAATTTTCGCAATTTTCTCATCGATTTTGTTGTTGTAAATGTTAGCGCTCTCCTCTAACATTCGTAATTTCGTATCTCTCCATCTTCTTTTCGAGCCCGGTTGCAGAGCCTTAAACTTTACTTATTGCATTCTTTTCGAATCTAAACATTTCTCACATGATCATAAATGGTTTTACCATTTTACCATTTTCAGTCTACTTTCATTATTTTTATGCCAGTTCCCTGCTTCACTGCCATATATCAGGGTAGGTACCAGCACTCTATTGTGGACTGCTAGCTTTGCTTCTTTGGACAGTTTTTTTGTTAGCGCCACGTAACTAATATTTTGAAATAATGAAACATCCGCGTTATCGGAAAGACATCGAAGATATTTGACGCCGGGTGTTTTGGTGAATGATTCATTAATTATATACGCGACCTGAACGAATGAACGTAACAGCTAATTTAATTGTGCAGAATCCGATATCCAAATAATACAAAAAAACCGCAGAATCTTAATTGCTTCTCAGGTGGTCTGGAATAAATTAAAAACGACGTTTAGAGAATTATTACCAATGCAAATTGTTTTGATTCATTTTAATTAAATTTGTAAAAATCTTTAATCATTTTTATTAGGGAACTTTTCTACCCACAACAGAGAAGATAAAAATATTTCAGTTAAAAAATAACACTTTTTGTTTAATCCGGGTTCATGGGGTGAGGTTTGTCTAGGTCTTAGAGGCAGATGACTAGGGCACACTGAACCCCAGATTTCTACCCACCTCTTAAACCCTTTTCCTTCCCAGAACTCGCCTCTCCTTCATTTCCTTAAAAAACCCTCCACACAGCATCCCCAAAGATGACATAGGCCTTGAGGGAAATTATTTTTGCCTCCTGTGTGGAGCTCATGTAAAATCTCATATTTCGATCACACAAATATTTGAAAATTAAATACAATTATTTTTATAATTAAATAAGAAATATATACAGGGTGTTAATTGACGTACTTGACTTACTTTAACCAGTGATTCCTGACATTATTTGGAGTAAAAAATGTAATTGAAATTTTGGTCTCCGGTGACATTTTCGATGTTTTTTTAATTATTTTTTTAATAAAAACATAAAAAAGTGGTACGTGTTGGACAGTTGGAGGCGGGGTTAGGGGTTGGTCGGTTACTCGGCTGAATGACCAGTGACGACATGTGGAGAATAAATTTTTGAAAAAAACAAAGAAGTCAAAGAAAAAGTCACCGGAGACCAAAATTTCATTTACATTTTTTACTCCAAATAATGTCAGGAATCACTGGTTAAAGTAAGTCAAGTACGTCCCTCAACACCCTGTATATAGCCACAGGAACCATTTATTGGATAACCAACACCTCTGCCATTGTTACCCCAAGTGGTTCGCTAAGTTTGGTGACTTAGCAGGGGTGCCCAGGTTCATGAGGTGAGGTTTTTCTGGGTCTTGACGGCGGATACGTCTGCCCACCAGGTGCATGACAGGCCGGATCGGGAGAGAATGGTTAATGGAGTCCCTTTGACTTCTCCAGCCGTTCTCTCTCTGAACATCACCTTGCACCGCGGTGGGAGGGATGGATTCATACATCCGTCACTCCTGGACACACTGACCCTCAGATTCAATTCCACCCTTAATACACTTTTCCTTCTCAGAACTTCCACTCCTTTCTTTACCAAAAAGACCCTTCACATAGCATCCCCAAAGGTGACATAAATAAAGTTTTAAAAAATTCACAAAAAAACTTTTAAACCCATTTGCAGAAAAGGACGAAGAAAATTTAACATTATAGCAGCTCTAGAAAAATAAAAGCAAAATTAGGAATTCAGATTGATTGACAATCGAATTCCGTAATTTTTTCTAACTTTTGAGATTAGAGTTAAAAAATAAGTTTTATTATTTATTTCGAACGTATGTAACGTAGTGATAAAATATCTCTAATTATCGTGAGATCGAAATTAAATGGTTTGAAATTTTGAAATGAAGTCGAATTAATCGACAACAAGCTTTTTCCCGCGGCTTCGCTCGCGTGCTATTAGGGGGGTTCCCACTCCGCCTCCTCCGCCCCTCTCCCCCTTCCCCCCTCCCGCATTCCATACATTAATTCCCGGTGCATTCAGTTTCCAAACAGCTCGCGTGCCACCTATTGCAATTTTTTATATAAATTTCATAATGCCAGAACTCACCAGTAGTTTTATAAAAAAAAATTATCCAATTTGGAGCAATCGTTCGGAAGTTATACGTCCACACACATTTCGGCGATTCATTTTTAGAGATAAGATATTAACTACGACGCCAACATCGTTTCCACGACAACCGTTTGTTTTGCTTTTCTTCTGACGTTTGCAATAACTCGATTTTGTTAGGGACAGAAAACGTATGATAAATATTTTTTTAACGCCAGAGCTTATTCATAACGCCAGAGCTTATCAATGTACACAGCCTATATTACTACTCGCAAATAATGTAGCTTTCTATCAATGAAAGAATTTTTAAAGTCCATTCAGTAGTTTTTGCGCGAAAGAGTAACAAATATACATCCACACAAACTTTTGCCTTTATAATATTAAGTAGGATTAATTACGTAATTGCTGAGGCATGTGTCAGAGATATGTCAATATTTCTTCGGACATTAATTCACAACCGTAAAACGTTGAAATTCTTACTAATTACTTGTCAATAATTAAATCACACTGTAAACATTATAGCTTTGAAATAAGTAACTTTTTAAACCATTTATTTAGCTTTGGAGGCTTTTCTGATTAATTCGCATTTCTGTAAAACAAATTTAATTCAATATAAACATTATTATGTTACCCAAGAAAACCTTCAGAAGTTCAAATTCAAATTCAAAGTATAAATTCATTTAGGCGAACCCAAACAGACAAGACTCGTGGCTTTTTTACAAATCGTAAGTACGAAGGTTCGTATTTTTTTTATTAACTGTAGCGCAAAATCCCGAAACACACCAAATGTCTCTCGTAAAACAATGTACTTTTATAAAATTTTGCGGAAGCTTTCAATCCATTATGTTTCTTTTGAAAATCTCTCAGATTTTTTTAACAACCGTCTTCAGAATTTTGATTAATATTCTATGTTGTTGTTGATTCCAGAAGAGTTTTTTCAAGAATATAAATTTTAACTTCCCGCTGCTTGGGAAATTTGCATTCTTTGCATTGCAATCAAAATTTTTGAAAAGTTCCCCGTTCTATTGCAATAAAAACTAGAGTAAAAACTTTCTAATGACGTTATGGTCATCAAATGTACAAGTGTTGTAAGTAGAATTGAATTAAAATAGATGAAAGACTTTTTTTATTTTTTTTATTAAACAATACATATAATATACAATTAACCAAAATATATATAATATATAATATTAGTGGTAACAATACCTCCCTAATTGAGAAGTTATCGTGTTTAGAGAGGGAGCACTATCATATTGACAGTACTATACATACTTAACAGTTTTTACAAATTGAATGTATGTAGATCTTTTTTTTTATATATAATGAATAATAAGTTAGCATTTTTGTACATAATGGAAAATTGTTATACATAATGAAAATATAAGTTGGCATTTTTTTTGTACATAATGAAACATAATGTGATTTTTCATACATATAGAAAATATTAGTTGGCATTTTTTGTTCATAATGGAGATATAAGTTGGCATATCGTAACACATACCTAAATCTAGTTAAAAGTAAAATGTTTTTTAAGTTTTTGTTTAAAAAATTCATTGCCTGTTGTATGCTGATGATGCGGTGCTGATATCTAACAGTATGGAAGATCTACAGTCTCTCGTGTCAAGAATGAACGAAGTATGCATGAAGAATGAGTTAATGATGAATGTAAGTAAGTCTAAAGTCATGGTGTTTGAAAGAGAGAGTACGAAAACAGTATGCAATATAGTTGTGAATGATGAATACTTGGAGCTGGTGGATGAGTTTGTTTATTTGGGAAGTATGTTTACGAGAGATGGGAAGGCTGATAGAGATATTGAAAGAAGGGTGAATGCAGGTAACTCTATTAATGGAGGACTGAACGCCGTTGGCAGCAACAAAAAACTGTCCAAAGACGCAAAACTAGCCGTTCATAATGGAGTACTGGTACCTACCCTGATGTATGGCAGTGAGGCATGGAACTGGCAGAGGAAGGATGAAAGTAGACTGAACGCTGTAGAAATGAGATCCCTGAGGCGTATGTGTGGTAAAACCATGTATGATCGTGTGAGAAATGTGGAAATCCGCAAAGAATGCAAGGCTGATGTAAGCGTGATGAGTAAGATCAAGAAAGGAACGCTCCGATGGTTTGGACATGTAGAGCGAATGAACGAGGAAAGGAGTGTAAGGAGAATATATGACGCAAATGTGAATGGTAGAAGAAGTCGAGGACGCCCAAGAAAGACATGGCACGACCAAGTGAATCAGATACTTGAGTCGGGCCATGTCAAGAGTCAGAATAATAGAAGAGAATGTATGAGACGTTGTATGAATGTAAACGAGGCAAGGAATGTGTGCCAAGACCGGGATGTTTGGCGGTCCGTCCTCTCTGCCTACCCCTGCGGGGAAACGGCGTGATGGTTAGTTAGTTAGTTAGTTAGTTTTAATTCGTTAAATAATTTTATGGCTGAGTATGTGTAATGATGTTGGGCTGTTGTTGTATTAAGTTTTGGGATTATTATTTGTCCTGAGGTTCTCGGCCTGGTGCTAAATGACTTAGTTGTTAGTTTATCTTTGTGGATTTGAAGTAATGCATTTTTTTTTTAAATTTTATTTAGTGGTAATACTTTGAATTCATCGAATATTTTTTCGGTTGGATAGTCTACTTGTTTCTTTAGAATAATTTTGATGAGTCTTCTATGTACTATTTCAAGTGGGGTTAAATTGGTTTTATACGCTCCTCCCCAGCCTATTATTCCGTATTGTAGTACTGATTGGGCTAATGCATAGTAAACCTTTAGTAGCATAGATTTATGTAGGATATTTCTTAGTTTGAGGAATACGTAATAAAGTTTACGTATTCTGTTTACAGTTTGTGCAATATGTTCTGTCCATTTAACATGTTGATCTAAAATTATGCCTAAATATTTAATATTACTTTTTTTGAGATTTTTGAGCATTTAGGTGAATTGCAGTTGTCCGTAAAATTATTACAGGAGTTATGAATGGTAATATTGGAATTTATTGTTGGATGGATTTTGTCTGATAATGTAAAAGTCATGAAATAGGTTTTTTCGGAGTTTAAGGAAAGGTAGTTATCATCCAACCATTGAATGCAACAAGTGTTCAAATACATGACTAGAAAAGAAATAAACAAAGCCGACAAGATGATAAATGTGAGATGTGTGGAAATAATTAAGATAATTGAACCATCAGCGTGTACTAAATTTTAACCCTTCGAATAATAAGAAAATAATTTTCTGTCAACTTTTGCCTGTCAAAGTTTGCGCGCAAAATTCCTGGTTCTTCCCATGCATTTTAAATGTTCCTATTTATTAGTTTTTTGTAACGCTTTTGGAAAAATAAAAATTATTCTAAAATTAAGATACAATAATCTTTCCGACATGTTTATTAGAAATCAACATTTTTGTTTATAAATATTAAAATGTTAATATTGGAAATGTAAATTAGCTAAAAAATTCATACCAGCGAATATTTGAATTAAAGTAATTAAAATAGAATAAACTTCAAATTTTAAATTCAGATTCCTTTTCTAAACAAAATTTGTAATAAAACTGTTACCTCACTTTTTATCACTTTCATACAATTTTATTTTAAAATTAAATGTTGGTTACGTCACAAATAGGCGCAAAATAACAAGGTTTGTAAAATATCTGAACAATCTAGCTCATATAATTCTAAGATAATGAGAAGCATTATTTCTTTCCGTTTCTAACATAAAATAAATCGCAAATATTCGCATTACAGAAAGAGAAATATCTAACTTTTAATAATGCACGGTCGCTCTGGGACAATCTGGGTCTCCTGTTATTATAACGGCATATGATGTTTTGGGACAACTTGGGTCTCCTGTGATTAAACGGGTTAAGTAGGGTAGTTCGTTAGAATTAACAATCCGACATGAACAGACTTTTTTTAAATTAACCCCACACAGGTTTCCCAGAGGGCTGTGGCATATTTGGAGATGGTGTGTTGGGGGTTTTTTAAGGATACGAAGGGTGGAAGTTCTGGGATGGAAAAGGTAATCCTCCCGCTACGGAGCAACACGATCGGTCGAGAGAGACCAGCTGAAAAGGTCAAACGATCTCCCCAAACCGCCTTGCCATGCAGCTGTTGGACAGGCCCATCTCTCACTATAATATAAATAAGACAAATGACATTGCTCATAAGCAAAAATAACGCATTGGATGAAAATCTTTATATTGCTGGAACAAAACTAGAGAAGGTACAGAGTATTGTATACTTGGGCTGCAACGTAAATGATAGTTGGGATCCTTCAGTTGAAATCAAATGCCGCATTGAGCAAGCTCGTGCAACCTCTATCCGCATGAAAAAAATGTTCTGCAGTCATGATCTCAACCTTGGATTACGAATGCGAATGGTCAGATGCTACGTGTTTTCGATATTATTTTATGGAATGGAAGCATGGACGCTTACTGAAGAACTAATTAGGCGACTTGAGTCATTCGAGATGTGGATCTACAGAAGAATACTTAAAATAAGCTGGATGGACAGGGTTACAAATGAAGATGTTATGGTTCGGATGAATAAAGAAAAAGAAGTAATTAAAACTATATAAATCCGAAAACTTCAATATCTTGGACACGTGATGAGACATTCAGAGAAGTATGAGATCTTGCATCTCATAATGCAGGGAAAGATTGCCGGAAGACGGGGCCCTGGAAGAAGGAAAACCTCATGGCTGATAAACCTGAGACAGTGGTTTGGCCAGTCTACCGTGGAGCTTTTCCGGGCCGCACTAAACAAAGTCCGCATAGCCAACATGATAGCCAACGTCCGTTGAACGGACAAGGCACAAGAAGAAGAAGAAGGGGCGGCGGTACACCTTCCCGGCTCCCAAATTGAATTGATTGATAGCCCTCTTTAATTCTCTGAGGTAAGTGTAAGTTTTCTGTAAAGTGTAAGTGGTAGATTATCAGTTCCCAGTTGTTGTCGGCTGCAAGATGTGAGGCGCTTCTCCGACTCATTTTTATGTAAAACGGAACGACGTGGAACGAAATAAGATGATCAGTCTTTCCTCCCTCTTTTAATCCGGGCCTTTTAAAGACCGCTATAAGAAATACTTTCCTTAACCCGCCTCGGAACGTTGCCAAATCGAGTGGTAACATAGTTCCCTTGGAGGTAACATAGGTTACAAATGGTAAAAAATGTACTTCGGATTATGATTCACAACCCCAATAAGTTACAATCTTTCCTGTCGTTGTGCACATTATGGAAAGTACGTGATAAAATTAGTATTCTATGAGTTTTTTACTACTTACCCTTCCATATAAAGTCAGGTATACACTGTACACACGTACGCAGTCGTTCATTCTCTTACCTGAAACAAATAATAAAATGTATTAATACTAATACAACAATTCTTTAGAAATTACGTCACCACTATGAAAATCGGTATACGCGGAATCAAAATACGTGACAAAACCCACAGAGAACATATTTATTTTCACGAACCATTTCAGATTCAGTGTATTTACACCGAGAAAAATCGGGCGATATTCTGTTACCAGAAAAATAAGCAAAATTTCCATCTCTTTGCAACAGCTGGTATAACATTACGTTTTCAACCCCCCGAGCTCTGGAATATCATGCATACGGATACACACAAAATACTTCGAATATTTGTAAACAAAAAACAATTCGCAAGTAAAACAAAGGGGAAAAATTCAGAGAAAACAATCAGCGTAAAATGACGATCCTGAAAATTCTGCGAATCGATTTGACAAAATAAAATGAAAGAACAAAATACACTCTTACAAAAAAAGTATTTTATCGTTCTTATATCTGATTTCGAAACAGATAATTCGTGGTGGAATTAAATTAGAAAATAAATTCATGATTATGATTTTTTTTTGCTTTTTTATGCTGTGTTTAGTTATTATAAATATTATTCGTTGGAGGTTGACTATTACCCACATAATCTTAACACTTGGAACAACTCAACAAAACTGAACTCGTACCAGTCACGAAATTTTCAAAATCATGAAGTACGGCATCTTATTCTACTGCGTCCGTTACCAATATTTCCGTGACTTATGAGTTCCGCAATCATTATTATTATATTGGAGTTCTCTTTTAGTCCAGCAAAATTTAGAAAATTTTGACCAATAGCTGCTTTTGGTATTCCCGCGGAAATGGCACGGTGACGGGAATAGTTTGCGCCATCTCATTTATTTAAAACGAGTGAGGGAGAGGCAATAAAATGATTACTTTTTCTTGCCTCTCCCTCAATGATGAGATGGCACGAGCCATTCCTGGCCCCATGCCGTTTCTGCGGGAATAAGGGTGGGTTTCTTCATTTGCACCCTACTTTAGCTTAGCAGTTTACAATTCCTTTCGCAGTGCATTTGACATTTACGGCAAAATGAGTTTTTTCACAATGCCAACTGCTTAGGTAAAAGTAAATAGGGATGACAGCATAAAAACTAACCTAATTCCCACATTTTCGTACTGGGAACTGTGTACATATTTTTTTCATGTGGCAACCCACACAATAAATTTCAAACATTGTGTGCGAATTGCTTCATCTATGGTTGCGTTGGTTTTGTTTCATGTTTTAACTAACTAACTAACCATCACGCCGTTTCCCGCAGGGGTAGGCAGAGAGGACGGACCGCCAAACAACTCGGTCTTGGCACACACTCTTTGCCTCACTCACATTCATACATCGTCTCATACATTCTCTTCTATTATTCTGACTCTTGACATGGCCCGACTCAAGTATCTGATTCACTTGATCATGCCATGTCTTCCTCGGGCGTCCCCGACTTCTTCTACCATTCATATTCGCGTCGTATATTCTTCTTACACTACTTTCTTCGTTCATTCGCTCTACATGCCCAAACCATCTGAGGGTCCCTTTCTTAATCTTACGTATTATGCTTACATCAGCCTTACATTCTTTGCGGATACCCACATTTCTCACGATCGTACATTGTTTTACCACACACACGTCTCAGGGATCACGTTTTAAATTGTAATACAATTATTAGCAATGAGTAATTATTTTGAATAATATATCATATCATATATCTGCAATTAATGTAGTCAAAAGTCGAGCAGTTTCTTTATTAACGCGAAATCGGCAAACGAAATCTAGGTCTTCCATTAGATAGAAATTCCTGCGTATATTATGTCGCTTTACACGTCGTGTCATATAATTAATTATTAGTTCATCGTCAGAACCTGATGAACTGTCACTTGTTGCGATCATAATGATAAAATACCGTAAAATAGATAGCAAGAAAATCTCTGAACTGTCATCAAAGTGACATTTAGACAACGGCCGCCATTTTGGTTACCTTTACTTTCGCATTTGCAGCACCATTGTGGGCCTGTAAGATGTAAGGTGAAAGTAAACGGTAAATGTCAAATGAAAAAACCCATTTCTATGTTTTTGACCGTTTACTTTTACAATTAGCATTGCATTTAGCATTCTCGGTAAATGAAGAAACCCACCCTAAATAAAGCAGATAATCTATGAAGATATTCTTGGAACTAAATAACCAAATTCAGATAGAAAAGTGGGCGAGTGGTCCAAAGTTTCGGGTTCAATCTTCTACAAGATAATCCAACAAACACCGCTGGACAAGTTATTTTTTTTACGCACCAGATTTAAATGTCCGGGTTAAATTTTCCCCCCAAAAAAAAAAAAAAAAAAAAAAAAAAAGAAGGAAAAACTAAACCCTTTCATACACTTCCCCAAATGATCATCTAGTGAATCCACGTTATGCAATTGCACTATATAAGTATTATAAATACAAAACAATACAAGAACAACATGTCAACCTACTAGAGACCAAATGGGAATATAATTCACCGACTCCAGATATTTTCATATCAGAGGGTTCGGCTCTGTGGCATTTCTAATTGAACCTATAAATCCTACTGATCCCTCAATATAAATATTTAAAAAATCTTTTGTAATCCTACATGTATTTAAAATTACTGCTTTTTGCATTTTTATATACAAATTCTTTGACAAATCTAATATGCTTAAATTTTGAATCAGATTCCTAGGTATTATGCCAGTGGCCGAAATAACAAATGGTAATATTTTTATAGTCCGAGAATGCCAAATTCTTTTAATCTCATTTCCTAAATCTGTGTATTTTCTAATTTTTTCAGAAACAGTTTTTTGAATATTACAGGAATTTGGAATAGCTACATCAATGATATAAGTTATTTTTTTAATTTTGTCATGTAAAACTATATCAGGTCTATTATGACTAATTGTTCTGTCTGTTAGTATAGTTTTATCATAATATATTTTATAAAATTCATTTTCTATAAATGAATTTGGTTCATATTCATAATAAGGTACTACATTACGGCAATCAATCAAGTTATGTTTAATGAACAAACTTTGGTGAATTATTTTTAAAACCTGATTGTGCCTAAATGTATTCTCAGAAGGCGCTAATATAGAACATCCCGATATAATATGTTCTATAGTTTCGGGAAAAGCCAAACATTTTCTACATAAATCATCAATTTGATTTATATCTTTGATTATATGCTTTCTATAATTTTTAGTATTAATGACTCTATCTTGAATTGCAAGCATAAATCCTTCTATTTCTGCGCTCAACTCTCCAATACTCTACCATTTGTTTGACGAAAGTTTGTCAACATACGTTTGGTTGAGATAATTGAAGTGTTTTGCGTGAATAATTTTATTTGACCAGGAATCTAATAATTCCTGGTTAGTATTTATAAGAATGTTGGCATTCTCGTCATATAAATTTAAAGGTGTAATATTTCTATCTGCCTTGCAAATTATTTTGTGCATTTCTGAGCTATTAGCTTTCCTATGGAAAAAAATTTCTAAGCATTTCTACCTGATTGTGTTTCAAAGATGTTATTTTGACTACACCTCTACCTCCTAAATTTCTAGGTAAATTAATTCGTTCTATAGCTGAATTTGGATGATGGCAATTAAATTTTGTTAACGTAGTTCTAATTAATCGTTCTAAACTATCTAAATCTGTATTGGACCATTTAATTATGCCAAATGAGTACGTTAGTAGAGGTATTGCCCAAGTATTTATTGCTTTTACTAAATTTTTAGCAGATAGATTGCATTTTAAAATTTTTCTGATCCTAGTTTGAAATTTAATCCTAATATAATTTTTAATACTAGTGTGATCTAATCTATTCGATTGCGGGTATCCTAAATATTTATAAACCTCATCCCCTTTCATACTTTGAATTTTGAAATTTCTAAATATACCCTCGTCTCCATCTACAATTTTGCCTTTCTCTATATGGATAGTTTTACATTTATCTAAACCAAAAGTCATTTTAATATCATCTGAAAAAATTTTAACTACCTTAATCATTTTCTCTAAATTTGATTCAGAATTTGAAAATAATTTTATATCATCCATATATAATAGATGTGAAACTATACTACTCTCTCTTGTATTACCCTTAATTTTTATTCCAAACTTGCTTTTAATTAACATTTTAGAAAGGGGATTCAATGCTAAGCAAAACCAAAGAGGGCTCAATGAGTCTCCTTGAAAAATCCCTCTTTTTATTGAAATGCCCGGTACTACTATTTTCTTACCTTTTAAATTAAATAGCAAATCTGTATTCCAAAAGGACATAATATTTTTCAAAAAGCTAATTATAATTGGGTTAACTTTATATATTTTTAATATTTTGATTAGCCACGAGTGCGGGACACTATCAAAAGCTTTTTGATAATCTATATAACAAGTATGTAAATTACGCTTTTGATTTTGAATTCGTTTTAAAATTACAGAATCAATAACTAACTGTTCTTTACATCCCATATGTTTTCTGCGACAACCTTTTTGTTGTTCAGATAAAATATTTTTTTCATCCAAATGAGTATATATTAAATCTGTCAAGCAAGAGGTTAAAATTTTGTATATTGTCGGTAGACATATAATGGGTCTATATTGAGAGGGATTATTAATATGTTCGCTTTTAGGCAACATATAAGTAATGCCCTTAGTTAGAAAATTAGGAAAATTTTGAGGTTCTCTGACAAGTTTTGAAAGATTTTTTGCAAAAAGAGGATGTAAAGTAGTTAGACGTTTGTACCAAAAATTATGTATCCAATCGCAACCCGTGGCTTTCCAATTATGAGTATTTTTTATAATTTTGGCTAACAATTCAACCGATATATCAGAAAAACTCATTTGTTCAATGTCTGAACAATTGAGTTCTTCATTTTCTATCCAGTTACCTGCCTCATTATGTTTTATATCTTTACTCCAAATGTTTGTCCAAAAATCGCGCATATCTGATTCAGATGGCAACGGAATATTATTATTCGAAATAATATTCTGTTTATCGTCAAGTTTGGAATAAAATATTTTCTCATTTTTCTGAAATAATTTATTATTATTTCTTTTATTATACGTATAATTATATCTTTTCAATCTACTAGCTTTTACACCTAATTTTTGTTTTAATAAATCTAATAAATCATTGATTATATTTTCATTATTATTACTACCAATGCTATAACCAAATTTTCTCCCAATTTCATCTACATATCTCAAAATATTCCTACTTCTATTTCCATTTTTATATTCAATTACTCTAGCTATACTACTTCTTAAAAATACTACATCATTTTCTAATCTAATCTGCCATTCTGGTTTACTATAACTATATGATCTATCATCAGAGGATATTAATTTAACTCCTTACTTATTACATATAGTGATAGCACTAGCGTACACTATTGTATGAAGATCTAAAAAACTAATATCGTCAAATATTATTTTTGGTAAAATTAAATTATTTAATTCAGAAATTAATTTAGATAATTTCTTTGAATTGATAATTGATTGATAATTAAATATTATAAATTATTAATATAAATTTTTAAATATTATTAATATAAATTAATAATTGATAATTACTTATATTATTATTAGTTAAATTGACAGGTCAGTGGCTGAGTCGGTATCGCATAAGGGTCCCACTCAGGCGTCGTGAATTCAATTCCTCGGTTGGCTAATTCCTCCATCTAACACAAGCAACACTTTTCTCACACTGAGGTGGTAGTAGGAGATTTTCATAAATTGTCAGGTTATTCGTAACCAGGAAATATTTGTCTAAAATATATTTCTTCTTCTTCTTCTTGTGCCTTGTCCGTTCAACGGACGTTGGCTATCATGTTGGCTATGCGGACTTTGCTTACTGCGGCCCGGAACAGCCTTACGGTAGATTGGCCAAACCACTGCCTCGGGTTTTTCAGCCATGAGGTTCTCCTTCTTCCAGGGCCCCGTCTTCCGGCCATCTTTCCCTGCATTATGAGATGAAGGATCTCATACTTCTCCGGATGTCTCATCACATGTCCAAGATATTGAAGTTTTCGGATTTTTATAGTTTTAATTATTTCCTTTTCTTTATTCATCCGAACCATAACATCTTCATTCGTAACCCTGTCCATCCAGATTATTTTAAGTATTCTTCTGTAGATCCACATCTCGAATGCCTCAAGTCGCCTAATTAGTTCTTCAGTAAGCGTAAATATATTTGTGTTTGTACAAATAAATAAAAAAATATTATTGATCAGAGAAAAAATAATTCAAATAAATATGGTGAATGGTTGTCTCTCTCTCACCAAAAGATACAAATAATATTACAAAAGTATCTGAATGAAATGTCAAAAACTTGAATAAAAATGTAATTAATCATAAATGCCACTATTCCGAATGACAATACTACATTTCATAAATCACCCGTCAAATGCATTTCAGAATGGCAATTTCCTTCCAGAAGAAATCAAGATTAAGGGAAGTTTTCCGCTTGCAAGCTCGGCTGCGGGAGAAAAAGTTTCCGGATTTCTGCTAACTATTATAGGGGCATACGCGGAACTTTCTGGATGAAATCTCATTATGTCACCCTTAGTCTGGTAATACTCATATAAAGCTACTTTCAGAATGACATAATATTGCTTTACTACTTTTTTAAATCACGGATAAAAAAATCAGTGTTTGGAAAAATAATATATTTTTTAAATAGGCAATTCACCCTAAAGTGTGCAAAGAATCTTAACCTTTAACTGCTGACGTGATTTTTTTTTTTACGTATTCTCTGACGTGGGGGCCTGGGCGGCCCGTTACTTTAAATGTTTATATATTAGAGATCCATGAAAATTTTAAGGTCCAAATTATTATTTATTGGACAATTTAAATTAAAGTTAAATAAAATACTTATTTTATTGTTTTGTAACTTGTATTTGAAAATTTAAATATTATGTAATAAGTTTTGGCAAAAATCACCAGAGATTATTAGTCTATTATTAGTCTGTGTTATCCATTAAACTAAATAAAAACAATGAACTCATTTTAATAATAATATTTCATTAGTGTCTCGAATAAACTATATATAGAACAAATTTTGTAAAGTTGTTTATGTTTATTTTTATATAGTAAAAATCAACATAAAAAAATCACGTGAGTACTGACGGTGGGTCAGAGAAACCTGCAAAAAAATTAAATGAATTTTCTTACAGAAATATTTAACTTTAAAATTTTAAAACTTACGGCACTGGCGTCACTAAATTCAAAGCTACTGGAAGCGCCGTATGCGTCATGCGCGGGGGAGAGTAGTATTTCAATATTATTATAAAAGGTTGATGTAAAGGTTTTAAATGTACAGCATGTTTCCAAACTAAAAAAAAATTGTTGTAGCTTCCCACGGTGTGGTCTCCAGACAGTCTTCTGTCAGTTGTAAGATGAGCAGGTGAAGTAGACTTCTTCATTTTCCATGCCAAAGTTGGCGTACAGATAGAGATTATGAATTACGAGGTTATCCTTTTTGTAAGTAAAAGCACTTGTAATTTACTTGGATATTGTAACTTTTTTTTGAATAGCAAGTTTACAGAGAGATTTATTCTAATCTGAGCACTGGGTCTTTAATTTGTAGGATGAGTTAGCAAGCAATGAATCCGAGATTTTATAGATGGGTGACCATAGACAAAAGAGCGTGTAGACAAAAAATGCATCGAAATATTTAGTAAAGGGTGACACAGACGACAAAATTGTGAGTAAAAGAGGCTAAACATGAAAGTAGAGAAAGGTGATGAAATGTGAAATGCTTAATGATTTTTGAATTTTGAGATAGGACAACACAACACACAATCATTGTAACCAACTAATAATTGTCACTCTACTTATATACATTCAGAGTGACAATAGGCCACTTGCATCACATTTTTTTAAATTTTTTTCCGGTTTAGGCAAATATTCTAAGACATTCTGCATTTTTTTTTTTTTTTTAATCAAATTTTTGAAACCCTGGGGATTTTTTGAAAATTTCAATCCGATAAATCAGACCATTTTTTATAAACCGGAAAGACGGGACATAATTTTATAGGTGTGAAAAAACGATAATTACATAGCCGAAAATCATTTAAAAAAAAAATAACGTTTTCCACACGAATTGCACAGGAGAATAACGAGGCATACCAAAAATATTACATCTCATAAATATTTTTTTTCCTTGATCCATCTTATTGACCATAAATCATTATAATGAACAGCGTTTATATTACTAAATTTAATGTAATATACTTGTACTTGTAAATTATAATAATAATAAGAATATTATAAAATTTAATATTGTTAAAATCAGCACCATAATCATTATACCTCTAAAACACGTACCGACATCATCTGCACGTTCTGAAGAGAACCCCGTAGATCATTAAAAGTACGGGGTTCTCTTCAGAGCATCTGTCAAAAAGTGAAACCACATGATAAGTTCGCAGAGAACAAACAATAAATCTAGTGAACGAATTCAAAAATTCGCCTGAAATCAAAGTGATGCCATATAAAAAAATAAATCAGTGTGGAATTTTAAAAAAATAATAGGAACATTTTCGGAGACGGGACATTTTCATGTAGTGACGTCACGAGCCTAAATAATGGATTTATTTATTTAAAAATAACAAAAACTGTACATTTCTAAACAATTTTACTAACTTTTTCTTAATCTTAGTAAAAAGATCTATCCACATGATTTTTTCCAAGTCGTTATGAAATCTATGCAAGTGGCCTATTATTAGTTGGTTACAATGATTGTGTGTTGTGTTGTCCTATCTCAAAATTGCGTTAGCTTTCTCCAGCTTAGTGAATACCCAATCGAAAATCTGGAAACAGAAAAATCAGAAAAAGACATGGGCACATCTGGGATGTTTTTAGATTTTCGATTGAGTTTCGCTAATATTGTCTTCATTTAATAAAATATTACAATTTGAGGTTTTACGCATAAAGTTAAAAATAAAAATAAATACTGTGAATACCTATTATATGTAAGAAGCCTGTAACAACATTGTTCTTTCAATACCTATATTATTTTGTATTATAATTATTAACCCCAATACAGGCTTGTCCTGAGAGGTTAAAAATTGACATGTTAACTATAACACATGCCATGTAAACAAATAATAATAAATAAATCTTTTCTAAATCTTAGACAAACATCAATACTTCCTATTCCAAAATGTAAAAAAACAATAGGACAGTTAAATCATTAATATCTCGGAGTTAAAATTTTTTAATTTACTACCTGAAAAAATCAGAAACATGAACAGAAACATAAAAAAAATTAAAACTCTGCTTAAAACTTATACTGAAAATTTGAACTGAATAAAAAATAATAAATTGAACCAATATAATAACACCCCCCATATACACAAGCCCTGCTTATTTATGGGGGTACATCAAATACATGTATTATGTAATTAATTATTGTAAAAAATATATCATAATTTATGTATCTTTTTGTAAATAAACAATAAAAAAATAAATAAAAATTTCCAGAAGGAGCTGGCAGAAAAAACGGTTACTTGAAAAAGATTTTTAGCTGTGTATTTTTTTCGTACTCAGTATTACTTTTTTATTGTTTGTGTTTTTTTTATTGTATTTGTCGTAAATATCTTTTTTTAAACAATAATGTAATGTAATATGTACTGATCATGTTTTTCTATATCTAGCTTTTTTGGGACTTTGTAATTATCTAATATTAATAAAAACTAAAAAACAAAATTATGAGACAAAAGTGTTTCCCCTGTTTTTTCCCCTCTCTGATTATTTCAGTTTTTTTGCATTATAACTTCACAGGAGGCCCTGAGGTAAAAATCTCTTCGAGGCCTATGTCATCTTTATCTTTGAGATGCTGTACGGAGGTTCTTTTTGGGAAAGGAACTTCTGGGAATGAAAAGCGCATGGGTGGTGGGTAAGCATCTGAGGATCAGTATGTCCAAGAGTGACGGACATATGAATCTATCCCTCCCACTGCAGTAAGGCGATGTTCCGAGAGAGTCCTGCTGGAGAGATTAAAATTTCTCACTCATCCAGTCTCTTCCGATCCTGTCATGAAGCCGGGCACCCTTGCTAAGTCACCAAACGTAGCGAACCACTTCGGGTGACCTACGGAAGAAGTTGGTTATCCAATAAATGGTTCCTGGGGCGGCGGTACCCCCTCCCGTCTCCCAATTTGCAATTCCCATTTTTCCTTTATTCCCCAAAAGGTTTTTTTTTAAAGAAAGACAAATATTCCCGGGTTACTAATAACATGACAATATTTTAAAATCTCCTACTACCACCACAGAAAGTGGAAAATGTTACTTGTGTTGTGATGGAGGACTTAGCCAGCCGAAGAATCGAATACGCGACACCCGGGTGGGACGCAAACATAATGCCCACTCAGCCACTGACCGTCAATGGCATCACTGGCCCCAAGCAGAATGTTGTGTTCTAACAATAAAAACCCCATTTCCCAACACAGAAAAACTTCCGCTTAACAAGTGTAGTTCGTTTTTACAGGAAATATCTAACGATGTATCTTAATGATGTTCGGACCAAGCAAGAAATGTGTTAGGTTTCTACTTCAAAGGCAAGAAGTTTATAAGAACACAACACGTGATCGTTAAAACTTATAAAGTTCCTGGGAGAAGCACTAGGTACTCACTACAGGTTGCACTAATCTTTGATTCAATATCACCAAATGTCCAATGGAACTACATAACAAAACACAAGGTTTCAGGGGTATAAAGATAGGAATGTTTGTAGGTCAAATTAAGTAGCCATTTTTAAAATGTGAAAAGTACAAGACTTTTCTGGCCGGAAAAAGACGAAGATAAATTGAAAACATAATGCAGATGTAAAATTACAAAAAAAGGGTTTGAAATATAACTGATTTCAAATTTAAATAAGTATAATCAATTTAAAACATCACTTTAAAAAAGTAGTTAACAGATTTGTGAAAAGTAAACAAACATCGTCAATTATTTTAGAGATGATCAGAAATTTATAATTCGAATAAAAAACGTTTTTAAACTTTCAAAATTATGTCATGTAAAAAAATTAAACAATACACATTTCAAGTATAGAATTATTCATTAATAAAATAATTTTGATACCTACTTCATCGCTTATCTGAAACGTTCCCACAAAAAGTCGCATTTTGAAAATCAAAACAAATCTCAGTTCTACCAAGTAATTATTTTTTATAATAATTTGGCGTTTTTTATTATTTTTCGTCAGAGCAGAAGCATTTCCACTATCAAGCTTTATTATTTTCATTATTAGTCGCTTTCTGTGAACGTACGTTTTAGTAAGGGTGGAGTAGTCAAGGTCATGTTTTGTTAGATGAAATATATTTGAAATCATTTTTATTTAATTAATTCCCGACTGGTCAAATATTTCCCGATAATAATATCGCCCTTTTATTGCAAGCCGTTAGGGGAATGTTTCTCCCATAAATTGTTGTTTTATCATCTTGGCCTGAGGGTAGTTTTATCCCCGTAGTGTTTGACTTGCCAGCCTTCAGACAGGGAGGAGCAAAAAGATTGCAAAACGTGACTTTAGCACTGGACAAACTACCGTAGTCTTGCTTCTTGGCTTATTGAGAAAATCTCGGAAAGCAATTCTGCTACTTCTAATATAAGTCAAACTTTATCAAAGACTTCAGAAGAAAACTGTTTCCACTTTCGTAATGAATCGACACTTAATTCTTTCAAATTAACTTAATATATATATTTGATAAATTCATCAATTTTTTTGAAACAACCCATCTTTAGGACTATGTTAGGACTTAACAGAAGAAGAAGTGGCTGTGTTGTTTTTTTTTTAAATAAGGTACCCTTTTAGAAATTAAATCCATCGTTTTTATTACAATGTTTTTAAAGTTACAAGTTACCGACACAAAACTTTTTCCCTACTCAACGGACATTTACGGTTTAATCAACACTTAAGGAGTGGTAATTTTTAGCTAGAGTGGGCTTTTTATAATTAAATTCCTTTGTATATTGAGAAGGGAGGAAGTTCAAAAAATGATCACACAATCAGCGACATCTGAAATTACTGGCGCCATCTTTGGCCTAAATGAATAAACTAGTTGATAATAATTATCACTATTTATAATCCATAATTGGTTTGAAACTTAACTAGAAAACTAAACACCATCCTTAGTTTTAATGTAATGCATAACTTTATTGAAAGCCCTTTCCTCTTGGAACGCGATCGCCATACCCCTAAACCACGGAGGCAATCAATTTTTATGTTATCATGTATTAAATATGCAAAGAAATTTTTTTAAATTTATGTTTAAAGATATAAATATTGGATTTTGTTATTCAAAACCTGAATTTCCAAAGACGCGCGACAGTTTGCGTCTTAAAAGTATTTTCACATAAACGAAAAACTACTATCTGAAGCCATTAATTCTCACCGCAGACCCGAGCGGCCAGTACAAAAATGTATAAATAATGCAGGATCCGGATGAATGAAGATGTCGTAGTCGCGCCGTTCAATGAATTCCGGAATATGTAAATTTTAACATTTCGAAATTGGATTGGCGTCACGCCGTGGCGGGATGAAGGCTAAAGACACGCCGTCGTAAATGTGTCACAGAATTTTAATTCGCATTCCGAAATAACTCATCCGCGATGAAAATTAAATAACGGGTGTGAATTTTACTGATATAATAGTTGGAATGACGTGTAGCTTGCGAAATTTCCGATTTAATTTAATGTTTTTTTTTTGCGAAAAATATTTTCCTGGTTTGAATTCGTATTTTGTAGATTGTCCTACTGAATTTAATTAAATTTATTTTTATTTAATTTAATTTATTTTGCAGAAACAAACAGTACATAATTACATATTAGAAAATAGTTCCAAAGTTATAGAATTTAACACAATAATTGGTACCAATGATATGTCGCTGTTTTATACTAATGTTTTTATGTGATAAATTTACACGTTTTACCTAAATTAAGTTAGTTAATTTTTGAAGGAGTGGGGTGTGTGTGAGTGTTTGTATGTGTGTGTGTGTGTGCGCGCGTGTGTGTGGATATAAGTGTTATGTGTGCGAATTCAGTGTGCTAGAATTTTTTTCTTAATTAGAGGGAGGGAATCAAAAAATATATCGGTATTTGTGCTTTTTTGAATTGAGTTGAATCTTTGAAGGATGCGGGAAATGGCGGAGTTGGCTGCATCGTTCGTATTATTACTGGTTGTGTAAAAAAGGTTGGTGTGGCGAGTTCTCTTAGATGGGATGTTAAAATTTATTTGGGAAAGAAGTTCTGGGCAGTCTATTTCGTTATGTATTATTATTTTATGGAGAAATGTCATATCAGCTACCGTTCGTCTGGATTTCAGGGATTGGAGAGTGCAGATATAATTATTGTTGTATTTATAACCGAGATACTTAATAAATTTATTTTGTATGCACTCTATATTATTGACGTATTGGGTGTATTTGGGATTCCAGACAGGCGATGCAAATTCCAGTGTACTTTTGACTAATGGTGGTTCATTTGTTCTCTGAAAATTATTTGTATTACAAAATGATTTTATCTATAAAGATACGAAACAATGAGATATGTTAAATAATTTAAAATATAGACCAAATTAAAATATTAAACAAAGTGGAAATAAATATATTTTAACAAAGAAAAAAGGCAAATCTCCCTAAAAAAGGCAATTGTTGTACCTATATTATTTTTTCTTACCAAGTTAATAATAAAAATACTAATTATTGGATAATTTGGAAAATATTTTATATTTTGTAATTCATATTTTGTGAAACAAATTCAAAATATTGATATATTTAGTGCATCAATATTGCAATTACAGGCTTTTTACGTTATCTCCGCAGAAGAGGCCCTGAGGAAAAATCCCTGGAGGCCTATGTCATCTTTGGGGATGCTGGAAGAAGGAAAGGAAGAAGGGGAAGTTCTGGGGAGGAAAAATGTACCAGGGGTGGATTGGAATCTGAGGGTCAATGCGTTCAGGAGTGACGAACGTATGAATCCATCCCTCTCACTGCGGTGCAAGACGATGGATCGGGAGAGTCCGGCGGGAGAAGTCAAAAGTCTCTCCCGACCCGGCCCACCTCGCGGTAAGTGGGCAAAAGCATCCGCTTCCAAACCCTAGACAAATCTCACCCTACGAACCCAGGCACCTCTGCTAGGTCACCATGCGTATTGAACCACTTTGAGTGACCTACGGCAGGAGTATTGGTTTTACCATAGACATCCAAATTCAATAGACCAGAAATAACAGGTGAGGGGAAAAATCAACTATGGCGGTACGAAGAGGGGAAGATGACTGTCATTGGTTGAAAAATTAATCTGACAGTATATAGGCATCTCGCATTATAATATCATCATTTAGTTCTTAAAAGCAAAATCTGCTTTGAATGAATAGACCTTTTTACATGGGAGCGCGAATTGCTTGCCACGATAATAAAATATTTGCGTAGGCCAAATGTACACCCCAAAAAGATTCGCCCGTTTTCACATAGCAATATTTTTTTGCCGTGTTTAGTTAAGACACTTTTACAAATGTTTCATAATTTACTTACCCCTGTAACCAGCGACGAGCACACTAAGGAACCGCCCACATTTATGTGCACACTGATATGTAGGTATGTTGTATAGCACAAGCTACTGTTTTGGCGTGTTATTTTTTCGTTAAATGTATAGATGTTAGCTTCGCGCTGCCCACGGCAAGAATGATGACGTCACACATTTTAGATTCAAGCGATTCTCTATCCCCTCCACATGGGGCGAACTGGCGCCAAGGAGGAGCTCCAGCCGGTTCCATGGCGAGGGGGAAATAATACGTTTTTATCACTTAGGGCAGGTCCAGATATATTCATATGTCCGTGGGTTTTACAATAAATGGTTCCTGGGGCGGCGGTACCTATACCCGCCTCCCAAATTGAAGAACTTACTCACGTTTTTTTTCATCGAATATAACCGATTTGTTTGATGAAACTGTTTAGCTCTAGATATATGCAAATGAGCGTTGGTTCGATGGCCGAAGGCGTCAAATTGTATTGATACATTTATATTAATTCCACTTATTATGTGCAATGTACTTACAATTTTTTTTTCGTGTACAATAATTTTAAATATGTTCATGTCAGCCATGGTGATCTACTGTACTGTTAATGAGTAAAATAACAATTGTGTATTTTATAAGTTATGTATAAAAAAAAGCTTTTAACTTAAATAAAATTATCAAAATGTAAATAAATAAATAATAACTTTATAAGTCTGTAACCAAGGAGAACTTTTTATATGTTTCATTCAATAATGTGAATCAGGACATTTCCTATCATACAATGAAAATTTTTATCTTTTGACAAAGCCGTACTTTTAAGGGAAATTGTGCTTTGAATTTTAGTTTTTTGATGTGGTTCCGAAACTCCTCATACCGAATCCGACATGACAGGCTGACAAATTGATATCCACCCCACAAGTTGCCCAAATAACAATTATGAAGAATATGCTTTTCCGATCTTTGAAGTTAATATTCTCAAACGGGCTGGGGACGATTTCAGAAAATTCTCGAACGTCCTACTTAGGCACCCAGAAATTCAAGAATTATTATTATTTTAATATAAATATTTGACGTTCTTCGGGAGAAAAATGTGGCGAGGGTATTGGCGAATTGTACCCCAGCAATTTGGAAGTCAAATATTTTCCTGGTTATATTAACATTTATTTTCCTTCGGGGATAGCTATAAAATATACATGAAAACCGAATGTAACAAATAATCAAGTATCAAATTACTTTGCATTTGAGTGTAAACATTTATTTATTGCTTCTTCAAACTTCGCAAATACACTTTGTGGCGTCACTATTGATTTAATGAAACCAAATAACCTTGTAAAAATATAGTGGTGTTTACAAAGTTATTTGTTTTCATTAAGTATATTTATTAATTGCTTTTTTAATTGAATCGATATTTGATATTGAATTAATAACATAAAATACGCAGAAGATACTGTATTACTAGCTGACCGTTTCGATGACCTCCAAGACCTATTAAATCTTCTTAATAATGCTGGTAAGCAACTAGGCCTAACAATCATCGTCAATAAATCTAAATGGATGACATTTGGACGACTATCCAGTTGTCCACTATGGATCAGTAATCCAGTTAAATGGTTGCAATGTCGAAAAAGTGGAAAGATTTAGATACCTCGGCAGTATTCTCACGAAGGCTCTTGACCCAGATGTAGAAGTTAGGTGCAGAATTGAAGCAGCAAGAACTGCATTCAGTAAAATGAAATCCCTCTTCTGCAATGACAATATCATTTTAAAACTAAGGCAGAGAATGTTAAAATGTTATGTGTGATCGGTCTTGCTGTATGGATGTGAGACATGAACCTTGAAGGTATACCATGAACAGGTTTGAGGCTTTTGAAATGTGGTTTCACCGGAGAATGCTCAAGGTCCCATGGACCGATATGATCACCAACACAGAAATTCTAAGGCGGGCTGGAGCAGATAGAGAGCTGCTTACACTGGTGAAAGTCAGGAAAATTTCATATCTGGGTCACATACTTCGAGGGGAGAAATATCATTTGCTCCAATTGGTATTGAAAGGCAAAAAAGAGGGTCGCCGAGTGCCTGGTAGGAGACAAATGTCTTGACTGCCAAATGTACAAGAGTGGACCGGCATTAGAAGTGTGAAGGGGCTATTCCGGGCAGCGCAAGGACAGAGAGACATTTTCCAGGGTGATCGCCAATGTCGGGGGGACCTGATAGGGCACACTGAGAAGAAGAAGAATTGAAGTGATGAATTTTCATGAACTTTTTTATAAGTATGTTGTGAGGATGTAGAAAGTAGGACGGAAAGGAAGTGGGGTAGAGGGATGTTGGGAACTACCCAGCTAATCAGATCCGATCACTGGTCCCCGTTTTAGCCATTTCAATTAACATTTAGATTTATAATACTGAATAAATAAATATAATTTTATTATTTTTTTTAATTTAAAAACTAACGTTTAGACAAGATTTTTATGCATAGCACAAAGGGTAACAATTATTATAAGCAATAATTGTCAGCCTGAAACACTTATTTACATTGAAAAATCTTCCGAGAAAAGATACTTGCCGCCAACGGGAAAAATAAAGTTGGGTTTTTTCAGGTGGAAAAAATATAATAAGCAGTAATTGTTGAATGAAACACTAGTATACATATATTGAATTATTTGGCGGGTATTTGATAAGCCGCCATAGCTCAGTGGTCAGAGCATCCGACCGGCAATCAGAAGGACACGGGTTCAAGTCCCGTTGGAGGCAAGTATCTTTTCTCGGAAGATTTTTCAATGTAAATAAGTGTTTCAGGCTGACAATTATTGCTTATAATAAATATAATTTTATTGTGCGTGCCGGCAATCGAATCCGTGACCTCCGGATCCGTCGTTGAGGAACGGAAAGGAAGGAAGAAAACATATTTGTAACGTACCTAAAACATATAGATGAAAATTTTTGCTGTTATATTTGCCATCGATTGTAATTTTCGGCTATTTAATGGCATTTAAAAGCTTTTTAGCTTTTAGAAAATGGGTCCCTTTAAAATCCGGGTTTGTTACAATATCTAAAAAATCCTCCGCATAGCATTCTCTAAGATCACGACGACCTTTCTCGGACTTGATTGATGATTGACTCTAAAATATCAATTTAGAAACAATAAGATAAAACGAATGATTTTTCAAGCGTTTGATTTTAATACTATTCTACAAAAAGACATCGAAAAGAAATGAACACCGACTTAGAAAGCTCTCCTTGCAACAAGATTTGAAATAAGCTCAAAGTATCGAGCGTGACGAAGAAAGCTACAGAAACAATAAAAGAAAATTCCCACCATGAGTGCTCAGGTGAAATTCGATATTTTGTTCCCATTTTATTTACACGTTTTCATGAGGTGAAAAGTCAAGAATTTATTACGTTGTAAAATGTTATGATCATAAAAAAATGTTTCATTGGATTACACTTCACCTGACTGGATGTTTTGTGAACAAACGCTTAGGAACACCGAGCTAGTTTCGCACTGCGACTTCTGGATTCATATATTTTTTTATGTTAATACCGTATCTATCTGAATAACCAGGTACAACCACAATTTTTTTTTCTATTTTCCTTTCACCATTTCCACTTATTTGGCCTTACAACTTGGAGATCGCAATCCAAGATTGTAATATATAAAACGAAGTCGGGTTAGTTACACCATTTATAACTCAAGAATGGCTGGAACGATTTTTATGAACTTTGATATGTTGGATTTGTCTCCGCCCCGAATAGCAGAATAGCTATTAAAACATCGGAAAAATCACGAAAAAAATATTATGCAGAAATTTTTTTCCTCATACATTTTTCATGGAACGAATTCTTATCTTTTGAAAGATCTGCAGCAATATTGTGATGTATAATATTGAATAGTGAATGAATTCCAAAAATTCAGAAACGTCACATATTAATGCGCTGATTGATTTGCTTAAACATATAATGCTACCCCTTTTTTTACACACTAAATATCAATAGTTGAAAATGAGACAAATGGTGAAAAAGGAAAAATAAAATAATTAATAATAAATCTCCCTTATACGTATAAAGAAAATGAAACACAATTCCCATAAGTAAGTTGAAAAGTAAGAAATATAAATCCGTACACAAAGCCATCTCTGATACCGACAAAAACAAAACACGGACAGTTGCGCATCGATAATTCCTTCATTGTGTAATTTTTTATTTAATAAAAAAAACTGAATTTAATTCAGCTAATAAGTTAAAAAAACAGTTATTGATTCTGAGGCGGTTCGAAGTTTTCCGGGTCAGCTAGTAACAAATACAAAGACATTACCATAAACATAAACCAAATCATCATCGTGCTAAGAATAATATAATGACGATAGGTCTCTTCGTCTAAGAACAGAAAAAGAACCCAAGAAAAACCTATTCGTACATTATAGTTAAGTCAAACAGCCATGGTAGGTATTAGCTTTGATACTCGCGTTCAATATCACTCAGGGAATTCTTTAAGTTTTCAATATTGACTCTCGCTCCTCGGAGATTTCAGTGCGTAAGGAACCGCAGTCCCCTCGTGCAGATGTGGGTAGGAATATTGATATTTCGGGGATTCGGGTTTCTAAGCAAACTGCTTAGTTCAATAGGGTTATTTGTGCGTCGTCCGTGGAAAATTTAACTGAAGAGTTTTTAACATTTTGGCATATTATCATCGGCTGTGAATATGTTTTAACGATATCTTTGATAGAGTGACTGTTTCATAACGCTGATGGGTTACATTCGTATTTGTGTTCCGATCGGCCTAGCAGATCGGAAGAATCCAGATTTTGGACTTCCGCACATTAAGTGTACCTACCTACATGGTGGACATGGGTCAAGTACCGCAATATCGCCAGTCTGTCAACAACCATCGTAACACATCGTAACGTGACATTTCGCTCTACGTTGAAATGTTATTTATCAATCGGAAGTATTTAATAAGAAGCATTATATCGCCGTCGTTCATCGAATGATTTATGTGGACCGCTTATGTTAATCGTCTCATGACTCAAACTTTATCGTGGTTTTAATAACCGACCAGGACAATCTGTATCGCACGCTTTTGGATACACCTGTGACTGTCACCGGATGGAGATCAAGCCACGAGACACAACAGTAGTGAGTATTACTTAATGGTGTATACCGTATCATGTTTGGTGATCGGGCATAATTCGTATCGAAGTCCATAAGCGTTTTAAATAGCAAAGAGTGGCCGCAAGATTATTCTGACCCCCGTGCATTGTCACGAATCAATGACAAAATGTTTAACTATGAGGTCAAAATAAAAAAATTCTACAAATAAAATACATATATGCGATTTTCACAATACAACAATAATTTAATAAATTATATTTTCGTACATTTGCTCATCGTTTCAGAGAGGAGAACATCTGAGCAACGCCACATTTTAATAACGAATCTGTGTCAAAATGTCGCTTAATGTGGCTAAACGACCAGATCTAAATTGCCAGAAACTTCTCGACTCTCAATCTCTTCCAATCCCCAACATTCCTTCCAATTTCTCACAACTTTTGTAAAATTAGGGATGCCAAAGTTCGGGACTTGTTTTGTAAATATTCGGTCGTTTCAATCAATTTTTCAATAATATTTAATAAATTAATGTAAAATATAAATCGGTAACGGCAAGAAAGTAGTCATTTTTATTGCGAAATTTATGTTTCGTAATAATATATCATAAATAACTATAACATATCGTCTATGAATTGTTTCATCCTTGACTTCCATGTCCCCGAATGAGATCGGTGTATTTACAAAGTCTCCGTTCGAACTAACCAATCCGCGGAAATTCTAAATTTCTCGTATCCGTTCAGATTTCAGGGACTGTGGGGATTGGGAATTGGATGGTGCCTTAGTATTTGGTAGAATATCAGCGCTTACATATACATATTATGTAAGCACCTACACGATCATTTCAATAAACTGTCCTAGAGTCCTAGGAACATGCATATTACACTTTACGAGTATATCTTTTGAAATCGTACTTTTCCTAGAGGTGTTCCCCAAGGATTACATTTAGATCCACTTTTGTTTATAACATCTTCAAGAACTGTGAGAGTTGGATTATTTCAACAAGTATTGTGAGAATATTGGTACATTACGTATCATAATGCTTAGTCATTACAGTCATGTGTCCTGAGAATATGAATATTATAGTAAATATCAGACGCGTGGTATTCAATTTATTGAAGGTAAAAATTTTCACTTGAAAATAATAACCACTTCGTTTAACCACTTTTAAGATGTACTTAAAATTTATTAAATCCTGCCTTTGGTATTAAAGCTATACTACTGGTTCCTCGAGGAATAAATTTAGACCCTTTTTGAGTTTAATTTTTGTCAATGTTTTTCTCACACTATTATTTGACAAGGCCACTTTTTTACTTTTAGCCGATGGCATTAAAAATGTTCGATATCAGATGGGTTGAATACGATAGTTTGTTTATCTGGGTAGTATGTTTACGAGAGATGGGAAGGCTGATAGAGATATTGAAAGAAGGGTAAATGCCGGTAACTCCATTAATGGAGGACTGAATGCCGTTGGCGCTAATAAAAAACTGTCAAAAAAAGCGAAGCTAGCAGTCCACAATGGAGTCCTGGTACCTACCCTGATGTATGGCAGTGAGGCATGGAACTGGCAGAGGAAGGATGAAAGTAAACTGAATGCTGTTGAAATGAGATCCCTGAGATGTATGTGTGGTAAAACCATGTATGATCGTGTTAGAAATGTGGATATCCGCAAAGAATGTAAGGCTGATGTAAGTATAATGAGCAAAAGAAAGGGACCCTCAGATGGTTTGGGCACGTAGAGCGAATGAGCGAAGAAAGTAGTGTAAAAAGAATATATGATGCAAATGTGAATGGTAGAAGAAGTCGGTGACGCCCGAGGAAGACATGGCACGATCAAGTGAATCAGATACTTCATGTCAGTCATATGATGCAAATGTGAATGGTAGAAGAAGTCGGGGACGCCCGAGGAAGACATGGCATGATCAAGTGAATCAGATACTTCATGTCAATCAGTCGGGCCATGTCAAAAGTCAGAATAATAGAAGAGTATGTATGAGACGATGTATGAATGTGAGTGAGGCAAAGAGTGTGTGCCAAGACCGAGTTGTTTGACGGTCCGTCCTCTCTGCCTACCCCTGCGGGGAAACGGCGTGATGGTTAGTTAGTTAGTTAGTTGAATACGATAAAATACATTACAATTTTGTTTATCATAGGAACAAAACAGTACATAGGCTGGGCTTTCTACAATGGAGGTGATACACATAATGACTATTTCATGGTGGGTATCAATAATATGTTTCCTTGTAATTTTTTTTTTGTGGTAGGTACATTAAGTAATTACCGAGTGCCATGTTTAGTGAAACGTTTGTAAAGATTGTGTGTACGTGTAAATGAGTCTGTAGGTGTAAGAAGTGGCGATATATAAAGATCGATTACGAGTACCTATACCCAACTCATGTATAGGTTCCCGGGGCGGCGGTACCCATTCCCGCCTCCCAAATTACTAGCTGGTTCCCAGCATGCGTTGCTATGCCATTTAATAAAGAAATTGTTTCTCCATGCGAATCCTTTCCCATTCGTCCCGTTCTCCTTCCGCCCTCCCTTCCTCTCCCGCGTCTCCTTCCCCTCTCGCGTCGCCACTCCGCCTACTTTTTCTTCCCTCTCCCCACTCCACTCCCCCCCTACCCCCATCCCAAGAACCCCCTCCCGAATCCCCCCTCTTTCGGGTTCCCCTTCCCCGCCCTCCCGCGAATCCCCTACCCG
The DNA here is from genome assembly GCA_917880885.1 of Limnephilus marmoratus. Lineage (NCBI taxonomy): Eukaryota > Metazoa > Arthropoda > Insecta > Trichoptera > Limnephilidae > Limnephilus > Limnephilus marmoratus. Next base: position 16,961,389 of record OU862923.1, read on the forward strand.
AGTTCCCCTCCTCCCCCCTCCCGCATTCCATACATTCAGTCCCTCTACATTCATTTTTCAAACAGCCTGCGCGCCACCTATTGCAATTTTTATGCAAATTTCATAATACCAGAGCTCACCAGTTGTTTTATACAAAAGCAATCTTCCGAACAGGCCCTCCATTGATATGCTTGGTGTAACCCTAAGTGACCAGCTCAGGTATGGGGGCTCCATCGAAGCCAGAGTAAAGTTAGCCTCCCAGAAACTGGGCGTACTGTATAGGGCCCGCAGATACTTTAATAGTGCACAACTGCTCACCCTGTACAAATCGCAAGTGCGCCCGACGGTTGAATTTGGCAGCCACCTCTGGTCTGGAGCTCCAAAATACCTGAAAAATACCCTCGACTGTGTGCAGAAACGGGCGGTCCGTTTGACAGATTCTCCCATCTTAACAGACGGATTGCAATCTTTAGAGCACAGGCGTCGGGTGGGAATGCTATCCTTGTTCTACCGGTATTACAATGGAAGATGCTCCGAGGAACTAGCATCATTGATCCCTCCGGCACCGGTGCATAGTCGGGAAACACGCCAAACGCGTGCCCAACATTTGTACACGGTTTACATTTGTCACATGAGAACGGGTCGTTTCTTCGACTCGTTCTTATGTTCAACAGCTCGGCTGTGGAATGATTTGCCGGCCTCTGTGTTTTCTCCTTCCTACAACATAGGTCTCTTCAAGACCAATGTTCATTCCTTCCTCTCCTCAAAAAGACCCTCCACACAGCATCCCAGATGACATAGGCCCTGAGGGAAATTATTTTCCTCAAGGCCTCCTGTGTGGAGTTTATGTAAAAAAAAAACCTTTTCTTGACAATGACGAACACGAAAAAAAAAGAATGATCTAATTTGGTGCAGTCGTTCGGAAGTTAAGCGCGTACATACATTTCGGCGATTCATTTTTATTTATACACATATAGTCCAGTAAACGAATGGTCCAAAAGGAGGTGTAGAGTGCGTGAGCAGGAACCTAAGCGATTCTTTCAGGACTTGTTTAAGGTGCTTAGGGTGTGAACATACTAAAAGTCCTGACGTCTAGGTGGTGAGCTAGGGGGGGGAGGGGGGGGGGGGGGAAGGTCCCGATTTTCGGGTTTCCGTTTATATCTCAAAAACGGTGCGTCGCAGAGGAAAACTTTTTTAGAATAAGTAAAAGCTCATAAAATTATCTACAACTTTTATTCTATACGTAATTTTGGAAATCCCAACCGTTTTTGAGTTATACGCTCCACAAATGTCAATATTTTCGAAAAAAATCATTTTACCTCACATTTTTCATCAAACATTCCTTCATATCGTCTAAAATATCCATCCAAGAAAGAAATTCATTTGAAAGAAGTTGTAAATAATTTAATTACCTTTTAGAATATATATACATATGTAAATAAACCTCCAACCAGTAAATATTTACAGCAATTTTAAGTTTTTTCGTAAAATGTCATTTTCAGAAAAAGCTGTTTTTTCTTACCAAATTATTAAGACGGGTTTTTTCTTCATCGGAAATTCCTTATTAATTTTTGCACGCAAGACAGCAGGTAAGTTGTTCTCGAGCAGATGATTAGAGGAATTCATTTTATAATCATTATTATTGTGATGGGTGATTAGGTTAGTCGTCGGAGATGCTACAATAACGTGCTACGATGCTGTTCGAGTTGGTAAAAAAGGCAATGAATGCGATAGTGGGCTTGACATTCTCAGACATCAAGTTGTCCCGCAAACTTCGGCATTCCCAATGTCTTCTGTCAGCTCGTCGATAAAAAATCACGATGAAAAGGTTGCAGTTGACCCAACATTGCTGTTTCAGCGGATGTGTTAAGCAAACGATCAGATGAGGATTTGATGAAATTCTTTGAGTATGAGTTGGCCCCATTTCCCTTGGCACTGTTCTCAATAACATCATGTTACACTCTCAACTTTATATGGATTCACGTTATCATATCCTCTTTGGACGTGAGGGTCCTGGCAAGCGTTGTTCATCCATGGCATCATCATTCTCAGTAGTGGATGGTTCTTGCTGAAAGGGCTCTACGTCGTTTTCATCGTCGTCCTCGGCAACAGGCACGCTATTGAAGCATCTCCCTTGGCAGTGAAGGCATGCTGCAGAACAAGTCAGCATTGCTTTTCGGCATCCATATTTGTCAATTGCACAATCCTTGGTGCAGCGGCAAAATATCATTTTCAGAAGGACCTCCGGTGCTGGAGGATCTTCTGTTGTAATTGGCACCAGGGTGTCTCCTTCGTATTTCCACCCCCATTCTTCAGGGGGCAGCTCAATTCCGAGCCACTGCTGAACTAGGTGGTATGTCCGCTGGGAATGCTGTTTAGCTGCACTCTCTGTTGGAGGGAGGGAGCTGATATCAGGCTTCATATTTGCCACGGACATTGTGAACGACTGGAAGCGGTACTGGTTAAGGGAGGTCTGTCTTTTTGGCGCCGCATACCATTTCAGGAAGCATTTATTTCCAGCCTCTTCAACCTCGTCGTGAGTGGAGGAGGGGTTGTAAAAGATCATTGCCGCTTGCTTGATCATTTTTGACTCCAAATACAATTTTGAAAAGCCCAACTTGCTTCTCCTGAAAGTTGCAGACGTTGTATCGCATCCGGTAAATGAATGTAAAAATATAATGTATTCAAATCCACGATGCTGCATCTCTTTGGTGGACAGTGCCATTGTTTTGGTTTTTCCTCGTCCGGGTTTCAGCAGCAGAATATCTTAGGTGGGAGGAGTGGAAGCAATCAAAAGGACAGTGAGGTCCACATTCTCACCAAAGACAGCCACAGAGTTGTGAAAGGATAATTCCACAGCAATCTTCACGATAAGGACGTCAGCATCATCGGTGGCCTGAAGAGTCTGTATCCCATTCTCCCGAAACTTTGTCTGTAGTAAGGAAATGAAGTTACTTTTGTTGGTAGGATTGGATAAAAAATCTTCCTGTTTAACGGGCATTGATTTGATCCATGTCAAATTGATGTCGGCTGACCTTCTCAGTATGTATCGTCGCATCTGTTCTTATGATTTCGTACTATTGGATGGGTTTGCTCACCCATCAAATACCACAGTGCGAGTCATTCCAGGATAGTGGTGATAGACATAGGTGATATAACGATCACAAATTGCGGCAACGGAGGCATCTTTTTGTCAAATTACTCTGTGTAGTAGAAATCCTCCGTCCACAACAATGTTCATCTGAGACAGTAGAACAGTTTTTTGGTAGGCTCGAATAAGCTATACAGAACAGATTTAGTTGTCTTTCGCATCCCAGTTTCATTCAACTGCAACCTTTTCATCGTGATTTTTTATCGACGAGCTGACAGAAGACATTGGGAATGCCCGAAGTTTGCGGGACAACTTGATGTCTGAGAATGTCAAGCCCACTATCGCATTCATTCACGTTATTGTAGCATCTACGACGACTAACCTTATCACCCATCACAATAATAATGATTATAAAATGAATTCCACTAATCATCTGTTCGAGAACAACTTACCTGCTATCTTGCGTGCAAAAATTATTAAGGAATTTCCCATGAAGAAAAAACCCGTCTCAATAATTTGGTAAGAAAAAACAGCTTTTTCTGAAAATGACATTTTACGAAAAAACTTAAAATTGCTGTAAATATTTACTGGTTGGAGGTTTATTTACATATGTATATATATTCTAAAACCTAATTAAATTATTTACAACTTCTTTCCAATAAATTTCTTTCTTGGATAAATATTTTAGACGATATGAAGGAATGTTTGATGAAAAATGTGAGGTAAAATGATTTTTTTCGAAAATATTGACATTTGTGGAGCGTATAACTCAAAAACGGTTGGGATTTCCAAAATTACGTATAGAATTAAAGTTGTAGATAATTTTATGAGCTTTTACTTATTCTAAAAAAGTTTTCCTCTGCGACGCACCGTTTTTGAGATATAAACGGAAACCCGAAAATCTGGACCTTCCCCCCCCCCCCCCCCCTCCCCCCCCTAGCTCACCACCTAGACGTCAGGACTTTTAGTATGTTCACACCCTAAGCACCCTAAACAAGTCCTGAAAGAATCGCTTAGGTTCCTGCTCACGCACTCTACAACTCCTTCCTTTACTGGACTAATAAGAATATTATTATTCACGATTCTTTTTTTTTTGAAAAGAGAATAATTTACTGTCAATAAATATATTACAGAATCAGGGGACTCACATAAGTACAACTCCACAAAATAATCTCTTACGATCTAAATAATGGTTTTCCAATGTTATTGCATTTCTCATTTACACACAGAGTTATCTTTATCAGGCCATTTAAGACAAGTCGACTTTTTACGATCGGTACTAAAACAATTGAAAACTATTTTAGAACCTTCCAAATGAGCATTATTATGCAGTAACAGGGTTTTCTTTTATCTCCGACGGTAAATTTAACGATTATTGGGGCGTTTCTATGTAGGCTTATGTGTTTTATATTGTTAAAATGGGTTATTACTCCCAAGAGTGAAATTAGTTTCAAGAGTTTTATAATAACGCATTCACATAAAGAGTGAGATTTACAAGCGGGATTAAATTGTCGTTTGAAGCCATCAAATCGGATTCAGAAAGAAGATAATAATTTATTGGTGGATAATAAATAGTGTCGTTAATCTTAGTCTATAATAAATAACGATGTCACATTGGTGACACGATGCTGAGCTACGAAAATACTACAGACTTCTTGGCGTTATGAACAACATTCCTTCAGTCCCAAGTCTTTAGGAGATTTGCGAGGAATATGAGAGATTTTATTTATTTTACGCCAATCTAATCAGGAAAGAACCGAGAAGTTAATTTTTTATGTGGAACAACGGAACGGTTTTAGACATGCAGAAGTATGTAAACTGCCTGGGTCTTATCTTAATAGAAAATGGACAAGATGATAAAAAGAGATGACGAGAAATCGAAGAAGGATAAAAAATATATGTTTTTATAAAAACTTAAGATTTTGTAAGTACAGAAAGTCAGATTACTTTTTTTTATTTTAACGAACTGTGTTCCTTCAGAGAAATACATAAATCATTCCTTCTTCTTCTTTGTGTGCCGTAGCAGGTCCCCCCGACCTAAGAGTATGGATATTACATAGTTCCATGCCCCCGACGTTGGCGATCACTCTTGAAAATGTCTCTCTGTCTTGCGCTGCCCGGTATAGCTCCTCCACACTTCTAATGCCGGTCCACTCTCGTATATTTCGCAGCCAAGACATTTGTCTCCTACCTGGCCCTCAGCGACCCTCTATCTTACCTTTCAATATTAAATGGAGCAAGTGATACTTCTCCCCTCGAAGTATATGACCCAGATATGAAATTTTCCTGATTTTTATTAATGTAAGCAGTTCTCTATCTGCTCTAGCCCGCCTGAAAATTTCTGTGTTGGTGATCATGTCGGTCCATGGAACCTTGAGCATTCTCCGGTGAAGCCACATAAGCCTCTAACCTGTTCATGGTATTTACTTTCAAGGTCCATGTTTCACATCCATACAGCAAGACCGACCACAAATAACATGTTAGCATTCTCTGCCTTAGTTTTAAGCTGATATTGTCATTGCAGAAAAGGGATTTCATTTTAATGAACGCAGTTCTTGCTGCTTCAATTCTGCACCTAACTTCTACATCTGGGTCAAGAGCCTTCGTGAGAATACTGCCGAGGTATCTAAATCTTTCCACTTTTTCGACATTGCAACCATTTAACTGTGTCACTGATTCAGAGTAATCTAGTCGTCCTAACCTTACAAAACAAGGGGTATATTTATTTTTCTGGGGCTTACAAAATAGAGGACATTATTTATCCTGGATTCTCAGAAATACGTGCAAAACAGGAAAAATATTTAGTTACTGTTTGTCACAATTTATATATACAGAATCAAGTATTGCTGCCTCAAGCACAACTTTTCCAGGTAAATTTGAACCTTTATGGAACAAGATTAAGTCGCACATGTAACGAGCTTTAAATACAATCCAAGCGGAGCTTTCGTCTCGAAAGTGTATTTTGCTGAACTTGTTTGCAAAGTTTTCCGGGTGGAAACGCCACATATTTCATTTTTCACTATTTTCAATACGTTTGGCGAAACGCTGACATACGGCGACACACTTACCAGTAGTAGAATATGTTGGTTTTATGCAAAATATATTTTAAAACGTTTATTGTTATACTTTTTAATTATTTCATAACTAAAAGACATCTATGAAATGGTTTTATTTTTCAGAAACTATTTATAACTAGCTGATTCCCGGGATGTGTTGCAATGCCATAATCAAAGAAATAAATTGCATGTCCTTTCCCGTGCATCCCCGTTCCACTCCCGCATCCCCAACCCTCCTGCCTTCCTCTTTCACCTTCCCCGCCAACCTTCTCCCATCTCTCGCTCCCCCGTCGGGCAAAACTAAAACAAAAACTCTCTCGCTCTCCCCTTCTCCCCCCTCCCGCCTTCCATATATTCAGTCCTAGTACATCCAGTTTTCAAACAGCTCGCGTGCCACCTATTATAATTTTTATTTATTCCAATTTTCATCTTTCGTATATTGCAAATATTCATTTTTGTATATTATAAGAACAATCAATCAAATTTGGTTTCTAACATAGGTACCTATTTAAAATATCTATAATTTAAAAAATCCATAGACAATTCTTTTAAAACAATAAAAAAACAGCTGCCTACTAAATTCAATTTCATCAAACGCGCGAACTGCGAACGTGCGAAGTTAAAACAGTCGTTAAATTTTCTGATAATACAATTTTTTGCGCAATTTTCTTAATTTTTCTTTCCCTAAGAACCTTCTATAAAGTATTAAAAAACTTTAAACAAAAGATGAATGAAATAGGTAAAGTCGTTCTGAAGTTATGGCGTGACCAAGGAAAACGGGGATTTATATATTATATAGATAAATTAAAAATTAACATGAAGAATGTCTTATATCAAGGTTGTAGTAATAAAATGGAATATTTTTATGTAATTTGTTTGTCATAAAAATCATTTGTCAGAAAAGGGGAAAAGGGAACTTGGGTGGATTATTATTGTATTATAATTATTATGTAATTTTAATATAATTATTTTGGGCAGCCAAAATTTAATAAATAATGTATTTAAATGTATAATATTGTGCTAAATAAACAAATAAATAAAAAAATAATATATTAGGCTATTAGGTTATATTACAGTTTACCAAAAGATAGAACCTGCATAGGAAAATATACATTATAGTGCAGTCTTTGAAGACGCGAAATTACAAAACAGCTATTTCTATGCGTACAAAACTTAGATGGAATAATCTACCAATGGAGTGACGTGGAAAGGTGCCTGCATTGATATATACGATGACCGGGCTTTATACAGAGTTTTTGAAATCAAATATAGACAGTGACCTTCCTCTTGTTTTGAAGGTCACATGTACAAAATTTCATCAACCTCGGCGTAAAACTGTAGATTTGCATACAAATCAAATCTACACCTCCCGTTTGCCACCCCGCTCATCCACCACACAGACATTCTCCTTTATGTATTACATACACCAAATTTACAAATTATATACCTAAACCTTCCTCATGAATCATTCTATCTATTGGTGAAAACCGTATGAAAATCCGTTCTGTAGTTTTTGAGTTTATCGCGAACAGACAGACGGACGTTTTGAAGGACTTTAATTTATAATATGTAGAGATGTACTGAATTGGACTTACAAACATATTCGATTATTTCACAACATATTTGGATTCCTATTCTCAACAAAAAATCATATCAAAACCCTCCACGCGAAACCCCCCAGAATTAGGGCCTATTTATAGGTCTTAATTTCCGCTTTGCAAAAAAATCCAAATATCCAAAATCTCCTCACTTTTTGTAGTTTCATAAAAAAAAATCTCAAAATTTTATACACTTTTCTCAAATTGCTACCGTAACTTTGTTTTCATAGAGGTGCACATTTTTTATGGTTAAATTTTAAATTTAAATATAAAAGGTGGAGTTTTCTCTTTCTAACATCGTTTAGGTCATATTTCTCACCGTGATAATAAGAGAGATACAATGATTTATATGAGACCTGTGTGAGCGTGGGCTGGGACAAATTGGTCTCCTGTGATTAAACCGGTTAAAACCTAAGCAAATATAATTTGTGGATGCCGGAAAACATACAAATATTTGCTAAAGATATAATTTAAATAATATTTTTGCGTAAGATTGCGTAATAATAATTCTCTTACCAGTAAGTATTCATTAAATATTAGGCCCTTGGTCCCTGTAGTAAATATTATTTCAATCGTAGCTAGGCTTACTCACACGGCAAAGTGTTAACATTTCGGAAGCTAGCGCGATTCCAGCCTCCTGTAGACCGTGAAAGCCTGCAAATATCTTCCACAAACAATGAGAGGATTACTTTGATCATTTAAGGACTGATCCTATTTAACAATATAGTGATAAGGGTCTTATTCAAGGAATTCGAAATTGTATAATACCAGTTGAAGATATAGAGTTACATTCTGGAAAATTGTGTGTTTCTACGCTACGGATATTAACATTCGATTGTTGGTGCATGGGTAAGTTTGTGTGTACCTATGCTACGGGTATTAACATTCGTTTGTTGGTGCATGGGTAAGCTTGTGTGTACCTACGCTACGGGTATTAACATTCGATTGTATGTGCATGGGTAAGTTTGTGGTTACCTACGCTACAGATATTAACAGTCGATTGTAGGTGCATGGGCAGTGACGGCCGGCGTAGTGCAGCGGTAAGGCGCTTGACTAGCATTCCGAAGGTCGCGGGATCGAATCCCGGCGTGGCAAATAAATTTTATTTGATTAATTTGTGTATTTCACTATTTCTTCATTTAAAATAATATAAAGTATATTTGCGGCACGTTCCAGAGCGGAAGATACTCTCAGTATCGCCCTGGTGTAAGACAACCATTCAGAATTAAAACGTTGCCTGAAGTGGCTATCGCCGTGTTTGGTGACCAGATCTGAATAGCCAGGTACTTCCCCACCTTCCTCTTCCCTATCTCCGTCCCTCCCCACTACCTTCAGCCTCACAACATACCCCAATTGGGGATGCCATAGTCTCACTGGCTTCGGACGGGAGCAGTTGGGACTCTTGTGCGGTATTCACAAAAAAAATGGGTAAGTTTATATGTATCTATGCTACGGATATTAACATTCGATTGTTGGTGCATGGGTAAGTTTTTATGTATCTATGCTACGGATATTAACATTCGATTGTTGGTGCATGGGTAAGTTTGTGTGTACCTATGTTACGGATATTAACATTAAATTGTTGGTGCATGGGTAAGCTTATGTGTACCTATGTTACGGATATTAACATTCGATTGTTGGTGCATGGGTAAGTTTGTGTGTACATTTGCTACGCATATTAACATTCGATTGTTGGTGCATGGGTAAGTTTGTATGTATCTATGCTACGGATATTAACATTCGATTTTTGGTGCGTGGGTAAGTTTGTGTGTACATATGCTACGCATATTAACATTCTATTGTTGGCGCATGGGTAAGTTTGTGTGTAAATATGTTACGGATATTAACATTATTGAAAAATGACACCTAAATTCAAATAAAAATTGAATCGGATATTAACATTCGATTGTTGGTTGATGCATGGGTAAGTTTGTGTGTTCATATATTACGCATATTAATATTCGATTGTTGGTTTATGGGTAAATTTGTGTGTAACCTATGCCTCGGATATTAACATTCGATTGTTGTTGCATGGGTAAATTTATGTGTACCTATGCTACGGATATTAACATTCGATTGTTGGTGCATGGGTAAGTTTGTGTGTACCTATGCTACGGATGTTAACATTATTGAAAAATAACACCTAAATTCAAATAAAAATTGCTTTCATTAACCAGATTTCACGCAAGAGATTTTACATAGGAATAACAAATGCAAATCACAGGCCACCGCAAATTAGTGTGTTTAATCATATCACAATAAAACTCTTCATAATTTTTTTTATCAAATTCTGTCATTAGACGTTTTGCCAATAAAATTTAGTAGGAAAACTAGTCAACGGTTTGTTATTTTCGTGTTAGGAATATTCTGATGTTTTTATGAAAGCTTGTCACCTCGACTCAATACAAGCTTTTGTGACGACTGAACCTGGGTAACCCGCTGATGTCACACGCAGAAAACCAATAGTAAAGTGCACGTTATTGGTTTTCCTTAGGGGAAGGGAAAATGTACGGCGAAACTTCAGAATTGACAGGTTAATGAACAAATCGGTTCTACGAGTCATAAGTTTGTACTCACAACATCATATTTTCCGTAGTACTTATATTTTTTTATTTGATTCATATTTTCAGAACTATCGATTGAAGCTAATTTTCAGAGCTCATGTCCACTTTTGTGTGAAGATATGAGCTTTTACATGAGATTTTTCTTTTTTCACAAATATCCCAAATACTCCCGATCGTCCGGATCCAGAGGGACTACGGCATCCCTTATTATAAGCTGTGAGACTGAAGAGAGTGGATAACGGAATGAGATGGGAAAGAGTAAGGTTAGAAAGTACGAATCGATTTACAAGAACATGTTTTATTCTCCGTCTTTAATCCGAATAAAAACGGGTATTTTTAGATTTTTTATTCAACAAAGGATAATTATGATATGTTTAAAAATTATCATTTTGTCTTATAATACAATTTCCAAAGCTCCGTAGGTCACAATTGGGGTTTGCAATCCCACAATTCTTCAATCCCACATCCCGTTATCCCGCGGGTATGAAGCAATATTTGATATTTGCGGGATTGGCGGGATTGAAATAAACTAGATTTACACAAAAAAAAAAACACGCAGGATTAGCGCGGTTATAAATTTTACGATTTTTTTTTTTTATAAATCCTACAAATATGAGATTAACGATAAAATACAGGATAATTCATTAGCTATAGCGCATAATAAGTTTTTATGTCTCAAATGTTAAAATTCGAAGGTATAATATTTTTTATGTTGGCGAAAAATTTTTAAAATTCCCTTCTGGGAAATCTCGAGCAATCGAGGCAAATTTATTTATTTAGCGTGATCGCTCCAGTGAAAAGAAGTTTCTTAAATGTTGGCATTATTTCAATTTAACCCCTTAATAAAAAAATCCCGGAAAACTCGTTGGATCCCGCGGGATTTATTAATTCCATTCCATCATCCCGCAGGATGTGTAAAAGGTGCGGGATTTGCAAACGCTAGTCGCGATGAAAGTTATAAAAGTTGTGCTGACCTAAAAATCTCAGTGCAAATGTCATTGGTTGTTTTTGGATTTATAAAATAGAGTTTAAAAGCACCACTATTACCACATTAACACCACTTATTACCATTTTTCTAGATTTCGTCTGATTTCGCAGGAAAATTAGATTAAGCAAGATATGCTACTATTCATTACTATGCTTGGTAAGCATCAGCGTAACTTTCTGAACTAAGTTGAATTAATATTATAAACGCTGATAAAGCTTAGATAGGTACTTACATATCATTTGGTAAAAATAGTTTTCTGAAGCCTCGTTACTTGTAATTTGAGAATCCACCAAGGCAAATTATGTAATTTCATGGTACGATGCAAGAATTTTCTTAGTATTGTAGTTCAAATATTTATGAAAAGCTCTTAACCACTCTTCTTATTAGATCGATTGTATACTAAGAGTGGAACATCCAATACATATTCATACAACTAGTATGGTATATTACCAAATAAATTAAACGAAACGGAAAAATTCAATGTTAGGTAGCATTGTTTTTTGACGTAATATTTTACACGATCAAAAGATTTTTCGGTGTGCATTTTTGTGAAGTTATTGTAGTATTTCTGAATATAAGCTGGTTCTTGTTTTTAAGAAAGGAGTGCACGTTATTATAACAAGAAAAAGTTGTACTTACAGTGGCAACCAAATATCGTCCGAACAAGGGTTACGACTGCTCTCAGCCGTCTGGAGACAGTGAGTCTCTGGCTTCCTCAAAAAGGAACTCTAGTAAAAATTATTATGGCTTTAAAAAAATATTTTCATATAGACCAATAAACGTTGATTCTGAATATATAAGTTTTATTTAATAATATTAAACGCAGAGTTTTTAAAAAATTATTAAACAGTCCATTTTTAATCGGGTCGTAAAAACACACCGTCAAGTTGGCATTATTGAAATGTTTAGTGGTGACGTCACTGTACGTCGTATCGTGACATCACCGTTAAGTCATTTTATGGGAATGTAGGTATGACACAAACCATCGTATTAATTTATTCGTTTATTTACATACTGTTTAAAGAGATTTAGTTGTTGTGTTTATTGAAACATTATTTAGGCCTAAATGACGTTTCAAAAATAAAGGTATCTCTTGTTAGTTTATCTCTATTATTGAAAATATTCAAAAACTACTACACAAAAAAATAGTAATGCTACTTCTAGGGAGAATACTTCGAACAACTAAATTCAAAATGGCGGCAGTTGATCAGCTCGATCCTATAGTAACTTTTCAGGAGTGATGACGTCACACGATTCACCATACATCGGTGGTTTTCGGGAGATCTTGAAAAATGAAAACTTTGACAATTATTTTAACTATTAAAACTAACTCTTAAAATATGCAGTTATTTAAGTTAGAAGGTCATTATTCATAAAAAAAATTAAAAAGGGAAAAAATTAGAGGCCGAAGGTAGTGGGGAGGGAAGGAGATGAGAACGGTGATGGTGGGGTGGTACCTACAAGTACCTAAGTAGCTCACTAAGTACCGTCACAAAACACGACTAATGCCATATAAAGCAACTTTTCAAATCTGAACGGTGGTCTTACATCATGGCGATATTGAGAGTATCTTACACTCTGAAATGTGCCGAAAATATATATATTATGTTATTTTTAAATAAATCAATTGTGAAACAACAGAAAATAATCTAATAAAATTTACTTGCGCACGCCGGGATTTGAATCCGCGTCCTATGGATTCGTAGTAATGAGCCTTACTCCTTGACTACCGAATCTGTCATCAAAATTAATGACTCATTAATTATGTATTTTCAACTGTAACTACAACAAGAAGTATAATTACACCATGCTTATCTCTAAAATATCTACTTAAATTCTGTTACACCAAAACAAAATCAAACCTTTGATTATTTTGAAACTGGTTTAAAATTGATTCGAAGTACAGGTTAGGCTTCAAAGGATCGGACCTCACTGACTAACATTACGTCCCATTAAAAATCGATTGCACCGCTTTTTTCTTATAATTTGGATTTATAATCTTTATAAGTAAGGTTTGGACAAGTCTTTCTGATCAGAACAGGCGTTTAAGATAATGATAAGGGATAACATCAAAATAAAGATCTAAAAGCACATTAGGCGGGTTGAACGCAGATGATTTTAAAGGAGATGGAATGACTGTGGTATGAATGGCGACCACCGGAGCGGCAATAATAGGTTATTAGCCGGTAATATCAGGTAGTTGGTATGTTTGTAAGCACGCGTTCAAACACAAAAATAAAAAAGTGCATTAAATGTCTTGAAATTAGGGTTGATTTTAAGGCAACGTCGTTTTCTTTTTGCGGGACGATATTTTCGTTAAAGGCATGCTGTGGGTGATTTTGAGTGGTGATTTGCATGATTTCGATTTTTTGTTGATAATTAATATAATAAATTGGGTTCATGGGATGAGGTGTGTGTAGGTCTTGAAGGTGGATGACCAGGACACACTGCACTCCTACCTATCCCTTAAACCCTTTTCCTTCCCAGAACTCTCCTCTCCTTTCTTTCCCTAAATAACCCTCCACACAGCATCCCCAAAGATAACATAGGCCCTCAGGGAAATTATTTTCCTCAGGGCCTCCTGTGTGGAACTCATGTAAAAAAAAGGTGACGATACTGGGGGACTCTCCCCTACCTCGTTTCAGAGATGAACCTAATAGTGAGGGACAATAATTAAGACCCGAAACATTCCTTGAAATGACCTAAGGTATGTCTAGTTACTAGATCTAAGCAATCCTAAATTTATCAACCTTCCCTTACCTCTGTTATGTTGGTAATAATTAATAATAATAACCAGCTGTCATATGCTGATAGTTGGCAGTTCTGTCGCGTCACTTGATGTATAACCTTGAAATTGTCAACAGTGTCAATAAACGTCTTACATATGAATCTGTTTCTGTGTTTAATTAAAAACCTCAAACATTATAATTGGCGACGAGGAAAATCAGTAAATCAGTTAAAACGGGTGTTAATAGTACTAACAGTGATTTCGCCGTGGAAAAAACATTTTTTTCAACATGTCGAATAGTACCTTGCCAGTGCCTCATTTCGAACCAGATTGCGAAAGTTTCAATGTGTTTTTGGAACGCATACAAATATATCTAAAAACTAGCTGATCCGGCGAACTTCGTACCGCCTCAGAATCAAAAACTGTTGTCAACTTATTAGCTGAATTGATCTAAATTGTTTCTCCCTGCGAATACCATACCTTGATCTAAATTGTTTCTCCCTGCGTATCCTTTCCCCTCTCGCGTTCCCTCTCCCTCTCCCCACTCCACTTCTCCCCTTCCCTCGTCCCGCTAACCCCCCTTCCTGAGTTCCTTTCCCCCCTCCCCCCTCCCTCCTCCCCCCTCCCCCCCCTCCCCCGCCCCCCTCCCCCCCCCCCTTCCCCCCTCCCCCCTTCCCCGGTTCACAGTTCAATATTATACCCCTTACAATATTGCTGCAGTTCTTTCAAAATAGGAGAATTCGTTCCATACAAAATGTATGGGGAAAATAATTTTCTTCGGAGTGGAACACCCTTCACTTTTAGGGGTATGAAAAATAGATGTTTGTCGATTCTCAGACCTACCAGATAAGCACACAAAATTTCATCAAAATTGGTCCAGCCGTTTCGGAGGAGTATGGTAACAAACACCGTGACATGAGAATTTTATATATTAGATTATTAATATCGCAGAGAAAGAAAAAAATTGGATATTTATGTATGTTGATCGGTGCAGAGAAATTCAAAATTTTAAAAGAAACAGTGCATCGGAAAAATCTAGAAGATTTAACCTTCAACGATATTGTAACAACACTGAAGAGTAAATATGAAGAAAAGAAGTGTATAATTGCACAAAGATATAAATTTTATAACCGGAAACAACATTCTAACGAAGGAATCGATGATTATATTGCGGATATAAAAAGTCTGTCAATATCATGCAATTTTGGTGCTTTTCTAGACCAAGCTCTGAGAGATAAATTGGTGTGCGGTTTAAAAGATGATGCAATGACTAGAAGATTGCTATCTGATGACGAATCGTTAACTTTTGAGAAAGCAAAATTAATTGCAAATCAAACTGTACAATATTAAAAACAACAAATAAAATTAATAAAATTAAATATCTCGGAATAATTATCGACAAATTCTGAAATGGAAGGAACAAATATGTCAAGTAGTAAACAAAATCAGAAAATTAATATATATATATTTTTAAGAATTAGAAATTTTCTGTCGATAAAAAATCTATATTTAATCTACTATGCCTTAGTTCAATCCACTCTACAATACGCTATTATTAGTTGGGGATCCGCGTATAAATGTAACCTTCTTCCAAAAGAAATTGTACAAAGGACAATTATTAAAATTATATTAAAAAAATCCTTAGACTACCCAACAGAACGCCTGTTTGAAGAATTTCAAGTACCCACATTTAAAGATTTATATATTAAAAATTCATTGATTCAAATTATAAAGGAAAAAGATAAATATCCATTTTTAAATGAAAACAGAACTCGACTTAATCATGTTTTTCTATGCCCAAAACTAAATACGTCTTTTGCACAGCATCATTATACTTACCAGGGAAGAACTTTTTTCAATCGTCTACCAGAAGAAATCAGAAGCATTAATGATAAAACCCGAATACTGCTCTCTGTCAAGAAACATTTTAAAAATATTCTTAAGAAAAAAACTACTGTCAATTAATCTTACAAATATCCTTAGTTTCCCATTACATTCTTTCTTATTTTTAAAAGAATTCACACCATTATTAAATAAATACTGCAGCTCACATATATTTATGTACAATTAATTATTTAAGTACTAACTTATAACTAATAACTAATAGCATTTATGTACACTCCCCTTCCATACACAAGCAAATGCTTTAAATGGAAGGGTAGTAAAAAAAAAAAATACCTGTAAAAAAAATATATATTTGTTGTAAAATTGTAATTATAATAAATGTTTCAATAAATAATTAAAAAAAAATTAAAAAATTGTCAAAAATATTCTCCTTTCTATCCTGAACTTCCTTCAGAGTCACAAAGTGAGGGACACGCTCAAATGAGGATGCCATAGCCCTACTGTCTCTGGAAAATTGTAACTGAGTAACATTAAAGCATAATTATTTTTAAAGATTTTTGATGTCAATGTGTTCACCTCGTGGCATAATGAGGTTAACAGCGTCAACGCTAATAAATTTATGAATATTTTAGCGCATGTATTGTAGCTTCTAACCCGCCTAGATTAATCAAGTGTCTTCTTCGCGTAACTAAATTTCCAACATATTGTCTTATTAAATTATGTTACACTAATTATTAATAAGCTGATACCTGCGAGTTTAAGTCTCTTGTACGTAAATACGCTGTGGAAAACAGTCAACAAAGTACATCATAATATGTAAGTATTATCACTCATTAAAAGTAGTATAGCGAGGCAGCGAACAGTCATAAAATATCATTTTGGCACTGTGGTGTCACCGGTCACCACTCTCCAGCTAGGTGCGTTACCATGCAATTTTCATTTGCAAATTCATTCCGGTTCTAGTGTTCGCCCTCTCCACCCACGTCACCCCAAATGGTTCGTTAAGTTTCGTGACTTAGCAGGGGTGCCATGGGGTGAGGTTTGTCTAGGTCTTGACGGCGAATTCTTTTGCCCACCTACTGCGTGGCGAGCCGAATCGGGAGAAACTAGTTGATGGAGATCTTTTGACCTCTCCAGCCGGATTCACTCGCTCTATCACCTTGCACCGTTTTTTACGTTTTTCACTCCTGAACCATACATCTAACCACCTCTTAACAATTTTCCTTCAAAGAACTTCCTCTACTTCGTTTCTCTAAAACGACCCTCCACACAGCATCCCGAAAGATGACATGGCAAGGATTTTTGGTAAATATGCGGAATATTCCTTTTTTAACAAATAGATAATAGACAATCAAATGTGACATTTGCCGAAAGTACCAACATCATAAAATAAATTCTTGTATATTTTTGATTCAACTAGTTATATTTTCCTAGTCAGGAATTAATGACGTACAGTACCTACCTACTCACTGGTTGAGCTAAAATACGGTAAATTTTTGAGATCGCTGGCAATGGTTAATACGCACTTCTTTTTGATAAAATCTTTTGATTCACCTTACATTAAAAGACAACTATTTGCATTGGGGGAAGTGGAAAATATTTCATTCTAAATTTCGATTACGTAAAATTAAAATTAGCTTTCATTCTGTGAAACGAGACCGTCCATTTTCAAACATTATTATCAAATGTCATTTTGTTATGTTGGTATAAGTTTGTGTGATATGGTTTATGATACAAAAGAAAGTGCCCCCTTTATACCGCCTGCTCGCGTCAAGGCAAGAAAAACATCCCAGTTTTCAAGCAGTTTAGCGGCTACGCTAGGTTTGTGTAACATGATTTGTGATACAAAAGAAAGTGCCCCTTTATAACGCCTACTCGCGTCAAGGCAAGAAAAACATCCCAGTTTTCAAGTAGTTTAGCGGCTACGCTAGGTTTGTGTAACATGGTTTGTGATACAAAACAAAGTGCCCCTTTATAACGCCTACTCGCGACAAGGCAAGAAAAACATCCCAGTTTTCAAGTAGTTTAGCGGCTACGCTAGGTTTGTGTAACATGGTTTGTGATACAAAAGAAAGTGCCCCTTTATAACGCCTACTCGCGTCAAGGCAAGAAAAACTCCACAATACTAGTTGTGTACCTTCCTAAAATATTTGAGAATCAATTTTTCCGCTATGGCAATCTTTTTTAATATTCTAACTATTAGTACCTTGGAAAATGTGAAGGAATGATTGTCTATGAACATATAAGTTGTTGATATAAATAGAATATGGCGAATAATTTGTAATCGCGTAAGTGAATTAATTTAAACAAAATTAAAATGTTAAATGCATATTTTTTGCATGTTTTTTGGTCTCCCCCGACTTAAATACTCATTTTTCGTGATAATAAAGCTAAATACAACAGTTTGAATAAAAAATATTCCGTATTAACGAGTAAACGGTTTAATGCATAAATAATGGATTTTTTTTCCTCAGGGCCTCCTGCGTGAAGATAATGTAAAACAAAAAAAAAATGTAGTCCTTTAAAACACATTATCAAAAGGTTAAAATATTAAACACGCTCTAATTAAATAATCACAAACATGACTAATCACAACTTTCAGTGGATTAACAATTAACACACCGTTGAAAAAGCCTTCACCTCTGATTGAATCTGAGTTCAACCGACGTAAGCCGTAATCAAATGCTTCCTTGCGTTCATTATAAAATCAATTCAAACTTAGCTTCAGATAAACGTGTCGGGTTAACTGAGGCGTGCACGCACAACTCCATACCTGATTACACCTCAGTGGGGGTAATTATGACTCATGGTGGATTAATGAGATCTTACGGAGGTAGCTCAGAGGTAAACCAGGTGACTCGGGACTTGGTACGGGCTATTAGCCCACCCAGGATCTGAGACTTGCGAAGAGATCGACTGTCATAACACTCGAAGAACGGTTGTCATAACACTGGCAACACTCATGCAGTTAATACTGTGAGTTGGTTATGATAATAGTAGGTAAGTAAAGACTTGAATATATAAATAATAAATACGATAAATTGTATTTTACCTAACTTAACTGGCGCTCCCACCGCATACACAGAAAACACTTCGTGCTGTTTTTTTTTGGGAAGCCGATATTGTGCCCGAACTGACATTCTCTTGCCATATATCGCAGCTTCTTTTTTTTCTTCAAAAATGTTTTTAGATTACAATAACCAGCGTGAATTAGTATCACAATTGATAATTGACGCTATCAATGATACAGATTTCAATTGTGCCACTGGACATTCATCGAATATTATTTTGCAACATTTAATCAGATCATCTACAAATTCATTGTTAAATAATTATGTTAAAAGAAGAAATGATACTACCAAAAAAAAATTGTGAAAAGTCGCAAAATCTACACAGTAAAAAAAAATATTCTTGACTGATTGATATACCCACATACACCATTCCCTCGTGACCATTCAACATTTCAAAACAATATACCCATAAAGGCGGGTACAGATTGCTGTAACGTAACATGCAATGTAACATGAAAGGAACATTTCAAAGTGTGGACGCAGCGCGCGCTCGAATCGAGCATGCACCTACTCGCTGCTGTTCCTGGCATGCGCGCAGTGAACATAGCTCAGTCTGCCGAGAACAAGTTCTCCATTGTTCGCGCGCGTTCTGCCGTATAGACACAAACAACCAGTCCACACACTTTTCTTTCATTTTTCTTTTGCCACAAACTTCTTGGGTTCATCATCAGGACTTGTAAGCAGTTTGATAACCAAGAAGCTACGCTAGCGTTATTCGATAGCATACTGAGAATCAAGCTGGAGTACGCGTGCGATGTTTGGGCACCATACCACCAGAAGTACATTGATATGTTAGAGCAAATCCAGAATAAATCCAGAAGGTATGTTTATATGCGGAAGCATGGAACCTATCCAAGGTTCATGCACCATATTGATTTACTTGAGGAAACTGATTCTGTGAGTCTAGAAACTCGACGGAAAGCAAGTCTTGCTATTCTGTCTTTGAAAATTTGGAACAATTTCATCGATAGCCCATTTCTCTTGGGATGCTATGATTTATATGTACCAGACCACTACAGCCGAAGTCGACATCATGACTTATTTAAAGTACCGAACGGCAGAACAGACGTCTTGGCAAAGCATAGCGTGACGAGGGGAGTGGTGCTGTTAAATGAAATTGCAAAATATTTGGATGTAAGTGACTGTTCTTTATATGATTTAAAAATATTATTGAAGAGTCACTTGCCTAAATGCTGATAGGGTAACTAAATTGTACTGTAATTGGAATTATTCTGTTGTACAATAATAATAAAAATAAATAAACAAAGTATGCCTCTGTATGAGTGGTTGAGGGAGTCCCTTTGACTTCTCTGGCCGTACTATCTCTTTACTAACTTATATCTCCTTCTCAACTTCCGTTCGCCTCGCCCGACTATTAGCCCGATCACACTTTTCATAACGCTCTCGTCACGCATTCACCAGCTTACTCCCCAAGTCAAGTGTGCGTAAAGGCTCGACTGTTCGCCTCGCCCGAACATATTTTTCGTAACGCTCTCGTCACTCATTCACCAGCTTACTCCCCAAGTCAAGCGTACGTAAAGAAATTTAACTTCAAAAAGTGACGAAAAAAATCCTAGTTGAAATAGGTTACGTTAGCTTAGGTTTATAAGATTTTTTTTCTTCATTTTAATGTATTTATTATCACTTTGCCATTTTTCAAAAGCGTGTTGATTTGTCACTATCCTGAGTTGTTATGGAACCGATTCTTCTGCATGTCAGCTACACTAGCGGAATTCCGCAAATGCGACTAAAAACCACCACATGTCCTTTTTTCAGCATGCTCATCAGATGAATAAATCCGCACGAGCGTAACGCAAGCTTGATGAACGTATGGCGCTGTAAGAAGTCGGCTACACTTGTTTTTTTTTACATCTGCCGACAGATCAGTCGGAATTTATTTATTTATTTATTGTTTGAAACATTTACAGAGTGTTAACAAATTATTGCATTAATATTATTACGTTGGAATATGAACTGATATTAACACTCCAATTAGAAATGTTCACAGCATGCGTAATTAAGGTTTAGTTGTTGCTAGACGGAGATGCTAGTAGTGAAAAGAAAACAGAAATAATAATAATAATAAAAAAGAAATATAAGACATGAAATTTAAAACATGGTAAGTGTACAGAGAAAGAAACGTTTCTGGAAAGGATAATAAAGTTAAAATAAAGAAAAGACATAATAATAAAGCAATTAACAATCGTGACTTATCATTAATCCTGACATATCATCAATTAACAATAATTAAAAATCTTCTTCCATGACATATCATGGTAGAAGATTTTTAATTTGTTTTTTAAAATATTCGAGACTGTTTGCGAAGATATCAATAAGGTCACATTCAATTGTGTTGTACAAACGACACATTCGAGACAGTGGATTGAAGTATGCAATATTGTTATTAAATATTTCAATATGGAATATATTTTGACTTCTTAAGTTACGTCTATTAGGAACTTTAATATGTATGTTGCTCAGACAATGAGTGGTTAAAAGTTTATCATGAATAATTTTATATAAACATATTAAGTCAGCAAATTGTCTTCTTTTTTCCAATGTTGTAAAATTAAAGTGTTGTAATCGTTCCTCATAGGATTGGAGTATGGCATTAAATCCAAGTTTATTCCAATACTCTCTTATTTTTTGTACGTGTTATGAAATACTCAATCCTTGAGCCAAGATCTGTAGAAAATACTAAAACGCCTCAGGGAACTGACTCCAGCATGAAGATAATTAAATCCATCCTCGTTTTTTATTGTTCAAAGATGCATAAAGACATTCGAACTTGTGACGTTTGAAGAGTCGTTATCCTTTTGTAACGGACTTAATCTAATAAAGTCGGCAGATATCGGTTGCAGAATAATTATTACAGCTTTTATTGGCGAAACTCTGAAAATCGCTTTAATAATGACAGCAGGAGTAATGAAAATCCGTTTCAGTGGATCGAAAAGCCATTACTAATCCCATAACGCCAAAACGGTTCCCTCTACATACAAAATACAACTCTACACCAATAAAGGTGAAATTAACGTAACCATTATATGGGTAATATTAGATATGGAATGTACGAGTGTCGATTATCTATCGATAGGTGACCTTCGTGGAGGAGTCGTTAGATCCTTGGCTCTGAGCCCAGACGTTGAACTAAAATTATTATATTTGAACATTGTTCGATATATTGGAGTTTGGGAGGTAGTTTTCACCAGTCGAACTGATCTCAAATTTGTCTCAAATATGCAATGTGTGTCTTTCTTCCCACATGTAATCTGGCACATTCAAGGGCTGCATCAACAGATCCCTACCTACAGCCCCCCTGCGGTAGAGTTCTTCGACCGAACAGACGGGGGCGTTCTTGTGAGGTGTAACATTAAAAAAAGTCAAGCGAAACAATTGAAAAGCAAAGTGTTTTCCAACTTTTTCTTTGCTTCGCCATCTTCTGGTTTACAAAATTTCTCAACAGCCATCATAGACCTAGCTTAAATTTATTTTAAAACTAGTGTGTTTGACATGATAAAATGAAAACCATAACTATTAGTCAGAACTTTTCAAGCTAAACGCTTGTTCTGAAAAGCAAGTAGCTAGTTTCTAAGTAATGACAACAAGGACAGCAAGGACGAAAAGGACGAAAGGACTAAAGGACGAAAGGATGGCAATGACGAAAAGAACGAAAGGACGGAGAGGACAGAAAGGACGGAAAGGACGGAAAGGACGGAAAGGACAGAAAGGACGGAAAGTACGGAAAGGACGGAAAGACGGAAAGACGGAAAGGACGGAAGGGTGGAATGGACGGAAAGGATGGAATGGGCGGAAAGGACGGAAAGACGGAAAGACGGAAAGGACGGAAAGGACGGAAAGGACGGAAAGGACGGAAAGACGGAAAGGACGGAAGGGTGGAATGGACGGAAAGGATGGAATGGGCGGAAAGGACGGAAAGACGGAAAGACGGAAAGGACGGAAAGGACGGAAAGGACGGAAAGGACGGAAAGGACGGAAAGACGGAAAGGACGGAATGGACGGAATGGACGGAAAGGACGGAAAGGACGGAAAGACGGAAAGGACGGAATGGACAGAATGGACGGAAAGGACGGAAAGGGCGGAATGGACAGAAAGGATGGAATGGGCGGAAAAGACGGAAAGGACGGAAAGACGGAAAGGACGGAAAGGACGGAAAGGACGGAAAGGACGGAAAGGACGGAAAGGACGGAAAGGACGGAAAGGACGGAAAGGACGGAAAGGACGGAAAGGACGGAAAGGGCGAAATTAATGGAAATGATGGAATGGGCGGAAAGGACGGAAAGGATGGAAAGGACGGAAAGGATGGAAATGACGGAAAGAACTGAAAGGACAGAAAGGAGAGAAAGGACAGAAAGGACAGAAAATACAAAAAGGACAGAAAGAACAGTAAGGACAGTAAGGACAAAAAGAACAGAAAGGACAGAAAGGACAGAAAGGATAGTAAGGACGGAAAGGACAGAAAGGATAGAAAGGACAGAAAAGACAGAAAGGACAGTAAGGACAGTAAGGACAAAAATGACAGTAAGGACAAAAAGGACAGAAAGGACAGAAAGGACAGTAAGAACAAAAAGGACAGGAATGACAGAAAGGACAGTAAGAACAAAAAGTACAGTAATGACAAAAAGGACAGAAAGGGCATCACAATGAAAAGCAAGGACAATGTTGCCACTTGACACCTTGCTGTGAGTATCGAATCCAAAAAAACTTTGATAAAGGAATTATCGATATAGCCGGTCACTTTTCAACATTCTTAAACACAAACGCAGATATCTTAACGAAGAAAACAAGAGTTCACTTCGACTAAATGAAACAGATTTAGTTGATAAAGTCAAGTCGTTAACAAATAACCGATATTGTCGATAAAACTTAATCGAAAAAGCACTAAGTTTAGTGTGTTAAGAAAAAGATAAATACATGTTTGACAAAAAGTCATTTGCCTATTTCATTAAGAGCCGCCGAAAAATACTTTTCAAAATAAAATACCATTGATAATTTTGCTTCCCTTAATTTTCTATCGTCAAGGTTTGTAGAAAATGTGTTGAACAAGGTCTTATGGGCGTTTTTCGAAAAAAATCTCGTCGGGCCGCTTTCGAAATTTCGAACGCGTGATGTATGTAGCTTAAAGTAAAACACAACATCACGAAATTTTAGCCAATCACCGCTCTACCCCCTCGATTAGCTAACCTTGTTAAACGCATTTTCTGCAAACCTTGCTCTAACGTGTCATTTTAGTGACATACCACAGGTACTCGTATATAATGTTGTGAATGGGGATTTGCGGTTCGCCGGACACAATGCAATGATATTACACAGTGCACAGTACTGTAGTAGCTACCTACAAACCACCAGCGTACCAGGGCACTTCGTCAGGCTCTATCTCATTCATACACTGAACATCATATCCGCTGTCTGGGGAACTTACCTTCCGCTGTCGGTCGCTGAGGGCTTTGCAGTTCCTACCATTTTATTTCATTTTGTATTAAGATTGTCCAAATGGATGGTTAAAGCTCTAAAATCTATTTAAATATAAACAAAAGTTTTCCTGTGAGGGTTTGCGGGTTTTTTAAACAAAATATACAGATTTATTCCGAGATGAATGAAATTTTAACACTCGACTTTCGAAACAGGAGGAAAGTCACTGACTACATGAAATTTAAAAAAACCATCCATATTTATTTTTCCATTTTGATTTTGCACGCTTCACGTTCGACATAAGAGCAAAATTACTGTCAAGTCAACATCTGATGTCAAAAAACTTTGCGAAAAATCCGGGCAGCGCCGGAGTCCTCAGCTAATCATTACATGTATAAAATGAAGTCGCTCAAAATGTATGCGCGCATAGATCTTTTAAACTACACAACGGATTTTCATGCGGTTTTCACCAATAGATAGAGTAATTCAAGAGGAAGGTTTATAATACATGCTCATTGTAGCAGATAAAAGTCGAGAAATTCAAATATTCAATTCAGGCGACGGGCAGCGGGCAGCGGGCAGCTGGCAAGCGGGTGTTGTGGTTTTTATAAAGGTTGGGTAATGGCGTTGTGTTTCGTTGTGTGGGTCTGCTAGTATAATATAAAAATAATATTTTAATTCTTCCTCTGCTATTTTTACAATTTTTTATTATACAGTATTGTGCAATTTTGGTGACATGACAGTTGATCCCAGACAATTGATCAGTTGGCAGTTGATCCCCCGAAATCATAATTATTTTAAAATTATAAATTTGTGTGCATTATTTACTAATTTCAAATCTAAAATCGACTTCAAAAGCCTTTAATAGTTAATAGGTTTCAAACGAATTTACATGCGGTGTCAAATTTTTATATTTATCCGCTATAGCTTTCTTATTAAAGTGGGTTCATCGGATGTGACCTGCCAGGTAAGTATATTTTCAGTATCTATTAGTGTATAATAAAATTAGACAGAGCCTAATGACTGGTTTACACAGTGCGAGCTAGCGTGCGAGTCAGCCTGCCGAGTAACTGCACTGCAGCAACTCGTACAGTTTGGACGTAACTTACGAGTAACTCGTACGTGCAATAGGTAGGAGTGAATTCTTTTTTTTCACTGGACGGTAATGTAAGAGTAAAAATTTGGTGCCTTTTAGGTTTAATTTAAGCCATGTAAAATATTATTCAATTTTTTTTAGGGTAACTGCCTCCGCAATGGCATTGAATTTACGAAAATAGTCGGCTTTTCACTCTAATTGGAAGTCATGTTTATGTATGATATTTTTTGAATAAACTTACTAATTTTTATCAAGAAAGTTTACTTGGTATAAATATAGATTCATCACAAAATAAAAAGAAGTTCGAATTTGTGTTTTATAATTTAAATAAAGGGGAGAGAGGAAGCGCGGGAGGTGATACTTAGCTTGCTAGCTCTATTTGTTCGAGGCTCGGATCAGTCGCACGCTCGTTTGTCGTTAAAATTACGTTCGATATTCTTACATGGCAACTATGCAAAGAACTCGGAGTGTATTCAAATGTCCTCTATTTGGTGATGTTTGTGAGATGAAAGAGAACTTTCTACCTACTTACAAAGATGCAGTAAAATACTATTATGAGTGGACGAGACATCAACTGAAATTGCAATCAAAAACTGCAAAAGAACCAATTTTTGGTGAGATATAGTTATGTCGAAATTGAAAATATATGGCACACTGCATCTATTCCTACATTGACACGAACAAGGATCGTTCCAATGTTGAAAGCATATCATTTAAAGTGCAAAAATCTACTCAAGTCTATCAAGAGGCTCTCTCTGGACAAGTTAAATAGTTTTCAGAAAAAACAGTAAGATACTATTTGATATTTCAGTATGCAAGTACAAAGCATTCGCTCAGTGTATATATCCTAAGGATAAAAAGGTTCCCAAACAAGAGCAAACTTTTTTGACCGATAAAAGAACGTCTCGGGTAATGGTAATCAGCAGAAAAAAGGAACCTATCTCACTGATTCAAGAGCCGGGATCCATTTACATGGGATACGTGGTACCTGATGTTGGTACAGCAAAAGGAATAGATACCGTGATAACAGGGTTTCTGTTACATAAAGAAGTTTCCCAAGATAGATTTTATGGCTATTGATTGTGATGCTACGAATGTTAATACTGGAAAGTATGCTGGAATTATAAGACTGCTTGAGAAAAGGCTACAAAAACCACTTCAGTGGATAATTTTTTTACTCCACATTAACGAACTGCCTTTGAGACATCTGTTTTTTTTTTATCTCGATAGGTGACCTTCTTCGGAACTTAAATCTTATATTGGTCCACTGGGAAAATCACTGGAAACCTGTAAAAAGCTGCCTGTTAAAAATTTTGAACGCATCGAAGGTCAAATGCTACCAGAAATGGCCAAAGATCTGAGTCCAGACCAACAGTACTTGTATAAAATTGTCTCGGCTGTAGTTTCAGATGAATTTCCAGAAGACCTAGGCAATAAATCTCCAGAAAAACTATCACATGCCCGTTGGATCATCGAAGACTACGTTTGTATGTATCTACTGAAGAACCATCTGATAATTTGAAAACTCTGGCTACTTTTGTGGTCAAAATTTACGCACCGTTTTGGTTCTTAATTAAAAGTAAACCATCATGCAAAGATGGCACGTGTTACCTGCTCAATATTATTAAGGCCTCCAGTTACCTGCCAGAAACTCTAAAAAAATTATAGATCCTTTTATCCAAAGAAACGGCTACTTTGCCATCCTGAAGCGATTCTTCTTGTCATGATAACAGATGATAAAAAAACATGCTAGAGAGCTGGCAGCCCTACTAAAGCACGCAATACTACTCAACCTCCAACACCTAGACTGTTTCAAGTGCCATCAATAGATTTTAATGCTTCTACATATAGTGATTTAATAAATTGGCAGGAAAACTTATCCGAACCACCCATTTTGAAAAACTTATTGGACTAGGAAATTCAGAATGTCGTGGAATCTGGAGGTGAAAACGAACTATTGTTTATAAGGCTTCCCTGCCATACCCAAGCTTTTGAAAGAGCTTTAAAGAATACAATGGATGTTTCCATTTCTCAGTGGATAAGAAATTCGCGATTAGATGCAATAAATGCCAAGCTGGAATCGCGAAATCAAATGCCTAAATTTGAAACTAAAAAGGATTTTAAACCTAAATCATAAATGTATAATTTTTCGAGTTTGTTTCAAATTTAATTTTTTTTTACAGCAATGCCTTAATAAATATCTTAATTATATATTGTTTATCATTTAACACCTACTTACCACTAAATTAATCACAATGTATCGCCTTATAAACTTTAAACTTTTTTACCCTAATTTTCAATTTTTGAAGTCACTGCGGAGACAGAAGATCTTAATCAAATGAAATGAAAAATCCCACGTATTTTTACTTTAACATAAGGCACAAATCCCCCCCTCTTAGTGCTCCACCCTAACGTGCAAGTTGGACAGTAGCTCGCATCCGAGTTACTTCAACATTTTTTGTTTTTACTCGCATGCTCGCCCGGCAGCAACTTGCACATGGCAGCAGCTCGGTCATCACTCACATCGTTTGGACGCATTCGGCAGTAGCTCGCCAGTGCCAGCCGGACAGTTGAAATAGCGTAACAAACTTCTGGTATAAAATTTGATATAGAAGCTTTAGAAATCTTGAAAAATATTTATAGCAATCTGTATGATATTCCTGAGCTTAGGAAACATATGGTTACTTCCAACTTTACACACATCACTGCTCTGTGTGGCGGGTCTGTATGGGATTGAACGGAGAGCGATATTAGGCGTGCGATGATCTTTTATCTTTTATAGCTATATGTGACACGTAAATTTATGGCTGGCGTAAATCGGAAGCAGGACTATTAAGACCTTATCATAAAATACTAAAATTATTTCAAGCAACATCTAGCAAAAAAAAGATAATGTATGTACACGTACAGTAGAGGTGACACTGCAGTAAATTTGCTTTAATAAAAACTAGCCCATAATATTATCTGATGACACGGCACACTCTTCTTCACAAAACCCAATGCAATTTAATAAGTCAGGTACGCCTCATACGCCATATATATTAGCGATGTGTAGGTTCAGCTGGAGTGGGCTTTTAAACTCGGGTTCTTCGCACGAAGCGGCTCATACTCCTATTCCCTTTTCAAATCGACTACTCCCAAAGAACCCGGTACAGTACTTGTAGCCGGAACTCGGTGGGCCGAGCCACAGTCGGGTGGCGGCGCGGCGCGGTGGCACGGTGGCAGTTCGCACTCGTCAAACCAGGGATGTTCTGCCCAAAAAAATTATTTCCCTAGATTTCAAGGTGAAATTTGTAGGGGGGGGTGTCAGATAGTTGTTTTAAAAAGTTTTATTTTCTATGTACATTGGTTACTTCATTTTTTTTTAATTTAAAAAAAAGTTTAATAAAATTGTTCAAAACAAAATACATAATAATCATTGTGTATACTGTGCTTTTCCAAATAAAACACTTTTTGCTGAGTGAAATAATAATTTTAAAGTATGTATACTCCCACCACTGAATTAGAAACGGAATTCCAAATTAAAAAAAAAACACTTGGCAAAATAAAAATCAACCATTTAGATACATAAAATCATTTTGAGTTGTCAGTGATAAAAATAACATTTCTTAATAACATTGCGTGTAAGTACATCAACAATTCATCAGATTCATGGGAATCCCAAAAAATATCTAGGTATGTGATACCAGTGATAATGTCATATGTAATAAAAATTTTGCCAGAGTTCGAAATTTCCCTAGATTTTGTGCTAATTTCCCTTTTTCTTAAAAAGCATATTTTTCTCCCCTAGATCTAGGGAAATTTCCCTAGACATACCATCACTGCGTCAAACTGAAACCCGTGCGTCACGGTCCGAGCCACATGTGCGAGTAGTCGGGAGTAGGTGGCGCGTTCGAGTTCTTTTGCGTGCGGGCTCCGGCTAGGGTGGAACCCGAGCGTCTCGGTTCGAGCCATTTGCAAGTCGGAAGCAGTTGCGTGTTCGAATTCTTTTGGGCGCTCGGGCCATTCGCGAGTCGGGAGTAGCTCCCGGGACCTGCTCCAAGAACTGAAGTACTTTTAAAAGGCAGCACGTCTCGGAGGCCTCCGAAAAAATTAAAAATTTACCCATCTCTAATACATATGTCTGGTAATGTCATATTATCGTGAAAACAAGTTTATAGGTCCGAGTGGTTAACATCAAATATTTGATGTTTCATAAGCCCATATTAGAGATGCGCTATTTGTTGACAAAAATCGATAAAACCGTATCCAGATCCATACAAGAGCTCCCATTTAATATTTTTTGCATTACCTCGCTTCGCTTGGCTTCCCCCTTTCCCCTAGAGAATGACCCAATCATGTTGGCTTAATGCATTGAAATGATCGACAGTGACGTGGAATCGTGATCATATCGGGGAGAACGGGGCATAAAGTCACTCGGGGAAATAATAATATCACATGGGTATTCTTCAGTAATAAGTAATAACACTAATAACTGTGCTCATAACACAAGTCACGAATATCCTGGGGATACGTCATTTTGCTGTGGTATTTGCACATGAGTTCTGTTCTGTATCTGTTATTAAGTACGTTTTAAGTGGCTGCAGGAGGTACCTACGACGTTTCACCTGCTCATAAAATTGGTTGTGTGTTGTTTGTGTAATAGCAATTTAATTCAGCACTGTCAAATCCTTAAGGGCCCGCAACCGGGCTCAAAAAGAAGAAAATGGAGAGATATGAAATTACGAATGTTAGAGGAGAGCGTTAACATTTAAAGCGTCAAAATCGATGCGAAAATTGCGAAAATCTTTAATAAAACCCGACTCGCTTAAAATAAAAAAAATTAAGAGCGAAAATTTCGTGGAGAGATATGAAACATAAGTATTAGTATCATTTAAAGAAACATTGTGAAAATTTTCACAAACATAATTTATAAGATAATAGAAACAGACTCCATTTACATTTACTTTCCATAAGAAAAAATTCACACAAAAAGATGTACATAATCCATAAAACAAAAACCACCTTTTCAAAGAGACAATTCGCATACATCATTGATTTCTTCGGCATCGGTGCATAGTCGGGAAACACGCCAAATGCGTGCCCAACATATGTACACGGTTGACATTTGTCACATGAAAACGGGTCGCAGCTCGGCTGTGGAACGATTTGCCGGTCTTTGTGTTTCCTCCTTCCTACATACAACATGGGTATCTTCAAGACTAATGTTCATTCCTTCCTTTCCTCAAGATGACATAGGCCAATTATTTTCCTCAGGGCCTCCTGTATGGAGTTAATGTAAAAAAAATAACATCGCACTTAAAATATTCAACGCACTAAATAACGACATCAAAAGATCTAGTAAAAGATCGTTCGGTGTCCAAAAATGGGTATCCGGAAAGGGGCGAAATTCATTTGAAGAATTTCTTCAAAGAACATAGATATCCATAACACAAATAAATGTGTTTTCTTATGTAAATAATATATTATTTATTGAAGATATTTTTATATTCCTTGATTTACTTTGCTTTTTATGTTTTTTTGTCTCCTTCATACTATTTTTATATTATTTTATAGTCATTTTCATTCCTTTATAGTCTTTAAAAATCTCTAATATTATTTTATCTTATTTCAAATGTTAATTTACTACATGTAAAATCGATCACCATAACATAAGCATGTATTTCATAGAGGTCGAAAAATCCAAATCGAAATAACCATGAAAGCAATTCATCATCAGCAAATTAAAATTAAAACAAAAAAAAAAACAAAATTTGATATTGGAAATTAATTGGATTTTAAGGTATTATACATTTTCATTTTTATGACTTTTAGCCGAAGAAACATTAATTTATGTATGTCTCCGAGTGATTTGAGAATGAAAAGAAAATTTCATACAGTAATTTATTCATGTTATTGTAATCAAAGTAATGAAAACATGTACCAATACAATAACATGTCACGTCCTCCGGAAAACTGGGGATACTACAATTACAACTGATGGCGAATTGTTTAACATGTTACTTTTTATAATAAATTATTAAAGAACAATGGAATAAATCCGTAATTAACTCGTTAAATCGGACTTACAAAATGTATGCCTGTTAAAACCGCTGACAAAGCCATATTTTAATTAGCATATGTAAGTACCTCTCTCAACATCATGCCTCTGGGTGAAATATCAAGGATGCGGGGAATTCAATGAAGCTTTTGAGAATTGTTTTTTCCAGTCAAAAGATGACTTACAATACAATGTATAACAATGTTGAAAGAGTCTTATACAAATATGAGAATAATTTTAAAATATATGAATGTGTTCGATCCTCGTTATTTTTTAATCGTTAATTGAATGATATATTATGTTTCGTCAAACAAAATACAAAAAAAACACGAGCAGTAGGTAACCACTTTCTGAAAATTGAGAATATAAAAGGGGTATTTAACTAAAAACTTCCAAAAAATATATATTTTTATTCAGACGATGTTTTTTTAAACAAAACACTGCACTATTTTTATTTGTCGCAACTGCAGCAACGCTGTCCGAAAAGTTGGCTAAAGAAGGAGAAAGCGTAACACGGCATAACACCCCAAAAACAAATAACGTAAATACTTATCTGAAACACTAAACACATGAGGGAACGTACCCATACTACGTGACACCTTTAGGGGGGGAGGGTCTTCAAAATGTCACGCTTGGTACAAATGAGCGGCG
Source organism: Limnephilus marmoratus (assembly GCA_917880885.1). Taxonomy (NCBI): domain Eukaryota; kingdom Metazoa; phylum Arthropoda; class Insecta; order Trichoptera; family Limnephilidae; genus Limnephilus; species Limnephilus marmoratus. Next base: position 16,993,526 of record OU862923.1, read on the forward strand.
GGTTGCTTAGGTTTTTGGTTAAAAATTGCAAAAAGTTGGTCACGTAGTAGGGGTACGTTCCCTAAGAAAATAAATTAATTTTGGTACAAGTAAATATTTGTTCAATTTCACCAGAAATGAGGAAAATTTAATATAGATTTATTCTTTCAAACGAAAATGGCTAAAATATACCAATATTAGTATAACCTTTCAGTGGAGCGAAAATAGCTTGGAAATTTAGCTTGTTTCACGTTAACTCCATACAGAAGGCCCTGAGGAAAAAAAATCCCTTAGGGCCTATGTCATGTTAAGGGATGCTGCGTGGAGGGTATTTTTAAGGTAAGGAATGAGAAGAAGTTCTGGGTAGGAAAATGTATGAGGGCTAGGTAGGAATATGAGGGTCAATGTCCAGGAGTGTCAGACGTTTGAATCCATTCCTCCGATTGCGGTGCAAGGCGATGGATTGAGATAGTTCGGCTGGAAAAGTCAAGAGGCACCCTCAACCAGCCTCTGTCACGTGCACGTGAGCAGTTGCATCTGAGGCCAAGGCCCGGACAAACCTCACTCCATGAACCCTGGCACCCCTACTAAGTCAACAAACGTAGCGAACCACTTGGGGTGACCTATGGCAGGGTGTTTGTTATTGGTTATTCAATAAATGGTAATTGAAAAAAGCAGTATTTTAAAGACAAAATAAAATTACTACCTTAAAACTGGTACCGTTTAATTGTTTCAGGTATTATAAAACGTTTTTGCAAAGTATAATAAAATTTTAAAAAATTGGGGTGTTATGCCGTGTTGCGCTACCTCCTTCTTTAGCCAACGTTTCGGACAGCGTTACGGTGTCCATCATCACATCTGCCCTGATGATGGTTAAAGTAGGCGGTAGCGCAACACGGCATAAAACCACAAAAATAAATTACGAAAATACTTTTTGCAATGACAATCTTAAATCATATCTATTATAAAATAGTTTTTTTTTTAAATATTATATTAACTTATAATATCTATAATATCCAATACTGGTACCATTGAGAATAATTCGCGCAACAGAACAGCTTGTAATAAAATTTCTAAGTGATTTCGATCTTGAGTTGCTACGAGTATCGCTAATGTATTAAACATTATAGGAACATCTCTTGCTTCATTGTCCAAACAATTACAAAGCTAGGTACGCACTATACACATAATCACCAATTATTGTTCTAAAGATGCAATTAAGATAAAGTATCGAAACAAACGCTTTAAGTATAGATCAAGTCCATTAAGGTCCATTAAAATTAACTAGCTCCAGGCAAACAGAAGTAGTAGTGAGTCCAAATCACTCGTTCAAGCTTCATGTTTTATCAATCAGGACAACGAACAACAACGTACACCAACGATATCGCCATCAGCAGTAACTAACAACGAGAGGCAGTAGCGTGCGGTTAAATTTATTGACATTTGTTTTCACTGGCGGCGACTTTGAATCTTGCTGGTTTAATGCAGGATGAAGAAGTATTATATTACATACATTGTAGACATTAATTGCATAACCTAGTATGACAGCCTGAACTTTAAGATAGTGTGGTGGGATTAGATGTTTGATTCCGTAATACATCTCATGTGAAAGTGTATTGTGAGGGTAACTGTGCACAGATGAAACAGTAGTTCTGCAGAACTGTAGTTCAAAGGGTATTTATTTATTTGATATAATATCTTCATTTCAAATACAATTCAGCAATGCCGGCCTCATTGGGTAGCTCACCTGTGCTGAGGCCTCCATTTTATAAAACAAAAATTTATAATACAGTAAAAATAATATAAATATATTGCTGCATACGTAAAAAAGTAAGCTGAAATTAAACTAAAAATAAGAATAATTAAGGTAAAATTATAAGTAAAACGAATTATTTTATTACCTAAATGAAATTAAAATCGTTATACGAGTATATTATTGTTGTGTATTTGTGAGTGATGTGTGTTTTATATTGGTTTTGTGTGTTACGTGTATGTATTTTATTCTTAATTTGTTGCGAAATGTTGGTAATATTGTCTTTTTTGTTCCTTAATCCATTTTGTAAATTTGAGAATGAATTTAGTTTTGTTTTTTTTCATTTTGTTTCCAAGGGTAAGACTGTTTAATGCTTAAAAAAAGCCTTTGTCCAAAGCTTGTATTTACCGTCGGAGTTTTTATGTTATTTTTGTAAGATTGTCTAACTGGTTTGTTAGTGATATTTTGTGTTTGTTGGAGTTTGTTTTTTTGTCAAAAATGTAGTTTAGTAGTGTTTTAACGTGTAATAATTGGTCTGTTGAATAAAACGTTGAATATTTGGCCTGTATCAGTTAGTCTATGTTTTTTAAGTATTACCTTTAAGATCGTTTTCTGCGCGATAGCTGAGTTTGTTGCTCCTCCCCAGACAATTATTCCATATTCTATTATTGATTGAGAAAGTGCAAAATACATTGTTTTCATTTGCTTTATTATACATTTATGTATGCATGTTTCTTATGTTTAGGAAAATGTGAAATGTTTTGAGAAGTTTATTTGTGATTTGTTTGATATGTGTCCATCTAAGGTTATGGTCAATTACGATTCCTAGATTATTTAATTGTTCTGTTTTTTTTCTAGAGAAGGGCAACGGAGTAATCGTATTGTAATGGAGTAATCGTACTGTAATGGAGTCTGCTTATGAGGACGTTTATTATATGAATATCTACCTTACAAGAGTCCCAGCTGCTCCAGTCTGGAGCCAGCGAGACTATGGCATCCCCAATTGGGGTGTGTTATCAGGCTAAAGGTAGTGGGGAGGGGAATGAGACGGGGAAGAGGAAAGTGGGGAAGTACCTGGCTATTCATATCTGGTCATCAAACACGGCTGAAGCTTTTTCAAGCAACGTTTAAATTCTGAATGGTGGTCTTACACCAGGACGATGCTGAGAGTATCTTCCACTCTGGAACAAGCTGCAAATATACTACACACATTTTTTTCGTCATTTATTTTTGGGGTGTTATACCGTGTTGCGCTACCTCCTTATTTAGACAACGTTTCTGACAGCGTTACAGTATCAATCAGCAGATGCGTATTTACTACATACTATTTTAAATTAATTAATTGTGAAATAACACAAAATATTCAAATAAAATTTATTTGCGCACGCCTGGATTCGATCCCGCGACCTTCGGATTGTGAGTCAAGAGGCTTGCCCCTCGACCACGAAGGCTGACATCATTCGTCCGCTATGCAACTCGGCAGACAAGAGGGAAACAGCCTTTTGCCGATCATATCAACATGGCATGATAGTGAAATGTTATTAATTATACATGAAGAAATGTGGAAAGAGATATTGGTTATTTAATCATGGTCTCTTCAAGATCCGAGATCTCTTTAAATCCCCTTCCGTAACCCTTCTATCACTTCCGTATCACTTAATCGGGTGGTGTTACGGTATCCCTGGTTGCAAACAGTAACGAAAAGGGAATCTTGTCAGACGTCATACAAATCTATATCCTTTATGTGTCAGAATAGGTTCGCGGATGTAAATATTAACTGGAATGTATTTAAACTTACCGTTCAAATTATTTGAAGTCAGATATCAATAGATGTTGATCCTCTTACCTGAAACAAATACAAATAACAAATTATTTTTATTTTTTCATCCTTTTGCAATCAGGTAACAAACATTACATTCGGTAGAAAGGAGTGAAAATGTGTTAAACAACAGGCCATGTATGTGTAAGTGAGGGGGCATGACGGGGTAGTTAACGTTTAAAGATAAATGAAACATTGTTCTTCAAATATTACAAAACCTACATTTTATGCAAATAAACTTTGGTCATTTAGCTGCAACATTCCATAGAATAAAATGCTAAAAGATATTTTAAAAAGCCATAAAAAGTGTATTTAAATAAATCGATCATTTTCCCCGTCTTACCCCACCAGGGGGGTACAAAAAATAAATAATACTTTTTAAGTTTAATTTATATATATATACTAGCTGATCCGGCGAACTTCGTACCGCCACAGAATCAAAAACTGTTGTCAACTTATTAGCTGAATTGATCTAAATTGTTTCTCCCTGCGTATACCATACCTTGATCTAAATTGTTTCTCCCTGGGTATCCTTTCCCCTCTCGCGTTCCCTCTCCCTCTCCCCACTCCACTTCTCCCCTTCCCCCGTCCCGCTAACCCCCCTTCATGAGTTCCTTTCCCCCCTCCCGCCTCCCCACCACCCCTTTCCCCCCTCCCCACTCCACCGGTTCACAGTTTAATATTATACCCCTTACAATATTGCTGCAGTTCTTTCAAAATAGGAGAATTCGTTCCATACAAAATGTATGGGGAAAATAATTTTCTTCGGAGTGGAACACCCTTTACTTTTAGGGGTATGAAAAATAGATGTTGGTCGATTCTCAGACCTACCAGATAAGCACACAAAATTTCATCAAAATTGGTCCAGCCGTTTCGGAGGAGTATGGTAACAAACACCGTGACACGAGAATTTTATATATTAGATTATCTCTAAGTATTTACATTTAGTAAGATATTTATATAAAAAATTGAGACATCTACAGAAATTTATCACTTTTAATACCCTATTTCTACGAATATAGAATATTTTATTATTCCTAATTTTTTTATAATTTTCTATTATACCCTAACTATCCAAACATACTTATATCGAACGTGTCATAGGAATACGTGTGCATTGAACGAGTGCGCGAAAGCATATGACAACCCTGGAAACTCAAGATTGGAATTTACGCTGTCACAGAGTACCGTGCCGCGAGCACGACAATCTGAGTGCTGCTATTGGCTAGCAGAATAATGTGCATGTGGTGCCCCTTCCAAATGATTTGTCTACAACGCAATTATGTCCTATAACTAACTAATCAATTAAAAACATTAATGAAATTGATAATGAATACGTGCGGCAGCCTCATTGGACTGGAAAACACATCTAAATAACCGCCTAATACTTCCACAAGGGAGTCTAGACAGCAATGATCAACGCCAAGGAATTGGCTGTATATTTACGTCACCCCCACCATGCGACCAGCCGAGCCACTATTGGTCAATTTTGAACAAAGGAAAAATCTGAATCGTAAATATTTACGACAGCGAATTCATGTTCCGAAAAATTTGGAGCTCAATTTCGAGAAATTGGGAATAATTTGGATCAAGAAATAAACATCATCACCTAAAAATGAGTATATGCTACAAAAACAACCCAAAAACTGACGTCTATCAGTGATTGTTGCACTTTAAGAAAAATATTTACTGTTTAAAATTGTACCTTATATCACATATGTATACTTGTACCTTTTCTTGTAAACACAATAAAAATGATGTGAGGCTTTGGTATCCTAAGTTGGTAAGATCATGGCAAAAACTATCACACATAATTTTGACACAGCTGACTTCCAATCGTAGCGACCAGGGAAATTACCTAAAACAAGTACCTTAGAAAAATTAAGGAGGTTCTGTCCCCCAAAAGTCCGACCTGAGTTTGCCCTATAAAAATAGAAGTCAAACCGGTAGGAAGTCAGTTCAAAACTATCAGCCAAGAAGAAAGATACCAACTCAAGATACCAACAGTCTCCAAGTTCAAACCTCTTTTCAAGTGTTTTAATCAGTCTTAGATTCAGTTTACCTCTCCCAGTATCCCAGTAACCTAAAAACCCCAGTCTTCCACAGTCTCCAAAGTGAAAAATATTTATTTTAATCCAGTACTCAAATCAGTTTTGCCATTATACCTAGAAGCATTTTTTGTCAAAGTAGTAAATTCATTTAAAAGACCAGTGGCGTTCCAAAATCCACTGGCGTACGAAACTCCATTGGCGTGTCATTGTGGCCAGCTCCCGATTATATTTAGTTTATATACAAACGTCTAGTACATTTGGTCCTTCGAGCCGGATCTACACATAACACGCCTTCAGTCTTACCCAGTGGAAATGCCGTCTCTTCGCAGTGGCCGTAAGACCCCGACACCTTCCGAAATATCGCTGTCTAAACCTAACGCCCCGGGAACAAGCCGAAACATGCCAGTGGCACCCCGTCGGACCCCGGGCCCACGCACCGTAGACACCGATGAGACGCCATCCAGCGGAACCCGCCACGATCTATCTGGTGCGAACCCTGCCAGGAACCCTGACCTCATCACTCTTGACCAACCTGCTCCAGAATGTGTCGCCGAGAGCCTCCACGGATCCAACAGTAAAAGCAGTGAAACAACTTCTGAATCAACTGAAGACTTCCTGCGATTGCTGCGCCGAGAGATGCGCATTCGGGACAGACGTCACGCCAAGCAGACAGCCAATCTGCTCAGAGCCCTGAACGCTGCAACACGCCAAGCAGTCAGCCAACCTACCCAGGAGCCCGCACCAACCAGCCCGACCCTGCGAGCCAACCTCGGTCAGGTAGTAATTCAAACCCAGGCACCAACCGGTCCGTCTACGAACGAGTTCGCAACGAGATATGCCACTCGAGTACACACGTCAGACGGCCCGTCTACCGAAGAGTTTGCAACGAGATATGCAACAACTCAAGTGCACGCACCAACCGGCTCTTCTACTAATGAGTTCGCAACGAGATATGCCACTCAAGTACATAAGCCAGCCGAAGAGTTTGCAACGAGATATGCAACTACTCAAGTGCATGCACCAACCGGCCCTTCTACTAATGAGTTTGCAACGAGATATGCCACTCAAGTTCACAAGCCGGCCGAAGAGTTTGCAACGAGATATGCAACTACTCAAATGGACACACCAGCCGGTCAGCCTACCAATGAATTTGCTGTAACCGATCCAACCGGATACGCCGCCGCCGCCACCCAAGAGTACATACTACTGACAGGCCCTGCAAAGAACATCCCTACGGCCGAATACAGCCATATCGGACCCGAGCGCCCACTTTACAACACAGCAGGGTACCAGCATCAGCCAGCCTCCTCCGGCCAGGATTCCCCATTATTTACACCACCGCACACAGCCAATCAGACAGCACGGCACACCCGAGAATGGTTGCAGCATGGCAACGACCCACTGGCCCAGATCGCCTCGGTGATGGCGGAGGCGCTCCGCTCTTCCAGAACGCAAGATAGCCCCCGCACATTAGAAGATGATTCAAGAATGGCTGCCCTCATCGCCAGGCAATCCACAGCAAAAGATTTGCCTACCTTCTCCGGAGATCCCCTCGAGTGGCCCACCTGGAAAGCACAGTACGCTCAATCCACCGCCACCTGCCAAATGACTCCGAGCGAAAATCTCATTCGGCTGCAGCGCGCCCTCAAAGGCAAGGCACGAGATACCGTGGGTCCCCTACTAATGGATCCTGCGCAAGTCCCAGAGATCATCAGCATCCTCGAGCAGCGATACGGTAGCGCTAACTCCATAGCAAAATTTATGCTAGACAAGGTTAAAAAACTACCTTACCTCACGACCGAGGTATCACTCGAGGACCTGGCAGATTTCTCCGGGACGGTACAAAACCTGGTGGCATCTCTCCGGATCCTGAAAACCGAAGGTTATCTCACCAATCCTGCATTACTGAATGACGTCACTGACAAAATGCCGAGTTCCCTGCGGCTGGCATGGCTAATCGAGATCCGCAAACAACACTCTCCGGCTACTATAACCCAGCTCGCTGCCTTTCTGAAAGAGGTTTCAAACGCAATTCCAAACAGTGGGATGGTGGACCACATACGATCTCGACCACGCCGTGAACAAATACATGCCGGATACCAGGAGGAAGAAGAGAGTGAACGCATGCGACTTCTGCAGAGCCATGAGTCAATACAAGCGAACAACAGGCAATTGCACTTGTGAATGCAATTATCAGTCCTCTTCCATCAAAATAAACCGAGAAGTTCGTCATGCCGTTTGACTCTGCTAGCCGATACCAAGCAATTTAAGTACTGACATCAGCGGGCCCGCCTCCCAACGAGTTCGCGACGAGATACGCCACTCTAAACCGAGGCAAATCAGCCAGCAGTGCCACTGCCAAACTGCGGTGATCCTCAGCAGTGGAGCCAAGGTCAGCAAGCCCTGCCCAGCAGTGCCACTGCCAGAACTGTGGTGATCCTCAGCGGTGCAGACAAGGTCAGCAAACCCTGCCCAGCAGTGCAACTTCCAGAACTGTGTTGATCATCAGCGGTGCAGCCAAGGTCAGCAAGCCCTGCACAGCAGTGCCACTGCCAGAACTGTGATGATCCTCAGCGGTGCAGTCAAGATCAGCAAGACCTGCCCAGCAGTGCCACTGCCAGAACTGTGGTGATCCTCAGCGGTGCAGCCAAGGTCAGCAAACCCTGCCCAGCAGTGCCACTTCCAGAACTGTGTTGATCATCAGCGGTGCAGCCAAGGTCAGCAAGCCCTGCACAGCAGTGCCACTGCCAGAACTGTGTTGATCCTCAGCGGTGCAGCCAAAGTCAGCAAGCCCTTCACAGCAGTGCCACTGCCAGAACTGTGGTGATCCTCAGCGGGCAGCCAAGGTTAGCAAGCCCTGCCCCAGCAGTGCCACTGCCAGAAATGTGGTGATCCTCAGCGGTGCAGCCAAGGTCAGCAAGCCCTGCCCAGCAGTGCTACTGCCAGAACTGTGTTGATCCTCAGCGGTGCAGCCAAGGTCAGCAAGCCCTACACAGCAGTGCCACTGCCAGAACTGTGGTGATCCTCAGCGGGCAGCCAAGGTCAGCAAGCCCTGCCCCAGCAGTGCCACTACCAGAACTGTGGTGATCCTCAGCGGTGCAGTAAAGGTCAGCAAGCACTGCCCCAAAAGTGCCACGGCCAGAACTGTGGTGTTCCTCAGCGGTGCAGCCAAGGCGAGTCAGCCCTGCTCCAGCAGTACACTAGCAGTGCTCCAACTCAAGTGCCGGCGCCAGGTGGCCCCCCTCCCAACGAGTTGCGACGAGATACGCAACTCAACCACTGGCACCAGCTGGACCGCCTGACGAGTTTACGACGAGATACGCAACTCAATAACAGACACCAGCTGGCCCGCCTCGCAACGAGTTGCGACGAGATACGCAACTCATCTCCTGACACCAGCTGGCCCGCCTCCCAACGAGTTTGCGACGAGATACGCAACTCAACCGCAGGCCAGCAACCCTAAATTTAAATCTAATTCCGTATTCTCATTCCAGCCCGACCTTGCAAGCCCTGTCTCAGCAGTGCCGATACGATAACTGTGGTGACCCTCAACGGTACAGCCAAGGCGAGCCAGCTCCCACAGCAATGCCACTGCCAAAAAGTGGTGCTCCTCATCGGTGCAGCCAAGGCCAGCAAGCTCTGCCCCAGCAGTACTACTGCCAGAACAGTGATACTCCTCAGCTCAGCCAAGCAAACCAGCTCTGCCACATTAGTGCCCCTGCCAGAACAGCGGTGCTTCTCATCAGCGCAGCCAAGCGAGCCAGCTCTGCCTCAGCAGTGCCCCTGCTAGAACAGTGGTGCTCTTCATCAGCGCTGCCAAGGCGAGCCAGCCCTGCCCTATTAGTGCCCCTGCCAGCACAGTGGTGCTCTTCATCGTCGCAGCCAAGGCGAGCTAGCCCTGCCCTATCAGTAGCTCCTGCCAGAACAGTGGTGCTCCTCATCAGTGCAGCCAATGCGAGCCAGACCTGCCCCAGCAGCACCCCTGCCAGCACATTAGTGCTCTCATCAGCGCAGTCAAGCGAGCCAGCTCTAACCCAACAGTACCCCTGCCAGAACAGAGATGCTCCTCATCAGTGCAGCCAAAGCGAGTCAGGCCTGCCCTAGCAGTGCCCTGCTAGAACAGAGGTGTGCCTAATCACCACAGTCAAGGCGAGCAAGCAAGCAATGCTACTGACAGAAAAGTGGTGCCTCTCATCGGCGCAGCAAAGGCAAGCAAGCCCTGCACCACTGTCAAAACAATGGAACTCTCCAATATCTCCTCAGACGGGGGGAGCCCGTCGCTCTCATCGGACAAACTCACCAGCAGCTGATGGCCAAGTCTGAACTGCCCGGATTTTCAAACCAGCATTGGGATATACATACGACCGGCAGTCAAAATCGCCACCATCCTACCAGCTCCACCAACACCTGACAAAATTACGACCCCTGCGAAGGTACCCAATTCAGTACTCAGACATTGGAAAAGGACACGTCCTATGAAGTAGCTGAGCACAGTCGAGACTGCACTGAGGGGAGTATATCGAACGTGTCATAGGAATACGTGTGCATTGAACGAGTGCGCGAAAGCATATGACAACCCTGGAAACTCAAGATTGGAATTTACGCTGTCACAGAGTACCGTGCCGCGAGCACGACAATCTGAGTGCTGCTATTGGCTAGCAGAATAATGTGCATGTGGTGCCCCTTCCAAATGATTTGTCTACAACGCAATTATGTCCTATAACTAACTAATCAATTAAAAACATTAATGAAATTGATAATGAATACGTGCGGCAGCCTCATTGGACTGGAAAACACATCTAAATAACCGCCTAATACTTCCACAAGGGAGTCTAGACAGCAATGATCAACGCCAAGGAATTGGCTGTATATTTACGTCACCCCCACCATGCGACCAGCCGAGCCACTATTGGTCAATTTTGAACAAAGGAAAAATCTGAATCGTAAATATTTACGACAGCGAATTCATGTTCCGAAAAATTTGGAGCTCAATTTCGAGAAATTGGGAATAATTTGGATCAAGAAATAAACATCATCACCTAAAAATGAGTATATGCTACAAAAACAACCCAAAAACTGACGTCTATCAGTGATTGTTGCACTTTAAGAAAAATATTTACTGTTTAAAATTGTACCTTATATCACATATGTATACTTGTACCTTTTCTTGTAAACACAATAAAAATGATGTGAGGCTTTGGTATCCTAAGTTGGTAAGATCATGGCAAAAACTATCACACATAATTTTGACACAGCTGACTTCCAATCGTAGCGACCAGGGAAATTACCTAAAACAAGTACCTTAGAAAAATTAAGGAGGTTCTGTCCCCCAAAAGTCCGACCTGAGTTTGCCCTATAAAAATAGAAGTCAAACCGGTAGGAAGTCAGTTCAAAACTATCAGCCAAGAAGAAAGATACCAACTCAAGATACCAACAGTCTCCAAGTTCAAACCTCTTTTCAAGTGTTTTAATCAGTCTTAGATTCAGTTTACCTCTCCCAGTATCCCAGTAACCTAAAAACCCCAGTCTTCCACAGTCTCCAAAGTGAAAAATATTTATTTTAATCCAGTACTCAAATCAGTTTTGCCATTATACCTAGAAGCATTTTTTGTCAAAGTAGTAAATTCATTTAAAAGACCAGTGGCGTTCCAAAATCCACTGGCGTACGAAACTCCATTGGCGTGTCATTGTGGCCAGCTCCCGATTATATTTAGTTTATATACAAACGTCTAGTACAATACTGATTTTTTATGATTTAAGTTGAAAAAAGTCACCAAACCAAAATTTCAATTTTATTTTTATCTCTATTTTTCCGCTTTCTTTTTAATGATTTTCCATTATTATTTTCTCTTTTCTTTCTTTCATTTTGTCTGTTCTGTATTTCTTATAAATTTTATTACTTAACAATCTTTTTATTCCAAAATTAATGTTTTTATATATATATATAATGTAATAATGTGTTTATTTTATGTACCTGTCTCAATTAAAAAAAGTAAATGTCAAAAGAACCCGTTGATATCAATTAGTTTAACGGACTTAATTTAAAATTGTAAATAAATAATAAAGAAATTTATTAAATTGCAAATAATATCAAGAATCACTGGTTAATTAATGTAAGTCAAATACGTTTCTTAATACCCTTTTTGTGTATGAATACACAAATATATATACTCGTTTTAAATAGTCAAGTACGTTCCTTAATACCCTGCATGTGTATATACACAATATACACACAAAAATATACACGTTTTAAATAGGCGAACTGGAAAAACCAAATTAGCTTCATATTAATAATAATTAATAATATATTTCAAAGTCAAGATGAAAGAGAAAATTTAGAAATGAATGAAAAAATAAAACTTTGTTCAAAAGCATTTGATGGAAAAAATCAGGAAAACTTTCAGAAAAACTTTTAGGAGAGTAGGTAAAGTTGAATTATCTGTTATATTATGAAAATATCCGAAATAAAACTTTGTAACTGAGATATATTTCTTCTGAATCTTCAAGTTTCTTAAAAATAATAACGGCGCAACATATTTTATCGAGAAAAGATGTTCTGAAAAAATAATATGGCCTCGAGATAAATCGGCTCAATTCATCATGGATAATAAAGCTTTCGTAACAGTTGCGACATTTGATATGATTAATGGTATGGTAATCAACCAAATTTTACTGGAAGCATTGCGCCAACAATACATTTTTTAACAACATTTTTTTAGCAGATCTCCACATTAGTAGAAAACAAATCAACCAGTGGCGTGCAATGGCAAATTATTTTCTGAGATTCGGGAATTTTATTAAAATAAGGTGGAAATGTTATCTATTGAAAAAAGATACTTATTTCTTTGGAATTTGGAATTCTATTTTCTTCAACAGCCATTTGAATGGAAGGTGCTCCTAATTACACAATTCACTTCACCCCTTTGACTTTCTTTTACATTAGCTACACACAAGAGGCCCTGAGGAAAATAATTTCTCTCATGGTCAATGTCATCTTAGGGGATGCTGTTTGGGATAGATAGCCGGGAGATATATCAAATGTATGCCCACCATCTGACGAGAACGGGTTGTTCATACGAATCGTTCTGGTGCACAAATGACTTCCCAGCTTTTGGGTGTGCAGTGTGCACCCCTACGTCCCCTACTATGAACGAGGGTGTCTTCAGAATCCATGTTCAATACATCATTTACTTAAAATTCTGACTGCAAAAAGTATAGTGTTAAACTTAAGGCTTCGGGTGAAATGAATATAAAATGAATACGCAAATAAAAAATAAATAAAAAACAAACATGACTTAAGGTGGTAGGGTAGAGTGGGGATGGTTGAAAGACTTTTACTTTAACTATTTGTAGTAATATTTCGTTTATATTTATGGATAAGATGTTTATACTAGGTGTTCTATGATCTATCTAGTTATCAAATTAAATTTATTGGATGGCCACAACTCGTACAGGTAAGCTACAATAACCACTTAAAGACTGTTTCAATTGTCCTCATAGTGTGGACGATTGAAACAGTATGTGGGGATAATTGAAACACTCTAAATATCTTTGAAATAATTGGAGTAATTTTAATCAATGTTGAGCATTTTCATTATTATAACAGTACTCAATGAGATCATGAATAGTGATTAAAAATATTACAAGTATTTTAAAAACTACAAACATAAATGTCTTGAAATAAAACAACTTTAAATATTTTTTTATTATTTGTGTTTTAGAGCTCTTAGTTATACTAACTATGAGTATTTGGCATAATCAACATTGTTTTACTGCGAAATTATCGTGGAGCAGAGTAGAACGGTCTAAAAAATAAGTTTTTTGCTTTCATACAAAAGTGCTTGTTTCAACCATCACACTGTTTCAATCATAACAATGTAGAATTTACCTCTAAATTGAGAGCATTTTTTCTGTGAAAAATTCAAGAATTAAGAAGTCGAAAAAATAGAAAATAATTGAATTCGTGGTTTGCGATGTGACATCATTATACAAAATAGGGCAATATTTTAGATCAAAAAACTTTAAATAATCGGTTAAGGGGCATTAAAATCTATTAAACAAGTAAATAGTAGATACCTATTTTTTTTTACATGAGCTCCACTTTTTACATGCTGTGTGGAGGGTTTTTTTAAAGAAAGGAAGGAGAGGAGAGTTCTGGGAAGGAAAAGGGTTTAAGGGGTGGGTAGGAATCTTGGGTTCAGTATGTTCTGGTCATCCGCCTCCAAGATCCAGACAAACTTCACCCCATGAACCCGGGCACCCCTGCTAAATCACCAAACGTAGTGAACCACTTGGGGTGACCTATGGCAGAGGTGTTGGTTATCCAATAAAGATTCCCGGGGCGGCGGTACCCATTCCCGCCTCCCAAATTAAAAGAAAAGAAAAATCTGAGTATTCAATTCACATGCGGTAGAAGTGAAACATACAGAAATCTAAATTAGACAAGAGTGGAGAGACTACGAAGCACTTTTTTTTATCAATGTGAAGGATGATTTTTTCAGATTTTCGTCGGATTCCAGTGCACCTTTTCCTATACACTTGGTCATCTTACTCGTATTTGTGGTTTCTTCTTCAGAGTCGTTAGATGTAGTTTTCTCTAGCCTATTCATTTTGGAAGGGTTTGAAGATTAAATATTGATTTAACTTTTTTTTTTTGATTTCATAGGATTCGACCGCGATGAATGATTATCAAGTTTTAAAAGAACTTTGTGGTATATAGAAGGAATGGTATGGCTTTGAAAATGAATCAGAAATTTGGTAAAATTTTCTTCTTGCATCCAGCCAGATATGTTTGCGGTACCGATACTACCAATCGGACCATCTTTTAAGAAATGGCTTAATTGACACGTGGGAATATGAGCATCGGCAGAATTGAGTTGCCAATTACGTTTGCTGCTACAGACAGTTACGAGAGTTCCTCGTTCGGCACCTACTAGCCGAGTTCCTCTCCTGGCTACAACCCGTTTAGGTTTTTGAGCAGTTGTGACATCGATCTCATCTATGTTATAGATGTCCTTGTTCGCTAAATTGTTGAAGAATTCATCAACATTATGTCAATTTAAACTTGTTGCTTGTGCCATACTCCATTTTTCAAAAAGTTCCATCCATATTCGGCGTAGTCCAGCGGTAAGGCTCTTGACTAGTACTTCGAAGGCTCTTGACTAGCAATCGATTTCCGACGTGGCAAATAAATTTTATTTGATTAATTTGTGTTATTTCACAATTAATTCATTTAAAATAATATATAGTATATTTGCGGCACGTTCCAGAGTGGAAGATACTCTCAGTATCGCCCTGGTGTAAGACCACCATTCAGAATTGAAACGTTGCTTGAAACGGCGTTAGCCGTGTTTGGTGACCAGATCTGAATAGCCAGGTACTTCCCCACCTCCCTCTTCACCACCTCCCTCTTCCCCATCTCCTTCCCTTCCCCATTACCCTCAGACCCAAACATACCCCAATTGGGGATTCCATAGTCCCACTGGCTCCACACGGGAGCAGTTGGGACTCTCGTGCGATATACATGTAAAAAAATATATATTCAAGATCACAGAAGTACATCTATTGGGAAGACTTAATGATTTGAATTTCTGACTTATGGGGATGCCATAGTCCTACTGGCTCCAGACGGGAGCAGTTGGGACTCTTGTGCGGTATACATGTAAAAAAAATATATTCAAGATCACAGAAGTACGTCTAGTGTGAAGACTTAATGATTTGAATTTCTGACCTTTTTTCATTTTAACTTTAAAATTTTCTCTCGGTGTGGACGATTGAAACATGGTTATGATTGAAACGTTGCAATCATCCCCACGCAAGTTGTTTCAAACATCCCCACGCTGCATTTTCTACTTCAAAGTCAAAAATAACCCTGATAAATAGACATTAACGCCATGCAAAATAAATACTCTAAAATAGATAAAGAAGAGAATGTAATAAAACATTTTGTCAAGCTGCGAGAGTAAAATGAGTTATAATATAAACAAAAATGTCGTAAATATTTACTTTTTAGTGCGAAATCCAATAATGTCCCCTACGCACGATTGAGTCTCTCGCCGGCTAGTGCGCTTTTGTAGAAACCTCCCGACAGACCTGACGGAGTTTCGAGTGTTGTATCACACTCTTAGGTATTATAGTTTTCGAGTAAATTGAGATGTTTCAATCATAACTTGTTTCAATCGTCCCCAGTCTACCCTATAACTTGGTATTTGTGAATAATTTTATAAGTTAACTAACTTTTACCCTCAGCGTGCTAGCGTGGTATTAGGGGGAAAATCTATATTTATAATAATCTAAATATGCTTGCTTCTGAGTTCCCGGCATGCGTTGCTATGCCACTTAAGCCGCCGCTACCCGAATTTCTACCGATTTCTTACATATCCCCAAAAAAAATACGCGCCAAACTCTGTAATAGTACCTACGTATCTGTGAAACTTACAATGCCTTGCGAGATGTAGACATTTTCAACCATGACTTGAAATCATATAAAATGCAGCTTAATAAATTAATAACTTAAAATACTTTTTTTTTCTCTTTTTTGTGAAAATTATATTATTATCAACCACAGTAAATAGTATAACCATGTTTGTTAATAATTTTACGTTTTTCTTTATTATGTTTTATGTTCTTCTTTTTTATGTTTTTCTTTATTATGTTTTTTTTTTTTTTTTTCTTTGTCATTTAATAAGTTGAAGGTAAAAATACTAAACCAATATTTAATAATGGAACTTAATTGGTCTACAACATATGAATTTTATTGTTATAATCATTTTTCTGTATGACTGTTTGTTTCCTCAATAAAAGAAATAAAATAAAATAAATAAATATCCCCCTTAAATATTTGAAGTTTTTAAGCTCTTTAAAAAATATCTATATGTTATTTTTGGAGATAATATCTATACATTTTCCACGCCGAAACGTAAAATATATGAAATTCCCTCAATAGAAAAAAATTGCAAAGTATGCTCCGAAAATTATTATTTTCACATCTGTTTCTAGTTATTTTTTTATTTTAAGTAATTTGTATGAAAAAAATTCATAGTGTTTCTTTAAATGCTGTTTTAGACAGCCCCCAAGAGATTTTTGCTCTATTTTAAACGAGTCGTGTTTTATTAAACATTTTCACAATTTTCGCATCAATTTTACCGTTTTCAATATTAGCGCACTCTCTCCAACAATCGTAATTACACATCTCTCCATCTTCTTCTTTTTGACATACGGCGCCTTAAGGGCCTGCAAACCGAATTTCTATCGATTTCTTATATATCTCCCTTAAACACGGTAAGTTTTAAAGCTCGTGAAAAAATATATGTTATTCTTGAAGATAATATCTAGGCATTGCCCGCGCCGAAACGCAAATTATATAAAATTACCTCAATAGAAAAAAAACGCAAAGTTTGCTCCAAAAATCATTATAAACACGTTTGTTTCAGTTATTTTACAAGTTATACGTATGAAAAAATTCACAGTGTTTCTTTAAATGCTGTTTAAGATAATGCCCGCGAGATTTTTGTTCTATTTTAAACGAGTAGTGTTTTATTATACATTTTCGCGATTTATGCATCGATTTTGTCGCTATAAATGTTAGCGCTCTCCTCTAACATTCGTAATTTCGTATCTCTCCATCTTCTTCTTTTCGAGCCCTGTTGCAGAGCCTTAATAAAGAAATTGTTTCTCCCTGCGTGTTCTTTCCCATTCGTCCCATTCTTTGTATATAGAAAACAACGCGGGCATGCGTACATCAAATCCCCAAAGTTTTATTTTCATCGGATGAATGGTTTAGCAACGCTTAGGCATCTCATACATATACAAACATTTTTTAATTTTTATATATATAGGTTATGTTTGAGAATCTTGGATAAAGTCTGTATAAAATAACCACAACACAGAAAGAAACAAAATAAATTACTAAAACCTAGAAATGGAACTCAGAGGGATTTAAAAAATCTGTTATCTCTTATCATACTTCTGGAGATTTCTTCCTTTCCCGAAGACAGAAGAACAGAATGTTTTCCCTTGTATCTAATTACTTTCGGCGAATTCAAAGGGCGAATCTTTATTACAGCTGTAGCATTAATTAAAGTCGAGATTAGTACGGAGCCGCGCGCCGACCAGCCATAAATACGTTAATTCCCGTATTATTCCCAAACGAGTTGAAAGTTTGAGTTATTACAGTCACAATATTGTTATTAGGGCCAAAAGATTATAAAAATGTTACGTATTGAGACCCCACATTCTGAATTTCCTTTTATTTCTTTAACACTTGTTTTTTTAAGCTCTTAAAAAATATTTTTGTCACTTTTTAAAATGATCTCTATTCTGATGCCGGGTTGAAATAGTAATAATATGAAATTCTCTCTTAGAAAAAAATCGCTAAGTATGCTCGTACTTAAACCTCCACCCGTCGCGCCTTTTTTGTAACGCGAGGTGTTGGGCGGGGTCGCTTAGGACCCCAAAAATAATTTTTTTTAAATTGTTGTTATAGCATACATTTTATGTGTTATGTTAACTGATTACAGTCAGGTGATAATGACTGTTTTTAAATAAAAAGAAATGTTAAAAATTAGATATTTATTTTAAATGCAAGAGCTTAAAAATCAACAAGGAACATTTTTTTTGTAATTTCGAATCATATTTTTTTAATAGAAAACTTTTTTTTTTAAATCTAACCAATTTCTATCAAACTTATAACTATTTGAGGTTGATACAGACTTATTATTATAACAACAAAAAAATCAACAAAATACAATGAAAAAACATATAAACTTGGTTTTTCATAGTATTTTTTGAGCCTCACGCCAAAACACAAGTCTGTATCTCACATGGCATATGCGCAGACTGAATTTTCTCGACGCTAGCGTTAAATATAGTCCCTTTTAGGAAGCTACAGTGGGAAAATTTAAAATGTACAAAATTAGCATTTCTGTGAAACCTGGGCTTTTAAAGACCCCACGCGACGGGTCGAGGGTTAACTCAGATGTAGAATTTATCTCTCTATTTCAAACATTTTAACCAAGTCTCTATTTTAAACAAGTCGTGTTTTATTAAATATTTTCACATCAGTTCCTTATCCAATAAATATAATCGTTTTTTTTTTTATTAGTGCGCTCCCTCTGTCATTCGTATTTACAAACACCTACCGGCAGTAATCTAGTAGTTCGATAATTTTATTCAAAAAATGCCTTATAGAGGGAACATAAAATTTTACCGATTTATTTAGGCCGAGAATTCATAGATTCCCTTTTATTGTAATTAATTTCCATTAATCTTCGACATTCATACTTGAAGAAGAAAAGAAAAGAAAAAATTATACTGATTTTATTTTATTTTTATAACTGTCATTGTAATAATATTATGTAAATAAAAACCTAGATAATAACCACTCTGTAAATCTCAACACAGGCGTTTCACACCTAGTGAGATGGACAATACGTCATTACTGTAAACAAATATAATATTAAAATAAGGAAATAAATAAAATTGATTTAAGCAAGTCAATAAAACTTTTTTTTTACTTTTTCTCTTACATATTCAAGAATATTGTTATTCCATTTAATTATTAATACTCGTGACAGCTAATACGCCTTCCGAAGGCAATATCAAACTGTCTTTGTCAAAATCTGTCAACAACTTGACAATGCATTCAAAAGACGAAATAGCTGCTACTATGCCATTAATAAAGAAATTGTGGCTGTTGCTATGCCATTAATAAAGAAATTGTTTCTTCAGGAGTTTCCTTTCCCATTCGTCCCGTTCCCTTTCCGCCTCCCCTTTTTTTCTCCCGTTCCCACTCCGTCACCTCCACCTTCCCTCTCCCCACTCCACTCCCCCCCCTTCCACCGTCCTGCGAACCCCCCTCCCGAGTTCCCCTCCCCCCTCCCAGGTGCCCCTCCCCCCTCCCAGGTTCCCCTCCTCCTCCCTGGTTCCCCTCCCCCATCTCTCCCTCCCTCCCGCTTTTTAAGCGTGAAAGGGTAACAAACATACATCCATACTTCCGTACATCCATACATCCATACAAACTTTCGCCTCTATGATATTAATAGGATAATAGGATAATTTTGATTAATTAATTGTGAAATAACACAAATTACTCGTAATTAAATAAAATTTATTTGCGCATGCCGGGGTTCGAAGACCTTACCCTTCAACCACTTATTTATTATCGGTGTAGTGCTACTAAGAAACTTATTCTTAACTAAGGTGAGTTCCTCTCACTCGTTGATTCTTCCATCACTTTGAAAGCCCAGCGTGGGCGGTGCAACAATAACAGATGTTTTATAGCTCATCTCGGATACTTAATTCGTATTTTTAAGTATTCTTTCTTATGGCTTAAGTACCCTTTATTCTTTGATTCAAATCTCAAGCATATTTATTATATGCACTTAAGTTCAGGGGAAAAAATAGATTTTTACATATATGCATATATGCAAGCCGTTCGTATAAAATACACGTAGAAAATATTAACAAAATCTAATATTGTTGTACAAGCGCTGACGAAGCCTTTCTCTAACACAAAGGACGGGTTATTTCGGAAAAATTGAACAATTAAACAAATTTCAAGTCCTGTGACATGCTATTCAAGTTTTATTATTATTTCAGTTTTATGAAGCCCACACTGATATAACTACAGAACTTGAGTCGGACTTTCACAGAACTTGAAAATTAACTTTGAAATTTGATTTTAGTTATGACTAACTACATACTATTCAAAAGAAACGAATAGATGTTTTGCTTTGTTAAAATGTATATATTTTTTAGAGATTCCGGCACAAATAAACGTACGGTGGACCCGCGGAAATCCGGCCCCTGGCTAATCCGGCGCCTCCTCTAATCCGACACATCAGGATCAGAATATTATTCAGTTTGTCAAGCAAGATTACAAGAAAAACCTCCTTCTGAGAGCCGTATCTAAGGACCAACCTATAGAAAAAAAACGTTAAAAGAACTCAACATGAAAGTTTTGGTTTTTGCTCTTTGTCGTAGTATGATTATATGAGTATGAATAGTATGCGGTAGTAATATGTACCTAGTATGATTCGTAGTCCAAACAGATTCTTTGATTTGTAATTTGTCCGATTACAAGGTACTCTTATTAAAAAAATTCCGGACTATGGAGGGTCTTTTTGTTTTTGGATTTTTGGCAAAACATAGTAAATGAATCAATGGAACTTTTACAAAAAATTAGATAAATTAATAAATATATCATCTAACGTTGTAACATTGTGCAAATGAATAATATAAAATGTTTGTTGCAAATGCTGTGCTACTGTGTTTGTAATACGTGGAGAGGTCTGGCTATTTGAATCTGATCACATAAACCTATGAACGCATATATGAAGCAACATTCCGCTAATTTTGTTTTTATTTATTTTTTTTTTTTTTTATTGAAAGTACAGTTAATACATAAATATCAACAAACAAGTCCTGCTAATCCAATTGAATTTGCTTGTCAACAGGTGCTTATAGTTAAGTTATATAAACATTTTAAAAGTAATAATTTACATATTATATATACAGATTCAACATTTTTTCATACATATCAATATAAATAATTTTTTCCGATAGCCAATTTTTCACCATATATTTAACCTTATTCATAGAATTCCGCTTTTATAGTGTCAGGTAATAAATTAAATATCTCCGGTATGTTGTATTCAAACGTTCTCTGTCCGTACTTATTATTAAATTTCGGACCAATTAACCCGTCGTTGCGCGTGAATCTAGTACTGTATTTATGTTCTAATATTTCTTTATGCTGCTTGGTAAATACATGCTGATTTATAATTAATGCAATGGTGGAAATTGAAATTCCGATGAATTCGGGAGTAAAAAAACTTGCAAACGTAAGAAAAAACTGTCCAGAAAGAAAAATAAATACATTTGTTTTTTCAAACGGTTTTTATTGTTAGTTTTTACAGTAAATTCATCTACGTTGAAAAATAAGTTCGTTTAATTTGAAAACCCATTCTAAGAAACAGCCTTTAAACTTTCAATTAAAATCAAAAGATAAACAGAGTAACTCATTTGCCTCTCTGCAATTTCCCAGCTTCTTCTCAGAATCCGTTTCATTTCCTCTCGGATTTGTTTTATTCTCTCTTTATTCTTGCAATTACATATTTATAGTCAAGGCTTGTTTTTAATTCGAAAAAAATCTAACAAGATGTAAAATACGGTCCAATTAGCGCACTCAAGAGTAGATACTGTTAGTGTTGCTCTAAAGCAGTGGTTCCCAACCGGTGGTCTGTGGACCACATGTAGTCCGCGAGATCTAAAATGTGGACCACATATGGTCAGCGAAAAATTCGTTCATTTTCCTACAAAACCGAATCCAAGAAGTGAAGTCCCTGGTTATATCCATCAGCCTTTTTGTCCGGCATGCTGGGTATTAATAGCCTCGCCGAAAGAAGGACTGCTGACAACAGCATATAAACTTTTAAACTGTAACATCTGTATTCCCGATATAATACAAAAAATTGAGTTTAATGTCCCCGACAACTTCACTTCACTTCACTGCGCAGACACAGAACTTTTGTTGTTCCGAGATGCAGAACTAACTTACCATTAGTAATGCCGCTCGGAAAAATGATTCTG
This sequence comes from Limnephilus marmoratus, assembly GCA_917880885.1. NCBI lineage: Eukaryota > Metazoa > Arthropoda > Insecta > Trichoptera > Limnephilidae > Limnephilus > Limnephilus marmoratus. The sequence goes on from OU862923.1 coordinate 17,015,718, forward strand.
TTACTAAATTACCTGTCCCCTGATATAGATATTTTTCAATTAAATATTCATCAATTCAAAAACGCTAATATTACTTAATAAAATAAAATGTATGTTTATGATTGATTATGTATAACTGTAAATGTGCATTTAAAATAAAATAAATAAATAAAAAGAGCTCATCCTTGTACCTTGTGATCCCTGTGAGAACAAATTATTATCATGGTGGTCCCTGGTTAAAAAAAGGTCGGGAACCATTGCTCTAAGAAAGATCCCATTCTGATTTGAAGCAATGCTTGAAATGGCATTTTTCATACTTAGTGACGAGATATGAATGGCCAGGTACTTTAAAGCCTTACTCGTCGTCTACTCCTTCACAGCTTATCAAGTATCGCAACGGGCAAACGGGTCACCAATCATCATCGGGACGCTTCGTAACACAATTTTAGCTATGTTAGTGACAAGGTTTGAATAGCCAGAAAATTCTCAACATTCCTCCTCTCCTTCGTACGTTCCATTCCTTTTTCCTAAATTCTTCCGCCAGCTTCACAATATTCCCAAAATTGCAGATTTCATACCACCGACGCACTGTGTCCCGTCCCATAAAAACTAGACGGAAATAAATCATTTTGGAATTCTTTCACGATGACGACAAGGGGGTATTACCAGGTAAGCAGTATGACAAATGCACTTTTAGTTGGGTTAATAATGCACGGGTTGACTAGTTCCAGAGCCCCAAAGTCAGATAAATTAGTTAATGGAATTTTTCAGTAGCTTTTGTTCTATTCTCGCCGTGCAACATTTTAAGGTTGTTTTTGAGTTTAAGTGGAGGTTAAATTCGGTTTAAAAAAAATGGAGGCTACTTCCGAAGGTATGTATAATGGTTTTTTCTAAAACTTTAGAATTAATCATTTCAGTTATTTTTAGATAATTAATATTTAACTTGCGTGTTTTTTTAACGATTTAAAAAATATTTTATTTGTAATTATTCGAGAAGTTATTTCGGAGAGTGTATAATCGCAAGATAATTTTTTTTTTAAATAGAGCAATTAATTTTCTGTTCAAATTCGATATTTTTCCACATGAACTAGAAGTCCTACCACAAGGAATTTCCAGGCAAGTTTTAAGGTATTTATTGACTTTAAGATGTTATAATATATCGGTTCTGAAAAAATGGAGCTTACTTTAGAAAGTGTGTAGTACAGTTTTTTTTAAATATTTGTATGTTAACCATGTTAATTTTTTTAAATAATTAAATTTCTAACTTACCGAGAATATATCAAAATCGCACGATAATTATATAGAGCAATAAATTTTTTTATTCAAATCATTTTCGATATTTTCCAACACGAACCTACATCAAGCTTATTTTTTTTATATTACAGGCACCACATACAAGATTTTCAGTCAGGAATTTCATATCATGGAGGAGTTTACGCAGTTTGCCGAAGAAAGAGAGGCATAAGGAAATGTATGGTAGATAATATTTCAAGTGTATTTAAAAATGATAGGTGGTGAAAAACAGATGGAAAGTAGAGGTGGGCTTAATTTAATCCTAAAATATATATTTTCTGATAACTTGTTAATACTGTAGGTATATGACCAAAAATGCGTGTAAATAAATCGTTTTATAGGACATTTGTACGCAAGGTAATTTAGATGTGCGGGTGTTATAAAAACGATAAAAAAATATTTGTTTTGAAAAATTATAATGTTTATCACAATTTTTTTTTCAAATTAAAGTTAAATACACCACGAAGGTGAGTTACAAGTTCTTGATTGATGTATTAGAGTTTTTTCCATCTAGATTGTATGACACGATACAACGTGCAACACCGTTAAGTTGAGACTTGGGAAAATTTCAAGTCAGCTTGTCTTTTTGGACAGCGAAATGAGCGATGAAAAGCTTCATATATTTCGACATTCTCGCTGTTGAACATTCTATTTTGCGTCAACATATTTGACTTTTAGTTAGTTTAGATAAGCCATCTTACATAACAATCTTTAGAATTGTTAGTTTTAAAGTTCATTGATAAGCTTTTAGTATGTATATTCTCGTATTTGTTTCAGTTTTGCATTCAAAACACAGGTACGTAATTTTCATTCAGGTCAGTCTCTTTGCTGGAAACTTATGATAAATTACAAGGTAACAAATACTTTGAAAAGTTGAAACGTTCAGTATGTTTGATCAAAGGTAAACTAGTATGATTGTTTGAAATAATGAAACATAACTTCAGTCGTCCTTGAAGTTCCAGGAATAGTTCCATCCACAAGCCAGTAAGTTATTTTTGGCTAGTTGGGAGACAATATGTCTGTCATGTATGACGCCAAAAGTCAACGTTTGTTGAATACCCACTTTGTGGAGCTAAGCGAGGCACGTTCAAGTGTTCAATTTATTTATTTATAAATTTGTCCACATTCCGGAAAAAAACTTTAGCGTTTCAGAGATAACGTTTTCCTATCTGAAGTTAGTGAAGAGGTGATGAAGTTCCTGGCGATTCAGATCTTGTCACCAAACGCGGCTAAAGCCGTTACAAGCAACGTTTCGATTCTGAATGGTGATATTTCACCAGGGCAGTACAGTAAGTATCAACTGTTCTGGAAAGTGACGCAAATATACTACAAATTAATTTTAATGAATAAATTTTGAACTAAAAATAAATAACACAATAAAATTTACTTTCGCACGCCGGGATTTGATCCCGCGACCTATAGATTCATAGCCAAAGATTGAAACCAGTCAACCACAGAGGCCGTCACAAGTAAAATTATAAGTCGCTCACATTTCTTAAAAATACCAAGTAGAAAAACGAAACAACACACATCGCGCTTGGGTCCCACCCGGGCGTCGCGTACAACACAAGCAACATTTTCGGCTTTCTGTGGTGGTAGTAGGAGAGTATTTTTGGGTTATTCGTAACCCGGGAATGTTTGTCCCCTTTTAAAAAAATATATTTATTTAACAGACGCCTGCTTTCACAACATTGCATTGACCCTAAATATGTTCAAATACTGTCCATTCACATAAATAAACTAATCCTTGCTGTCGACATTCAAAGACTTTCGTCAAAAAACGTCAAAAACAGCTTTTTGCTTACTGAAATTCTTTTTTTTTACTCCAGCGTTAACTTTAACAGCGTTTTTTTAATGCAGAGTATGAATTCCTTTCCCAATAATGGCATAGAATAGAACATTACATATAACGGTGACCATTTGACTAGGGTCGATTATTAAAGAAAAATCCTCAGCTTGACAACTTGATTTGCCTGCATTTTGGATAAGTTGAAATTGAAACTTTCCAATACTATAAAATATTAACCAAGCAATCAAAAAGTTACATGAAGCTGACTGTACAGACCCCCTCTTTTGTTGTCAACTACACACGTGGTTGTACGAAACCAAATGATTTTGAATGATCGATGATTGATGCGACTTAAATGATACACCCCAAAAGCAATAAATCAATCAAACTTATTGTATTTTACATTCGATTACCATATTAATAGCATTTTGAATTGAATGATTACATTTGAATTACAGACTACGCGCGTATTTTTTACATGACCAAATTTGAATTAATTATTTAAATCGACAGCACTTCCTAGAATAATGTTATAATCAGCGTTTGTGGAAACCCGATCTTCCATAGACAGTAATTTCTGTGAATAACTGATATAGAAAAGAATTTATATTATAATAATCAGGCAATTTTATTCAGTGTATTTAGTTACTTCAAGGACATTACTTTCACATATACATAACCTTTGCCTATCATTTGTAATATTGTTGTCGACCTTAAGGGTCTAATAAATAACTTCGTAGTATCTATATTTAATCAGGTAGGCAAGTTTCTGTACTAGCTATTTAACTATTAAATTTAATGTGTTATCTTTATGAATTCAAATATTTGAAAAACAAATCAAGGCAAAAGATACCGTGTAAATAGTAAACACTTATCGGACCAGTATTCATATACGCAGCTGAGACTTGGGTACTAAGAGGATTAAGCGAGCACTGGACGTTTTTGAAAGGAAATTTTTGAGGCGTATCTTCGGACCGGTTTTAGAAAATGGATTTTGGCGCAGACGTTACAACAATGAGCTATATACTCTGTAAGGATCTAAACGTCACAAAATTTATAAAACTGGGAAGACTTCGGTGGATGGGTCATGTAGGGAGAATGACCGAGCATCAAGCACCAAAGTCTCTGCTGAACTCAAGACCAATAGGGCGAAGGAGCCTGGGAAGACCAAGATTAAGAAAGAACGACAACTTCCTCAAAGATATTTCTACCTTGGAGCTTCTAAACTGGAGAGAGTTGCCAGAAAACCGAGATTAATGGAGGAAGACTCTTGAGGAGGCCAAGACCCACCAGGGGTTATAGAGCCAAGAGTGATGATGAAATAGTCAATTTTTTAGTTATATGGGGACATTTCACAGGACAAGTTCTATAATTCCTTATAGAAATAAAAAAAAAACGTTACGTAAAATATGTACGGTTTAAATTAAAAGTACCCACTTTCAAATCTTATGATTTCAGAGCAAATTTTGATTTTGATTTATTAAAAAAAAAAAAAATTAGAAACGTAAGTTTTTGAACATTTGGAGGCCTACTAACAGTTCACCGAACTACAGGTGAATTTTAATATTATTTTCATCTCTTGGGCTTTTATGAAAAACAAGTATATATTGATTGTTTTAAAACGATTTTTTTTTTATTGTGTAATTAGTAATTACAATCAGCAATTTTAGCATCGCAACATCGTAAAGAGTTTGATGTCATTGATGAGTGTAACAAGAATTTATTACATCAAATGAAATGGCTATGTACATCGTTCAAACGGTCGAATTATCAGTTCAAAGATGAAGCCGGATAAGAAAGGCTTTCTAGGACGTAATTTCATTGACAGTCCCCCCTGCCTACTGCTCCCTGATTACAATGTTCAAATGAACGCTTGTCAATTATAATTAAAGGGCTAATCAATAATTCCAGAAGCTTTGTAAAAAAGGATCTGACTTCGTGTCTGAATTAAGAGAAGGTTCTAGAACAATCGTCGGACAAGTATTTTCTTTGTGGGCTTAAATTGACGTTGAAACAAAGACACGATTTTAGTTCAAAGAGACATATTTTATTGAACGCATTTAGTTTTAAAATGGTAAACCTCCTGGGTTTATTCTATTATGTCTACATCACAAAGAAACTCTAGATATGACATTAATGGTGAGGGGAAAAAACTTACATGAGCGGGGCAGTGGGGTGGACGGGCATCTATATGGCTTTCAATGATTATTTATTTATTTATTTATATTTTATTAACGCCCTAGTGGGCTTTTACAAGAAAAGAAGCAAATATATAATTAACAATAATTACTTGTATTACATAAACAATAAAACAGAATAAATATGAATGCAATCGACTCGTTAGGTAAAGAATATTACAACATAAAAAAGAAATGAAATGAAATAGTACAAGTTGTACTTACAAAAAACTAAAACAATTCAGCTTTAAATATTTATACATATTATTAACAATAATAATAAGATCTGACATAGAACAAAGTGTAAATAGAACTGCAAAAATATTATAAAGTAAGTATACATTTTACTGATGAGGTTTAGATGAAAAAATATTTTATGAGAAAAACAAAAAAATAATAAAAGTTAATTATTAGCAGATAGAATCGAGATTAGTTGATTTTTGAAACATTCAAAACTGTCAACACTAAATATATCTATAGATTCGCAGTATTTATTCGCAAGGTTATGGATTCTTGGAATTGGTGAGTATATGGAGTAATTAGTGTTGATTTTATTGTTGCATTTAAAAATATCTTTACTACGAGTTTGTCTAGCAGGTATGCTAATGCAAATTAGTTCCAACAAATTAGGGCTGTCAATTAAAGATTTTATAATTTTGTATAAAAATAATAAATCAATTAACACTCTTCTATCTGATAATTTAAGAAGTCTGGTTTCAGCGCGTAAGTAATTATAATTTATAAATTCGATTGGAATTTTCATTTTAAAATTGATGTACCGAAGAAATTTGTTTTGTACCTTTTCCAATGATTGAGAATGAACATTGTAGTATGGTGACCATACAGAGGAATTGTATTCTAATCTGCTTCGTACTAGTGAGCAATACAGATGTTTTAATGTTAACATACTTTTAAAATTATGACGAAACCAATACATTACTTTTTTTATTAGCGATTATATATTACAAATAACTAGCAGACCCGGCCACAAGTTGCTGTGGCTAACGAAACACAACGCCATTACCCAACCTTTATAAAATCCACACCAACCGCTTGCCAGCTGCCCGCTGCCCGCTGCTTGAATTGAATATTTGAATTTCTCGGCTTTTCTCTACTATAATAAGCATGTATTATACATATAAACCTTCCCCTTGAAACACTCTATCTGTTGGTGAAATCCGCATGAAAATCTGTTTCGTAGTTTAAAAGAACTATGCGCACATACATTTTGAGCGACTTCATTTTATACTATGTAATAAATGCAATTCGAGCGATCGCCACTAATTATACAATGCTTGCAATGCAACACTGGATATTTGAAAAGGGAAAATCAAATACCTACTTACTCTAGGACATCTATTTTCCAATTTCTTCGAACGAATTTCAAAAGTGACTATATATAGTACGGCCAAAACACAATCATATGTCAAATCAATCAAAAATATGTTTTCTTTGAATTTCTCGGCCTTTCTCTAATATAATTTACATGTTTTATACATATAAACATTCCTCTTCAATCACTCTATCTATTGTTGAAAACCGTATGAAAATCCGTTGCGTAGTTTAAAAGATTAACGCGCACATACATTTTGAGCGACTTCATTTTATACTATGTAATGATAATGAAATGATGATAATGATGATAATGATAATGATGATGTGAACATTTAAGGCTGTTCCCTTTCTCTCCATGTAACTGTTGTATTTCTAAAAAGCTTCCGGCTTATATACATAGATGGCGGTGATATGAACTGTCAGTAGATTCCGCTAGATGGCAGGTAGCTTAGTATCTAAGTTGTCCGACAGAGGATCGGGGGGGGGGCTGAGAGTGGGTGTTTTCTGTAAACACTCGTTAGAACCAATTTAGCCAGCTCCTAGTCAGATAGACTAACGAGGTCAATATTGTAATACGCGAAGTATTGAATAAAACCAGATAAACGAACCAGAATCTATTTATTCCCAAGAAGTGTGTTAAGTCCATCCAAAGTGTGTTGGAGAATCTGCTAGTGTGTCTATCAAATAACAGAACCTACCATCTTCCTCGTAAAAACAAATAGGTGCATCGGTAAAAAGGTCACTGTGTGCAACAAAAACAAAGTCGGAGACAGAATACTTATGGGATGCCAGCGTATATCCAATGCGAGGAAGACGTGAAACTATAAGCCAGCGCCTAAATCGACCTCTCCCTAAAAAAAGTCGGCAACCAACGTACACAAGGATGTAGGAAGTCTGTAAGAAGGCAGTTTGTTGACAAGCCCTCGGTCAAAAGCCTTGAAAATGTCCAGTGCAACCGTTTGGCTCTCACCGAAACGTTCCAGGCATTACATACGCGAGAAGGATATCGCACGAGCGGTTCCGAGCCAGCGGGTCACAATTCGTTATAGAAACGTTACTTGATACAGTTGTGTTACTTGTTTTTAGGGTCACTTTTTCGTTTCATCCAGTTTCAAATCACAACGGTGCTAAAGAAGTTATCATTTCAAAAGATTCAAGGCAGCTGTGTTTTTGGACAGTGAAATGAATCATAACTTTCACATACATCGTAATATAAACGACCTTCTAAAATTCTAAACAATCATTCCATTTTGCAGCTTCAGTTAACACTTTTGACTTTATAGTTGATATGATAAGCTATCTTAAACAACAACCTTCAAACTTGTTAGTTTGTAAAGTTAGTTCCTTAATAAACTTTTGGTATTCCACGTATTTGTCTGAAATTAGCATTCAAAACACAGCCACGTAATTTTCATTCAGGTCAGCCTCTTTACTGAAGATCTTATAATATTTAACAAGGAAACGAGTACTTTGACAAGTTGAAATGTTCATTATATTCGATCAAAGGTAAACGAGACTGAAACACAACTTCAGAGCTTCCTTGAAGTTCCCTTATTTGCCAACAGGGCCATATAATCTATTCAGAAATTGATTTAAAGTAAATTATATTTGGCCAGATGGGAGACAATATGTTTGTCATGTGTGACACGACAGTTTTCAACATTTGTAGAATTTGCCACTTTGTGTGGTTAAGTGAGGCACGGTCAAGAGTTTAATTTATTCATTCATCAATTCGTCCCCACTCTGGCAGAAAACTTTAGGTGTCAGAGATAGCGATTTCCTACTAAGGGCGATTTTAAAAGATTTATAAAGTCATTTCAAGCAATGTTTCGATTAAAATGTTGGTATTTCACCAGGACGATACCGAATGTATGTACCACTCTGGAATGTGCTATAAATCTCTACATATTATAAATTAAAGTCCTCTGCCGCGTCTGTCTGTCTATTCGCGATAAACTCAAAAATTACTGAACGGATTTTTATGCGGATTTCACCAATAGATAGAGTGATTCATGAGGAAGGTTTAGGTATATAATTTGTCAAGGTTTTGAATAAACTGGTTGAAATATATAACATAGTGGTGGACGAGCAGGCTGATAAGCGGGCGGTGTGAATTTGATTTGTATGCAAATCTACAGTTTTATGCCGAGGTTGGAAGGTCACTGTCTACATTTTATTTCTTAAACTCTTTGTAAAGCCCGGGCATCGCCGGGGACTTCAGATAGTATACTATAAATTAATTTAAAATTAATAAATTGTGAAATAACCAAAATTTATCAAATAATATAAATCATTGAATAAAAAGATACCAATAATAATCTAAATGGAAATATGAAAGAGAACAAGACACAGAAAAAAATGAAAAGATAATGGTCGCAACTGGGACTCGAACCGCACTATTTGAACCGAACTATTCACATCAATTGACGTGGTAAGGTCGTTTTAGGGATTGGTTATTCAAAATTTTAAGTAACCCCCGACACGAAAAAGAGCTGATGACCTTGAAACGCCTGAACAGATTTTCATGAATTGTAGCTAAGAACCATCTCGATCACGTCAGCTTTAAAAAAAACGCATCATAATCGGTCCATTCGTTTAGAAGCTACGATGCCATAGGCAGACACAGACACATACACAGACGGCGGTCAAACTTATAACACCCGTCCGTTTTTTTTTTGTTAGCATTTATAATTGTTAGCAATTTTCAAAGATTTTCAAAAAACGCTAAACAAAAGTTTGCAACTTACCAAGTAATTCTTTTTTGCCATTTTTTAATAAACAGAGCGTTAATTTTGGTGAGTTTTTAACCCCCGATGCAAAACGTCTGTCATCGTGTGTGTGTGTCTGTGGCATCACAGCTCCTAAACGAATGGACGATTATGATGCTGTTTTGACTTTTGATGAAAGCTGGCTTGACCGAGATAGTTCTCAGCAACAAATTCATGAAAATCTTTTCAGGCATTTCAAGGTTATCAGCTTTTTTGTGTCGGAGGTTACTTAAAATTTTGTGTTTCGTGCGTAGTATTAACCTCTTTCCTAACAATGACACAGAATAAAACATTACCTACATGAAACGGACAGCCTTTGGATAACTTTGGATACATGTATAATTTTAATTCTAGGTTGTAAGGGTTACCTTTGAAGATATGTACGAGTACAGACTAGAAAACTAGGGGTTGTTCGACTTACAAATGTCTATTTTCAAGGCATAACTAAATGGCTACCGTATAACTTAACGTACATACTGTACCAAACACGACCTTTTAGTATATCTGATAAATATATCCCGCATAAAAGAGTTAACCTGCTAAAAAAAGGTTTTCCTTCTCTACATTGCAAATGTTTGCACGTAGATACATAGTTCGAATACACGTGCAGCTTACTCTCGAAGAATTCTGCTTTTCTACGTGTCATATACGTTTCTACGTTTCCTCGAACTTATTTACTGTAATGCTTTTTTTCTTGATAAGATCCAAGATTCTTTTATACTTAAGTAATACTATTTTCAAACAGCTTGCTTTCGCCTCGCCACCGGGTGCTTATTGGCTACCAACATCGAAGTATTGGCCTCATCTTGAGGCGGAAAATTGAATTATACTTTTGGTAAACACTTGTGTGTTTTTATTGTTTTTATCGCGTATCGAAGAAAATGGGAAAAGAGTGTGCCGGGAAAACTATTATTGAACACATTTCCGCAGAATGTTGCATGGTGTTAGTTTGATGAAAAAAAGTTAGGGAAAGAACAACATATTTCTATTCTAGCAGAAATTATTAATAAAAGGAATGTAACATATTGATATAATATAACTTACTAGGAATCTAACTAAACATCCGCAGGGGTATGCAGAGAGGACAGACAGTTAAAAAAATCGGTCTTGGCACACACTCCTTGCCTCATTCACATTCAAACATCATCTCATAGTCCTGACTCTTGGCTTGACCCGACTCAAGTATCTGAATCACTTTTTTTTATTTTTTTTTTTATTTATTTGAGACACAAACAGGATATTTATAAACATTTTTGTGGGTTAAATATAATACATTAAAATACAAATATAAATATCCCTAGACTAATGTGTCTGCAGTAATCACATTTGAATATTTACAGAAGCAAACACATGAAAAACAATGCAAGTATTATTTATACATAACTTTAAAAACAAAAAAAACTAAATACAAAATTGAAATACATTATAAGTATACAATATTTATGAAGTATTTCCTGAGATGTAATAAAACAACAAATAAATTATTATTATTTTTTTTTTTTTTAGGTGCACAAATTGTGGAGATATTTTTTGAAACATGTTACATTGTTTAGAAAAATATCTATAAAACTGTGTATCTTGACAAGATCATTGTATGATCGACATATTCTGGACATAGGATTAAAGTATCCAGTATTATTAGTAAAGATTTCAGTCCAGAATGTGTTTAGGTTTCTGGTAGATTTTGGCCTGGCGTATAACTTGATTTGGTTGACTAAGTTACTGTCTACACGATTATTCACAATTTTATATAGCATTAAGAGGTCATTTACGTTTCGTCTTTTAACCAGACTTTCTAATTTGAAATGTCTAAGTCTTTGTTCGTACCCGTCTAGAAGATGATAGACACCTGATCTGTAAGACAAAATCCGTGTAAATTTTCTTTGGACTGATTCGAGTCTAGATATCTGTGTAATATAATGTGGATTCCCGACTGTTGACCCGTACTCAAGAACACTTCGGATTAAGGAATTGAATAGAATTATTAGACTGTTAGAATTCTTAAACAGTTTGGTTGATCTTACAATAAAACCAAGTAATTTATTTGATTTACACACAATGTATTCAATGTATTCATCCTTGATGGTGTCATATCTTACTCGGGCGTCCACGACGTCTTCTACCATTCACATTTGCGCCATATATTCTGCTTACACTCGTTTCTTCGTTCATTCGCTATAAATGCCCAAATCATCTGAGTGTCCCTTTCTTAATTTGACCCATCACACTTACTTCAGCCTTGCATTCTTCGTGGAACTCCACACGATCATACATGGTTTTTTTTTCCATTTTTGTAACATATTATTTATTTATTTAACGTACTGATTTCCCACAGCGTGAAATCGTTGTATCGGAGAGTGGGCAATTTAGTTCCGCTTATGAATGCTACAGTAGAATAGTGTATTTTGTCGTGTAGTTACTGTCGGTATTCGTAAGTTTATGAGTTGCAGAAGTTCACAACAGTCAAATTTAGAGTTAAGTATTTTGAATAAAAATGTTAAGTCGTTTATTTTACGTCTAGTGTGTGTATTTTTAGAATATTTAATAATAAATTATATTTTAAGTCTTCTAACGGGATATTTATTTAAAATTTATAAAACGCTGAATTTTTTTTTGTATTCGCTCAATGTTATTAATGTGAATTTAGTAAGATGGAGTACAAACTACCGACTTATATTCCATTAGGCTTCTAACTAGAGATATATATTATAATTATACCGCACATAGTGCCTAAGGGATCTCATTTCTAAAGCATTTCATCTTTCCTCGGCCAGTTCCATGCCTCACTACCATACATCAGTATAGGTATCAGCACTCCTTTGTGGACTTCTAGCTTCGTTTCTTTGAGCAGTTTTTTGTTGGCTGACCGCTTCAATCCGTCAATCCTTCGTCCGGAGTTACCTACACTTACCCCTCTTCCAATTAAAAGAAGGATACAATATAATCACATAAAAATGATTCTATAATATGCGCATTATTTTCCAGTATAAAATGATATGAAAGCCTCACGAAATCGACTTTTAACGACGTACACACAATAATACATCGACACGTCTACGTAAGCAATAAGAAATTTAATTTGATTCGTGAATTGCGTCAAACTTGTGCCGTAAACAGGACTTAAACGACACTTTTACGTTTCTACCAACATTCCCACATGTGATATCAACTCCTTTATCTCCGGAAGAACTCATTCCAACATTCAAATGTTCCTCACTTTTTTATGATACATTAAAAAACGGGGGAATTGACTTGTAACGACATTATGGACGAGATGTATTATTAAAAAAAAATAATAATCAATGTATACTTTGTATCCTAATGAAGAAATCATTTATTTATTTATTTATTATATTTAATATCTTACATTTCAAATACGATTCAGCAATGTCGACCTCACTGGGTAGGTCACTTGTGCTGAGGCCTACATTTTACAAAACAAAAATTTATACATAATGCATTAAAAATAATATAAAAATAATGCTGTATTAAAAAAAAGTAAGCTAAAATTAAACTAAAAATAAAAATTTATAATTAAGGTAAAATGAATTATTTTATGGCGTGTTTTATATTGGTTTTGTGTGTTACGTGTTGTTACGATATACGAAACGCCTCCTCTCAAATTGGAGCGCACGCCACTGTACGGACAGACAGTTTCGCTCCCTCGCCGCAAGTGCGCCGCGCGCTGACGGCGGCGGAACGCCAGCCTCGGTCGGCCGACTAGCGAGCCCGCCATTCTCCTCCCGAGCCCGCTCTGGGCGCACGTGTATCGTGAACCACGCTGCACTGTTCCGGAACATTCCACAACGCCGCTATGGCGGTTGTTATTTTGCCTAGTGACTGGCGGGAATGCTAAGAACGGCTAAATTCCCCTCCACATAACCGAATCTCCAAGAGACCGGCCTGCTGCTGTGAGTACCATGAGCTATTTAACCCCTCTTTATTGCGTGTGTTCCTTGTAAATTCAACGCGAAGATAAATGACCGCCCCCAGAGAGATTTTAGGGCCAAATTCACCCGATTTAGATAGAATTACTGTTGCTACCCTGTACTACTCTGCTTGCATTATTGTATCATTGTGTTTACGAAAGAATTCTACCCAATACAACTGTTATTTACCGTAGCCACTTGTTTCACTGTCTCCCCCAGCCCGTAGGATTTGAGCTTATTTCAGGGATGCCACACAAACGCCTCAGAGATTCTACCACCCTGACGATAGTCTCCTCTGCTATGCTAACCATTCTGAGCTAGTCTGTCGGCAGAAGGTAGGCACCTCAGGTAGGTGTAATTAGCAGTGTATGTGTTTTATTCTTTTTATGATATGAGATTTTGGTAATAATGTCTTTTTTGTTCTCTAATCCATTTTTTAATTTTGTTCTTGAAACATATTGAAAATTGTTATTAAATAGTGGTGTAAACAAAGTTAGTCTTTCTATTTAATGAAAATGACGCGACACAATGATTTTGCTGACATTGAAAAAGATGTATAATTAGTTGATTAATGGAAATTCTGTGGAAAAATGGACGGAAAAATTACCTTATAGTCAGTTCTCTTGTAGACATACTGGACATAGCCAGCCATCATGTCGTTAAAATATCAATACACCCATGAGAAACCGCGATAAATTACTCGACTTGTCAAATAACACAGCTCAACAAAAAAAAAATGATGCCTTGGATATCTCTGCGGATTTTAATATTTTCAAATACTCAGTTTACGGATATATTCATTAAAGTACTGAATTGGCTCTAGTTTTTATGATTTTGACGTACCTTATATTATAATATGAGCATAAAGTTACACTTTCTCCGTAGTCACATGGATAGATTTCCTGACAATCTGGGAAATTATAGTGTGAAACAGGGAGAGCGCTTCCGCCAGAACTTAAAAGTGATGGAGGAAAGGTATCAGGTTAGATGGGACCGTCGCATGATTGCAGATTACTGCTGGTGTTTAAATAGAGATTGCCCCCAAAAAATATGGATGAAAAGCTTATAAAAGGTGTTTCTTTGAAGTATAAAAGAAGCTTTACGAAGTTTTCCTCTTTTTATTTTTATTTATATTAAATAAACACTAAAACAAAACAATTAGTAATTATTTTTAATAAAATATTGAAATTAAAGAATATTCTAGTTATTTCATTTTGTTTTTTGTTTTTTGTAGTATAAAAAGAAAAAAAAATCTAGAGCCAAAATTACAAAGTCATTAACAGCTATGATGGACGCTGCAACGCTGTCCTTTCATAAATTGTAGGCATAAAATGATTCAGAATCAGTTTCATATAAAGGGCAAAAAAACCATTGTTGACCGGTGTAATCAATGGTTGTTACATATTTCAAATGTATAATAAAAACAATCGACTTGTAAAAAATATTATGTGTGTAAATCAAGTAATACACGCGCTGTTTCGTGTGTTTGTGTGTTACCGTGCTGCTGAAATGAGATGCAGTGCTTATCAAGTGACTCTCTTAGCTATAGATGCGCTACTTTACTACTGCTGCCTACTCAGTTGTGGCGTGTAATGGAAACATATTTTTGATGTTTAAGAGGGCATTACCAGAGAAAACCGGAAATACGTCATTTTCAAAAAAGATTTTAGACGTATTGACTCTTTTCCACAAAAAATTATAAATGGATTTCGAAAGATTGTTCATTTATCTAGCATTCGTATGTAATAAATTTTGAGAACTTTTTTTAATTTTTAGTATAATAAGGTTATTCCATAGGTCGTTGGCAGATTTGTTAAATTTTCAAAAAAGTTTTTGTATTACACCACACCCATTTCAAATAATATAATCATGCAGTAAAATAAATCAATACATTATCTAGCAAACGTATGTTTTAGAATTTTAATTTTAGTTTCAATAAAATCATTAAAAAATACATGTGTTTCTTGACGAAAATTGGTCCATTTGTGTATTTATTTGCGCACTTACAAACTAATATATTTCAGATTTTTTTAACATTCTTATTAAATTTAGACATTATTGAAAAATGATAAATTTTTTTATTTTTTTTTTTACAGTGAATACCGCACAAGAATCTCAACTGCTCCCGTCTGGAGCCAGTGAGACTATGGCATCCCCAATTGGGGTATGTTGTGAGGCTGATGGTAGTGGGGAGGGGAAGGAGGTGGGGAAGAGGAAGGTTGGGAAGTACCTGGCTATTCAGATCTGGTCACTAAACACGGCTAAAGCCATTTTCAAGCAACGTTTCAATTCTGAATGGTGGTCTTACACCAGGGCGATACTAATAGTATCTTCCACTCTGGAACATGCCGCAAATATACTATATATTATTTTAAATGAATTAATTGTGAAATAACACAAATTAATCAAATAAAATTTATTTGCGCATGCCGGGTTCGAACCCGCGACCTCCGGAATGTGAGTCAAGAGTATTAGCCACTGGACTACGGAGGTCGTCTTACTTATAATCAAAAAATAACTACAAAAAGTACACTATTTTAATAGTTTTATCATCACACCTTTCAGCATTTTTGGATGAAGGTATAAATTAATGCTAATTTGGATTGAAATAAATTCGATATTGAGTTATAATTTAAAAAAGCTGGTACGGAGAATAATTAATCTTTGTCATTGTAACCGCCCTGCACGATCGGAAGAACAACTTTCGACGAAATGTGGATTTTCGTCCGCTGGCTGGTTAAACGCATTAATTTATTTTTAAATCATCGCACAGCAAAATGACATCTACATTTTTTTACTCCAAATATGCTCAGGAATCGCTGGTTAGAATCCTTCGGGTACGTGCTGACTGCTGTTACAGCATGTACATAAAAAATCATTATTTAGCATAATAAAATGTAAACGTACATATTCAATCACAAACAAAACATGAATAAGATGTACTATGTTTATCGCAATTTAAAATTAGTCATACAATCCACGTAAGAACTATGTACATTGTATATGTGGGTACATACCAATATAAGATGCTTTCAGAACCAAAACAAATTAAAGCATGTCGAGTAAATACCAATAAAGCTTCGAGTGGCGTCCAATAAAAGTGCAATTAAGTTGTAAATTTCGCCAATTGGGTATTTAAGCATCAATTTGTATCAAACTGCTCAATTGTTTCACTTTTTTCATCGATCTCTTCAAGATGGTTTCGTTTTATTGTTAATGGAGCGATCCCCTTTAAATTATTGCCTTTCGTCTCGAGAAGTCTGTCTCAAGTTGTAATTTATGATCGCTCGTACGAATTGAATAACAAATTACACTTTTTGCAAACACTTCGTATGGATAATGGATAGGTACATTGTACTGAAGAGACAAACTGATGTTTGATGGGAGTGCCTCGTGTGCCAAATTTCTCTTACTTGACCAAACATTTTCAAACGTTGAAGTAATTATTATTGATGTTCCTACATTTTTTACAGCGCATTAAGAAAAGAACATCACTTGGAGTGCGCTTCCAAATTCCATTACTGACAAATGATATTGATTTGCTTATTATTCTTCTTTTGGATGGTGAGGAGGTCACAGGGGGACATCTAGGTCTGTGAGTCAGTCTAGGGCCTCAAACGTCGCCCTGTGGACCTCATCAATTCATCAATCCCGCCGGGAAATGAACGGAACGGGCTTTCATTAACCTCTTTCTTGTTCGGTGGTTTGCACCGCACCGCATTCACACTTTACAGACTTTGGCCCCATCTATGCATTATTTGGGCACAGCAATTGTGGGAGCACCTTATCTTATTGATGGAGGAACTGAACTTTAGGAAGCCGTGAGAATCCGGGTTGTCTCTCAGTGGGGTCGTGTACGAGATAGGCATTTCTCAAGTCAGTCGATTGCCACTGAAGTTGCTACCTGTCTTTTGAAGTATGAGCTATCAGGGGAGCCTCTCTCCTTCCATCCAGAAGGTTGTCTGAACTTTAAGCGTCAAACATGATGAGAGACGACATCATCATGCAGTTGATTGCGCTATTTTTGGCAGTGCCTTCTTGTGTTCCCATCATTTTGATAAATTAGTATTATGGTTTTATTAATTTACAGACATGTTAAATGAAACAATAAAAATCATCACGATTGTGTAACATTGTTGAATACAATGAAGTCGGGTCCATTGCGCGGACAAATTCCA
Organism: Limnephilus marmoratus; assembly: GCA_917880885.1. Taxonomy (NCBI): domain Eukaryota; kingdom Metazoa; phylum Arthropoda; class Insecta; order Trichoptera; family Limnephilidae; genus Limnephilus; species Limnephilus marmoratus. The sequence goes on from OU862923.1 coordinate 17,033,166, forward strand.
GACTTTTGCTTTGACAGTCCCATAAACGCCAGACTTTTGCTTTGACAGTCAAGGTCAACAACATTCAAGGTTATAAATGTTTGACAATTTTTGTAGTGTTTGAGCTTCCCATGTTCGGCGGAAAACAAAACAAAAACAAAACTTAAACATCCCATCTCGGGTGAAGCGGGAAAGCAGGAGGGGGTCGGCGGGGGGGAGAATTCATTTTTTGACAGAAGATACGCGATGCTACATAAACATGTATACTATGCTGGATAAACGGAATGGCCTTTTATGGTTGTGTGCCATGAGCGAGCAAAATCACGAGTTTAAAATATTATTATACCTAAATATAATATAATAATCAAAATATTTGATATTAAAATTATAATATAATATCAAATATTTATAATTATTATTTTTGATGTAAATGTTTACGCACTCTAAATTCTAGTAACTTTAGGTCGTGCAATACAATTACGTTATTATATAATGTTATTGGTGCAATAATCGATATTTGTCGGAAATCTTTCCTGATAAATAAATATCTGTGTTTTCTTCCTGGTGTAGCATCTTTTCCACATCGAACGCATTTTAACATTTACGTAAATGAAAAACGTCAAACGTCAAGTTTTTTTTATTAACTACGCGGATTTAATAATTATTAAGGATTTTAAATAAACACACTGTCGTAATGGATGATTATTTCTTTCGTGAACTCACTTGTAAATAAAGTCTATCAATTTATAAATCTATTTCAGAGACACGGGAGAAATTGACCAATTTAAATTTATTCTATTTTTGATGCTACGTAGTTATTCACGCACTCTAAATTCAATAGTAATCGGTATTAGTTGTAAATCTTTCCTGATAAATAAATATCTGTGCATCTCAAATTCAATATTAACTTAGGACATGCAATAAACGCCAAACGTCAAGTATTGCGTACGCATGGACGTCCGTATTCCAGACCAGTTGTCAAATTGTGTACCGCGCGAACTTCACCCTAATCTTACAAATGTAATTGTTTGAAAGTCCTTCAATGACCTTCAAACGCCGAACACGGGAAGCTTTGAGCTACAAAACTTTTCAAACATTTATGACCTTGAATGTTGTGTTATGGGACTGTCAAAGCAAAAGTCTGGCGTTTGCCCGCGCAATGGACCCGTCTTGAGGCAAACATTAACAATCCGCACAACTATTAACATTGTTGGCACAACCCGTCACTATTTACAAATATCGAATTTTGTTCTTGGTTTTCAGATAATCAATTTTATTCGCTTGTCTGGCAGTCTAAAGGTCGAGCAGTTAAAAGGTAAAGTGTGGACATCAATTTTAATTCAAAATTTGTATAGATCACACTTCAGTGATTGTATACTACAACCGACTAAGAAAGTAGGTAGCCTGAACGAAACCAACGAAGTCTCAACGTAGCGGTTCAAAAATAAATATAATCAATAATTCGAATCACGTGGCACATAATACAGGACTTCGTGATGACATCAAAGTGAACGTGACATACTTGTTCATGTAAATTAGTTATATTTTGGTAAGGTTTTTCACATCTGTGTATTTATAGAGATGTTAATTTATTTAGAGTAAGCATAACAATTAAGCAAGAATATCATCGTTTTCCTCCGCATCTCGGGAAGCAGTACCTAACCTAATAGAGTCGAGTAGAAAGTTTGATCATTTTAATTGCGCCATGTCACTGAAAAATTACCACAGAAGGGTCATCATTGCTCTCCCTCTTTAAGCCAACTCTTCGGACAACGTTACAGTATCCATCGTCAAATTACACGTCTAACGTAACGCCGCACCGTCCAAAAATTTGGCTAGAGAAGGAGATGGCACAACACGACATAATACCCCAAAAATAAATAACGATGATACGTAAAAGATGTACAGATTACACATGTCTGTAGGTATAAAAAATATTTATCCAATAACTGTGTAGTCCCCATCAGATGGTGATGTAAAAAGGCCAAATGAGCCGCAGTACAAATTAGAAACACGAAAAGGTATTGTTATAAGTCCTAGATAGTCAGAGGATTACGAAATAATCAGTAAAATGAAAATAAAAAAAATCTCAGCACAAGATCCGTTGTGAAGAGTACCTACTAAACAAATATTCGTATCTCTTTTATGAATATATCTTAAAATAGGTATATCTTCTTAAAATGTAAACATTTTCATAAAACGATAAAAAAAAAATAAATAAAACAAAACACAAAACCAAACATAAAACAATACAAAACAAAATCTTTCCTACTTACCTTTCTACTATGTAGCGAGTGATGGGACTCCGGTTTCGTATAAATAGTATGTAGCAAAATGTACTCGTACTTAAAAAACAGTTTTTTATTTTATTTGAGAAACCTTCCTAATTCCACAACTTCACAATAGCCACTTGCATGGATTTCATAATGACTTTGAAAAAATCGTGTGGATAGATTTTTTTACTAAGATTTCGAAAATGTTAGTAAAATTTTTTAGAAATGTACAGTTTTTTTTATTTTTAAATAAATACACCCATTATTTGAGCCCGTGTCGTCACTACATGAAAATGTCCCATCTCCGAAAATGTTCCTATTAATTTTGTAAAATTCCACACTGATTTATTTTTTTCATATGGCAACACTTTGATTTCAGGCGAATTTTTTGAATTTGACATTTTTTAACGTTCACTAGATTTATTGTTTATTCTCTGCGAACTTATCATTTGGTTTGACTTTTTGACATATGTTATGAAGAGAACCCCGTACATTTTACGCTGTCTGTACCTGTTTTAGAGGTATAATGGAAGTGGTGCCGATTTTAACAAAATCAAATTTTATAATATTCTTATTATTAAATATTATAATTTACAAGTACAAGTATATTACATTGGATTTAGTGATATAGACGTTGAACATTATAATGATTTATGATCAATAAGATGGATCAAGGAAAAAAGATGTAATATTTTTGGTATGCCTCGTTATTCTCCTGTGCCCTTTCTTGTGGAAAACGTTATTTTTTTTAAATTATTTTCGGCTATGTAATTCTAATTACCATTTTTCGCACCCATAAAATTATGTCCCGTCGTTCCAGTTTATAAAAAATCGTCTGATTTTTCGGATTGAAATTTTCAAAAAATCGCCAGCGTTTCAAAATTACGATTAAAAAAATATGTATATATCGAATGTCTTAGACTATTTGCCTAAACCGGAAAAAAAAATTAAAAATGTGATGCAAGTGGCCTATTTGAATTGCCTGTGTTTCGAAAAAGTTACATTCCGGTAAAAACTTTCCCACACTATATAATACAAACCAAGCAATCAAAAAAGTTATTCAAAGCCGAATGTACAGACCTACTCCTTTGTTGGCAACACTGCACACATGTTGTTATATGAATCCAAATCCAAATGATTTTGAATGATCATGATTGATACGACTTAAATGATATACCCCAAAGGCAATAAATCAATCAACGTAATTGTATTTTACATGCGATTACCATATTAACAACATTTCGAATTGAATGATTGCATTTAAATTATAGACTTTGCGCGTATTTTTTTTATTTGAGCAAATTTGAGGTCATTATTTAGATCGATAGCATTTCCGAGAATAATGTTATAATCAGCGTTTAAGAAAACTCTAACTTTCATATACAGTAATTTCTGAGAATAACTGATATAGGAAAAAAATTATATAATAAATCGGGCAATTTTATTCCATGTATTTAGTTAAGAGGGCATTACCAGAGAAAGACGGAAATACGTCATTTTCAAAAAAGTTTTTAGACGTATTGACTCTTTTCCGCAAAAAATTATAAATGGATTTCGAAAGATTGTTCTTTTATCTAGCATAGTTATGTAATAAATTTTTAGAATTTTTTTTAATTTTTAGTATAATAAGGTTATTCCATAGGTCGTTGGCAGATTTGTTAAATTTTCAAAAAAGTTTTTGTATTATACCACACCCATTTCAAATAATGTAATCATGCAGTAAAATAAATCAATACATTATCTAGCAAAGTTATGTATTAGAATTTTAATTTTAGTTTCAATAAAATCATTAAAAAATATGTACGTACATGTGTTTCTTGACGAAAATTGGTCCATTTGTGTATTTATTTGCGCACTTACAAACTAATATATTTCAGATTTTTTTAACATTCTTATTAAATTTAGACATTATTGAAAAATGATAAATACTTATAATCAAAAAATAACTACAAAAAGTACACTATTTTAATAGTTTTATCATCACACCTTTCAGCATTTTTGGATGAAGGTATAAATTAAAGCTAATTTGGATTGAAATAAATTCGATATTGAGTTATAATTTAAAAAAGCTGGTACGGAGAATAATCAATCTTTCTCAGTGTAACCGCCCTGCACGATTGGAAGAACAACTTTCGACGAAATGTGGATTTTCGTCCGCTGGCTGGTTAAACGCTCTTAAGGACATTACCTTCACATCAACACAAGCCTCCCAAAAACTGGGCGTACTGTAACAGTCCCGCAGATACTTTGATAGTACACAACTGCTCACCCTGCAAAAATCACAAGTGCGCCCCACGGTTGAATTTGGCAGCCACCTCTAATTTGGAGCTCCAAAATACCTGAAAAATACCCTCGACTCTGTGCAGAAACGTGCGGTCCGTTTGATAGATTCTCCCATCTTAACAGACAAATTGCAATCTTTAGAGCACAGGCGTCGGGTGGGAATGCTATCCTTGTTCTACCGGTATTACAATGGAAGATGCTCCGAGGAACCAGTGTCATTCATCCCTTCCCCTGTGCTCCAGTCCGTTCATTCCTGTCAAGGTGATAGCCGTGTTGGATAGTACCTTTTTGCTCCCCTAGAGGTATGAGCGTTACGAGCTGTCAAATCTGAATAATCAACATTACGTGAGCTCCCAAGTATAAGTAGTATTAAGAGTGAATAACCAGACAAAACCGGAATTGTGTCATTTTTATATCAAATTTTAGATGTTTTGACTATTTTCCACAAAAAATTATAAATTGATTTCGAAAGATTGTTCTTTTATCTAGTAAAGGTATGTTTTAAATTTGGAGAAAATATGTTCATTTTTAGTACAATACGGTTTTACCGTAGGTCGTTGGCAGATTTGTTCAATTTTCAAACAAAAATTTTGTATTATACAACACACAGAAAAAGCTACTTTTCAGAATTTTAATTTTAGTTCAAATAAAATCATAATAAAAAGATCCGTGTCCTTGTTTTGTGGCGAAAATACTCCAGTTTGTCTATTTATTTACGGTCTTACAAACTAATATATTTTAAAAAAATTACATTCTTATTTTGCTTAGACATTATTGAAAAATTATAAATACTTATAATCAAAAAATAATTAATAAAAGTAGATAATTTTAATAGTTTTATCATCACGAGTTTGAGCATTTTTGAATGTAGATATTTATCAACGCAAATTTTGAATGAAATAAATTCGATATTGAGTTATTATGTAAAAATGCTGGTACGGAGAATAATTATTCTTTCTCATCGGAAACAACCTGTACCGCTGCAAGGGTATGATCGCAAGATCATCGTTCGACGCAATTTAAATTCTCGGCCGCTGGTTAATGTCCCTTAAGTGTTGAAGCTTGTCGAAATTACCAAAATTCGATTATCGAAAGAGTTACAGCAATTTGGGAGGCGGGAATGGGTACCGCCGCCCCGGGAACCTTTATTGGATAACCAACACCTCTGCCATAGGTCACCCCAAGTGGTTCGCTACGTTTGGTGATTTAGCAGGGGTGCCCGGGTTCATGGGGTGAGGTTTGTCTAGGTTTTGAAGGCGGATGACCAGGACATACTGAACCCCAGATTCCTACCCACCCCTTAAACCCTTTTCCTTCTCAGAACTCTCCTCTCCTTCCTTTCCTTAAAAAACCCTTCACACAGCATCCCTAAAGATGACATAGGCCCTGAGGGAAATTATTTTCCTCAGGGCCTCCTGTGTAGAGCTCATGTAAAAAAAAAAAAAAAGTTACAATAAAAAGCTCGTTCATTTTATGCGAACATTGCAAACCCGCATATTTGAATAAAGAACACGAAAGTTTCTCAGCTACTTTGTAAGTTATGATATGGGAACTATGACCTTCGTTGTCATCCACCAAGTTGCTATTATTACATATACTCGCATATCGATGTCCACGTTGAATCTTACTTGGCATCTATGAGATAATAACTTTTCCTATAACTGCTACACACGATTCTACCGACCAGCAAAATTTGGTTACGTCGCGTCGTCGGCTTCAAACATCGATCCCTTTCAAAATCTGTTCCAATATTGTCATTGATGGCTCGTGCATGCAACTGACAATACCAACATATCCAAACTCAGTGAACTGCAGAGATAAATCGGTAGAAATGTATAGTGGGCGTATCGGTGTTCAAAAATAAGCAATATTTTCCTTAATTTTGGTGAAACTGATCAAACATTTTCAAGGTTCCATGCCAACTCAGAATCAACTCATCTTAGTATCTTTTTGAGAGGTCATTAAAAGCTATGTTTTTTTTTAAATAGTCCGTAACCTAACCTAACGTAACGTGTTTATTCCATTTTTTCATCACTTTTTGTCTTTTCAAGGAGGTGTTGAGTTAATTTATTTATTTCCTTTTCCGTGTTCAATACGAGGCAACCATGCCTCGAAATCATCACGGGTTTGTAACGCCATTTATCCACCAAACCCGTGCCCAGTAGAAGGAAAGCGGCATCCTACTGTGCACGGGTTTGTAACGCCAATTCCCTTCCCAAACCCGTGTTCAGTACGAAGCATATTAAGTGAATGCAATATAGACAAGTTTGTACCTGTATTTATAACAGCAGAACATGGAAAGAAATGTATCAGAATAATTACCTACAAATACCCGCTAAACCCTGCTTTGCCAAACAAACCATTCAAAACCTGGGATGTTTTTTAAAATTATGATGACATGCGAGTTTACTTTAGAGAATTTATTTTATAAGATTGGTACAATAAAGTGTTATGAGTTCTATATTATAAAGTGTTTTTTTTATTTTTATTTTATTAGTAAGGCTGTTTACGTTTTACTGCCCATCCATTATATTGTGCGTGTATGCACACACTTCCTTTTTTATGTTATAATCACGTTAGGGAACGTACCCAAACTACGTGACCTCTTCGGGGGGGGGGGGGTCTTCAAAATGTCACGCTTCATACAAATGAGCGGCGGTTTGCTTAGGATTTTGGTCACCGGGGGGGGGGGGGGGGTTAAAAATTGCAAAAAATTGGTCACGTAGTATGGGTACGTTCCCTTAGGAGGACGCTTGCCTCGAACTGAACACGGGTTTGGTAAGGGATTGGCGTTACAAACTCGTGCACAGTAGAATGCCGCTTGCCTTCTACTGGACACGGGTTTGGAGAAAAAATGGCAATATAAACCCGAGTTGATTTCGAGGTATGTTTGCCTCGTATTGAACACAGAAAAGGAAATACGCCGCCCGGTCATCCATTTTCAAATATCGAAATATTGAGCGGAAATTCTGGAGTCGTACGGTCTAGTCAGTTTAGTGTATATTATGGGTGACGTCAGTTTTATTTAAAATCGGTGTAGATTTCTAGGGATTTTCCGTTCAGTGTCCAAACAGGACGGTTGGTACTAGATACTTTCATCTGGATAGTGCATCTTCATCTCTCGCTGGTTGTTTGTATTTGTCTACCACTTCCTTCTGACGATGACTTTTCCTAGGGCTCGAACATCGATGGGGAACTTTACTTTTTGTTTTTGTTTAAAACATGCTGGTGTGACGTATAAACAAGACAAGTCGTCGCTAGTTCAAATTTAAAACAGGAGGGTAGAATACATCCATTCATTTATATAAATAAGAGTGTCTGTGGCAGGCGGGCTGGCAGCATGGTTTTGATTTTTATTCCGCGATTGATAAATTTTTGCACACTTGAACAAAGTAAGAGGAAGGCCTCTGTTTACTTGAGATTTTTAAAAACTACCTTTTGCCACCCCTAAAGTAGCATTTTTATACTTATTGTAGAAATTTTGTAAACATGATTTTTATAGTACGAGGAAAATTATTTTTGAATTTATTATTATCTCCAAAGATTTTGAAAAATTCTGTTTAAAGACCGGTTAACGCCGAGGATTTCATCTAGAAAATAAATATATCAATAGAACAGTGGTTATGATACCATTTACTGAATTTTAAAAAACCTACTTGTATCATCTATTTATTTCAATAATACATCTTCTTGATAATAAAAAAAAAAACAATTCGATTCAATAGAAACTATCCAAATTAAACTAAAATGTAGTGGTTGATAGCCCGATAGATAAGACGACCCCTTTGCAAAAATGCAATACGTCATAGATTCTTATGCTCCGGTTCAGAGTTGGGATAGTTAAACTGGCATTACCAGAGAAAACCAGAAATATGTCATTTTCAAATCAGATTTTAGACGTATTGACTCTTTTCCACAAAAAATTATAAATGGATTTCAAAAGATTGTTCTTTTATCTAGCATTCGCATGTAATAAATTTAGAGAAATTTTTTAAATTTTTAGTGAAATTAGGTTATTCCATAGGTCGTTGGCAGATTTGTTAAATTTTCAAAAAAGTTTTTGTATTATACCACACCCATTTCAAATAATATAATCATGCAGTAAAATAAATCATTACATTTTCTAGCAAACGCATGTTTTAGAATTTTAATTTTAGTTTCAATAAAATCATTAAAAAATATGTACGTACATGTGTTTCTTGACGAAAATTGGTCCATTTGTGTATTTATTTGCGCAATTACAAACTAATATATTTCAGATTTTTTTAACATGCTTATTAAATTTAGACATTATTGAAAAATGACAAATACTTATAATCAAAAAATAACTACAAAAAGTACATTATTTTAATAGATTTATCATCACGCCTTTCAGCATTTTTTGATGAAGGTATAAATTAAAGCTAATTTGAATTGAAATAAATTCGATATTGAGTTATAATTTTAAAAAGTTGTTACGGAGAATAATTAATCTTTTTCGTTGTAGCCGCCCTGCACGATCGTAAGAACAACTTTCGACGAAATGTGGATTTTCGTCCGCTGGCTGGTTAAACGCTCTTAAGCCCAGTTTAAACTGGTTAAGGTCGTTTTAATGCAGCCCCGTCGTGGAAATAAGAAAAGTTTGTCACTCTTCAAACCTTACGCCCAGCTTAATATTTACACAATAATTATAAATCTTTTTCTTCGTGTGCCCTATCAGGTCCCCTCGACGTTGACGATCACTTTGGAAAATGTATCTCTATCTTGCGCTGCCCTGAATAGCTCCTCCACACTTCTAATACCGTCCACTCTCATACATTTCGCATCAGCCAAGACATTTATCTCCTACCAGGGCCTCTACGTCCCTCAATCTTGCCTTTTAATATTAATTGGAGCAAGTGATATTTCTTCCCTCGAAGTATGTGACCCAGATATGAAATTTTCCTGACTTTTACTAATGTGAGCAGTTCTCTATCTGCTCTAGCCCGTCTGAGAATTTTTTGTTGGTGATCACGTTGGTCCATGGGATTTTGAGCATTCTCCGGTGAAACCACACTTCAAACGCCTCTACCCTGTTCATGGTATTTACTTTCAAGGTACATGTCTCACATCCATACAGCAAGACCGACCACACATAACATTTTAATATTCAATTATAATTAAAGGGGGCTAATGTTCAGTTCTCTCGTCGGATTACATTAAACCCACAAATAAATAAAATAATTGTAATGAACAACGGTAGATTATTATCCAATTAAAGTTCATCTCTAACAGTTTCAGAGTTAAGGGCTTTTTTATTGTATAAACAGTACCTAGTTATATTTAAGAGAGGACATCACGCGATGAAGTAACTACTATTAATTATAATTAAACTTTCCGGATAGACATCCTTCGGGACTTGAGTCGTTATTTTCGTCTGTAGACGGTTAGCTATATTGTCTTGGTGAATTAGAATTTGTTTCATGGTTATTTTAATTGGGGGATTTGAGACTTTAGTTGAAAAAGTCGAGATAGCCATCGAACACTTAAAGTAATATAGCAGTTACGACGATAATATTTTTTCTTCAAACACAGTAAACTTATTTTTTGGCAACATTGAAATGAGCAGGTGGATGAGTTTGTGTATTTGGGTAGTATGTTTACGAGAGAAGGGAAGGCTGATAGAGATATTGAAATAAGGGATAATGCCGGTAACTCCACTAATGGAGAACTGAATGCCGTTAGCGCTAATAAAAAACTGTCAAAAGAAGCAAAGCTAGCAGTCCACAAAGGAGTCCTGGTACCTACCCTGGTGAATGGCAGTGAGGCATGGAACTAGCACAGGAAGGATGAAAGTAAACTGAATGCTGTTGAAATGAGATCCCTGTGGCGAATGTGTGGTAAAACCATGTGTGATCGTGTGGAAATGTGGATTTAAATGTGATAAGATTAAGAAAGAGACCCTCAGATAGTTTGGGCATGTAGAGCGAATGAACGAAGAAAGTAGTGTAAAAAGAATATACGACGCAAGTCGGGGACGCCCGAGGAAGACGTGGCACGATCAAGTGAAACAGATACTTGAGACGGGCCATGTCAAGTCTGAATAATGGAAGTGTATGTATTAGACGATGTATGAACGTGAGTGAGGCAAAGAGTGTGTGCCAAGACCGAATTGCCTGCGGGGAAACCATGTGATGGTTAGTTAGTTAGTTTTGATTTCAAAAACACATTAATTATAATAGACACAATAAAATTACTTCGTTTCAATTCCACTTTACTATTTCTTAATCCACCCGATTTCGGTTCATCCTGAACCTTCTTCAGGGGTGAATAAAAATATATTGTAAATAATACAGATAAAACGTTTATCGTTTAGGTTCAACCAACGTTCAACTGACAAGTTGCCTGAGCAATTCTCACGTCTTCAACTAACTACATTACAAATGTAGACTAAAGATTTAGTAGGAAAATGATGATTGGGGAGGGGAGGGGTAATGGAGGGTAGTTTAATCTCTGTTAAATTTGTCCCCATTGTAAACTACCCGTCTCTTGGTGTATCCTAATTACTTTTTAAAAATGGAAGAAAACTCAACCCTAACTTCGGTACATATCAAAAGCTTTGTAACATTGTCTAATCCTGTAATATTGTCTACTTTGATGACGAAGCTGCTTAAGTATTCTCAGAATTACCGATGTTGATTAAATTAAGGAACCCTTTACTCAAACCGAGAGTGTTTTATAGCCTTCACGCAATATCTGAGATAATTCGATAATAGAGTTATATTTCCAAGAGCTTTACTTAAATGTTGTCCACCCCTCGGTTTTAAGATATCTTAGATTGAATAACTTTAGTCGATACAGCACAACAGTGAAATTGATTGAAAACTGGTTTTTAAACAGAAAACTTACCACTTTTTTTTACGTTAACTCCACACAGAAAGCTCTGAGGAAAATAATTTCCCTCGGGGCCAATGTCATCTGGGATGCTGTGTGGAAGGTCTTTTTGAGGAGAGGAAGAAATGAACATTGGTCTTGAAGATACCCATGTTGTAGGAAGGAGGAAACACAGAGGCCGGCAAATTATTTCACAGCCGAGCTGTTGAACACAAGAGCGAGTCGAAGAAACGACCCGTTCTCATGTGACAAATGTCAACCGTGTACTAATGTTGGGCACGCGTTTGGCGTGTTTCCCGACTACGCACCGGTGCTGAAGGGATCAATGATGCTAGTTCCTCGGAGCATCTTCCATTGTAATTCCATTATAATATTATAATACTTGTTTATAATATTATATTTTTTGTTCAAGTGTAATTTTGAATTAGTTTTTTTATTCAGTTAAGGGCCAGCGACCGGGCTTACGATCATACTGGACGGTTCCAATGAGAAAGATTAATTATTATCCGTACCAACTTTTTTAAATTATAACTCAACATCGATTTTATTTCATTCAAAATTTGCTTTCATTTATACCTACATCCAAAAATTCTGAAAGGCGTGATGATAAAACTATTAAAGTTATGTGTTTTCTGTAATTAAATAGACATACTAAGACCGTAAATAAATAGACATACTGAAGTATTTTCGTCACAAAACAAGTGCGTGACCTTTTTTTTAATGATTTTTTTAAAACTAAAATTAAAATTCTGAAACATAGCTTTCTCAGATAATTTATTGATTTATTTTACTGCACGATCATATGATTTGAAATGTGTGTTGTATAATACAAAATTTTATTTAAAAATTTAACAAATCGTCCAACGACCTATGGTATAACCTTATTATACTAAAAATAAACATTTTTTTAATTTTAAAATATACCTATACCCTATACTAGATAAAAAAAAAAACAATCTTTTGAAATCAATCTATAATTTTAATGCGGAAAAGAGTCAGTACGTCTAAAATGTGATTTTAAAAGGACATATTTCCGGTTTTCTCTGGTTATTACCTCTTAACAGTTCATTAAGTGAAAAACAAAAAATTAAGATGCAAAGTTGTTACAATACATAGTATTAATAATAAGGTATAATGTACTTTATTATGTAAGATTGGAACATTGGGTACCTACTATAAAACAAGCATAAGAATTAGGTTACTATAATGAATTTATTAAAATAGTGTTTTCCTTTGTAAAACATATTTGGTTATTGAGTTTAATATAGACAAACAGCCTTATTAAAAAAAACCAGTGAAAATTTTATTCAATTGACAAACGGCCGCGGATGTGAAAACATTACTAATTAAAAAATTGTTCATGGAAAAAAATACACTTGGTTTACACGGCCTGAGGGGGTAGTTTATCTCTATTTTATCAATGATCTTTGAACGAAATTTGAAATTTTTGTAAAATATTTTGAATGTTCTATATATTTCTTATTTTAGAAGGTGTCGTAAAAACAAATACCATTTATGAAAACTAGATAAAATTACCTTTTAGATTTGTGTAATTGAAATACACTTTAATTTTTAAAACTGCCATATATTAAGATTCAAACGCGAAAAAAAATGGATTTTTTTTTTCACCAAAACATATTTGATGAAAGTGTACAGAAATTTATAAAAAAACCAAATTAAAAAAATACTGACCTTTTACATAATGAATTTGGAACGAAACTGCCACCTCACTTTTTCCTCGTGCAAACAATAAAAAAATAATAAAAAATTTCAAAGTTTTTTTATTGCCAAAAAACTAACCTAAAAAAATAATACCGACTTTTTGTAACAGATTTCTTGCAACTTTAAAACGTTAATTTCATTGTTACGGTTAGGTACCTACACATGTATTAGATATTAATATTTTAAAAAAAACACCACTTTTATGAAATTCACATAAAATAAAATACTTTAGAGGTAAATTTGAATTTTCATGTTTCACATAAAATACTTATTGACATTTCAATTTTCAAAGTATGATTATGGTTATTAAGTTATAATAACTTTTTAAAAAAACTTATTAAAAACCACAAAAAACATCGTAAATAATTATATCAATTATGCGAATGTAATAGTGAATTAGTCATATTAATAGATATTACGATCAGATTTGTGTAAAATTTCACACACACCCGCGAAGTGAGTTTTTTTGGCGGTTTTAACGCGAATGACGAATGCAAAGGCGCTGCCATCTAGCGGTTCTGTAGGAAAACAAACAATTAAATTGTGTATAGTATGAAAAATTACATTGTTGCCAAACTTATAAAATACATTTTAAGAACAAATCTTATTAGTAATGTTATCGTGTTTTAGTGTATTTTTGTTTTATTCATGTTGCTGCAGCAACGCGGGTAATCGGGCGTGCTGTTGTTTTTTTTTAGTAAGGCTGATATAGTTTAAAGTTATAACAGAATTAACATATCCAGCGGCTTTCCAAATGTTTCAGTAAAATAAATCGCCTCAATGGATCAAACTTTTTGAATCACGTTTAATGTGTTTTTTCAGCCCAAATTGATCTGATTACATAATTTTAATAAAAAAAAATAGTAAAAAAAAACACGGAAATGAGAAATAGCAAAAAATAATCAGAAGCAAAAAGGAGTACATATGTATATGATCATATTTTAATGATAAATTTAATGATCAAATTAAAACCACGGAATTTTTTCAATGATACTTTCATAGATATGACTATTATAATTCTTAAGGATAAGGAGTAATAATTTTAAAATGACCACTGAAATGGGTTACAAAATAATTATTTAAAACTGTATTGCTTTTAGTAAAGAGCGCTTGTAGTAAAATAACTTAAAACTACGCAATACAAATGTTTTGTTATTAGTTATTATTATTATATTACAAATATATATTTTAATATGAATGCCGCACAAGAGTCCCAACTGCTCCTGTCTGAAGCCAGTGAGAATATGGCATCCCCAATTAGGGTATGTTGTGAGGCTGAAGGTAGTGGGGTGGAGAAGGAGATAGGAAAGAGGAAGGAGATAGTTAGGGAAGTACATGGCTATTCAGATCTGGTCACCAAACACGGCTAATGCCGTTTCAAACAACGTTTCAATTATCTTGGAATTACAATTTGGAATTATAACTTGGTGACAAGTTCTCAATTCTTTATGAATCTTTCAATGTTGGTATGCATGCGTAATTTGACAGAAGAGGCTTTCGAGGAGAATGAATTATGCTGAAGGCTTCAGCGCTGGATCCCTGGGACTAACAAATAAACAAGGCGTGAAGGCAATGGTGACCGAATTTGGGATATTCGCGTTCATGGAATGCTGAACCGTCACCAAAGGCAACCTTTCGGTGATTATCGTAATACGGGAGTTATTTGTACATGCATGTGAAATAAATTCAATAAATGCAGGACTAAATACAATCCTCCGTCATAAAGAAGTTAACACTCAGTGGAAGCGATACTAGTAGTCCACATGTTGATGGAAGGAGAAAGACTCCTACGGATAGCTCTCACTCCAGTAGTTATGCAAAATCTTTTGTGGCAATCGACTTACGTGATAAATATACAACTATTACATTACCCCGCTGAGGGACAGCCTAGTTTTTCAGCTTCTCACTGTCTCACTATCATCAATAGGATAAGGTGCTTCACAGCCACTGTGCCTGCATGATACCACCGAACATATGGTCAAAGAACTTTCGCTCCATTCATCCCTTGGCTATATTGAAGAAGTCCATAGCATAGGCCGATTCCTGAGGCCTTCGACATGCTCCCGAACCTGATGTCCCTCTCTGGCCCTCCCACTATAGGTACACAATAAGAAGTCTACAAAGGATTTGTAATGATGGCGTTGATGTATCTCTGACAGAAAGACTGAAGAAGGATGAAAATAAACTAAATATTGTAGAAATGAGATCACTGACTATTACCGTATTACCGTAAGATGGATGAGGAGATCCGAAAGGAATTCAATGCCGATGAGAGCGTAATGAACAATGTTAGATGTTTAGCGTAATATGGAGAATGGATGATGGACAAAGTATCAGGGATGAAGAAGAATCGAAAGCCTTTGGAAAATATTAACGATCAAGTTAACCAAACCCTTGAATCGAATCATGTCAGGAGTCAAAAATCCAAAAAAGAATACATCAAAGAGCATTAATTGGGATTGTGTTTAAAGCAGAGTTGCGTGGTTTTTCATCCTCCCTACCTACCCTGCGGTGAATGGCGTAAAAGTTACGTAGTCGGTCTGAACAAACTCAAGGCAATAATGAATTTTCTGGCATTAACATAATACATATTTGTTAAACTTTTGTTTGTTAATAATTTTGATTAGCAATTTGTAGGAATTTTGTTGTGAAAGTTTTAAAACATATTTACATGTTTTGTTTACTCATGCTTTAAACATGAAAATTTTCAACTAATTTGTTTCCATAATAAACCGACCAAACTTTTCATTATTTAATGGTGAAAAACTTTAAATGTTGTATCAGTTTTTTTTTTTTATTTTATCCATTTAATTGAGAATACATAAATAAATTAATTTAAAAAATTTAATGTTCAATCTTCATATTAATTAAAAATAATCCTCGATTAAAGCGTGAACCATGATGGTTTTATAAGTAGATCTAAAGTTGCCTACACAATAGCTCATTAATCCGTTACTAAAACCTGCGGAGCGGGTTTTTGCTGCTAGGCCCTGTGAGCAGTGTTTAGTTCGGCCTCGCCCAGTTTGAGTGTTGGTGACCATTTTAAAAATCCGATAGGACTGGTTCCAAAAACAGCCGGTTCCTCGGATCCACTGTAATCCAGTGATAGCTAGTCACCGGGACAAAGGAACTACGACAGGAAATGACGTTATATGTAATAATATAGCCGCGTGATACTATTATTCATAACTAAGTATTACCGCAATATTTCCATATCCGGAGAGATACTCAAATTACAAATCTGTAGTACTTATACCTGCCATATGCACGTCCTCATGTGACCTGTTAACGTAAGTGGCGCCATCCTTTGACGAATTTTTGAATTCGAAACCGAATTACAATAGTAGCTTTGTTTGAAATTTCACATACACAGATGTTTATATAGCACGGCGCGACGTCAGACATGCACTCGAAGCCGGGTTCTTAAATTAACCGTGCAGATGCAAGTCTATTAATACTGTTTGATAACATAAGCCAACGCATCAAAAGGCTACGTGAGCTTACTTTCCTTATGGCAAGCCTGTTTTTCGATTCCTTTCCACATGTTTTAAAGATGCCGGAGAAGTCCTTTTTTGGGGAGATTATTTTTGGGGAGTTGTATGGAGGGTCTTTTTTAGGAGAGGAAGGAGTGAACATGGGTCTTGAAGAGACCCGTGTTGTTGGAGGGAGGAAACACAGAGGCCGGCAAATCATTTCACAGCCGAGCTCTTGAACTTAAGATCGAGTCGTAGTAATCACCCTTTCTCATGTGACAAAAACCAACCTTACACATATGTTGGGCGCGTATTTGGCGTGTTTCATCATCCATTCATTGGATCAATAACGCCTGTTCCTAGGAGCATCTTCCATATAGTACCGGTAGAACAAGGGCGGCATACCTACTATCTGACGCCTGTGCTATAAAGATTTCAATCGGTATGTTAAGGCGCCGTATACCCGCTCAAAAAGAAGAAGATAGAGATATATGTACATACGAATGTTAGAGAGAGCGCGCTAACATTAAAAACGTGAAAATTGTGAATATGTTTAATTAAAAACTACTTGTTTAAAATAGAGCAAAAATCTCGTGGGGAACATCTAAAATAGCATTTAAAGAAACACTGTAAATTTATTCATAGATAAATCTTCTAAAAGAAGTGAATAAAACTTGTTTATAATAATTTTCGGAGCATACTTTACGATTTTTTTCTATCGAGGGAATTTATTTCACATAATTTGGTTTCGGCGTGGGGAACGTCCAGAAATCCATCAATCGTCCATCTTTCAAAAATATCATATATATTTTTTAAGAGCTTAAAAACTTCAAATGTTTAAGGGAGATATCTAAGAAATCGGTAGAAATTCGGGATGCAGCAGCTTAAGATAAGCGAAACTATCAAAAGACCGCCAGATTTTGCACGGAGTTGATGTATTTTTTTTCGGGTATTTTGGGGCTACAGACTAGAGGTGGCTGCCAAATTCAAGCTAATGGGACGCACTAACATTTGTACAGGGTCAGCAGATGTACTATTATGACTAATAATTGTGTACTATCCATGTTAAGTCGCATTATGAAAAATATGTTAAAAAAATAAAATAAAAAATTGGACATTTAGATATTATATTTTTAAAGTTGATGAATGTATTGTAGAATGTAGACAGAGCAAACTCACACAAACTCATAAAACTAAAGTAATATCTCCAATGTCCTCTCCAGAGACATTCGTTATTTGTGAGTATTATCCTAGATACTTTACAGAATGCTTATTGAAAGACTTCTTTGAATTACAGTGACTTTTTATTTACGTATCGTAATTTATAGTTATAATTCAGAAGACTAACGCCCTTTCTGACAGAAAGATAGGTTTTATCTGCGGAGTTCTAGAATTATAATTACCTACTGTTTTGTTTTCGAGTTAAGTTTCAAACCAATTATAGATTATAAATAGTGATAATTATTATCAACACGTTTATTCATTTAGGCCAAAGATGTCGCCAGTAATTTCAGATGTCGCTGTTTGTGTGATCATTTTTTGAACTTCCTCCCTTCTCAATATACAAAGGAATTTAACTATAAAAAGACCACGCTGGCTAAAAATTAACACTTCTCTGACTAAATTTGCATTGAAAACACAAAGTATTGATTAAATCTTTGTCCGTCGAGTGGGGAATAAGTTATGTGTCGTTAACTTGTAACGAATACTTGGAGCAGGTGGATGAGTTTGTGTATCTGGGTAGTATGTTTACGAGAGATGGGAAGGCTGATAGAGATATTGAAAGAAGGGTGAATGCCTGTAACTCCATTAATGGTGGACTGAATGCTGTTGGCGCTAATAAAAAACTGTCAAAAGACGCGAAGCTAGCAGTCCACAATGGAGTCCTTGTACCTACCCTGATGTATGGCAGTGAGGCATGGAACTGGCAGAGGAAGGATGAAAGTAAACTGAATGCTGTTGAAATGAGATCCCTGAGACTTATGTGTGGTAAAACAATGTGTGATCGTGTGAGAAATGTGGATATCCGCAAAGAATGTAAGGCTGATATAAGCATAATGAGTAAGATTAAGAAAGGGACCCTCAGATGGTTTGGGCGTGTAGAGCGAATGAACGAAGAAAGTAGTGTAAGAAGAATATACGACGCGAATGTGAATGGTAGAAGAAGTCGGGGACGCCCGAGGAAGAGATGGCACGATCAATGTATCAGATACTTGAGCCGGGCCATGTAAAGAGTCGGAATAATAGAAGAGCAAAGAGTGCGTGCCAAGGCCGAGTTGTTTGGCGTTCCGTCCTCTCTGCCTACCCCTGCGGGGAAATGACGTGATGGTTAGTTAGTTAACTAGTAACTTTAAAAACATAGCAATAAAAACGATGGATTTAATTTCTCAAAGGGTGCTTTATTTAAAAAACAACTCAACTTCTTATTCTGTTAAGTCCTAACTTTTTTACACCTACCTTCGGTTACCGTCGGCACATCTCGGAAATTAACCAATGTGACCCGAAAAGCCCACAGACAACTAAAGTAATGTGTGAACTAATCATAGACTAAGAATAGTATTAAAATAACGGTATTTGAATTCCTTAAAACGAAATAATATAAGATATCGTTAATGCGTATCGCTTCACATAAAGAACGTGTATTTTTAAGAATTTTAGTATTCGGACTGAACCAAATACTTACCAATAAAGGTTCAGCACCTCTAAAAGTTTCCACTTCCCGATGCACTTCATGTGTTAGGAATTTATCTCGTGGCATGAATAGTTACCAAGTAAAATATTTCAAATGGAGCAGCCCGGAGAAGTGCCCACCGTGCCACTTCAAATACGAGCCACTGAAACCAGGTGTAGCCCATTTGTTGGTTCTTTTCGTACAAGTATCGGTTCGGTTGGAATTGGTAAAGTTGAACTTTAAAAAGAAAGATAAGTGCACTTCAGTAATTAGGTACTTCTGGTGATATTTACTGTGAGACCACCTGGTTACAAAGATAAAGCAAGTAGACACCAGGTAGTTTGTGATCTTTACTTGGAAATAAATGTTATTACATAGATCGTCATTTGAAATGCTCATTTCAGAGATGGCCTGTAGAATTTACATTCAGATAAATAAGTATGTAAATATTTAAAAAAAAAGATATTTACACACAGAATAAATTTTCGAAACATTTACTCAAGAAAACAACAAAAATAACAATACAAAAAAGGCGCACATTGCCAGATTTGTCGTTTCTACATAATCTGCTAAATAATAAAACAGATAGTCCCGAATTGCTATCCGTCATTGGTTTAAATGTTCCAGGCACACTTTTCGCTTTTTCACATAGAAGCCAACAACACTAACGCAGCAAATAACTTCTAATGTTTCTTTAATCTAATCAATTACTGGCGCAATAAACTTTTACCAACTATAAAATTATCACAAAAAAACTAATTTATAAAATTTCTTAGCGTGTCATAAATTATTAATACTACTTATACTTATACTTATACTTATTAACAATCAATTATTACAATTTTCAAATGACTTTATATGGGTTTACGTAATAAGTACCTACATATCAGAACCATGTAATTAAATATACCTATTACTTTTTTGTGATTTGTTTTTGGCATGTCATGCCGTGTTGCGCTACATCCTTCTTTAGCCAACTTTTCGGACAGCGTTGCAGTGTTCATCATCAGGGCAGATCCGGCAGATCCGGTAGATGTGTAGACACACTTCTACCGGATCTGCCGGATCTGCCCTGTTGATGGACTCTGCAACGCTGTCCGAAACGTTGGCTAAAGAAGGATGTAGCGCAACACGGCATAACATCCCAAAAACAAATCACGAACATACTTTTGGCCGTGAAAATCTTAGTATCTACATATATCTTGTTTCATGATGTACTGTGTATATACTTAATAAATAAATAATTATAATAATATTTTTTTCTGTTCTCGCAATTTTTTTTTCATTCTTCTTCGATTTTACAAATTTTCGCAGCCCGCGACATATATAAATATTTAAATACTTTACCAGTTTTCTTTTGATGAATGTGTGCAAATAGATCAATATTTTTAAGTGAGTAAGTAAATAATTTTTAAGATACCCTTTTTCGCAGCCCGCGACATATATAAATACTTTACCAGTTTTCTTTTGATGAATGTGTGCAAATAGATCAATATTTTTAAGTGAGTGGGTGTAAGTAAATAATTTTTAAGAGACCTTTTTTCGCAGCCCGCGACATATATAAATATTTAAATACTTTACCAGTTTTCTTTTGATGAATGTGTGCAAATAGATCAATATTTTTAAGTGAGTAAGTAAATAATTTTTAAGATACCCTTTTTCGCAGCCCGCGACATATATAAATACTTTACCAGTTTTCTTTTGATGAATGTGTGCAAATAGATCAATATTTTTAAGTGAGTGGGTGTAAGTAAATAATTTTTAAGAGACCTTTTTTCGCAGCCCGCGACATATATAAATATTTAAATACTTTACCAGTTTTCTTTTGATGAATGTGTGCAAATAGATCAATATTTTTAAGTGAGTAAGTAAATAATTTTTAAGATACCCTTTTTCGCAGCCCGCGACATATATAAATACTTTACCAGTTTTCTTTTGATGAATGTGTGCAAATAGATCAATATTTTTAAGTGAGTGGGTGTAAGTAAATAATTTTTAAGAGACCCTTTTTCGCAGCCCGCGACATATATAAATATTTAAATACTTTACCAGTTTTCTTTTGATGAATGTGTGCAAATAGATCAATATTTTTAAGTGAGCAAGTAAATAATTTTTAAGATACCCTTTTTCGCAGCCCGCGACATATATAAATACTTTACCAGTTTTCTTTTGATGAATGTGTGCAAATAGATCAATATTTTTAAGTGAGTGGGTGTAAGTATATAATTTTTAAGAGACCCTTTTTCGCAGCCCGCGACATATATAAATATTTAAATACTTTACCAGTTTTCTTTTGATGAATGTGTGCAAATAGATCAATATTTTTAAGTGAGTGGGTACAAGTAAATAATTAAGAGACCCTTGCTTGTTTAGTAATGAACTAAGTACTTTTTTTTTATCTTTTTATGTGAATACCTCACATGAGTCAATCTCCCAACTGCTCCCGTCTGCAGCCTATGATATCCCCAATTGGGTTAAGTTGGGAGGCTGAAGTCAATGGAGAGAGGAAGGAGATGCGGGAGAGGATGGTGGGGTAGCTGGTTATTCAGCTCTGGTCATCAAATATAGCTAAAACAATTTCAAGCAACATTTGAAAAGAAGCAATTTGGAAAATGTGGACGTATGAACCTATATATAGTGAGCATATATATAAAAAAAAAATCACGAAAAACTCTTAAGTAGGTGGTAGTGGTCATTGGGACAAGATTTGAATTAATTTTAAGACATTAAAAACGTTTTCTGGATCACGGAAGTTGAGCGCCGTGAACACGAAAATGATCAAATTTTATGAATATTCCAACGACCAATAAATTCGATAACGTGATTTCCAAAAGGCTTCCTTTAATCTTTATAGCGGCAGATTTAATTTTACGGCCCCGAGTAGAGAGTTATTTTTCAAGGTGTAACGTCAAAGCAGTAAAACCGTATGGATCGTTATTTTTTACGCAACTCCGAAATTTATTAACCCCGCTTTCTACTATCAGATTCTAGCCGTACAAAAATAAAAATGACTGAGTTTAATGACACTTGCGAAAGGGTTTTATAGAGGACAAGGGATTAATTGAATTAAATGTTGAGGAATGGGTGTTTTTTACGAAGGGCCTGTGGTTTATCACAGGCGATTTATAGGCCTGAGTGTGTGAAGCCTGAACCCTTATCACTTGAAGCTAAACGCTGGTATCGATGTTCTGATGGCAAATTGGTGTCTTAACACTTTCAGGTCCGACACATTTTCCAAACAAAATTTTTATTTTACTTTTGTATTTTATTCTCTGACATAGGTATTAATAACTCTATTAAATTTTAATTTTTCTTCTCGAATGCTGAAAACCATTGATGCAGTTTTGTAAAATGTGTCTTTTGCATCCTCAAGATCTTTTGAATATCCACCCGAATATGTTTTGATATTAATTAAATGATTGCTGAAGTATTTAACAGTCTTTTTGAAGTAAAACTTCTTTAAGCACGCTTGACTTGGAGAGTAAGCTGGTGAATGCATGACGAGAGCGTTACGAAAAGCGAGGCGAACGGTAGTTGAGAGGGAGATATAAGTTAGTGAAGATAGAAAGAGAGAGAGTTACGTTTCGTATATTACTGTAGGGGCAAGAGAGAGAGGTGCGAGCACACGTTTTATTTCTATCTTTCTCTCATTGCCAGTTACGTTTCGCATATCTAAGACACAGTGCCGGCCTATTGTCTGTGTCACACTGTAGGAGCAAGAGAGAGCAGTGCGCGCGCACATTTTCTTTCTCTCTTCCTATCATATAGATGGAGCAGAGGTTTTACTTCAGTCGTGTGGTCTAAAGCACACAAGTTTTTTTTTAATTTTTTCTGACTTCTTCCATCCACTTCTAACAATTTCTTGCAGTAGGTCTTCAATCATTTCTCGGTCATTCAATTCAATTCAATTTATTCCTTTAAAAAACATTACAAAACTAAAATTTCAAAGCGTTTTTAAAAGAGAGAAAATATTAAGATTAGATAAGCAGATCTAAGCAATTTAAACATCAATGTAGCACACTATCAGCAACAAAGTTTGCCTTCTAAATAGTGCTTCATCGATGTTAAACATATCGAATCATTAAACGAAGTGATTCTATTTAACAACAAGCTCTGCCGATTGGCATGTCCATTGAAAAGTTAGTTCTGCAAGTCGGAAGATAAAACAATCTATGCTGTCGGTGTTGAAGATAGCCATCCAGAAAATAGAAACTAATGCTCTCCATGATAGTCGAGTTTTAGAACCATTCACGAATCAGTCTGAATAAATGTGTTGCAATGAGCACATCTCTTTTGTACATGCGTTACTTACCAGAGAAAACCATAAATATGTCATTTTTAAATCAGATTTTAGACGTATTGACTCTTTTCCAAAAAAAATTATAAATTGATTTCGAATGATTCTTTTATCTAGCATTCACATGTTTTAAATTTTGAGAAAAAATGTTTATTTTTAGTATAATAAGGTTATGCCATTTGTTACCAGATTTGTTAAATTTTCAAAAAATATTTTGTATTACACCACACCCATTTCAAATCATATAATCGTGCAGTAAAATAAATCAATACATTATCTAGGTATTGCCTGTTTTAGAGTTTTAATTTTAGTTTAAATAAAATCATTAAAAATATTATACGTACATGTGTTTCTTGACAAAAATTGGTCCGTTTATGTATTTATTTGCGCACTTGCAAACTAATATATTTCAGATTTTTTTAACATTCTTATTTAACTTAGACATTATTGAAAAATGATAAATACTTAAAATCAAAAAATAATTACAAAAAAAAACATTATTTTAATAGTTTTATCATCACTCCTTTCAGAATTTTTGGATGTAGGTATAAATTAAAGCAAATTTGGAATGAAGTATAATCGATATTGAGTTGTAATTTTAAAAAGCTGGTACGGAGAAAAAATTATCTTTCTTTGTAACTGCCCTGCACGATCGTAAGAACAACTTTTTCGACGAAATGTGGATTTTCGGCCACTGGCTGGATAAACGCTCTTAAGCAATCGTTATCTCTAAGCTTGTCAAAACTCGTCATTCGTAATACGGTCATACACAATAACGAAATAATATTACCAAAGCCGATCCCATAACATTTATTGTTATGTTGGTTCTTACACATGTTCTTAAATATTTGGTATGCACATGGAATAAACGAAAAATCATTAGCATACAAAGATACCCAATAAGTAAGACCAAGCTTAAATTTAATACCGAAACACCTTGTGAATAAGAAACTGAGTTCAAGAGAAGTTTAGAACATCACGATGTTTACCCAAGAAAATTTCCTATTACTCTCGTTAATTCTGTTTGTGTACTTTTAGGAAGCATGGAACTGGCAGAGCAGGGATGAAAGTAGACTGAATGCTGTAAAAATGAGATCCCTGAGGCGTATGTGTGCTAAAACCATGTATTACCGAGTGATAAGTGTGGAGATCCGAAAAGAATGCAAGGCTGATGTAAGCATAATAAGTAAGATTAAGAAAAGGACGCTTAGATGGTTTGGGCGTGTAGAGCGAAAGAATGAAGAAAGGAGTTTAAAATAATATATGACGCAAATTAATGGTAGATGAAATCGGGGACGCACGAGGAAGACATGGCACGTTCTGAATCAGATATAATAATATAAGGGTATGTAATCATCATCATCACTCTTGGCTCTACAACTCCTGGTAGGTCTTGGCCTCCTCAAGATTCTTCCTCCACTCATCACGGTTTTGTGCCAGCTCTCTCCAGTTTACAATCTCCAAGGTGGATATATCTTGCCGTTGCCGCTCCATCTTAAACTTGGTCTGCCCAGGCTCTTTCGCCCTGTCGGTCTTGAGTTCAGCAGGGACTTTGGTGCTTGATGCTCGGTCATTCTCTCTACATGACCCAGCCACCGAAGTCTTCCCAGTTTTATAAATTTTGTGACGTTTAGATCCTTAAACAGAGTATATCATAGGTCATTGTTATAACGTATGCGCCAAAATCCATTTTCTGAAACCGGTCCGAAGATACAACTCAATATTTTCCTTTCAAAAACATCCAGTGCTCGCTGAATCTTCTTTGTTAGTACCCAAGTCTCAGCTGCGTATGTGATTCTGGTCTAATAAGTGTTTTATACTCTAATATCTTGGTGTTTCTGGACAGCAGTCTGGATTTTATTTGGTTTAAGGGTATGTATGAGACGATACATGAATATGAGCGTATGCCGCGACCGAGTTGTTCGGCGGTCCATCCTCTCTGCCTTATCCTGCTGAGAAAAGCCGTGATGGTTAGTTAGTTAGTTAGTTAATTAGGTACTAACTGATTTGACTAATATTTTAATCAACCATTGAAAAAAAAGTTAAATTAAAGCAATGAACAATATCAATAATGCCTTTTAATATTTTGTTAAATACTCGTATATGTATAAAATTTAACTCACATTTTTTTATTATTACATAGTATAATTTTTTTTTTATTAAAAATTTGCCGAGAAAAATTTTGGCTTCTAAGGGGTTGAAACGATCCAAGGTGGTTCGGGGTGATGTATACCCCCACTGAATTACAGCATCTGGCGTATTACCCCAGAGAACAATGCCCACGACTATAGCCTTACAGACAGCTACAGACTACTACAGTGTTGCGGAGAGACAAGGGGCTTCTATTACTTTTCATCGTCACTTCTTGGCGTCGATTCAGGGGTTAATCTCGAGGCTGTTTATCACAATCCGAATAGGGATGAGGCTTAAGAATGAATCGAAAAAGCATATCAAATTATAGATGATTTAAAGACTTTGATAATTCTTATACTTTACTAAACTGTGTTGTAATGAATGACCAATATTTATGTGGGTTACTTTTATAAAATTGTGAAATTATTAACCCCGATACAGGGGAACCCTAGTGGGGTTAATAATTACATGCCATAAAAGTGTCTTTAAATTGTGAAGAAGCTATAAATACTGTACAGGGCCCGCAGATACTTTAATAGTACACAACTGCTAACCCTGTACAAATCACAAGTGCGCCCCAAGGTTGAATTTGGCAGCCACCTCTAGTCTGGAGTTCCAAAATACGCTAGTCACGCTACCTCCAAAACAAAACTTACATTCACCAGCTAGCATTCAGTGGCAGAATTACACGTTTAATATAAAGGGTTTCGGAGCTACATTTTTTTTAATGTTGACATGCTCGCTTTCCCAACGGCTGGATTGGTACAGGAGCCCCCATAGACAGGCTAGACATCTGCAGAGCGACGAACGGTGCACACATCAAAACATACTTCACAAAATTTTCGCAATACAAGACATGCTCACCAACCACAAATACCAAAAACAAACAAATCCTTTGGACAAAACACTACACATACCAGGCTATAAAACTATGCAATTCTCTTCCTATACTATGTAAAACCACTAATATTATTGAATACAAAAAAAAACATAAGGAACTGGCTACAATCATTTTAACTTTTAATTTATAATTTTGTCGAATTGAATTTGATTTTATATTTTGATTTTTATTGTTTCTCTTTTTTATATTAACTATGAACACTCTTTTGTTTTACTATTCACAATTTATAATTTACAACTGAAAAATGTGCTCTACAACACAAGTGAACTCCTAGTGTGGAGGACAATATATTATACCTTTGTAATGTAAATGTACTAAGAATAAATAAATAAATAAATACTAAGGTACGAAAAAAAAATTCCGCACATTTTAAGATCAAAATCATTGAATTACCTCGAATAGTTTTTTTATAACAGTTATTTTAAATGTTGTCATTATTTTTCGATGACCCTATAATATGTGATGATTAATATTGTGCTGTTTTTATGAAAAATCATCTCAAGGTCGCTGTACATTTTTTTCGAAAGGCTTACGACTAACTTGCTACATATAATCAAAATACATTAAAATTATACCTTTGAATGTAGTTATAACTTTGTGGTTATCCATTACAGATAAATGAAACAATTTTACTTTAGAAAAATGAAACAATACAACTTTGAATAAACCACTTATATAATGCGTAAATCCTACCGGTTTCAGAACAAACGTTCCTTATTCAGGGAAAGCTTATACTAATTTGACAGTTTCGAACAATGTTTTATTATAGTAGGGGTGGAGCCGTTGCTAGTAATTATTTTTTGTGAAAACTTATGAGTTGTGTATTAATTGACAAATCTCATCTCTTGTGCAAAATTTTCAAGTCACAAAAGGATTGCACTGATTGAATTTAACTATTGATTGGATGAAATTACGGAGGCCTCCAAGCATCAAGAACTACAAAACAAGGTTGGAGGATCTGTTATTTTCCCTGGAGTTTTTTCTTTGTGCCATTCCTTTGTGATATATTTGTCCACGCGAGTAGAGTTTTCATAATCATATCTGTGAGTATTAGGCTCAGAGGGTTTAAGATTATTTACACATCTCAAACTCATATTGTTAACGTTCTGAAACCGGTCGGATTTACTCAAATATAAAAGTGGTTCAAACAAAGTTAAATTGTTTCATTTACATTAAAATTAATTCCGTACCACGGAAAATCACATTGAATTGTACATAAGACATGTAGGTATTATCGATAAAAGCGCATTATAACAACCTAATCCATCATTCATTAGTTACTAACCATTTAAATTAACTGCAGAAACAATATATATACAACAAATTAAATGTTGTGTAATATTGTTAGTAGGTAGATCAAACGATTTCTAGAGTCAGAAGTAAAACACTAAATTTGTATGCAAGACAGATAAGTTTTCTTTGAAAATAACACGTGTTACTTTCATATTACTCGAAGGCGTACAAACAAATCGTGTGGGATCGATTTTATTCCGATGATCAAACATTTACACGAGGTTTACTTACCAAGTGCTCGTATTAACCCAGTCACGTTCCAATCGAAAACCCATAAACTCACTTCAAATCATTCCATAATATATGCTGAAAAGTCTCAATTTCCACATTCCGCAGAGTAATACTTGCCGACACTCAAACAAGTAAAAACTACATACCGTATGTACTGATTTCCTACAAACAGTAAATACACGATCTCTCCTTTTGTATGCGCGCCTGGTATATTTTTTTCCAGGAACGGACGAATATAACGAAATTCAGGGGAAATTTTATAGCTTTTGATATTGGCTTTTTTCGCCTCCTTGATATAAAATCGAGGAAATTTATTGGCAGGGTCATGGTTTGAATGCTGACATGTTTCTGTGGCATTTTTCATGTCTGATCGAAAATTCGAGAAGAAAATTTTATTCCTTGCGTAAGCGATATTCCCGAACGCCAACTAAGTATTTTACTTTGTTCGTTTCGTTTGAATATACCGAGTGGATTTTCATGAATCTAAATTTACGTAGAAATTATTTGCGTATCAAAGAACACGGAGGAATCTGCATACAGGCGTACTGCAAAAATTTTAATTTATATATGCTATAGATAAAATATCATTTAGTTCTAGATATTAACTATCCATTAAATAGTCACATAAGTGCGGTATTTTTGAAGTGAAATTGCCTTAGGCCTGTTAGAGTGATTTGAAATTCGGATGAAACGGAAATGACGCACTACGGCACCTGCGATCAAAGCTCCTATTGGTTGATATATAAAACGGAAACGACGATAGGACTGCGCTCATTGGCCGCTTTGTTTTTTTACGGGTCGTCGGAATATAATGCGTAAATTCGCGCCTTGCCGAGCGCGTCCCGAGGCCTTGCTCTCTAGATAGTATCTGGATAAATCTTTATCCATTTTATTTTCATATGCGACATCTATTGACTTTTCTGCAAGTCTAGGATGAATATTTTTATTTTTATTTTTAACTTTATGAGTAAAACCTCAAATTGTAATATTTAATCAAACGAAGACAATATAAGCGAAAGTCAGTCGAAAATCTGAGAACAGAAAAATCAGAAAAAGATATTGACACCGCTGGGACTTGAATCCAGACACTATCTAGAGAGCATTTAGTTCGGGTTTGAATCTTGCAATCATACATAAAGATAGTTGCCAAAAATATATGCGTTAAGAGAATGAAGATAATGTGGGCGGTTCTTAGTCGAAGTATGATACAGTTAAAAATGACCGAATTGGATATCGGCACGGTGGCGCAGTGGTTAGCGCGTTTGCCCGGAAAGCAAGAGGTCCTGGGTTCAAGTCCCAGCGGTGTCAATATCTTTTTCTGATTTTTCTGTTCTCAGATTTTCGACTGACTTTCGCTTATATTGTCTTCGTTTGATTAAATATTACAATTTGAGGTTTTACTCATAAAGTTAAAAATAAAAATAAAAAAAATTACATATTTTTACTCTGCATAAACATTTTTGTATCCTATTACTAAATTTTAGTTGTTATCATACATATGTACTTTGTCTAATGTACATTTTTATCGTTGTAATTACCCTCCTGTGTACCACTGTGTATCATGTATCACTGTATTGTAATAGCCATTTTATGGCGTTGAAATAAATAAATAAATAATAAGTGTACGAGTATAGTTTGTGAGAAACATAAAGTAATATAAATTAAATAAATAATGTTTTAACATCTATATTGTTAAACCATAATTGTAACTCTTTTCAGTATTGAGATAGTTTATTTATTTATTTTATTCAGGTTCCCCATAAAACAGTTATACACTAAAAAATTATGGAGAAGACTACAATTTTTTTAAAAGTGCATGGGGGCAGTTTAACTATGTTGTTACGTATATCAAGAGATAGTTACTGAATTCTCCGTAGGTGACATTGAAGATGTCGATGCTCTATGCACAGTCGTTAAGAGCGTTTAACCAGCCAGCGGACGAAAATCCACATTTCGTCGAAAGTTGTTCTTACGATCGTGCAGGGCGGTTACAATGAGAAAGATTAATGATTCTCCGTACCAGCTTTTTAAAATTATAACTCAATATCGAATTTATTTCAATCCAAATCAGCTTTAATTTATACCTACATCCAAAAATAATAAAACTATTAAAATAATGTACTTATGTAATTATTTTTTGATTATAAGTATTTATCATTTTCCAATAATGTCTAAATTTAATAAGAATGCTAAAAAAATCTGATATATATTAGTTTGTAAGTGCGCAAATAAATACACAAATGGACCAATTTTCGTCAAGAAACACATGTACGTACATATTTTTTAATGATTTTATTGAAACTAAAATTAAAATTCTAAAACATGCGTTTGCTAGATAATGTATTGATTTATTTTACTGCATGATTATATTATTTGAAATGGGTGTGGTATAATACAAAATCTTTTTTGAAAATTTAACAAATCTACCAACGACCTATGGAATAACCTTATTATACTAAAAATTAAAAAAATTTCTCAAAATTTATTACATGCGAATGCTAGATAAAAGAACAATCTTTCGAAATCTATTTATAATTTTTTGTGGAAAAGAGTCAATACGTCTAAAATCTAATATGAAAATAACATATTTCTGGTTTTCTCTGGTAATGCCCTCTTAAGCAGTTGAGTCCCCTTGCTTAATGGTACATTCTAATAGGCAGAAGTTCTCGCTTTCGGAGCATAAAAAAAAGTGCATGGGATCCCCCACGAGTGTAAGCGTTAGGGACATATAAGATGATCTCTTTCAATATTGGCGGATTTAGTATGGTACCGGAGATTTACAAAAAAAAAAATTTTGATTAAAAATATTTTTCGGCGGGCTTCTAGGGTGTCGTGCATCTATTAACAGCAATGATGGATATAGGAATTGGTAGTATATATATTCCCTCGTATACAGGTAACGCATAGACCTTTTTTGCACTATTTCTATTTCATGGATATGGATTTGTTCAGATGGGGCCCAAATAATGGAGTTTTCCAGGATGCTGCGGACAAGTGCTTCAAATGTTTTCCGTATTGCAATTCCATTAGTAAATGATCTCGCTTTACGAATAACAAAAGTCGTAGTCACATAAATTTTTTTCGGTAAAAGGTTGAATTCACATTAAAGAAAAAGTCGTACACAGCTCGTATTCGTCAAAACATTCCTATTCGCCATCATACAGGTCATTTGAATGGATCCACTTAATATTTGCATTGCCAACGATCGTAGATATCTACATATCCTAGCTAAATAAACTCCACAAAAACAAACACAGTGTTGAAATTTTTACAAGACATGTGTACATCTGAATAATATAACGAGAAATATGTTATATTATAAACCCTCTCGTTTATATTGCTTGATCCATGAACAGACTGCAAAGCTTTAAAATGTGTAAATATTAAACAAGCTTTCTTTAAGGGTCCCAACAAGCTCGAGCGCAGCGCTTATTAAGACGAACAGAAATTCCGTTTAACGTTTATTTTTTAAAAGGCTTTAGAAATCAGGCGTGTGCTTTCTTTGAAAAAGTGAACATCCCTTTCCTCTTTTCCTTACCCCCGGCCATACGACACATCTGTTCCTCTACCCCTACAGCCTTACAGCTACAGCCTTATAGGGGCGCAAGGGTCGCCGCAAAGCAGGATCATTTCTCAATGATAAAGAAAAACTAGAAGAAAAGGGTGTGTTCGCAAAAAGTTTATTCAACAAATAAAGTTTGGCCGTTAATTTGTAAGCGGTAGATAGAATTACTTTCCAGCACGTAAAGGCACTTCCCGTTGTTGTTAGACTATTGCCATGGGCTGTTTTGTAAGCATACCATTTTATGCAAAACGTAATAATATTAATTTATTTAAGTTTTTTTTAATCCAGCAGGACCGGAAAGATGGTGTAATCCCATTTTGGTATTTTTTATGAGACTAGCTGACTCAGCAAACGTTATTCTGCCATATAAATTATTTCTAGTGAATATTTTGGTTGTTAATTCAAAAATAACGAATGTATTGTAAGTGTGTGAGGATGGGATCTATGACAGAAAGAGAAATGGAGCGCTGTAGACGATGACCGCCGATAAAAACAAAAAAAGCCAACACAACAATACATAACAATAACATAGTGACGCTTCTCATGAATGACTTGCGCATGTGTGGATGGATGAAAGTTAGATGAGGCGACATTCAACGACATAAATAATTTCGTTCTGTTTGAAATACGAACGACGATTAAATTTTTTCATACAAAAACATTAAAAGAGCGATTAAAAATGGGAGGGTGGGGGTAGAAGGGTGATAATTTTGGGGTTATGGGTATTTTTTGATGCAAAATAAAAAAAAATTCAAAAAAAAAAAAGTTGTCAAAAAAGTAGTAAAAAAATCTGGATGGCGACATCCTAATTACCTAGCGTATGAAATATATTTTACGACCTATTCTCATACCTATCAAAAATACATTAAAAATTTCATTAAAATCGGTCGAGCCGTTTCAGAGGAGTGCGACCACAAACACCGTGACACGAGATTTTTAAATATATATATAGATATAAATATGCATGTATCTATTACATTTAAAGATAAAACTTTAATGAAAAGCATAATTGTACCTAATAAAAACATAACATAAAAACGTCAAATAAATAAGTAAAATTAAATATTTTTAATAGAAAGAAATAGGTCATTTTTAAATCAGATTTTAGACGTATTGACTCTTTTCCACAAAAAAATTATAAATTGATTTCGACAGATTGTTCTTTTATCTAGTAAACTATGTTTTAAATTTTGAGAATTTTTTTTTAGTATAATAAGGTTGTACAGTATGTAGGTCGTTGGCAGTTTGTTAAATTAAAAAAAAATTGTATTATACAACACTCATTTCAAATCATATCATCATGCCATAAAATAAATCAATACGTTATCTGGGAAACGCATGTTTCAGAATTTTAATTTTAGTTTAAATAAAATCATTAAAAATATATACGTACATGTGTTTCTTGACGAAAATTGATCCGTTTGTGTATTTATTTGCGCACTTACAAACTAATATATTTCAGATTTTTACATTCTTATTTAGACATTATTGAAAAATGATAAATAGGTACTTATAATCAAAAAATAATTACAAAAACTACATAATTTTAATAGTTTTATCATCACGCCTTTCAGCATTTTTGGATGTAGGTATAAATTAAAACAAATTTGGAATGAAATAAAATCGATATTGAGTTATAATTTGAAAAAGCTACGGAGAATAATTAATCTTTCTCATTGGAACCGCCCTGTACGATCGTAAGAATAACTTTCGACGTAATGTGGATTTTCGGCCGCTGGTTGGTTAAACGCTCTTAATGACAATTACGTATTTACAGCAATGATTTTAAGTAAGAGATTTACAACTAACAAGGGCACTTACATTTAAAATTAATGGCATAGTGTGAGATAATCTAAGACGAGTAAAACCAGTAAACTATGACTGTCCACCACCTACATATAAACTTACTACTAAAGTAGCAGCAATAAATATTGCTTATTTTTCCATTTTCGCAACTTTGTTCTGCAATACTGTACTAAAAAAAACTAATTTTCAATTAAATCCTGTAAATTTTAAGTGAAAGGGTGTAAATTATTGTACGAATTAATGTCAAACAAAGGACTTTGAGGATTACGTTTAGAGATTTAGGGTATCTCTTATTTAATAATGCAGATTTAAACGTCGTGCTACTTTTCAGATATCCTGTATAATCCTCCCTAAATCTACCCTTAAGTTATGCAACTGGAACTACCCCCGTTTCATGGAAAATAGCATGGCCAATATCATAGCGGCCAAAGTGGATTTGACTTTCGGGTAAGTGGATTCGACCAGCTTTTAATATGGCCATGACAAGAATGTTCGAGGGATTAACAGATTCGTCCCGGTTATTGGACAGTGACCATATTTGCCTTCATCGGGGATTAAAACATTCCAACCTATTGGCTTTATAATTATAGATTTTTCCATGTATTTTTGACGTACACGATTTTTTTAATGTATACTTTATGAATTGTACGAGGAAGGAACGAAATGACAATATAATATGTATTATTTTATTTTATCAACAATTTGGTGAGATTTGCGAAACATATCACTTGATTCAAAACCAAGCATGGACAATACAGACACTTTGTCACAGATCTATAGTATTGACGATCTCCGTGGTCGAGAGTCAATCCGAAGGTCACGGGTTCAAACCCAGGCGTGCGCAAATTAATTTTGTTC
The DNA here is from genome assembly GCA_917880885.1 of Limnephilus marmoratus. Classification (NCBI taxonomy): domain Eukaryota; kingdom Metazoa; phylum Arthropoda; class Insecta; order Trichoptera; family Limnephilidae; genus Limnephilus; species Limnephilus marmoratus. Next base: position 17,067,503 of record OU862923.1, read on the forward strand.
AATTCATTTGTGGTATTTCACAATTAATTAATTACAGATAATATTTAGTGTAGTTGCAGAGTGGAAGATACTCTCAGTATCGCCCTGGTGTAAGACCACCATACAGAATTGAAATGGCATTAGCCGTGTTTGGTGACAAGATGTTATATCTCCTTTTGTTGTACTAAGAGATATAAGATTATATTAGAGTGATAGAAAGTGACTTCACCTCGCTTCGTATTTGCATTTAAAAAATGACTGATTTTTTTAAAGTTTTGTATAAGTGTTCATTTTGGGAGGCGGGAATGGGTACCGCCGCCCCGGGAACCTTTATTGAATAACCAACACCTCTGCCATAGGTCAAGTGGTTCGCTACGTTTGGTGATTTAGCAGGGGTGCCCGGGTTCATGGGGTGAGGTTTGTCTAGGTTTTGGAGGCGGATGACCAGGACACTTAACCACAGATACCTACCCACCCCTTAAACCCTTTTCCTTCCCAGAACTGTCCTCTCCTTCCTTTCCTTAAAAAAACCCTCCACACAGCATCCCCAAAGATGGAAATTATTTTCCTCAGGGCCTCCTGTGTGGAAAAGCTCATGTAAAAAAAGTGTCATTTTTACAGTTTACAAAAAAAAACATTCGGTATGCAACAAAACAATCGTAAAAAACTCAATATTTTTAAATCAAAATTTTAAATTTTGAAAGAGCCTTTCCTCTGGTTTCATAAATTCTTTTGGGATACAATAAAAAACAGCGAATCTATCGGAAAATGAAAATAATCCAGGGATATTATTTTTAAATAAATCTCGAATTGGCAGATTATTTAAAGTAACTTGACGACAAAATTTCAGAATATCTCAGGGGTTTTAAACCACTCTCGTTAAATTCTTATCGAAAAGAATATCAAATAGCCGAGAAGTCAATTGGTTGTACAGACAACTTCCTAGAAGTAATAATCTACCCAGTATAGAGGAGGACGATAGGTACTAATTTTACGAAAGTTACCTCAATGATCAGATAAGACGCAACAAAGTAAAATCTACCTTATGTTCGAAGGTAATTAAAAAAAATTCTGACATATCGAGAGAAAATGTATGCTTTCATATGAAACAGTTCTACAACCCGTTTTATATATTACACATCTTGTTCGAATAAAAATAGAACTTTGGTATTTATTTATTCTTGACTAGCTAGCTACTACGCTATGGAATATATTTTTTTTTTTTTAAATTATTTTTTTATTTTTTATTTGTTTATCTTAAAATTGCTACATATTATAATTTTACTGGTCTTCCATTAAAAGCCTTAGCTTGTGGATGGAAGAAGAGTCGACATTTCATATATTATGTACAAATACAGTCACGTGTACAGTTAATACAATGCAGTTAATACAGTTAATACATTTCATATAAGTACAATTACTATTTACTATAGTCATGTATTTCAATATATATGTAGGTGCAGTTAATACAGACACATGGCAATCAGACCCGTTAACTAAAATATGCAAACATATATGTATTCAGTAAGAAGAAAAACAAGTATGATTTTTAGTGTGACATTCTCTAAAATACTTTTTGATGGAGTTCAACAATTGAACTTTGTTCCTAATGCTTCTGATTTCTATTGGTAGGTTATTGAAAAAGAATTTTCCTTGGTGAGTATAATGGTGTTGTATATTCTTTATATAAATAAAATTACCCTTTTTAAGACTCTGATAGATTAAAGCACACTAAATAACAGAAAAAAATTATTAAGATAAACTAATTGAATAGGGTTTATAATTTCATATCAGTTTATTTATGAGCAGGGGCGACTGGTGACCCAGAGGTACGAGTATTTATTATTAAATATATATTTTTATTATATTTTTAATTCCAAGCATTAAAATATAGGTACACTTTCTGATAAGTATTTTTTTTTTTTTACAGTGAATACCGCACAAGAATCTCAACTGCTCCCGTCTGGAGCCAGTGAGACTATGGCATCCCCAATTGGGGTATGTTGTGAGGCTGAAGGTAGCGGGGAGGGGAAGGAGGTGGGGAAGAGGAAGGTTGGGAAGTACCTGGCTATTCAGATCTGGTCACTAAACACGGCTAAAGCCATTTTCAAGCAACGTTTCAATTCTGAATGGTGGTCTTACACCAGGGCGATACTGATAGTATCTTTCACTCTGGAACATGCCGCAAATATACTATATGTATATTATTTTAAATGAATTAATTGTGAAATAACACAAATTAATCAAATAAAATTTATTTGCGCATGCCGGGTTCGAACCCGCGACCTCCGGAATGTGAGTCAAGAGTCTTAGCCTCTGGACTACGGAGGTCGTCAAAATATATATCACTAGTGGTTTCTAGGTAGTTGTGTCGTACGTCTAGCTTCTGATATTTTTTTTATTTGTTTATCCATCTTTAATTTACATTGAATTAAATAAAAATATTAGTTAGGTAACTGAAGTGTAAATATAATGTAGATAGATACCGTTAGAATTATGTAGTTTTAAGGTGTATCAATAAGTGTCTTTGGTATTTTTACATGACATAGACAACTGGCCCGTTTCGATAACCGAAACGATTACGAAGAAAGCCGATCATATCCGATCTACAGGCGGGCACTTTTAGTAAGCGGTTCCCCGCAGCAGATTAACAGAGAGCATTCTTTAAAATGGACGTTTAGTCAAGTTAAAATTATCATTGTAAATACGATACGATCAACACTAATACATACATAAAAATATTAAAGAGATTCAATATCCTTTTTGTGATTTTTTTTTATTTGCCAACAATTGGTAAATAATGAACCTAAATTGTGTCGTGAATTATTATTGAATAAATTTTAGTTATTTGTTTTTGGGGTGTTATGCCGTGTTGCGATACCTCCTTCTTTAGCCAACGTTTCGGACATAGTTGCAGCGCCCATCATCAGGGCAGATCCGGTAGATGTGTAGTGTAGACACATTTACCGGTGTAGATGTATCACATGTCCGAAACGTTGGCTAAAGAAGGAGGTAGCGCAACACGGCGTAACACCCCAAGAACAAATAACGAAAATGCTTTTGGCCGTGAAAATCTTAAAACGTATTTGAATTAATTTCTTTATATATCATACCTCCGTATTTCGTGATGGAAAATACTAACTAAAATTAAATATGAAAGTACTTTGACAGATATTGCAGACAGAAAACTTTTCGTAATAAAAAAACCCCTCGAGCTCTCATTTCACACTATATAATATATTTTCCGCATCATGGTAAAGTGGGATTGTTTTAAATTATTTCTTAGACCTCTAGCACAAAAGAGTCATAAACCGCCACTGCGTTCGAATACCGTCATTTGAAAGAAGAAATAACACGATGAATAATCAAATATTCTCTCTGGAAAGAGTTAAAAATGCTAAGCTGACACCAAATGAATGCCTTTTGGTGAAAGAGCTCGAAGCAAAGTAATGGAAATATCTCCACCACACAACGTGTTTTAATCCTGGATACAATACCTTTTCAATTCTTGAATACTTGAAAAAGACGCACGGGATATTAATATTATCTTCTACGAGTATGTAAAATTAAAAAGGAGTAAGCCACGATGTTTGTTTCGAATCAAGGAGTATTTTCATCACTATGTGGGTATTTAATTTAGAACCTTGATAAGATTTTCGGAGTTATCAGAAAGAAACAGAAAGAAACAGAAAAACCATCGAAGATAAACCCTTTTTAAAATATTTATATATATATTTATATTTTTAATTACAGTTAAAAGAAAATTACATTTTCACCATTTAACCCTCGACCCGTCGCGTGGGGTCTTTAAAAGTCCAGGTTTTACAGAAATGCTAATTATATTCATTTTAAATGTTCCCACTGATTTCTTTCTTTAGGTAGCTTCCTAAAAGGGACTATACTTGACGCAAGCGCCGAGAAAATTTAGTTTGCGCATGTGCAATGTGAGACTTGTGTTTCGGCGTGAAGCTAAAAAAATCAACAAAATACCATGAAAAATCAAGTTTATATGTTTTTTTTTATTGTGTGTTGTGGAATTTTTTGTTGTAATAATAATAAGTCTTTATCAACCTCAAATAGTTATGAGTTTGATGGAAATTGGTTAGATTTTTTTTAAAAGTTTTCTATTAAAAAATATGATTCAAAATTTCAAAAAAATGTTCCTTGTTGATTTTTAAGCTCTTGCATTGAAAATAAATAACTAATTTTTAACATTTCTTTTTATTTCAAAGCAATCATTATCACCTGACTGTAATCAGTTAAAATAACATAAAATTACAATTACAACAATTTAATCATATTTATTTTTGGGGTCCTATACGACCCCACGCGACACCTCGCGTTACAAAAAAGGCGCGACGGGTGGAGGGTTAACTAAAAATAATTAAACACATTTAAATAAACAAAATATTTCAATACAGCGCTATTCTATTTCATTATTTTGTAAATTAAGAATAAATATTCATATATTTTTTTTTACTCAGTTTTTTTTTCGTTTTTAATGTCATTTGGGAGGAAATTAAATAAGTTACCCCCCTCGTAACGAATGTATTGTTTACTATAGTAGTTATCATTGTTTACTATAGTAGTAATTATTGTTTACTATAGTAGTGTGGAAGGTGTTTAACTGTGTGTTATCGTGTAGAGTGTAGAGTGTTTGTGTACTACGTTTTAATGAATTCTGTGTTTGTGATTTATCTCACAGAGTCAAACTTGCAAAAATCCGTTTGAAATGTGCATTTTATTAAATGTCGAAAGATCACTTTTTTATCTAATTGAAAATTATATTATTTTAAATAGTTACCTATGTTAGGTTCCCAATTTGATTGATTGTTCTTATAATATACAAAAATCAATGTTTGTAACATGTAAAAAATAAAAATTTATAATAAAAATTGTAATAGGTGGCACGCGAGCAGTTTGAAAATCTGAATGTACCGGGACTGAATATATTGAACGCGGGAGAGGGGAGGGGATCGCGGCAGGTGGTTTGCGGGAGAGTGAAGAGGGGAGGTGGACATGGGAGGGGAAAGGGAGACGGAAGGGGAACGGGACGAATGGGAAAAGACACGAAGGGAGAAACAATTTCTTTATTAGCAACGCATGCCGGGAACTCGCTAGTTATTTATTAAACGAAAATAAAGGAAGCACCTGTCCAGTAAAAGCAAGTATGTGTGGGTTTTTCCCTTTTGCCTTTCCACAGTTGATAGTGAACATTATCAACCCCCACGTACATTATTCGAGGTAATCTCATGCAGGTGGACGCCGGGGGTGCCTAATGACGTCATGGGGTTGTTTACCCTCCCAGGGTTCACCATAGATGGCATACCAACTACCTATAAATTTTACATTCACCTCAGTCTTTTGGGCATTTCGCATTCATGGCGCGACAACCATTTGATTTGGGGCACTGCCTACGTGCAGCGGCTTCATGCGACAAAATGGAAACTAATAAATAGGATTAAAATAGGACGACATCGCCATCGATTTGAAAAGCCTCTGTCCAGGCAAAAAGTTAATTTCCCGGACTCCGGAATGTGGTCAAAAGCCATTTCGTTCCGGCGTTACCAATTTTCTCAAATGTGTTGAATAATTTCGAAAGTCAAATGAAAATTTTATTTAAAAATGTGTTTTTTTACATTAACTCCACACAAGAGGCCTTGAAGAAAAAAAAATTCATCTTCGGGGATGCTGTGTGGAAGGTCTTTTAGGGAAAGGAAGGAGATGAAGTTCTGGGAAGGAAAAAGGTATGAGGAGTGGGTAGGAATTTAGGAGTCAACGTGTCCAGGAGGGACAGACGTATAAACCCATCCCTCCCACTGCGGTACAAGGTGATGGGCCGAGAAAGTTCACCTGGAGATGTCTAGGTTAGGTATTCCTCAACCAATCTCTCCCGATCCGGCCCACAAGACAAACCACACCCGACGAACCCGAGCACCCCTGCTAAACGTAGTAAACAACTCAGGGTGATTGTATAACCAACACCCCTGGTTATCCAATAAATGGTTCCCAGGGCGGTGGTACTCATAACCGCCTTCCAAATGGAACATTGGTATTTGACGACACATGAATTGGAAAAGTAATATTATCACATTAAGCATTTTATTAGTGGAAAAATTCGAGTACCCTAATCATAAATTTATATTGGATTTAAAACTTGTCTTCTTCGGTGACCAGATCTGAATAGCCAAATACTTCCCCGCCTTTCTCTTTCCTATCTCCGTTCCCTACCCACGGTCTTCAGCCTCACAACAAATTCGCACATAAAATAATATGTTTTTTTACATGTTCCTCATTAGAGGAACGACTGTTCGCCTTTTTATGTATATTATATTATATTTTTGGATTTGAGCCCAAAATTAGCAAAAAAATTGATGTTTTTTCTTAAATCAAAAGGTATAGCAAATATCTAGTTCGGATATGGGCTATTTTATTTACTTGTGTTTTAAATTAGGCCATAATGATTCGATTATTTACGACTTCTCTTGCAACTCCGGCATTTATTGTGAACTAATGACAACCATTTACCCTGAAATCCAAAATTAAGCTTTGTATAAGAACGGGCACGCAGCCGATCTTCATAAGAGTCCCAATTGTCAGTAGATGGGGGACGACGGAAAGATATGCGGAAATACAAAGGGCATAGGACACTTGATGAATGAAGTTTCCTAGAACTTTATCAGAACTTGTACATTCTAAGTACTACGCAGAAAGCAATGGTTGTACTTGTCATGCGCGTAATGAAATTCAGGATGCTCCCTCGACGTTGCGTACCCCGATAACAAAGCGATATGGTAATTTCAAAAAGAGATTAAGTTGGGATGGAATGATTTCATTGTGATTCGTACGGAGGAGCAGTGAGGGACGCCGGCTGGTCTGTATGTACGTTAAATCTCGCTGTGTTTTGCATGTGAATGTGATTGCACCCTAACATTCTACTAGATAATCCGTGAAAAGTCGAAGGAAAACTATATATTTTCATGTTATCAAATGTTTCCCTTGGCTTGACTTGAATTGAATGCTAAGGGAACGTACCCATACTTTACCTTTTTTGCACTTTTTAACCTCCCCCCCGGTGACCAAAAACCTAAGCAACTCGCTGCTCATTTGTACCAAGCGTGACATTTTGAAACCCCCCCCCCCCCGAACGGGTCACGTAGTATGATTTTAACAACTCGGACCCGTATGCTTTTTTTCGCGTTAACACAACATTACCAGACACATGTATGAAGTATTAGGCGTACCTTTTTTATATGAATACCGCACAAGAGTAACAAATGCTCCCGCCTGAAGCCAGTGAAACTATGGCATCCCCAATTGGGGTATGTTGTGAGGCTGAAGGTAGTGGGGAGGGGAAGGAGATAGGGAAGAGGAAGGTGTGGAAGTACCTGGCTATTCAGATCTGGTCACCAAACACGGCTAATGCCATTTCAAGCAACGTTTCAATTCTGAATGGTGGTCTTACACCAGGACGATACTGAGAGTATCTTCCCCTCTGGAACGTGCCGCGAATATACTGTATATTATTTTTAAATGGATAAATTGTGAAATATCACAAATTAATCAAATAAAATTTATTTGCCACGCCGGAATTCGATCCCGCGACCTTCGGTATGCGAGTCAAGAGCCTTACCGCTGGGCTACGCCAGCCGTCAAAACCTAACTTAATAAAGGTAATTTTGGCAATTAATTAATTGTGAGTAATAAACCACAGACAAACGAAAGAACCTACTACTTATTTTTCTACTGTGTTTTTCTAACCTACATTTTATAAGTTCGCCATATCGCATGGTTTGAGGACAGTATACAACTGAGAGTAAATATAAAATACGTTTTGGATCCGTAACGAAATTATCCTGAATACCCCGTATTTCCTTAGACCCCCACTACTGCGATTTTTTTTTTAAGTTTCTTTATTCTTTGAATTGTTCGTTACATGAATTGGGGATTTTTCGACCACCATACTAGGCACATGCCTGTGTTGTGGTAGTCGATGAACGATCCTTGTGTGCAAATTACTGATAATTACTGAGTAGGCATAAATCTTTAAAGCAATCGTGTATTATTCAATGACCGAGTATCAATAGGTCACTTGCATGGTCTTCATAACGACTTGGAAAAAATCGTGTGGATAGATTTTTTTACTAAGATTACGAAAATGTTAGTAAAATTTTTTAGAAATGTACAGTTTTTTTATTATTTTTAAATAAATAAATCCATTATTTGGGCTCGTGATGTCACTACATGAAAATGGCCTGTCTCCGAAAATGTTCCTATTAATTTTATAAAATTCCACACTGATTTATTTTTTTATATGGCATCACTTTGATCACTTAACGTTCACTAGATTTATTGTTTGTTCTCTGCGAACGTATCATTTGGTTTGATTTTTTGACAGATATTATGAAGAGAACCCCGTACATTTTACGTTGTCCGTACGTGTTTTAGAGGTATAATGATAATGGTACGGATTTTAACAAAATCAAATTTTATAATATTCTTATTATTAGTATAATTTACAAGTACAAGTATATTACATTTGATTTAGTAATATAGACGTTGAACATTATAATGATTTATGATCAATAAGATGGATCAAGGAAAAAAATATTTATGAGATAAAATATTTTTGGTATGCCTCTTTATTTCCTGTGCCATTCGTGTGGAAAAGGTTATTTTTTTAAATTATTTTCGGCTATGTAATTATCGTTTTTTCGCACCTATTAAATTATGTCCTGTCTTTCCGGTTTATAAAAAATGGTCTGATTTTTCGGATTAAAATTTTCAAAAAATCGCCATGGTTTCAAAAATACGATTAAAAATAAATACAGAAAGTCTTAGAATATTTGCCTAACCCGGAAAAAAAATTAAAAATGTTATGCAAGTGGTCTACTTCATTTACACTTTAGATAGGTACCTACTAAAGACCTACCGCTGATAGCTTCGTATTAACCTCTCCCTCATTTTCATATCCGACGCTTTCAACAAAAAGAGGGGTTACTGGAAAGACCACATGAGAAGGGTACGAAAATCCAATATATTTTTTAAACGCGTCTTTTGAGCATACCTTCGTTATGGGTAAAACAAATAAAGCATACATCAATCACCATTATGTTAAAAAACACATAAAGAAACACGTGTTAATGTCAGGATAAACAGACATATTTGCTTTTAGCATCCCATCAAAAACAAACATTTCACACTTAACAACATATTATTTGAACAACTCAAATAATAACGCTTGTATTTAGTGGCATTCTCTGCTGCATCTCAAATGCACTCATTATTTATTGGTATTTTTATTCTGCTAATGTGCTGTCACTCATAACAACACTTTTTAATATTCAGTTAGAGTGACTCTCAAAATACGTATTTGAAGTATTTGTTGATAGCACTTGTGGATGTGTGAGATGGGTTACTTTGAAAAGGTGCTATGAAAACTAACTCAGTGGGGTCTTTATCATAAGATTTTATAATGTGGAAAACTAAATTGAGTATTCATTGTTAATTTAAATGGCTTATTAATGTGCTATTTCAATAAAGACAAGAGGTTGAAGGTAAATATTTAAAATAATAAATGTTGTTTTGTAAAAGGAAATAGTTTTAGAATTTTTGTAAAACAAAATAGTTGACACTCAGATAATCGGGCTAATTTGAATCCCTCCTTATCTATAAAAATTTAATTATTTACATGCTTTTGTTAATTTTGTAAATATATATTTAAATTCATATTTGCATTTTCTATCATGTTTTCTTATAAATTTCACCTCGACTATTTCTCTTGTTTAAAACGCCATACAAATTAAATGTTCGAATTGGACAACACATAACCAGTTCAATTTAGGAGATGGTTATGGGTACCGCTTCCCCGGGAACCATTTAATTGGGTAAGCAAGACACGTACCATAGGTCGTGCTGTTCTTTTAATATTTACGATAAATGGCACACGTTTTCAATTTAGACAATAATTATTGTAAATGATTTATTTTATTATATGGTTAGTTCAATCAAACATGTATTAATCAACACCCCTGCCATGGTCACCCCAAGTGGTTCGCTTTGTGACTTAGCAGGGGTGCCCGAGTTCATGGGGTGAGGTTGGTCTGGGTCTTGGCAGCATATGTTTTTGACCACCTATTGTGTGGCGGGCCGACTCAACTCAACCGCAGGGGGAGAAATAGATTTATACGTCCGTCGCTCCTGAACACATTGACCCCAACCGAGGTGGGGTCCTTGGTCCTTGCTTTCCCTAAAAAACCCTCCACATAGCATCCTTAAAGATGACACAGGCCCCGAGGGATTTTATTCCTCAGTGCCTCATTTTATTCGATACATCCAGAATATGCAAAGGAAAGAAAATAGATGTGCACTTTGATTATTTTGGCACTCCAACTCTTTGTCTGCCTGAAAATCCGCAAAAACGCAAGCATTGCATACTTCCGTTTTTTCTGTTTTTTTATGCGTCTAGCGCTCGTTGAGAATGGCCAAGCGCCAACTTTCGTGCGAAATGCTATGTGCGCCAAAAACTTAACTCCCTTATGAATAAGGCCTTACCTATATTTGTTAAAAATAAATATTTAAAAATAATTATTTTACAAATAATCAAAAATTCCCACTAGGTACCCCTTAATCCCTTCCTCGCTTGACTTTCTGACTCTTTCTTTTGTATGTTATGTATCGTGGGATAATTACGATAACTAGGTACTTCTGATATCAGCTTTGTTGGGAAATTGAATTATAAGATGGTATTTAATCTGATAAATCGGTTCTTGTATATTTATACTGATGATTATAGTTAAATCGTAGATTAGCGTACTGATAATGAAAAGAATAATCATATTATTATATTATTAATTATTATAGAATCATGGTTTTTTCGTGACGTTGCCGTGTCGTAACCGTGAGAATTATAAAGCGCTCAGTTTGAATTCCGTCTCCCTCTTTATTTAAAAATATGCACAGCCTACGTACTTTTGTTTAGTTTGGAACTTTGTTTCACCCCTGATGGTGAATAATTTGACTTTAAAGGCGCCGCATCCGCGCTAAAAAGAAGAAGATGGAGGGATATGTAATTACGAATGTTAGAGGAGCGCGCTAATATTTAAAGCGATAAAATCGATGCGAAAATTGTGTAAATGTTTAATAAAACACGACTCGTTTAAAATAGAGCAAAAATCTCTAACTAGAATAGTAAAAAGAAATAGAGCAAAAAACTATAACTTGTAAAATAACTGAAACAAACGTGTTTACAATAATTATCGGAGCATAATTTGCGATTTTTTCTATCGAGGGAATTTCATATAATTTGAGTTTCGGCGTGGAACGCGTGTAGATATTATCTTTATAAATAACATATATTTTTTTAAGAGCTTTAAAACTTCAAATGTTTAAGGGAGATGTGTAAGAAATCGGTAGAAATTCGGGTAGCGGCTGCTTAAATGTGGTCAAAATAAAGGTTTTGTATCATATAAGGCAGACACCTCACATGCTCATAAAGCCAGAGCCAAACAAACAGACATACTTAATATACCAAAGTGTAACTCTTCATTTGGACAAAGAAGTTCTGAATTTTTAGCAGTAATATAACAAACTCCCACTTAATATCAAACAAATTAAAACAAAAAATAGCTACATTAAGAATATTAAATGTTGGCTGAAGGAACTACCGGAAAATGAACTTACTAGTATACTTAAAACATCGTCATAGAAGTTTCTGGAAAACCTTATCCAAACAATGAAGTTAAACCATGGAAGTCGCTGAAAACTTATCCAAAGCATAGTCCCCCCCAGGATCTCCTAGTGACAAGAACTACGAATATATTTTCTATTTTATATAACACATAACATGTTTCATATAAAAATGTAAAATATAATAAATGTATAGTTAATAAATTAATAAAAAAATTAAAAAATATAACAAATAAATATTTACCTTTATAACTTAATTTTTTGACTTTCTATGGAGGACGAGTAGTTGGAAATTGTACATACCTGAAACAAAAGAAAAAATAATTATGTTACACAAATATAATTCTTATCTTTAGAAATTCACAACAAATTGAAATGAAGAAAGTTATCCCAAAATACCAACGAGTATTAAAGAAAAAGCTAATCTAGAATAATTTACGCATTGTTGGTAGGTCTACCAAGGTAGACCTCAAAAGATAATTTCGGTAAAAAAGAAAATAATTGGTGATGGATGTAATAAAGTTGTGGCTACTTTAGAGGGTTGCTTGATTCTCTTCTCAATTATCATCAATCAAGATTAATCTCAAGGGGATAAAATATTCTCCTTATTACAAGGGCCTGAATTGTAACAGAAACTCGAAGATCTCCAAATATGTATTTAGGTAGATGTTGTATTTAGTTTAAAGAACGCAGTGTGATCATACATAGAATAATAAAAAAATCGTATTAATCGAATGTTAGAAACAAAAAAAAACGCTTCCTTGTATATTGAAAGTACACAGCACCGCTGCCGCACTGACCAGTACGGGCGCCAACATAAATGTATGGAATGGAGGGCTCTCGGTATCACGCACTTACAGCTCCAAATTTATACGACGATTTTTTACTGGCCCCTTATGATATAATAAGACTTATATATTTTTTGACCAACGGTAAAATATTTTTTATTTATTTTACTGAGCCCAGCAAGGTCCTGTCTTAAAGCGACCGTTTTTCATTTCATCTTTGCTTGTACGTTTCCTGCTCAATGTGGTGATCATTTTAATGGTTCAGTAAATATTATTTTTTCAAAAGCGAAATCTTCGAAAAATACATTACCTACCATATTTGAAAAAAGATTTTTCATTGAGATTAACGTTTCTTTGGACAAATTCCTCATTTCCTTCTTCAAATACAGCAAACATGTTTTGTGGCATAATTTTTTAAAATTTCCATTCTACTTTTGATTTTGGAGTTAGCAATTTGAATTACCCGTACATTTCCTTAGAGAAAATGTATACATACATTACCTTTTGAGAGACGGTTTACATAAAAATTGCAAGCCTTGCAAACTTGAACATCTAAAAAAAAGTTTTCAAAGTTCAACTTTGCAAATGGAACACTACTTCTGCATAGTTGTTTGAAAGACTACCGACTGAGAGCCTTTGCCACAGTACACAACTTGGGAAGTTTAAAGGTTGTTTGTGCATTGCCTAGAAAGCTGGTTAATTTTTAATTGCAAGAATGAGAAAACTGTGCAAATAATCATCATTGAACCGCAATCAACATTGTTAGTAGAACTTTTCCTGCCAATTATAGACAAGTATTTGATAAATAAAACAAAAAATTTAACAAAACAAAAAAACGACTCCAAAAAATGCACTAAAAAGTAAAAAAATAATTTCGTGTTCTTCTACAACTTAATAATCAACTTACCTTTTCTACTCATCGATATGTAGGTACGATTGTTATTTTTGGAGTCGGTGTCGGCGGGAGAGGAGCTGTCAAGTGAACACGCCGGGCCGCGGGTACCTTGGTTGACACCGACTCCAAAAATAACAATCGTACCTACATATTGATGAGTAGAAAAGGTAAGTTGATTATAAAGTTGTAGAAGAATACGAAATTATTTTTTTACTTTTTAGTGCATTTTTTGAAGTCGTTTTTTTGTTTTGTTAAAATTTTTGTTTATTTTTTGATTTTTAGTGAATCTGAAGTACACTAACTAATTCGATTAAGATTCGGCCGAGTATCGTAAATTTGTTCTTCAGAATTGGAGAGTTCCGTTACTTTGTCATGGATCCCATAATCAGAACCTAACCAAACTCTCATCAAACTACCCTTGAAGTACATCCTTTTCAATGATGATTTTCTCATGGATGCCATTGTCAGAACTGGACCAAATTAAAATGGGACCACACGGGAAGCACCAGCTCTCAAATAAAAAAAGAATCATCAATATCGGTTCACCCAGCCGAAAGTTCTGAGGTAACAAACATAAAAAAAAAAATAAAAAAAATACAAAAAAAATACGGTCGAATTTTGAGAACCTCCTCCTTTTCGAAATCGTTTAAAAATCAACAGATAACTTGAATTTTTCTGTGGTCTGATGTGGTATTTTGCAAGAAAAGCCTCTTGTGTGTAAAAAATGTAAAATATGCACTAAGGCGATCCACTAGTTCACTACTGTGCCGTGGACAGTAGTTCTTCGGTGGACGCCATAGGGGTCACTTTGAATAACCGAATTCGTCGACTAGCGACCGTATTGTAAAATATCAACGCGAAAATGCATATTTTCTTTTATTTTGGGAAGATTGGGTGTAAATATCAACTTTTTTTGCGATTATTATAAAATAAACTGAATTTGCCACATTACACAATAAAACCATATCCGAAAAGGGATTTATAAATAGGAGAGTTTGGACTTGAAAGTGTGTTTTTTAGACCTTATACTTTATTTTTTTATAGGCTTATTAAAAGACTTATAAAAAAAATGACCGATATTTTTAAGGGCCAAGGTATGTTCTACACGCAGTATTTAATTGAAGCATCTACAATACTTCTAAGCGATCAAATTTTCAAAACAAAAACATATGTTTTGCATTATTTACTATGACTTCATCTTAATTGACGAAATTACTACTTACAAAATGAAAGAATATCTCAAACTTACCATACAGAAAATGATTAGTATAAAACTTCTATGCGAATTATTATGTTGCTCTAGCGCACACCCGTGAAAATTGTAGGATTTGTTAAGATAAACGTTTTTATAAAATACTAGCTGGTACCCAAAATGAAATAATTTGTTTCTCCCTGCATGTCCATTCTCATGCGTCCCCCTCCCCCTCCTGTGTTTTTCTTCCACCTTCCCGGCCTTCCCCTTCCCTCGTCGCCCTTCCCGCGAACCTGACATCCTTCATTACCTTCCCCCTCCTGCCTTCCCTCCCTGCCGCTAAAATATATGAAATACGCACATTTTCAAATCACTCGGGCACCAAATATAGTATTTTTTATACTAACTTCATAACGCCAGAGCTTACCATTATAATATATAGAAATACTCTTCTGCTAAAATACAATGTTCTGTAAAATTTTTGAGTCAATCCATCGATTACTTTCCGAGATTTTCAGACCCAAACATATGGAACCTACATTTTTTTTTATCAAATTTCATAACGCCAGAGCTTAAAATTATATACAGAAACACTGTTCTACAAAATGCAATATTCTGTAAAATTTTTGAGTCAATCCATCAATTACTTTCCGAGATTTTCGGACCCAAACAAACGGAACCTAAATTTTTAAACGTGAATAAGTTTATGCATTACGTCAATCACAGACAATCGAAATTAGTGTTGTTTGCTTATTTTTATTTCGATTATTCGGGGTTCACAAAGTTTCGAATTCCATCCCGTCAAGCTCGATACTACTGTTACAAATTAATCGACAAGGAAACGAATTTTGCCTTTCGGAAGAATTTGACAAAATAATATTATTCCACTACAGTTTAGAATGCACTTTAGTAATATAGGTACTAGCTTTAGGCTTGGAAATATCTTTCGAATGGAGAACAGGAATCTGTAAAATAAACAAGTATATACTATACAACAAAAAATCTGTTTTCAAATATATTTATTTATTACTAGCTGGTACCCGACATGCGTTGCTATGCCATTTAATGAAGAAATTGTTTCTCCCTGCGTGTCCTTTCCCATTAGTCCCGTTCCCCTTCCGCCTCCCCTTCTTCTTCTGCGTCCCCTTCCCCTCTCGCGTTCCCACTCCGTCTCCTCCACCTTCCCTCTCCCCACTCCACTCCCCCTCTTCTCCCGTCCCGCGAACCCCCTCTCCCGAGTTCCCCTCTCCCCTCCCAGGTCCCCCTCCCAACTCCCAGGTTCCCCTTCCCCCTCCCTGGTTCCCTCCCCACTCCCGCGAACCCCCTACCCGAGTTTCCCTCCCCCTTCCCCTCTCCCGCATTCCATACATTCAGTTTTCAAACAGCTCGCGTGCCACTTATAGCAATTTTTTCATACAAATTTCATTACGCCAGAGCTCACCAAAAGTTTTATACAAAACTTACTGACAATAACGAACAAACAAAAAAAAAAAATTTTTTTTTTACAAGAGCTCCACATAGGAGGCCGTGAGAAAAATAATTTCCCTCAGGGCCTATGTCATCTTTGGGGATGCTGTGTGGAGGGTTTTTTTAGGAATGGTAGGAGAGGAGAGTTCTGGGAAGGAAAAGGGTTTAAGGGGTGGGTAGGAATCTGGGGTTCAGTGTGTCCTGGTCATCCGCCTCCAAGACCTAGACAAACCTCACCTCATGAACCCGGGCACCCCTGCTAAATCACCAAACGTAGCGAACCACTTGGGGTGACCTATGGCAGAGGTGTTGGTTATCCAATAAAGGTTTCCGGGGCGGCGGTACCCATTCCCGCCTCCCAAATATAAATTATCCAATTTGGTGCAGTCGTTTGAAAGTTATGCGCGTACATACATTTCGGCGATTCATTTTTATTTATATAGAAAATAGAAGATAGATACAACATAATTTTTTTAAAGGTATAACTTTGGTATAGATTTTGGGTTTTTTTTTCATAAGTTTTTATTCCAGTAAAAAAGAAAATAACATTTTCACTTACTTAACTAGAATATTGAATTATGTACTTTTTACATTGTATTACATAGTTTTTACATTACATGGTTTTTACATTTCATAACCTTAGATTACATTAGATTGCAATACTAACATTTACATGATATTATATTACCATACGATATTATTCACTATCACTACTTTGTTTTTTGTGAATAAATATGAACAATTTTTTTTTGAATTTGCACACGCTTTTTTCGTTTTTAATATCATCTGGAAGGCAATTATATAAATTGCCCCCCTCGTAACTAATTGATTGCTTACCGTAGTTAGTATGAATGGTGTTTAAACGTATGTTATCTATTAGTCTTTCGTAGATTACACGTTCAAAATTTTTTGATAAGATTGGTAAGATTGAGATGGGCCTGTAGTTTGAGGTATTTGTTTTGGACCCACCTTTGTGAATTGGTATCACCTTGGCAATTTTACAGCTGTCTGGAAAAGTTCCCTCTTTAAAACATTGGTTAATCAATTTTGATAATATAGGAACCAATTCCGTTGAGAGACTTAACACTGTTTTGTATTTGAGTTTATCGTAACCGGCACTCGCATTTGATTTCAATGATTTTAATGTTTTGCTTATTTCTAATTCTGTTGTTGGTTGAAGATATAAAGATTCTAAGGAAGACTATGGTGAAATGTGTGTTTTTTGTATGTAGATGTGAAACCATATTGCCGGCTTTAAGCTGGTGTTGCATTAAAATTTTAAATAATTTTCTGCGTTTAGTGTTGGTGTAGTCGTCAATTACCGGATACCAAGAACTATTGAGTTTAGTCCTGTCATCTTTATAATTAATTAGACATGCTCCATGCGTTTGTCTGGTCTTCCCAGGACTTTAAGAACTAATCCAAAGTAACATTTTTTAATGTTAAATGTTATCCCTACTGGTATTTTCTGTGTTTACGAATTAATACATTTCACATATTTAATATACGGATTCGTTAAAAATGTATGCATAAAAAAAAAAAATATCACGCCCATCATGTTTTAACAATCAAAAAAAAAATCGATAAAAACGACCGATTTTATTATTTTATTAAGACATAAAACTCAGCGCTTTGAATGGTTTCGCAATAAGTTCGAGTTATGAATAGTATTTTATTGATTTAACTACCAATTTTATAGGTCAAAATGATACACGTATGATGGAGCTATAAAATAAAGGGATTACATTCAATTTTAATATCCGGCACCGGAATTCATTATAACCTCTATTATCAAAAGCCATAAAATATTATTAGCGTGGTTCTTTATAATAAGTGCCTGGGATGTGAAGTAAGTAATCCATCCTCGCATGTGGATTTAATAAAGTAGTCAAACAACGTTTATAATGTACGGAGGCTTTGACCACACACAGAGTATCGTAATCGCTGCTTTAATGTATCAATTTTTTAAGTTAAATAAACAGGGTGATCGGATTATATTCTCGATTCGTTTTATCTAAATTATTAACTAACTAACCATCACGCCGTTTCCACGCAGGGGTAGGCAGAGAGGACGAACCGCCAAACAACTCGGTCGTGGCACACACTCCTTAACATTCATGCATCGTCTCATACATTCTCTTCTATTATTCTAGCTCTTGACATGGCCCGACTTCATCATAGTATCTGATTCACTTGATCGTGCCATGTCTTCCTCGGGGGTCTCCGACTTCTTCTACCATTCACATTTGCGTCAAGTTCATTCGATCTACATTACCAAACCATCTGTGGCTCCCTTTAATAATCTTACTCATTGCGCTTACATCATTCTTTGCGGATCTCCACATTTTCAAACGATCGTATATGGTTTTACCACACATAGGCCTCAGGATGTCATTTCTCAGTCTACTTCCATCCTTCCTCTGTGCGGATTGCTAGGTTCGCTTCGTTGGACAGTTTTTGTTAGCGCCAACGGCATTCAGTCTTCCATTATTGGAGTTACCCATAGACATATGAATATATATATAGACTTGCCCTAAGTGAAAAAAACGTATTATTTCCCCCTCCCCATACCGGTTCCATAGAAAAGGCTGGGCTTACGAGAGCCTAGCTTGAATCTAAAAAATGTGACGTCATCATTCTTGTCCGGACCAGCGTCGAGCTCTCATCGTACATTTTACGAAATAACACGGAAAATGGTAGCTTGTGCTATACATTTTACCCTAAAACATGTCGATCATAACGAATGTGGGCGGTTCTCCAGTGTGCT
The DNA here is from genome assembly GCA_917880885.1 of Limnephilus marmoratus. Classification (NCBI taxonomy): domain Eukaryota; kingdom Metazoa; phylum Arthropoda; class Insecta; order Trichoptera; family Limnephilidae; genus Limnephilus; species Limnephilus marmoratus. The sequence goes on from OU862923.1 coordinate 17,086,279, forward strand.
CGTCGCTGGTTACAGGGGTAAGAAATTATGAAACATTTGTAAAAGTGTCGTAACTAAATACGACAACAAAATAGTCGTCTGTGAAAAGTGGCGAACTTTGCTTTGCCGTATTTGGACTTCGCAAATATGTTAATAAGTTGGCGAGCAATTCGCGCTCCTATTGTAATGCGAGATGCCTATATACTGTCAGATTGATTTTTTAACGAATCACAGTCATCTTTCCCATCTTTGTCCCCCCATAGTTTGGTTTTACCCCTCATCTGTATCTTCTCGTCTATTAAATTTTGATGTCTATAGAGTTACCTGAATTTATCCTACTTTCAATATCACTACCAGCCTTCCGATCTCTCGTAAACGTACTTCTTAGTACAAAAATTCATCCACCTGCTCCAAATATTCATCATTCACAACTAAATTGCACAATGTTTCCGTACTCTCTTTTTCAAACACCGTGACTTTAAACTCACTTACATTCATAATTAACCCATTCTTCATACATACTTCGTTAACCATAGACACGAGAGACTGCAGATCTTCCATATTATTATAAATCAGCGACACATCATCAGCATACAACAGGCAACATAATTTCAGATTACTCAATTTCGTGCCTAATCCCACCTCTTTACATCCTTGCATACAATTATCCATGTATAAAATATGATATAAATATTTAATATTGAAAGACTCACTCCGTTGTAAATGTTTTATTTTTTTTCCAGCAGTGGCAGATTCAAAACACCTTAAAAAAGTCTAATATTTAGATGGGAATATCTGAGAGTATCTTATGTACGTATAATTTATAACGAGATAACGAGATAACGATATATATTTTTAAATCGAAGTATGTAAAAATGTAAAAGAAAAATCACTTGCAAGACGTTGAAATGTTCAGCCTCATATAAATACTCTTAGAAGCCTAGAACAAGAGATCTGCAAAGTTGAATTTATTTTCATTTCGTTGGGGAAATGTTCAAATTGAGGTTAAGTATTAAGTTAATTATATTAGCTTGAGAAAAAAACCTTCTCGGTTTACTCGACGAACTTGACGCAAAGTAAACAAAAGCGGTTTGTATATGCCTCTGAATATGTGTTTCTAAGGTTCATTTATACCTTTGATTCGCTGTAGTATACATGTATTTTCCACTCTAATAATCATTTACTATTAATCATTTATAAAAGAGGTATCTATTATATTTCTCCCGGTTTTTTTTTCAAAGGATTTAGTCGGTATGAAAATACTGATAAAATCCCAACGTTTTAACCAATTTTATACGTACAACATCCTGTATGATTAGTTCATCAACATCAGCGTACATGTACACGAGCTCAATAAGGCATGCTTCATACAGATAATTGATAATCTTTTATTAAATCCTGTTTACGTGGGCTGTATTTGTATTCTTACGTACTTCTTGAACGATACTCAAGATCAAGAAAGTGCATTAATAATAAAATGTGATACGATACGATTGTACCAAACCAGCCAGAAGCACTCCTGTCCCGGTGCGACTGGAAGACCAGGGGGCTGATTTGTTAAAACTTGGAACACTTGCTCTGAGTATGGGAAGGAGTTTGGACTTTAATCGACCGATATACATGGCAACCTAATAAGCCAATATTGCAATTCAGGATGGGCTGTACTAAGGGATTTAATTATGACTTTTTTTTCTTTCTTTACGTCTTCCTTCTTATTGTCTCTTCTCAGCTCTTCTTGGATCTACGTCTATTTTTGGCTGTTCTTGCATCTTCTTGGATCTTCTTGTCGTTTATTTGCTCTTCTTGGTTCTTCTTGTCTCTTTTGAGTTCTTCTTGTCTCTTCCCTGTTTCTTGGCCCTTTTTGCCCCTTCTGGTCTCTTCTTGCCCCTTCTTGTCTCTTCTTGCCTCATCTAGTCTTTTAGGCGGGTATGAGTACCGCCGCCCCAGGAACCATTTATTGAATAACCAACACCTCTGCCATAAGTCACCCCAAGTGTTTCGCTACGTTTGGTGACTTAGTAGGGGTGCCCGGGTTCATGGGGTGAGGTTTAAGGCCTTGGCGGTGGATGCGTCTGCCAACCTACTGCGTAACGGAGAGAGACTGGTTAAGGGAGGCCTTTTGACCTTTCCAGCCGGACTCTCCCAACCCATCGCTTTGCACCGCTGTTGGAGGGATAGATTCATACGTCCGTCACTCCTGGACACACACACTGACCTTCAGATTCGATACCTACCCCTAATACCTTTTTCTTTCCCAGAACTTCCTAACTTTCCCTTCCTTTAAAAAACCCTCCACAAGATGATTGAAGCTCCCAAATTATTTTCCTCAGGGCCTTCTGTGTGGAGCTAATATAAAAATTTAAAAAAAAACTTCTACTTGTCACTTCTTGTGGTCCTTGGATTACTGACAAAATAATAAAATAATGATAAAAGTTAAATTAGACGACGATATTAATCATTTTATCGAATGGCAAAACATGAAGTCTTACTCAAAATCCGATTATTGAGCACAGAAATAAATCGACCGACTGTTTAAATTTATTTAGATTTTCTTTATCCAAGCCGATTGAAATGTTAAGCCTGTGTATATATTTCACATTGAAAACTCTAATATTTGAAATGAAATTTAGAACAATGGGGCCATAGTAGAACTTTTAGCAAAAAAAAAATTATCAAATGAAATTACTGTGACGTACAGTCTATTCAAAATAATTTAAGTATTGTTTATTATTTGTTTAGGAAAGGTTAAGTAAATATTTCAGATCGAAAGCAAATTATGATATTTAAACCACAATGTCTGTATTTGAAATTGCGAAACGAAAACTCAATTGCAATCTCGATCACAATTCAATTAAATCGTGAAATGATTTCCAAAAAGGTTGTCGTATATTATTGTATTCCAAAATTCCATTGGATTACCTCTACAGAATTCGGTCGAAAATAATATTATTAAATTAAACGTTCCTCTCGAGGAAAAGAACCTTTGAATCCTGAACAACTTTACTCCAAATCCAATTAAAGGTTTTTATATTATCCTGTCCTTAAAGCCGTTTCCGCACCGCGACCTTTGAAAGGTCAGCCCCTTAGATTACCTTTGACTCTCGGTAGGATTCCATTTACCTCCCAAACAGGACCGCCTCAAGGGTTGAAAGGGGAAAATCTCACCGTCACTGGTTGGGCGTTGACACAATTCATAGGTACACTTACCTACATACATTTATTAGAATTTGAAATTAAAATACTTTTGTACTTTCTTCCACTAATTTATATTTCACCAGGACCGGTTTCATCCTATTACGGAAATTTTCAGACTGGTAGTTGAAATTCTTATGCTACGGTATTTATACACACTTAGGCAGGGGTACACAACATTGTCTCCATATATTGAATGTTTCTATTTTGTTAATTTTAAGGTATTATAAGTTATTTTGTTAATTTTAGGTACACACATGTAATTATAAAGTTTATTATTAAAATTATGAATGATGTTACATATTAAATAAATATTTTTACTTCAAATGAATATACATGAATTTATATAATATAAAAGGTTTGTGATTATATAAAATTTTAAATTATATAAATTCATGTATATTCATTTGAAGTAAAAATATCTATTTAATATGTAACATCATTCATGATTTTAATAATAAATTTTATAATTGCATGTGTGTACCTAAAATTAACAAAATAACTTATAATACCTTTAAATTAGCAAAATAGAAACAATACATTCAATATATAGAGACAATGTTGTGTACCCCTGCCTAAGTGTGTATAAATACCGTAGCATAAGAATTTCAACTACCAGTCTGAAAATGTCCGTTATAGGATGAAACCGGTCCTGGTGAAATATAAATTAGTGGAAGAAAGTACAAAAGTGTTTTTAATTTCAAATTCTAATACAATGGAATTCCATCACGAATTATTATCAGTGCAAAAACTAGAGTCATTACGTACATTTACATATATCATAGACTCTGTGCTTGTAGCTTGATTGTCACATATTCCATCCCTATCATGTTCCTTTTTCCCATCCAATCCCATCCCTATGTACCTATTATTTCGTTACCATAACAAATCAGTGACGTCAATCGAAACTCGCTGTGTAAGCATATAATTTTCCACGTTCTCCACATTCTCTAACTCAATCCCGCATATCACATTAAATACCGCGATTAATAATTATACAAGTGTATGAACAAAACCCAGCCACGAGAGAAGAGAAGTGCCACAAGGTTCTGCAGTAAGTCCCTTCCTTCCTATTCCATTATGTGTATTCATTTTTACTTGTGCAGTGGTCTATCATACATCTCAAAACACATACAAGGTCTTTTTTTTTTTTTTATTTGAATTTTATTTTAGTAATTTGTACATTTAAGTTTACAAATTTCTAATTGATTATAATATTTCATATTGCAGTTTTTTTTTTTTTTAATTATAATATTTTAAATTCACAAAATTTTTTGAAATCACAAATTTTTTTGTTTTTGTTTTATGTAGCTCCTACAATCCATCTTGAACTTTTCAATCGGTGAGGACTTAAGAGTTTCTGGTAGTGTGTTATATAACTTAATTCCTTTGTACAGCAGACTGTTTTGCGTATTCGTTTTGTCCTTTTTGTTTAATCTTATTTCCTTGCAAGTCCTTGTGTAATGTCTGTGAATGTCCTTATTGTATACGATTTTATTTGTGAAGTATTTTGGTAACATGTTGTTTAATATTTTGTGAATAAATATCAACGTGTTCAAGGTCAGTATTTGTTTCACTGTTAACCAATTAAGTTCCTTTAACATTTTAATTATTTTTGAAAATCTATTTCTTCGGAGTATTATTCGCATTGATCTGTTTTGGAGAATTTGAAATTTATTCTGTTCTCTTTCATTACAAAGGAAAAGGATACTTGAACAGTAGTTGAAGTGTGGAGCAATAATTGAATTGTAAATGGTGATGGCGGTTTTTCTGGAAATTTTAGGCCGAATTCTTCCCAAAAAAGATATCTTTTTGCCAATTTTCTTGTGGGTATATTATTTCCACATCCGCATCCACACAAAACACACACCAGTCACTTTTGCTAGCCTGTACTGGATAATTTTACTCTACATATGAGTTTAGAAAGATGGGATCAACAATCTTCCAACATAAAATTAATTTTTATTTCAATGTAAGGTAATCTTTCTGCAGTGCCTTAAATTATCGTTGATCTCTATTAAATCTCGTATCTACATAAGTTAATGTGTAAATTTGCAGTATAAGATTTTATTTGAAAATGCGTTAGTTCATAACCACTAGAGCACTTTTGCCACAATATGGCACTGTAGCTACCTGCGCTGTGAGAAGTACTTACTTAAGAATTCAAATTCAAGCAATTCAAATTCCAATTCTTTTGAACAGCAAGCTGAAACAAATTGTACTGTTTATTATTTTTAACTGTCACACTCCATATGTTGAGAACATGGTGAAAATTTTAATGGCACATAAAAAAACTATCAACCGATGATTCTAGAGTTTTCTTTTAACTGTGTTTACGTAGCACGTTCAATTGCTACATTGGTGACACCGACGTTCACATTAGTGACCACGAAGTTTACATTTGTGAATCCGACAGTGAACACGACGCGTGCAAGTACGTCTACCGCGAGCCCGTCGCGCACAAAATAAACTCTCGGGTGATACATTTCACGCATTTCGCACGGCAAATATCATCATCATCATGTCCCTCACGAGCGGTACATCCGAGGAAATGGGTAAACCCATCAATCAGCCACTACTAACACGGATGGAGCGGTTGATGCAGCCTCTCCAACAAGAGCTCGCTACTTTGAGGCGCGAAGTTTCGACACTACGCTCTGGCCAGCATAGGAGGAGCGCCACCCCGCATCGTTGGAGCAATCGTTCCCGCAGTCGGTCCAGAGGTCGTCAGCCCGAGGGAACATGCTGGTACCACTGGAAGTATGGGACGAAGGCAAGCAAGTGCACCAAACCCTGCAACTTCCAGCAGGAAAACGCGCGGGGCCCAAACTGATGGCGACCAGCGCTAGCCCCAACCAAGTCAGTCGCCTTTTTGTTACCGACAGGGTAACCCGTACCCAATTTATTATAGACACCGGCGCAGATCTCTGCGTTTTCCCACGACGCCTTGTCCAGGGACGCCCCACTAAAGCGACATACGAACTGGCAGCAGCAAATGGCAGCACAATCGCTACTTATGGCAGCCTAACGCTCAACCTTACTTGGAGCTTCGTCATTGCAGACGTCTCCAGGCCAATCATCGGGGCATACTTTCTCGCCAAGTACGAGCTACTGGTGGATGTCCGAAATAAACGGCTGCTGGACCAGGTGACGAATTTGACCATCACGGGAAAACGAAGCGACAACAAGATCGCTTCCATTAAGACGGTCACAGGAACGTCCCCGTATCATAAGCTTCTTCAACAGTTTCCTGACATCACTCGCCCTGACGGCGCCAGGAGGGAAGTTCGTCACGCAACACTGCACCATATTAACACCACGCCAGGACCTCCAACAGTCGAACGCCCACGACGCCTTGCTCCTGACAAGTTAAAACGCGCCAAGAAGGAGTTCGAGGCCATGGTCCGTCTCGGAATCGCTCGACCTTCCGAGAGCTCTTGGGCATCTCCCTTGCACATGGTACCCAAGAAGGACGACCAGTGGAGACCATGTGGCGATTATAGAAGATTGAACGCCAGAACTATTCCGGACAGATACCCCGTACGCCACATCCAAGATTTTGCACAGGCACTGAGCGGCACCAAGATCTTCTCAACGATTGATCTGGTGCGGGCATATAATCAAATCCCTGTGGCTCCCGAGGACATTCCGAAAACAGCAATCACTACGCCATTCGGACTCTTCGAATTTCCGGTGATGTCTTTCGGCCTCCGCAACGCAGCCCAGACCTTCCAACGCTTCATGGACGAGGTTACCAGAGGCTTAGATTTCTGTTACGCCTACATAGACGACATCCTTATTGCCTCAACGTCAGAGGAAGAGCACCTAGCCCACCTCAAGATATTATTCCAGCGCCTGCAGGAATATGGTGTTGTCATCAACACCGCCAAATGCCATTTCGGCCTGACTAAGGTCAAATTCCTAGGATACTCGGTGTCCGACGCTGGCACTTCACCCCTCCCAGATAAAGTGGAGGCCATCAACAACTACAGCCAACCAGCTTCCATCAAGGATCTCCGCCGTTTCCTGGGAGCAATAAATTTTTACAGAAGATTCATTCCCAACGCCGCGAGGACACAAGCTCCACTCAATGACCTCCTAAAAGGGAACCAAAAAGGCAAACAACTCGTGTCTTGGACTGCCGAAACAGTAGAAGCTTTCAGCAAGTGCAAGGAAGCTCTGGCCCAGGCAACCCTGCTCGTTCACCCGAAGTGCGACGCCCCACTCTCTATCGTCAGCGACGCGTCTGATACTACAGCCGGTGCCGCACTCCACCAATTCGTCGCAAGTCACTGGGAGCCTCTAGCATTCTTTTCGAAGAAGTTTTCGGCAGCTGAAAAGAAATATGGCGCATACGACAGAGAACTACTAGCCATCTATCTCGCTGTGAAATACTTTCGCCACATGGTGGAAGGCAGGTCGTTCACCATATTTACAGACCATAAGCCTATCACGTTCGCCTTCCAACAAAAAGCAGACAAATGCTCACCAAGGCAATTCCGCCATCTGGACTATATCAGCCAGTTCACAACTGACATCCGACACGTCTCCGGAAAAGACAACATCGTCGCGGATGCTCTCTCCAGGGTCGAGACGATAGATACTCCTCTGGACTACGCAGCGCTGGCAGCTGACCAGATGTGCGACCCTGAACTGGAACAACACTTGCAAGGAAGTTCTAGCCTACAACTTAAAAAGATTAATATTCCGGGTACTGACGCGCATCTCTACTGTGACGTCTCAACTACCATAGCCAGACCCTTCGTCACGAAGAAGTTCAGACCTGCGGCATTCAATGCGGTCCATCAGCTGGCTCACCCTGGAATTAAGGCCACGGTTAAGCTCATAACTCAACGTTATGTCTGGCCGGCCATTAAAGCTGAGACTATTAAGCTCGCACGCAATTGCCTTCAATGCCAACGAAGCAAGATTACACGGCACGTGTCAGCACCCCTGGGAGCCTTTCCCAGACCCTCCGCTAGATTCGAGCACGTCCACATCGACATAATCGTCATGCCTTCTTCAGAAGGATGCCGATACTGTCTCACGTGCGTAGACAGATTCACGAGATGGCCAGAGGCATTCCCGATCCCAGACCAAGAGGCTGAAACAGTGGCGCGTGCTTTCTACAAGGGCTGGATAACAAGATTCGGCACTCCACTCCGCATTACTACGGACCAAGGGAGACAATTTGAGTCGAGGCTGTTCAGGCAGTTGAATTTCCTGGCAGGCACGACGCAAATCCATACAACTGCATACCACCCCGCAGCAAATGGCATGGTGGAACGATTTCATCGTCAACTGAAAGCAGCGATCAAGTGCCATCAGAATAACCGTCGGACGGAAACACTTCCCACCGTACTCATGGGAATCAGAGCAGCTTGGAGAGATGACCTCGCGACAACCTCAGCCGAGCTAGTATACGGCGAGCCGCTCCGCTTACCCGGCGAATTTCTATGTACAGCACGACCTAATGTTAACGACGACACCGGAAGCTTCCTCAAGGAACTACGGAAACATTTCAACGAGCTGAGACCAGTTGAAGGTACCCGCCATGGTTATGGACATCGTTTCGTCTTCCAAAATCTTCCCACAGCTTCTCACGTCTTTCTGAGGGACGACACAGTCAAGAGCCCGCTTCAACAACCCTACAGTGGCCCTCATAAAGTCGTTCGTCGGCACGAACGAACATATACCATACTGGTAAAAGGGAAGGAAATCACCGTGAGCATCGACCGCCTCAAACCAGCATACGTTGCTCAAGATCTTGAGAGTTTCACATCACACTCGCAAACCGCATCAGAGTCACCAGCCGCCACATCACAACCAACCCTTCCGTTGTTCGATGGCAGTAAGGATCGGACACACACAACCACTCGTTCTGGAAGGCGGGTTCGATTTCCCGATCACCTCGGTATCTGACTATTCCTCTTTCCACCGCAGCCATGTCTGCGTTGTCTGGGGAGGGAGTACTGTAGCTACCTGCGCTGTGAGAAGTACTTACTTAAGAATTCAAATTCAAGCAATTCAAATTCCAATTCTTTTGAACAGCAAGCTGAAACAAATTGTACTGTTTATTATTTTTAACTGTCACACTCCATATGTTGAGAACATGGTGAAAATTTTAATGGCACATAAAAAAACTATCAACCGATGATTCTAGAGTTTTCTTTTAACTGTGTTTACGTAGCACGTTCAATTGCTACAGCACTATTTAAAATACCTCGAATTGCTTTGCTGCCAATTTTGGCAAATTCAGTAATAAATGTCAGTAATTAAGTAGAATTTTACGATTTTATAATTTTTTTTTTACAAATGTGTGATAATCGACAAAAGTTTGATGAATTAATTGGCTGTATAGAACTATAATAAGTGTGTATGTCTCCGTAATAAAATTCGGAGGTATAATTTTTTTTAATGTGGGCGGAAAATATTCAACCAAAAAATCTCGAGCAATCTATTAGTCTTTAACCGCTTTCGCTCCAGTGGTTAAAGACTAAATAAATTTATTACGCAGATCCAATATGGCTTACGAGCGCATTCATTGTGTTTAAATTCTTGATCACCGATGGTAATTTTTTGTCCTGCGTCTGCTAATTCTATTTTCATAATAACTTACGTGTTCTATGCATAATGGTGTTTTATGTCATTTGCACCGTCCTACCAAATAATGTGTTTAATATTATTAGTATGTAAAAATAGTATATAGTCTACAATAAGTATTTTCCCTAGAATATCTAGTTTTATTCGTAAAAATATTTTTTTAATAATATTTTTGAGGTTACATTGGCTAAAGTTTTTTTTTTATGTGGATACCGCATAAGAGGTTCGACTACTCCCAAGAATCTGGAGACAATGCGACTATGGCATCCCCAATTAGGGTATTATGTGAAAATGATGGTGGTGGGGTGGAGAAGGAGGTGGAAAAGAAGGTGGTGCGGAAGTACCTGGCTATTCAGATCTGGTTACCAAACACGACTAAAGCCATTTCAAGCAACATTCCAATTCTGAATGGTTGTCTTACACCAGGGCGATATTAAAGTACCTTACACTCTGGAACGTGCCGCAAATGTCTTAAATTATTTTAAATGTCTTAAATTATTTAATTAAATAAAATATACTTGCGTACGCCGTGATTTGAATCCGCGATCTTCGGATAGCTAGTGCCTTACCCCTCAATCCCGGAGGCCGTCAAAAATCTTTAATTATAAACATTAACCCTTTTTTCAATCCTTAAGGTGCGTTTAATTTGAAATATTTTCGTTGAAATATTCAAAATCACTTGGATTATAGTTTAGCTTTTATGGATTGAAATGTTTTCAGATTGTTAAAGCTGTCTGTGGTCGCCCTTAAGATCGACCGCCCGTGTGCGTCGTACGCATTGCCAAAATTGACGCGCCGCACCTGCTTTAAGCCTCTTTCTTCACTTTCTCCCGCTATTCCCGCATTACCTCAAAAACCTTATTGGAACTTTGAACAAGGAATTATAAAATCGAATTTCATTTATGAGTAGAAAGTCGTGCGGTCCTTTTCCTAATGATATTTACAACAAATTTAGGAAACAATCGAATACAATCTGTAACAAGGATCAGTGACAAACACCAAAAAATAACTTTCCTAATTGAATTTGCGTAATCAAAAACCTCAACTTAATTATTAAAATTTGGGTTAAGACTATAAAGATTTTGTTGATGTATTCAACACACCATTCGCCAAATATAAACAAGTCATTACCCAATTTATATCAAAAAGAAGAACAACGATTTTAATTTAATTTAACTAGACTGAACAAACTACATAGCTCAGCAACGACTTATCTTACCAATGTATTGTAATTTTCCTACAAACAGGTACCTATTACATTTTTCCATCTTGCGTGTTTGGATATTTAGTTTCGATTTTATTTCGTTTTTTAATTTGTTTTTGCGTTGGATGTTGTTATTGATTATATCTTCTATTTTGTTTTTGATTTTGTTTTTTAATTTTGCTTATTTAGATGTTCTTTGTAATATTTAAAAAAAAAATAACATGTTAAAGCCTCAGCCGGACGTGAAATCCAAAAAAAAATAATAATATTATAAAAACAACAAATACCACAGAAAATTTAAACATTTTTTTACGTTACTTCCTCACTAGGAGGCCCTATGGAAAAAATTCCCTCAGGGCCTCTGTCATCTTTGGGAATGCTGTGTGGAGGACCTTTTTGAGGAAAGGAAGGAAAGGAAGGTGTGAGGGGTGGGTAGGAATCTGAGGATCAATGTCTTCAGGAGTGATGAACGTATGACTCCATGCCCTTCCACTGTGGTGCAAGGCGTTGGGTCGAGAGAGTCCGTCTAAAGGTCAAAAGGTCTCCCTCAACCAGTCTCTAGGTGCGCAAAAGCATCCGCTGCCAAGACCTAGACAAACTTCACCCCGTGAACCCGGGCACCCCTGCCAAGTCACCGAACGTAACCAAATACTTATCCATGGTTATACAATAATTGGTTCCCGGGGCAGCAGTACCCATACCCGCATCGCAAATTAATACAATCGAAGAAAGCAAGTTCATACAATCAAAAGCTAATCAAACAAGTTTAGGCTCAAATGTAAAGCAGATCAATGAACGGAGAACCAAGGTTTGCTTATTCCATATGCTTAAATTGTTATTACGGAGGATAAAGCTAGTAATCGGTAGATAGTAAAAGAAATAGCGAATAAACTTTCTCCATCCATTAATAGATTAAAATTTACAAAATATTTAGAACGAAAATCCTACAAGAATGTCTGCTGTTACGTTGTATCAGGTCTGTAATCTAGCAAAACTTATTTATCTTACGACCGGCTTATAATTCTATTCGTGCATTGTTATAAATTTAAAATATGGAAATAATGACCAGTTGTGAATTCTTGCCGTAGAATGATAAAAAAATCTTTCTGTCCTAAAAAAAGAAATAAAAAAAACCAAATAAATGCAATATCGGTGTGCTTTGTAATCCAAAAATCTGACAAATCTTTGCTTCAAATTTCAAACTTCAAATACAGAAATTGTCTGACATGATGAGTAGTTCCAAATGTTAATTAAAAGTTCAGCGAACTTGAATAATGTTACGCATTATGCAGGAATATTTCACATTACTAACCAAATTACCCATGTCACCGATGACTGCTGAAATTTGTACGTTTAATTTTAATCCGAAAACCCGCGAATTCAAATGCTTATTTTTTCCTGAACAAACTTTACTTTTAGGAAAATGAAAGTTCATTCTGTTTAAATCTGGGGTGATGTGGTTATTGTAAAATTATTAGGGTAAGAACAACGCCGACTTGGGGTGAAAGTTCGCAAAATTGTGCTAAAAGAATGAATAATTTTTGATAAATCCGACGCTTTGGGAGAGATACTGGCGGTAAAACAAATCTTTTAGTGAACCTCTGAACCTGAAAAAAAATTATGAAAGATATAGATGTAATATGTACAAAATTTATAAAATTGGGAAAACTTCGGTGGCTATGTCATGTGGAGAGAATGACCGAGCATCAAGCACCAAAGTCCCTGCTAAACTCAAGACCAATAGGGCGAAGGAGCCTGGGAAGACCAAGACTAAGATGGAGCGACAACGTCCTCAAAGACATATCTATCTTGGAGCTTCAAAACTGGAGAGAGCTGGCTCAAAATCGAGATGAGTGGAGGAAGACTCTTGAGGAGGCCAAGACCCACCAGGGGTTGTAGAGCCAACAGTTATGATGATGATGATGTACAAAGTATGGTTTGACACCGAGGGCTTATCAAAAGAACTGCCATCTTCTCGCAACGGACTTCTCGCATCCTTGCGTATTTGGATTGCCGACTTTTTGAGAGAGAGGTCTAATTGGACGGTTGCTAATAGTTTCACCGCTTTTATTATTATTTATTTAATATATTATGTTTTTAAAAACAGTTTATTTATAAACTTTCACTTGATATAGTCTCACCTCTTCTTCATTTTTAATAAATGCTGGCGTTCCGCAGGGATCGGCTCTGTCTCCGACTTTGTTCTTGTTGCACATCAGTGACCTTTTGTCGTGTGCACCAATTCATTGTTACGCGGATGATACTACATTCCATGACAGCTTTTTGTTTGATACGCCCCCAAAGGGTATACGAACTCCAATAGCTCGGGGGGTTTCAAAGCAGCGAATGGACGGTTTCCTCGAGGGGTTACCTCTTGGTGTAAGAGTGACCTAGTCGAATTTAAAGTTTCAAACACCCAATCATGTCTCATTAAAATTTAAAAATATCGAAATGACTATCTAGTTTCTTCTAACAATTGATAATCTTGGTGATCAGGCATGAGGGCTCCATCGAAACCATAGCCAATAGAGAGAAACCATAATTTTATTATAATTTTCACGAAAATGGCGCTATATAAATCAGCCAAGTATTATTATTAATATTAGTCCGTTTAGCCTCTTAGAAGCTGGGCGTACTGCAAGACCTGCAGATTCTTTAATATTACACAACTGCTGAACCTGCACAAATCGCAAGTGAACCCCATTATTGAATTTGGCAGCCACCTCTTGTCTGGAGTCCCAAAATACCTGAAAAACCCCTGACTCTGCAGAAACGGGCGGTCCGTTTCTCCTATCTTGACAAAAATATTGCAATAATTAGAGCACAGGCGGCTGAGGAACGATTTGATGATTTTACTCCATCCTACTGTGTGTGTGTCTCTTAATGACCCGTGTTAACTCCTCAAAAAGACCTTCCACGCAACGTATCAATTATCACAATAATGTTGCATCTCTTTCTAACACACTAAATAATAGTGAGAAAAACGAGGTACGATGTCTGCTTCCCCAAAAGAAGAAATGAGAAGCTGCGTGCCGTTGCCGTCGCCATGCCGTTTCCGTGGGAATTTTAAAGCGTAGTAGCGAGAGCCGTTGTTTTCTGTCATCTAACTGAAAAAATATATTATGTTTTTTTTATTTATATATTTATGTTATTTGTTATAAAAGTATATTCACAGTTTAAGAAAGCTTTGACTGTCCAACTACGAAGGTCTCCCATCCTAGGACAGTCAAATTGATAGGTTTTGTTGATATTAGGTAGGTAGGTACATGATCGTTCATATATGTAGTATTAAGTAAAGTTAAAATTCACAAATTCCATTTTCATAATTATAATATATGATATAGTAAGATAGTAGTAGTAGACTAAGTTCTAGAATCAAGCATCGAATATGCAAGAAACAGTGTTTTCGAAGTGAGTACACAAGAAAAAAAAGAGAAGGAAAAGAAAATAAAAAAATGGGAAACAGAGGAAATATATAAGGCGTTCATAATACATAATTATGACATAGCATTTTTTATAATATTTCTGATTTCTCCTGCCTAATTCTAGTGACCATTTTGTTATTTTTGATACACTTATAATATGTGTATGTGTATCAATCGTGTATTCTAACTAACGTGTCGCTTACTATTGTGCAATGCAATGACCTGTAGTGTGTTGATAGTATCCGATTATTTTTGTTTTAAATCAGTTTTCATAAAATATCACCACGAAACATCCTACTATACATATAGCCATGAATGTGTTACCGGATGTACATAATATGTATTGCTTAATAATGCCATTACTTCTAAGAGGGGATAGTTGTAAAGTCTGAGTATGAAATGAAAAGCGGGGAAACGATTTACCTCAACCACGAAATGCACATAACAATATATTTAACGCAGGCAGTCTTAGAGGTAGAGTGAAGATGTAAACGTACTATATTAACCGTAACTATAAAGCCACAATTGTTATTTCTACTGTAATGATTTTAACAAGTCCATGGATGAAAACGCGAATAGAACAATAGAAAGTGCTTAGTTTGAATCCTGTAAGGAGATTTTATCTTCTTCTTAATATATAAAACAAAGTCAGGTTAGTTACACCATTTATAACTTAAGAACGGCTGGAATTTGTCGGATTTGTCTCCGCCCTGAATAGCAGAATAGCTTTTAAAACGTCGGAAAAATTCACGAAAAAAAAGTTATGAAGACAATTCTTTTCATATTTAATTAAATGAAGACAATATTAGCGAAACTCAATCGAAATCTGGAGACAGAAAAATCAGAAAAGATATTGGCTCCGCTGGGACTCGAACCCAGAACCCTTTTCTTACATGGAAACAGCTCTACCGATTAAGCTACGGAACCCATATTAATTCGGTCACTTTTAACTGTATCATACTTCGACTAAGAACTACCAACATTATCTTCACTTACTTAACGCACATATTATTGGCTGCTATCCTAGACACTATCTAGATTGCATTTAGTTCGAGTTGAATCTTGTAATCATATATAAAGATAGCAGCCAATAATATGTGCGTTAAGTAAGTGAAGATAATGTTGGTAGTTCTTAGTCGAAGTATGATACAGTTAAAAGTGACCGAATTAATATGGGTTCCGTAGCTTAATCGGTAGAGCTGTTTCCATGTAAGAAAAGGGTTCTGGGTTCGAGTCCCAGCGGAGCCAATATCTTTTCTGATTTTTCTGTCTCCAGATTTCGATTGAGTTTCGCTAATATTGTCTTCATTTAATTAAATATTATAATTTGAGATTTTACTCATAAATTTAAAAAAATTAATAATAAACAATTCTTTTCCTTGTACATTTTGCATGGAACAAATTCTCATATTTTGAAAGAGCTGCAGCAATATTGTGATCAGTATAATATTGAAGAGTGAGTGAATTTCAAAAATTCAAAAAAGTCAAATGTCAATGCGCTAATTGTTTTGCCTTTGTTCTTAAACATATATTAAGGAAAAATGATAATAAAAACATACAAATTAAGAAACATTTACGATAAATAGTATACGTTTAAAATTTAGACAACATTAATTATTGTAAATGTTTTATTTGATTAAAGTTAGTTCTGTCATGGATAACCAACACCCCTGCCACAGGTCACCCCAGGTGGTTCGTTACATTTAGTGACTTAGCAGGAGTGGCCGGTTTCATGGGGGTGAGGTTTGTGTAGTTCTTGGCGGCGGATGCTTTTGCCCACCTATTGCGTGGTGGGCCGTATCGGCAGACACGGGTTGAGAAAGACTTTTTGACCTCTCCAGCCGGTCTCTTACGACCCATCGCTTTGCACCGCAGTGGGAAGGACGGATTCATATCGGATCGGATTTACCATTCCTACACACTCGTTATACCTATTTCGTTCCCGGAACTTCCTCTTCTTCCTTTCCCTAAAAAAACCCTTCACACAGCCCAAAAACTGACATAGACCCTGAATATTTTATTTTTTCTCCTCAGGGCCTTCTATGTGAAGATAACTAACTAACCGTCACGCAGGGGTAGGCAGAGAAGACGGACCGCCAAACAACTCGGTCTTGGCACACACTCCTTGCCTGGTTCACATTCATGCATCGTCTCATACATGCTCGTCTATTATTCTGACTCTTCACATGCATGGCCCGACTCAAGTATCTGATTCACTCGGTCGTGCCATGTCTTTCTCAGGCGTCCCCGACTTCGTACCATTCACATTTGCGTCATATATTCTCCTCACACTCCTTTCCTCTCTACATGCCAAACCATCGAAGCGTTCATTTCTTAATCTTACTCATTACGCTTACATCAGCCTTGCATTCTTTGCGGATCTCCTCGTTTCTCACACGATCGTACATGGTTTTACCACACATACGCCTCAGGAATCTCATTGTAAAAAAAAATATAAATCTGAAGGATAATGCCTACTACATATGTAGGTTGCTGAACACCATCGAAAAACCCGTTCACCATTGATACCGGCAGAACAAGAATGATTAGTTTGTGAGATCCGTTCTCTTATTTAAGAATGGTATGCTATGCACTATATATCAGCTAACTACATTCGTTTTTGCTTCCCCATTTATTTGGGGCCTTTTTTTTTTTTTTTTTTACATTAACTCCACACAGGAGGCCCTGAGGAAAATAATTTCCCTCAGGGTCTATGTCATCTAGGATGCTGTGTGGAGGGTCTTTTTGAGGAAAGGAAGGAATGAACATTGGTCTTGAAGAGACCCATGTTGTAGGAAGGAGGAAACACAGAGGCCGGCAAATCATTACACAGCCGAGCTGTTGAACACAAGAACGAGTCGAAGAAACGACCCGTTCTCATGTGACAAATGTCAACTGTGTACAAATGTTGGGCACGCGTTTGGTTTGTTTCCCGACTATGCACCGGTGCCAAAGGGATCAATGATGCTAGTTCCTCGGAGCATCTTCCATTGTAATACCGGTAGAACAAGGATAGCATTCCCACCCGACGCCTGTGCTCTAAAGATTGCTATCCGTCTGTTAAGATGGGAGAATCTATCAAACGGACCGCCCGTTTCTGCACAGAGTCGAGGGTATTTTTCAGGTATTTTGGAGCTCCAGACCAGAGGTGGCTGCCAAATTCAACCGTGGGGCGCACTTGCAATTTGTACAGGGTTAGCAGTTGTGTACTATTAAAGTATCTTCGAGATACAAACTAATAAATTCCTTTCAACAGCCCTTCCTTTTAGGGCCATTAACCAGTCAGCGGCCGAGAATTCAAATTTCGTCGAAAGATGTTCTTACGATCATACAATGAGAAAGATTAACAATTCTCCGTAACAGCTTTTTAAAATAATAAATCAATATCGATTTTATTTCATACAAAATTTGCTTTAATTTATACCTACATTCAAAAGTGCAGAAAGACGTGATGATAAAACCATTAAAATTATCACGTAATCCCTTCGCTACGTTTAGAAGTCTGATCATTGGCGCGGTAGGGTTGAAAAATTTTGGTTTTTAATCGACAAATAATCATCCAACAGCAAAATAACATCAATATTTTGCCCCAAAGAGAGTGCGTGTTGTTACAGCCTGTATATAATAAACTAAACTATTAAACACGGATATTCACTTAAATCTGCAATTAATTACAGAGTAAAATAGCTCAGTTGTTATCACACAATAAAAATAAACAGGTTAGTATTAAAAGGCTGTAATATAAAATTAAATTTATAGTTGCGTTGTGAACTTCTTACCTACATAATGTTGACTCCTTGTACAACATAAAATGCGAGTTTCATGACTTTGAAATAGTTTAGATTTTCATTAAGATATTAGAAACGCATTCACCGGTGCAATTTAAATCTATACCTGTTTTTCAAAATTAATTATTTCGATGGGAGAATAGAGCGCAGCGTTTATCAATATTACTTAATGCATTTAAGAGCTGGTTTTCAAGTTTTCTAACGCAAGTTCTGTGTTCTAGATTAGTAATAAATTAATTACAGTAGTTTGTATCGTAGAAGGTTAATTTCGCTCAGAATCTAAGGAAATATTTTACAGTGATGCTACGCATCCTCTGCAGGTACGTCTAATCACACATAGATAAATGGGAATCAATAATGATGGTTTACCATAGGTAATATTCTGTCTTAGTACGTTCTCAACTGAACTGGTATATACCTACATAAGTTTTTATATTTATTTATTTAAGGAACATAAACAGTCTTAATAATATAATATACATAAGAGGATAACAAAAAAAGACCAATTATTAATGTTCACAGATAAGTATTTAGAAACATAAAAGTAACTGAATGAAAACAAGAATATTTAAGAAAAGGAAAAAAACAGGACAAAGCAGCAATTAAAAATATATGTATATATAACAATACAGGTGTAGATTCAACAAGTGATAAACCTAAATATAAAAACACAGCAATAAAATAAATGCGATTATAACTGTAAAGAAAATAGGGTGCGAAACAGGTATTTGGATTGGGACGGGTAAGGGGAGGACAGGGATAAAGGAAAGTTGCCACGCAGGTAATTTAAAAATATTAGGTACCATTAATTTAATCATCATGAATATGTGTTATGTATTATTCGCACGTAGAATGTTATACAAAGAAATTCTGTAGCGAAAGTAACTAGCAGTGAATATGTCAGCAAGTGTTTCTAAGCGTGCAAATTTAATGTTATAGTAGTTACATGTCCTTTGCATAAATTCATTTTGGTTGGAATTCGTGTTGCATCTATCAATGTAGAAAAGGGTATTATGTCTGCTATATCGAGTCGGCGCGTGGAAATTTATTTTATTTAGCAACTCCGGGCAGTCAACTTTCGAGTTAATAATTTTGTACAGGAGCATCTGATCAGCGACAAGCCTTCTGTCGAGCAGTTTCGTGATTCGAAAATGGTTCTCGATTTCATCGTAAGAGTTGTATACATTGAATGATTTAAAATTGAGGAATTTAAGAAATCGCTCCTGAACTCTTTCTAACCTGTTGACATAAAAAATATAGCGCGGGTTCCAAACCTGTGATATATTTATATTTTTATATTTATATTCAATATAAGTTTTATTCTTTAACTATTATTTTTGCTTGTATTGCTAACCTGATTTGTTGTATTATGTTTTTTCCTGTTAAGCACTTGCTTACTGCTTTCTAACAACGTATGCAGGGACACTGGAGGTCTAGATTCGTTCAAAATAAATAAATGTAGCTTCGTTTAACAAAAAAAATAGAATTTTGCGAGAGCGTTGAAGGAGTAGCCATCTATTACTTATACCAGGGCGAGTAAGTGGTGGATAACCTCCACTGGACTGGTGAGAAGTGAAGGAGTTAAATTATCCAATCTTCAGAATGAAATCAGTCCGAAACGTTATGTTATAAATAATAAGCAATTTCTCGGTATGCGTTGCAATGCCACTTAATAAATAAATTGTTTCTCTCTGCGTGTCCTTTCCCATTCGTCCCGTTACCCTTTCGCCTCCCCTTCCTCTCCCGCATCCCCTTTCCTTCGCACTATCCCACTCCGCCTTCCCTCTTCCCTCTCCCACTTAACCTGTCCCGCGAACCCCTCTCCGGCATTCCGCACATCAAATCCCCAAAGTTTCATCGCAATCGAACGAATGGTTAGACAACTCACATACATATGTACATAGAAGCAAGCATATCTACATACATATTTTGATTTAGGTATATACGAGTATTTATAGATTATGTTGTTTTGTGGATTTTATCACTACAGGATTATTATAAGCACCAAAGTAAGTTACCCAAAAAAGTTTTCATGTTTTTCTTAGGTATTTGTCATTTTCCTGTAGTTTAACAATATGTAGTATATGTGCAGTAGGCAGATATATAATGATATGTAGTTTCAAAATAAGTGAAAGTTATGGGTATATATATATAATGACACTAATTTCGGCTGTTGGTGCGTTGGTAAGAAAGTAATGTGAAAAATTCCTGCGTAAAGTGGAACATTATTAAAGTTCAAAGAACTTTTAATTACCAAAATTGGAACTAGGTACTAGTTGGAATATTATTATCAGTAAGCGATAAAGTAGG
Source organism: Limnephilus marmoratus (assembly GCA_917880885.1). Classification (NCBI taxonomy): domain Eukaryota; kingdom Metazoa; phylum Arthropoda; class Insecta; order Trichoptera; family Limnephilidae; genus Limnephilus; species Limnephilus marmoratus. The sequence goes on from OU862923.1 coordinate 17,106,780, forward strand.
TACTTACCAACATTATTTTATGAATGAATAATTCTTGAATTAAATGACGACAATATAAGCGAAACTCAATCGAAAATCTGAGACAGAAAAATCAGAAAAGATATTGGCTCCGCTGGGAAACGTGTCACAGAAAAATCAGAAAAAATATTGGCTCCGCTGCGACACGTGTCTGATTTTTCTGTCTCAGATTTTCGATTGAGTTTCGCTAATATTGCCTTCATTTAATTAAATATTATAATTTGAGATTTTACTCATAAAGTTTAAAAAATTAAAAAATGAATAATTCTTGACTCGAAATGCGAAATGCGAATTTCATTTGTTCAAATGATTGAGAGTTACGATGCGTCACTAAGATAACGCGCGTGGTTTCACTGAACCAGGTCGAGTGGACATACTTAGCGGCCCGTTCACATACATATTCTTTGAACGGCTACCATTTAAAGTTCTACCAAGTTAAACTTCTTGAGCACCGTTGTGATTTGAAACACAATAAAACGGAAACGACACAAAAAAGAGACAAACACATACATTTATAGGATTTAGCCTGCGAGAGAATAAGATAGAATGAAACCTTACCGCATTGGCAGCTTTGGTTATGAGCAGGCTCCTATTGATTGAGATTGTGTGCGTGAAGGTTTCACTTCTACCGCATGTAAAGTGCACTCGATTTTTTTATAATTACATTGGATAGATGTCAAGTTGGTAAATTTTCGGGATTAGTGTCCATGGTTGTTACGAATATTTTTTAAAAAAAAACTTTAGATTCGCCTTAATCACTATAAAAGGAAACTTTTTGCATCACGGCCGGCGGAAAATAATGCATTTTAATTTTCAATGTCGTTAAATAAAATTTCTCTTCGCGAACCGATACTACGACAGCCCGCCCGCCATTTTGTCACTGTTATGTCAAACAAGAGCAGATACAATTGTAGCCGACTTCGTGGGATATACCTATGATAAAGCGCGTAATTTGTCTAGCGGGCTTGTGTATGTTATCTTTACTTTAAAAAACATCCTACGTTTTTGAATGGTTTCTTTGGCAACGCAGGGTTTGTGTAGCGGGCTTGTTTATATTATCTTTATTTTAAAAAACATCCCAGGATTTGAATGGTTTACAGTGACAAAACGGCGGGCGGGCTGTCGTAGTATCGGTTTAATCGGGAAATTTCAAATTAAAATGCATTATTTTCCGCCAGCCGTGATGCAAAAAGTTTCCTTTTATAGTAATTAAGGCGAATCTAAAGTTTTTTTCTAAAAATTATTCGTAATAGCCATGGACACTAATCCCGAAAAATTACCGTCAAGTTTACCAACATTTGAAAAGTAAATTATCCTTAGGCAAACATTTGTTTTATATACTCTCAGCTTCACAAATCCAAAATTATAATATCCCGTAATTTTTCACATGCTAGTTATTAAATAAATACAATATATTGCAGCGAAGAATTTCAATGTTCTTTAAAAAGTAAAAGTAGTTTGCTTTACCTATATTATACGCAGTTAAAATAGGTCTTCATAAGGTTTATCAAAATAGCCTGAACGTGATTTTCTTCACTTTTGCAGCACGACAATTTGCATAACATTACTTCAAAGATAACTATAATTCTGTTCATCCAAAGTTAATAATCCAACTATACGCGCGAGTATGAAAAGTTATATTGCACAAACGTGTTTGCGGGTAGGCACCGTAATTGCAACGAATTCGCACTGCATCGGAGACACGGAGTGAGTGTGTAATTTGCAGAATATAATGACATAAAATATGGCAAAAATAAGCAAAGATGACTTCGGTAGGGACCCACCGCAGAGATGTGCGATTATCATTATAACGAAGACATCAGAAAACAAATTAGTATAATTCTAAATAATTGAGGTCAGATGTAAAACAAGGATTTATGTATATTCTTAAAAATAAAAATAAAACATAGAATCAAAAAAAAAAACATTAGGTACGGTGACCCAACGGTCCCTCGAAATTATAATTATTGTGATTTTGTATTTGGCATAATTTACCAATTTTAAACCTAAAATCAACATCAAAAATCAATAAGATATCGGTATCTCTCTCTCTCTGGTTTCAATCCTGGGATTGGTTTGCAGCAATTTCCTCTATTCTTCTCTTCCATTCTTCCCTGTCTTGTGCGGCTCTTTTGAAGTCTGCATATGATGAGCAGCGCACGTCCACCAGGTACTCTCGGCGTGGGCGTCCCCTAGAGTTTGTCCCCTCGGTCATACCCTCCATTATGGCATGCAAGAGACCTTCTTGTCGTATTACATGGCCGATCCATCTTACACGCCTTTCGGACAAGGTCCTGAGCAGGTGCCTTCCTCCTTCGATTCTTTGGAGAACCTCCTCATTTGTAATGTGGTCTCTCCAGGAAATTTCTAATAGTCTTCTATGGGACCACATCTCAAAAGCCTCCAGTCTCCGTTTATCTCTTTCGGACAGGCACCGTGTTTCGCAGCCGTACATCAAGATACACCATACATAGGTCTTGATAGGAGTATTCTCAGTTTTAGGTCTATATTATTCGATTCTATTATTTTCGACCTTTTATTGAATGCAAGCCTAGCCTGGTGTATACGGCTGTCGACCTCGCTCTTAGAACGACCGTCCCATGTTATTTTGCTCCCGAGGTATGCAAACTCCTTGGTGTTGTTTAGTGGAACTCCTGACATCTCTACTCTCATCTGATGTTGCGTTCGGCCTACAGTCAGCAGCTTTGTTATCGATATCACACAACTTTATTTACAGTGTCGATTTTTTGTACTCATACGCTGGCATACACAGTATATAGACAAAAGTTTTTCCTTGATGTATTTGAATGAAAATACATATTTTCTGCACAGCCCTTCGGGGACACTTACTTATGTTTTGTGTAAGCAAATATATCTATTTTCCATAAACCGAATGCACATTATATTTAAGCATGCTTGGGAGCCAACTGCCGGGGGATCAACTATCATGGAACCATTAGGTACCTACCTACTTATCTAAATTTACATTTCGATTTGTAAGTTCAAATCATGCGTAAAAATCTAATATAATGTTAATAAGTATGAATAATAAATTGTGGTTAGGGGGCATAGTCCAGTGGTAAGGCTCTTGTCTCGGACTCCGAAGGTCGCGGGATCGAATCCCGGCGTGGCAAATAAATTTTATTTGATTAATTTGTGTTATTTCACAATTTATTCATTTAAAAATAATATATAGTATATTTGCGGCACGTTCCAGAGTGGAAGATACTCTCAGTATCGCCCTGGTGTAAGACCACCATTCAGAATTGAAACGTTGCTTGAAATGACTTCTGCCGTGTTTGGTGACCAGATCTGAATAACCAGGTACTGGTTGGTTATCCAACCTTTATAACCAACGCCATCTGCTAATTTGCATACAAATTACCACCTTCCTCTTCCCTATCTCCTTCCCCTCCCCACTACCTTCAGCCTTACAACATACCCCAATTGGGGATGCCATAGTATCACTGGCTCCAGACGGGAGCAGTTGGGTCTCTTGTAGGGTATTCACGAAAAAAAAACATTAATTACGTGAGCAGTTTTTCTTCCAATCTAGACCCCACCCCTTTGGTGAGATAAATTTGGGCCGCTTCGTATATTCTTTTCGAGTAACGTGAGATTTTGCGTACCTCCTCCCCCCCCCCCCCCTTTTGAGATCACGTGATTAATATATGCCCCCTTATTTACATATCATTAAAATCGACTTTAGTCTTGAAATCAATTTGCACTGTTTTACGTTGAGCCCAAAGATGGGAAGCCCTATGGAAAATTTCTTTTTGGATGCTGTGACGCGGGTCTTTTTGAGAAAATTAAGAAGAAGAGGTTCTGGGAAGGAAAAAATTATGACTGGTTGGTAGGATTCAGTGTGTCCAGGAGTGATAGAAGTATGAATCCATTCCTCCCACTGCGGTGCAATAATAATATGGTCGGCTGGAGAGGTGAAAACACCCTCAACCAGACGGCCTCTCCCAATCCAGCCCGCCACGCAGTTTGTGAGCAGACGCATCCGCCGCCTGTATAAACTTAACCCCGTGAACTTGGGTACCCCCGCTAAGTCCCCAAACTTTGCGAAATACTTGGGGTGACCAGGCAGAGGTATTGGTTACCATACCCACATCCCAAAATGTGATTATTGTTATCCGGGTACTACTTTCATCTTGACTTTCTTTATATTTTCTTCACCACGTTTTGCCATGACGGCTATCAGCCAGTTCCACTGGCTCCGGAAAGAATGGCACTCAATTAAAACAAACAAACGATTATTCATCCTTTACCGGATAAGATCTTGGAATTTATTATATTTCTGATAGGTAATCATTTATTTTACTGCGGATCATATAGCAGCATGTTAAGAGTCTAAAAGCTTTACCATGTCATTATCTATTTGTCCAGATTAAATAATAACAGTCGTTTTTCTAGCCAACAGAAAAGGCAAGAAAAAACTGTTGAGTCGGTAGACCTTAACGCTAATAGCGGCAAAAAATGGTCTTCAAATGACATTAGGTACCTGCGCTGTGTGTTACCTGGTCAAGGTATGCAATGTCCGATGATATCACGTCCACTTGGTGTTGGAATACGTAAGGTAGTTTCTTTGATAAAATTCATTCCACAGATTGGTGCACATTTTTTAAATTTCTTTATTTAGTTACCGTATTTTAATTTTTACATTTATAGAAGTTCCTACATGTTAATTTTCAGCAATTTCTATGACACAACTGCATGGTTTGGGTAAGATTTTTCAGAAACCTTTAAATACTATACTATATTTTAGTGTACCAGTAACTTATTTTTCCGGATTCCACGACAACTCAACAAAGTAACATTTCAACATCCCTTTGAAAGTCATTAAAAGCTATGAAAAAACAATTAAATTGCCCATAACCTAACCTAACGTAACGTATTTAACCTTTTTATAATTTCATCACTTTGAGGTGTTGAAGTTGTATGTTGTTGAGTTGTCCTATCACCTTTTATCCGATAGTTCCTTCAGTCCTTGATGTCCTTAATGTAGCTATTTTTTTGTTTCAATTCGTTTTTCAGTGTGTGGGAGTTTGTGCTTGCATCTGTGTCTTTTTTGGCACAGATTTTTATATATAATTGGAACATCAAACTATGTACATATCTATATATATGTATGCCTAAAAATGTTTCGGTTTCGGCAGATTTTTTTATAGATTTTTTTGCCGAAACTTGCCGAAACCGAAACCGAACCTTCGGTCGGTCACTACTATACACTACAGGTTATGCTATACACTACAAGTAATGCTGTACACTAGAAGTTATGCTAGACACTACAAATTTGCTATGAAAAAGCGGAAAGGCGTCAATGATACAAATAAATAAATAGTAAACATTACAGTAATAATCTATATACATACAGTAATATTAATAGCCACTTAGATTCAAAGGGGATTCAAAGTTATGATGAAAATACATGAAAATATATTTACTGATATTACGTCCTGCGAAAAGGTTAATATTTGTGCGATAAACTATCTATAGCAGAACAAAAAACATATTTTATATTATATCTGACAACAAGTGTTACAGAATAGCTTAGGAAGATTAACGGAAAAGGAAAAATTATATGAAACAACCACAAACCATCTAACAAATAAAGAAATAGGTGCATGACAATCAGTGGCGGCTCGTGACTTTTTGGTGTGCTAGGGTGCTGATATTAAAAAAAATGGCATTATTGACGTTGTTGCAGCCGAAAAAAATTTTTATTTTTTTTTTTTAAATCAGTTTTTTGTATGAAAAATTTCAGGTTAGTTTCAGTTTGGTGGTGCGCCGCACCGATTTCCTGAAAAATCTTCATACAAAACACCGATTTTTGAAAAAAAAAAAAAAATTTTTTTTCGCATACGACAACATCCATGATGCCATTTTTTTTAATATTAGCACCCTAGCACAACCAAAAGTCACGAGCCGCCACTGATGACAATACGAAGGACAATAATTTATTTTCGTATTAAAGGTTAACAAATTATTGTAAAGTTTATTGAATAAGTACTTTCTAGAAAAAATGATAAACATTTTTTAGGTTCCTACAGGTTTCATAGTTCTAAACCTTGTTACGTTACGGAATTGATTCCCGTGCGAGCTAATAGCGAATTGACCCCTTGCACAGGCCCTCCGCCCCCCTCTCCCCACACCGCGCGGCGCCGGTAGCCAAGCGCCGAGCGGCTCCCCGCACCCATTCCTTCGCCGGCCTTCGGCAGAACAACTGTGTTCCCCGTGATTCGCGCTAGTCGCTCTCCGTGAACTAACTTCACGATGTATTATTTGAATTGTGCTTTGTGCCCAGTACCTAGCCAGACGGCTGACTCCGCATCTCCCGTTATGTGAGTACCAATCTACTCACCTCCCACACCGTGTGCTATGAACTACTTCTAACTTCACTAAACGTGTAGAGAGAGAGGAGAAAATTCTCGTTAGGCTAGCAGTGTAGTTAACCATGTGTTTCGTGCCGAAGCTGGCTTGTGTACCACCCTGTTCTGTTTTTACGAATAAACCCTTTAAGTGCTAAAACTGTGTTCTGATTGAGGAAGGAGACCCGGGGATTGTGAGGAAAGGAGGCGGAGGAGGAATTGCCAAGCGAACCACAGGCACTCGCCCTGTTTTTAAGAGGAACCTTGCTTGCGCCGACTCTGAGCTAGTCGTCGGCCGTGTATTGCGTGTCCTTTACAGGTGTAGGGTTTAGCAAATGGCCGCAAGTAGTGGCGATGCTAACACTGGGCCCAACGTGGTGCATTTTTTTGCGTTTTGGTGCTAACACTGGCGCACAATTTTGGGGCAATATTTTTTTTTTTCCTCTAATCTTTTCCCACGTTTTACGCCGACACCTCCCTCTTCACAGTCGCTCGTCTCGTTCTTCAATCAGCAATTGTTTAAACTTTATAATGTATAATGTTTTGTCTTGTTACTCCCAATTTGTCTAGCATTTCCATCAAGAACCCCGGCGCGATTGTAACTTCGAATTGCAATTTAAATTATCACGGGCACGATTCCTTCATTTTCGAGTCGTCACTCGACAAAACATTATCACCGGTATTCCTACGTAAAGTGCTCAACCAAGAAAGTTGCCGTCGTGAATAATATAGTGTTTACAAGTGTCGACCGACTAAATTTGCTAGTTTCAAATACAAGATTAATAGTGGAAATGTACACAAATATTTAAAACAAAGTTATTCAACAATTAAAATCCTGTATATGATAAACCAATTACCCGCTTCGTTTCCCGAAAGTTAATTAACCAGTTTTTATTAATAAACTTATTCCGCAGAATGCTGGTCTGTATTTGATATCGACATATTCTGCGAGTAGGGGACTATTTCGCAAAGTACTGGCCTGTATATATAACGGCATATTTTGCAGCTTAAGGGAAACAAGTGGATTAAATTCTTTCTACCTTTTGACAATTGGGCATTTTTTTTGTACTTCTGTCGTCCGTTTCTCCATTTTCTCAAAATGCCTAGTTCGCGTTGACGTTGATTCCTCGAGTCAGGCATTATATCCGTATGCACATTTCTGCATATAACTTGTTATGACAAAAGGAAGTCGGCGGATAAATACCAATAATTGGTGATGCTCAAATCAGGCTAGTCTAGCCACGTAAATAAAAAACTATTCCCCAAGACATTGTTGAATTTTCAAACAAATACTTCCACGAAAACTTGTATAAAAGAAAAAATATTTCTTTCCTTTTCTGAAGAACCCCCCTTTGGAAAGGAAATGGAAATATTCTTAAAACATGTTCGTTTAAGGCGAACCTCGTTTCCGTTTTTTATTTCCGGACTTTTGCAAATTTGCAAACCTTTTTCAAAAACATCGGAATAAATTCTAAAAACGTGTTCCATTAAGGTGAATCCCGGCTCGTGAAATTTTCATATCCGGACTTTGAAAATTTTCAACAAATTTCCAAAACATCTGGATTTTTTCACAAAATCACGTTTTTTTAAGGGAAACCGCTGCCCAAATTTTTCTCGTTTTTGGACTTTGAAAAATTTTCAACAAATTTCCAAAACATCTGGATTTTTTCACAAAATCACGTTTTTGAGGCAAACCCCTGCACAAATTTTTCTCGTTTTTGGACTTTGAAAATTTTCAACAAATTTTCAAAACGTCTGGATTTTTTCACAAATCACGTTTTTTGAGGCAAACCCCTGCCTAAATTTTCAAATAAACCAAACACTTATAAAAAACGCGTTTTTTTTCAAAAACTTTTTGTAAAAATACGTCCCCAGTGGTCAATCTCTGCCCAATTTCTTTCCAATTGCGAGTCTAGTTCTCACTTTTTCCAACATAAGGTCACTCTGATACGATCTTATACACCATGGAAGTTCCTCAAGTTACGCTGGGTATAATCCCGCACGTCTTTACTTCAAGAAAGGAAGAATTACTACAGGCCCTGAGAAATAGAAAGATTTCTCCTAGGAATAATTCCAAAATGCCTTACTGTGACGGAATCAGTAAATTCCATCACATCAAGTACTCAGGCGTTATCAAATTGGCAAAACTCTTGTCATAAGTGACGTGAGTTACATGTAAATATTAAATGTAAATAATCACCCATATGGGCATTCGTAAGGTAATCCTTACACCCGAAGGCACATTAATGTCAACGGTAGCCTAACTCCTGTACATTCTTTTTCTTTTTGCATAATTTTATATGTTCTTGTACATCCTGCGTGCCTTGCCTGCTGTACCACAAGAGCACCTCTTGGGGCACCGTTTTCATACTTGTATGCATCCTCTTCCTGAAATTGATCACTTCGGGAAAGGGCCTCCTTTTCCTCCTACCATCAACGGTTCCGGAAAACTCCTGCTCCAAGACGTCGCTTTCCTTTTCACAATTCTTGCAGCATCCGCGCGTTTTTTTTCTCACCTCATCGCCTCATCTTGTCATATAACCTTTTTTTAATTGTTTTGTGTCGGGTTTTTGTCGTACCAGTACGTCCCTACCCTAATGTTGTAAATATAAAATCATAAGTGCAAGTCTGTATAATAACCATTGGTTTCAGACCATTGCCGCAGCTCACTACTATGGTCACAGCACCATATTGTAAGAATGTCGCGACGATTTCCGTTATAATAGGAAATCCTCCCGTTTTTTCTTTTTTCTTTTTCCTCTTCACCCCATCCTAACACATTCATAGTAATGTTGTATATTGGGGATCGTTTCGAATACACCAAATGTACACACCTATCAGGTCACATTCGCTGGATTCGAAACAATTCAAGGGCAACCTTGTTGCTACTTGTGGTTTTTCTTCTTTTTCCAAAAATTAGAATGGCGCTCAACCCAATTGCTCTATTTTTTTCCAGAATCGTATTTTGTCGGATTCTGAGAAAAATATTTGTTATAAAAGTGACAATACGTTTCGTCCCTTCATTAACATTGTTCTTTGTACATATACAACTTCATTATGAGGTACAATATTTTATCATGACATCAGTTTCTTTTGTCCTTTATTGTACCATTATTCTTGTTTGAAGTTTAAAATCTTGGCCAGATCTTCAATAAAATTTGTGTTTATCGCCTTTTGGCAAGTCTTGTAACGTATGCTAATATGAAATTATTAAGCTACAGCAGTGCCGTATTAATTACATCATTGCAAAACCGCCGTCTGTATTGAATGGGGACCCACATTTCCGAACGTAAACTTTTGTAACATTATAGGCGCGAGCCTTACAATATCTACTATTATAGGTGTGAACCTTACAATATCCACTGCTATAGATGCGAATCTCATAATATCTTTGTGTTTTTACACGTCACGGGGAGTCCGTCATAACTACTCATTGTTTGCTCGTCAACACAGGGTTGTTGATCGAGAGGGTGATTTATCTCATTAAATTGTTTTAAATACCTATTGGGTTACTGTCTTTCAATACTGGGCAAAATTTGTTGTAAATCGTTCATTCCTGTCACGTGAGACGTGAAAACGTGACAATATCTACCATCATAGGAGAGATCCTCAAAACATCCGCCATGATACGAGAAGTTCGTTATAATTACTTTATACTCTTAACTAAATGTTATTGAGTTGGTCGTGTGTCTTTTGGCATGAGAACCGCCCCTTGTTGGTCGTGTGTCATTTATTTGGCATGAGAACCGCCCCTTTTTGGTCGTGTGTCTTTTGGCATGAGAACCGCTTTGTTATAACTGTGTACTTATATAATCTGTGCACCAAACGTGAAGACGTTACAATACTCACCATGAATCGTGCGAACGAAATAATATCTACCCCATGTTTGTGTGACCTACCAAGCGTAGATCACACGCCTTTTATTTTCTGTTATCAGAAAATTATTGCTTTTGCAGCAGAGTACTCATTAACATGCCCGTGGACTTCCTGTCACAAGAACCCAGGAACTATCCACTATCTCAAAAGGACTAATCATACGCTTCACTCATGATTATGGGGCATCGTGTCGTAGGAGTTAAGTTGATGGACACAAAAACACCTAACTCGTTGTCTGGGGGACGAACAAGAAAACCCCCAGGTTTGTGAGATTTGAGCAAGGGTCTGTCATTTCTCGCAAACAAGTAGGAGAATAAAACGACCCTCTAATCTTCTACCCAATACACGTGGAGGATTAGACTCTTTTATGTCAGTGTATTCCTTTTGTCCCACACTACCAAATGGTATTGTAATGTGCCAGGATAACTGCTGTAGACCTTGTTTCACCTTCCACTCAGAGGTCGAATTTCGGAAATAGCCGAGTCCTCAGCAGTTTTCTTCGTTCAAATGTTCCCAATTGTCACCCTTTCCCTTCGTCGAAATTATCCGTGAATGGGGATATATGCGTTACGCACTTGGCGTTTCGTTTGTCAAATGGGACAACCTTCATACACGGATCCTTTCAACTTCCTACTCCTTTCCCACTTTTCATAACTTATTTGTACTCAATGTTTTTGTTCTTCGAAAGTAGAAAGAATGCTACCGTATAGACGTGAGCATAGGTCATGGAAGACCAACTTCTTTCGAACGGGGCATTTTGTCATACGTACAAACCCTTACCTACGTGTTCTTGGAAATGTATTTAGTTTAAAAAAAAACTAAATGGGTTAAACAGAACCTTCCTTGAATACGTACCTTTGTAATATGTATAAGTCTGTAGTTGCATTTAGTTAACTCTCTCTCCGTCTCTCTCTCTCTCTCTCTACACGTCAAACTAATCCAATCTTTCTCAATATGCACACCTTGTTTCTCTCCAAACCTTTTCATCATTGGTCTACCAGGCAGGTAAACTTCAAGAATTTTGTTCTAATAATAATTTTTCGCCGGATTAATAAGAAGACCAGCAGCTCTTCACCCTATCTACACCTGCGCCTCTCTTCATGCTGCCTTCACTACCGTCACGGAGGTCCCATGCCTTCAAACCCTGCGTACCAAAAGCACCCGACCACACCTAACATAACCTAGTGTGAGTCGTGCGTGTAGTTGCGAATTGTATCATCACCAAACCATCACTCAAACAAACCCGAGCACGTCAGCTCTAGGTTGGTTCATGTTCCTGTTGCCATTGTACAAATGTTCCTGTTGCCATTGTACAAATGTTCCTGCTGCATCTTGCAAATGTTACGGTTGCCATCGTGCAAACGTTCCTGCGGCATCTCGCAAATGTTCCTGTTGCCATTGTGCAAATGTTCCTGCGGCATCTCGCAAATGTTCCTGTTGCCATTGTACAAATGTTCCAGCTGCACCTTGCAAATTGCTCTGTTGCCATCATGCCAATGCTCCTGTGCCCTTGCGCAAATAACAATACCAACAATTGTTCATACAACAATCCCACTGTATACAAACCAGTGTACCAACCACCATCACAACAACGGCTGTCATGCACACAAACCACCTCCTCTATAAAGGACCAACCACCAATTACAATTCCACTCTCCAGTACCTCAATGATGTCATACTGGCCCACCCACAGGATCCGGAAGCAGCTACCTTTTTGACCTCTGTGACAGGTAGAACACTCTCCACCACCAAGAAGCCTCATCCTGCGTTCTCTTCTTCGTGTTTTCTTTAAGGCCCTAGTGTTCCTTGAGTGTAATCTCAAACGGGCCAGGTTACTGTGACAAAGTAACCTTATAACTTCAGTGCAACGTTCAAACACCCCAAACATCCTACGCAAACCACGCTACGCAAACTTAGCTCACAGACCAATGATACAATTTAGAGTCATTTTTTTTCTATCACTGCATAACCCTTGTACCTTTCTCCAGCAGGTCCTTGTTTATATTTATGTATGCCACTGCTCTTTCATGTACATTCATGTATAATTCTTTGTTCACCATGTTTTTTTTCTCTTTTGTTTTTGTTTTTACTATTTTGTAGCTAGCAACTTTTTCTTTTTCTCTCTCTCTCTCTCCCCTTTCTCTTGGATTTTTTTTTGTTTTGGCACAAGTGCTAGAAGGGTAAGAGGATTTCTTAGCCCTACTGCTCCATTACCACGTCGCTTTTTTTGCGGCGAGGGGGGAAGTGTTACGTTACGGAATTGATTCCCGTGCGAGCTAATAGCGAATTGACCCCTTGCACAGGCCCTCCGCCCCCCTCTCCCCACACCGCGCGGCGCCGGTAGCCAAGCGCCGAGCGGCTCCCCGCACCCATTCCTTCGCCGGCCTTCGACAGAACAACTGTGTTCCCCGTGATTCGCGCTAGTCGCTCTCCGTGAACTAACTTCACGATGTATTATTTGAATTGTGCTTTGTGCCCAGTACCTAGCCAGACGGCTGACTCCGCATCTCCCGTTATGTGAGTACCAATCTACTCACCTCCCACACCGTGTGCTATGAACTACTTCTAACTTCACTAAACGTGTAGAGAGAGAGGAGAAAATTCTCGTTAGGCTAGCAGTGTAGTTAACCATGTGTTTCGTGCCGAAGCTGGCTTGTGTACCACCCTGTTCTGTTTTTACGAATAAACCCTTTAAGTGCTAAAACTGTGTTCTGATTGAGGAAGGAGACCCGGGGATTGTGAGGAAAGGAGGCGGAGGAGGAATTGCCAAGCGAACCACAGGCACTCGCCCTGTTTTTAAGAGGAACCTTGCTTGCGCCGACTCTGAGCTAGTCGTCGGCCGTGTATTGCGTGTCCTTTACAGGTGTAGGGTTTAGCAAATGGCCGCAAGTAGTGGCAATGCTAACAACCTATATACTAGGAAAATTATCTCCTGGTTATCATTGATAATTATCAGTTCAAGAACTTCGGTACCTAGACATTTGATTTTCCGATTTCACTCAAAGAAAGGGATAACTGACCTTAATTTGGACACACAGACACAAAAAAAAACTACTACCAATTTCTCTCATCAGTGTCTCCTAAAATCATACTTTCTTGACCAGTCACTGTTTTGCACGTAGTGACCTCCGAGTGCTGACGCAAAAAATATTGGTTTAATAAATGTAATGTTTCCGTTCTGAGATCGAGTTCTTGCTAACTTGGTCGTAACGAGCCGCAGCCGTCAACGCTGAAGTTTATTTTGGCAATGAAAAATATTTACTAAAAATATGGTGGTGTTGACATAGCTACGAAGCAAATCCCTAAAATTGCTAAAAATGTCTTTGAAAGTCATAATTTTGTCAAAAATGTTACACGAGCGGATGGGAGAAATCAACGATAACTGAATACGTCTGTTAACTGATATTTCGAAAAGATTTAATATCAAGGTTTATTATTATTTCAATAAATTATTTATTAATTAAAACACACTTGTAATGAAGAGAAGAAAATAATAGCTGATTGGAAGCTAATTAAACCCGTGCTTCGGAAAACTAATAACACGATAAAAGCTCTTAGAAAATAATATATAAATTATATAATGATTGGATGAAAATATTCTTTGAAAATAAACGTAAATTAATAATACACCGATAAATTAAAGTCCTCCGACGCATCCGTGTGTCTGTCTTTTCGCGATAAACTCAAAAACGGATTTTCATGCGGTTTTCACCAATAGATAGAATGATTCATGAGGAAAATTTAGGTTTATAATTTGTCAAGGTTTTGTGTGAATTCAAGCGGGCAAATGCAAGCGGGCGGTGCGGATTTAATTTGTATGCAAATTAACAAATGGCGTTGGTTATAAAGGTAGGATAACCAACCAGTAGATAGAGTTGCGTTGCATTCGCCACAGCAATGTGTGGTGGGGTCGGCTGGTATTTGATAAAAAATCTTTAATTGATAAAGTTCTTAAATTCTATAAATTTAAAATTGAAAAACGTCAATCCAAAATTGATAGTTAAATTGTTATTGAATGGTAACAGATTTTTTTAATATTTTTATTTATAAAATAGATAATATATTAAAACTTTTACGTATATGATATATTACATCACCATACCAGGCGGCTGCCTGTTTCACGCTGACCAATGGAATATGGTTTCTTCGCGAAGTCTAGTGTACACATATGGATTAAATTAACAAACACGTTCAAAACTGAAAAAATTGTAGTAGAAAAATTATAAAGAAAATTCGAAAAATTATAATAGAAATCATAAAATAGAAAAGTACATGCAAAGGATTAGAACACATGCATAATTCTTTTTTCTAGTTTTATGTGTATGTGTGCATACATCTGTAAATACATGCACGTACATGTACACATTACACCCACACATATTAGGTCCTTACATATGAAATTGGCGTTTTGTTTGGGAGGAACATAAAGTCGATTTTTTTTTAATATAACATATTTATTTAAACAAAGTATGTACCATTGCTATCTATGCACTTTTGCCATCTCATAGGTAGTTCATCGATCCCTTTACTAAAAAAACCATTCGGACGGGAATCAATAAAATCTTTGAAGGCGGTTTGGAATGTCCCATCGGAGTTGAATTTTTTCCCTTGCAAGAAGTTATCCAAATTTCGAAAAAAATAGTAATCTGTTGGGGCAAGGTCCGGAGAGTACGGTGGATTTCTTAGACATTCCAATGGAAGCTCCTCTAATTTGGTAGCCGTCTGTTGTGCAGTGTGTGGTCTAGCGTTCTAACGCGCGTTTATTGATTTGCTTCACTCAATTCGTGAGGTAACCACCTTTCAAGCTTTTTCACCTTCCCAATTTGCTTCAAGTGGATTAGAACAGTTTTATCACTAACACCGCAGCCTGCAGCTAACTCGGACGTGATTTGCGATGGATCCGCTTCCACAATAGCCTTCAATTCTTCATTATCAACTTTGATTTCCGACCGTCCACGGGGCTTGTTCTGCAGGTCGAAATTTCCAGAACGAAAACGTTGGAACCAAAAGCGCACTGTGTTTTCTTTTGCGGCACCGTCGCCATACACATCATTATTCCTTCGAGCCGTTTCTGCAGCACTGGTGCCACGGTGGAACTCGTACTCGTAAATAACGCGATATTTCAAGTTTTCCATTTTGTAAACTAAGTGACGCAAAGAAACAAAACAATTAAGGAAAAAACAAATGAATTATAATTTTCGAAACACAAATACATAAGTAAATAGCTGTATAAATTTGAATTTGGAATTCCTAACCAAAGAGAAGATATTTGCGTTCAAATTTGCCAGTACGGCAAAACGCCAATTTCATATGTAAGGACCTAATATTTATATATATATATAACCGAACCTAGTGATATGGGCGCTAAGTTAGCCGAGATTTACATCTATTACGAGTTTATTTATTCATGTACGTTATCCAATGGATAAGCTATCTAGAGGATGGTGAAACACCCCATTAAAGTATCTAGTAGTTCTACCGTGCTATAAAGGATAAGCCTCAATTCCTAAAAGATTATCGGATAGCTCACAGGAACTCTACCAGGAGAACAGGAATGAGAGAGAGTACTTAAGACAATGTAAAAGAGCTGGTTCATCAACAATACTACTATTTCTCGTCCTTGCTTTTGTTCTATTGTCTTGTTAGAAACTATGTGGCTGCTAGTGGTAGGGTATCGCTTACCGCATCTCTATGTAATATTATATCCTAATTTATTCATGGAAACGAACACAAACAAACGTTTAATACTTGTTATGTTTTAAGCAATTTAATTCAATTTTAATGATTTATTAGATTCCAAATCGAATACAATGCCATGTCGTAAATCTCTTAAATATTGTTTTAGTTTATAATCCAGAAAAGGGAAAACTACATTTTCATTTATTTTTTTTTTTTTTTTTTTACAGTGAATACCGCACAAGAATCTCAACTGCTCCCGTCTGGAGCCAGTGAGACTATGGCATCCCCAATTGGGGTATGTTGTGAGGCTGAAGGTAGCGGGGAGGGGAAGGAGGTGGGGAAGAGGAAGGTTGGGAAGTACCTGGCTATTCAGATCTGGTCACTAAACACGGCTAAAGCCATTTTCAAGCAACGTTTCAATTCTGAATGGTGGTCTTACACCAGGGCGATACTGATAGTATCTTCCACTCTGGAACTTTGAAATTTAACTAAACATTGGAGGGGACCCCACCACTTTCCCAACAGCGTTATAAGGAAACATATGGTTTCCTCCTTCACCGCACACCTCAAGACTCTACTTTTTTTTTGAACGAAGCTACATTTATTTGAACGACTCTAGACCCTCCGATGTCCATGCATACGGGTTTAGTAAGCAGTATGCAAGTACTTACATTAACATTATACAAAAGATAAATAGAAGTAGCAGCCCGTAGAATAATTCTTCTGAAATAGATAACATCAAAAAGAGAAAATAGTGTTAGTAAAAGAAAGAGAAAAATAAAAATAACGGCTATGACCAGTCGAAGAAACCTTCTGTGAATAAAATAAGTAATGAGGAAAAAACAGTTATATGATTATGTTATAATATAAGTAATTACTATAATAGCGGAAAGAAAATATAATATATAAAAAGATAAGCCAGAGAAAGTATTCCATAGACCACCGGGCAGTCCCGATGAGAATGCGTATAGCTATCGGCCCAACCGCAGACGATGCTCGTAGTCCGCGCCCTTTAGCCGGTTCCCCGATTTTGCCTCGAAGAAATGTACTTGGGAGAGAAGGGGATGTTTTTGAAGACCTTGAGGAAAAGATGAGCGTCGGGTTACCGGAGGGGGGACGGAAGGACATCGAGACCGCGTGGTTACGCCTCAGGTCAACTAACTAGAAATAACTAAACTAAATTAATTTTACATTACATTAGGTATATTGCAATACAATATTATACACTTTCGTTATTATTATGTAAAGCGCCGCCTCGTAAACAATGGATTGCTTACCGTAGTGAGTATGTATGGTGTTTAAACGTATGTTTTCGTGTTGTGGTGTAAAGTTTGCATGTACTTGGGGGTTCAAATATTGGATAATAATTTTTACAGCGCTTTTCGTCAATTGCCTTAAGATCGATGTACTAAAATGTATTTTTTATATTTTTTGGGCATTAACTATGTAACAATTTGTAGACGTTTTGTTTTGATAAGATTTACTTCCGTGTACATTTGTTACTTAAATTTTCATTTTTCTGTTGCCGATTTCGTCACAACCGTGTCATTCACCAGCAAACTTAAAACTAACTTAAAATTTATACAGGTTCAGAAATGATTTGATTTTATAAGGCGGGGGTAGTGGGTGGTTTCCGGGGATGGAAAGAACGGTGCTATTATTTTGTTACTTAAACTAATTACTTAAATTAATAAATTAAAAATAATTTACTAAAAACTAATAAATTTTTAATTATTTGGTTTATTTTTATTTAGTTAATGCTCCGTGTAATGCTAGTGAATGACACGGATGTGTCAAAACACATGACACTCTCTTACCAAAATGCCCCAATTCCGGGACTTCACAATCTCGGAAATAAATATTCTAAACCAGGAGATATATTTCACCTTAAGAATAACCAGTATAAATATTGTTTATTCCAGTTCTTTTATACATCTAGACACAAATAGTCGTGCATAATTTCTTAAATTTTATTTATATTGCATATTCTTTTTTATGTTAGACTTCTTATCAATTTACCAATGTATTTTATTTCATATTATATGCTTTTGTCGTTACGTTTTTTTTATTATATTATATTTTCGTTATTGTTTTAGTTTTAAAGTATTTAAAGAATGTAAAAGCCCATTATGGCGTGCAATAAATTAATAAATAAAACCGGTAGCAGAAAAAAATAAAATTTAAGTAACAAATGTACATGTAAAGTAAAACTCTTCAAAACAAAAACACTGTAATGTATTTGAATAAAATATAAACCTCATTTATTCTTCTATAGTAGGCTGAAACATATGTCGACATTTTAATATCCTTGTGCACACTACTGTGACACTTTCAATGTTGAAACTGATGTAGGAATACTTTCCTTTTCACATTTTCACCACACATCACTGTTATGTGGTGAAAATTATCAAAATATTTTTAAAAAACTTTTAACAAATTTTTATTACATTTACTCTACACAAAAGATTAACTAATCATCACGCCGTTTCTCCGCAAGGGTAGGCACAGAGGACCGCTAAACAACTCGGTCTTGGCACACACTCTTTGCCTCACTCACATTCATACATCGTCTCATACTCATACATACTCTTCTGTTATTCTGACTTTTGACATGGCCCGACTCAAGCATCTGATTCACTTGACCGTGCCTTGTCTTCCTCGGACGTCCCCAACTTCTTCTGAAGCATATAATATCCCTCAGGGCCTGAGTCATATTTGGGGATGCTGTGTGGAAGATATTTTTAACGAAAAGAAGAAGACGAAGTTTTTCGAATAAAAAAAGGTATGAGGGATGGGAAGTATGGGAGTATGGACGTATGAATCTTTGTAAATGAATATTTATAATTAAGGTTTAGGTATAAGATTATTCAATTCGGGGGGAAGTTTGTGTACCACCACCCCGGGAACCAATTATTTAATAACCAACACCTCTGCCATAGGTCACCCCAAGTGGTTTGCTGCGTTTGGTGACTTAGCAGAGGTGCCCGAATTCACGGGGGGGTGGTTTTCCAGGTTTTTTAGCGCTACCTGCTGCGTGGCGGGCCGGATCGAGAGAGACTGGTTGAAGGAAGCCTTTTGACTTCTCCAGCCGGACTCTCTCATCGCTTTGCACTGCAATTGGAGGGATGGATTCAAATGACTGTCACTCCTGAACACTGACCCCCGTATTCTTACCCATCTTTCATACCTTTTTTCCTTCCCAGAACTTCCTCTTCTTCCTTTCCTTAAAAATATCTTCCACACAGGATCCCCTAAGATGAAAGAGGCCCTAAGGGAAATTATTTTTCTCAAAGCCTCCCGTGTGGAACTAACGTAAAAATGATGGTGGAACCGTGTATTTTTTCTGATTGCGCTATTGGACAATAGCGTGTGTCGCTTTCCATAGAGAGAAAACAAATGGCCTTATATTTTTAACGCCCAGGGTCTCAAAAGTTTCGTATGATCTGTAGCTATTCGAAAACATAAAAAATGGGGAGGAATGCAGATCCCGCCAATGTCTGGAAATTAAATAAAAAAGGCACTTTCCAGATGAGAAAAGTGTGGAAAAGCTGAATAAAACAAAAATTAAGGCGCGCTCGGCAAAATTGAGGGAGATACAACCGTTCAAAGTATTTAAAATTTCACTTCGCAAACTGATATTGACAGTCCGCCCGCCATTTTTTTATAACCTAATACGCTAAACATGGTTTGTGATACAAAAAAGTGCCCCTTTATAACGCCTACTCGCGTCAAGGCAAGAAAAACATCCCAGTTTTCAAGTGGTTTAGCGGCTACGCTAGGTTTGTGGTTCTGGCGTACTATTAATTCTGTATTAGGTCTGGGATCCAACATAAGCAGTGAAAAAATGGCGAACGAACTGTCAATATCAGTTCGCGAAGGGAAATTTTAAATACTTTGAACGGTTGTATCTCCCTCAATTTTGCCGAGCGCGCCTTAATTTATTTTTTATTCATCTTCTCCACACTTTTCTCATCTAAAAAGTGCCTTTTTATTAGATTCCCAGACATTGGCGGGATCTGCATTTCACCAAAAAAATGAAATTATTGTTCACTATTAGCCCACTAAAATGGACGGAAGTTTCGAAAAAAAACGGATTTCGTGATTTGGAAAAAAAATAAAACAAAGGGTTCATATTTTATATTTTGTACCAAACTTATTTTTCATTATATAACTGCAGTACAAAGAACCAAATCAAAATTTTTTTTTAAACATATGTAATGTGTTGGTTAAAAAAATAAAAGGGGAAAATAACACTTTTTCTGGAAAAAAATCAGAATTCTTGTTGACTTACTTGTATTCATAAAGTTGAGCTTTTTTTTAATTTTTGTCAGTTATACGCATTTTTTAATAATAAACAAACGTTAAAAGGTTAGATTACTGAAAAAAAAAATTATTAAAAATTTAAAAAAAAAATGGTTTTAGGTTTGTTTTCTGATTTTGCATTTTAGCGGGCTAATAACCATTTTTAAAAAAATAAATTTTAATGCCGTTCTCATCTTCTTGGCAAGACGCAACTTTTGAGACCCCGGGCGTTTCTGAATTCAAAAGTTGAAATAATTGACACACGCTATTGGACAATCGTGTGAATGTGGAATCTCGCAAGGTTTCAACATTATTTAAATATCAATATTGAGATTTGAGATATACAATATCCAAATCAAACAAAAATCTGCCCATTTCAACCTTTGAAGGGTTCTAAAAATATTTTAGATACCATAAACCCATAGACCTGCCATCAACACACACAAATCATTAATCATTTACTTTGATTAGAATCTTGTTCACACAGAAGAAACGGTACTGCTAAAACAGTATGTAAACAATCACCAAAGTATTATTGGTGAAGAATGAATGATTGAGCATCGGATTGGACACCGAGCGGAAAATTACTAAAAATGTGATCCAATCAGATTTAACAGAAATTTGATGACATCAATTTACGTAATACGATCTGTGCCACAAGAGTCCAGTGAAATTTATTATCTGCCGACGTCCGTGGTCGATCCTGATCCAAAGGTCGCAGGTGCGAATCCCGGTAACATAAATAAATTTAATTTAATTAAAATATGTTATTGTACAGGGTGTAAACTCGTGCGTGAAAGACTTTTACCAACGATCCCTGCACAGCGATTCCGTATTTTTTTTTGTTTTTACATTAACTCCACACAGGAGGCCTATAATAACTTCCCTCAGGGTCTATGTCATCTTTGAAGATGTTGTGTGAAGGGTCTTTTTGAGGAAAGGAAGGAGTGAACACCGGTTTTGAAGAGACCCATGTTGTAGGAGGGAAGAAACACAGGGGCCTATCTTTTGTGGGATCGTTATTGGATAACGGACGTTATCTCCTGTCAGAGTTGTGTGATTTTTACATATTAACTGTCACATTATTTAGTTTAGATCGATTTAAATGCAAATTCCTGCAAGTATGCGTGCTTATTTATTCATTTAATGTACGTTGTACATAGAAAAAGCAAATAACATCCGTTAAAATCAAACAAATCTGATAGGAGATCACGTGTTATGTAATAACGATCCCACAAAAAATACGGAATCGCTCAGCTGATCATGTTTGGTGTAAAACATATTAACGTCATTTTATGTCTGATTTAAAAAAAAATCCATTCTAGCGCATCACGTGATACGTACTCCATCTAATTCCAGCAGCATCATACCGATGAGACGGAGTTCGTTTCTCGTAGTCCGCTGCGATCCGTGTGCAGTGTGATTAGTGGCGACGTGTGACAGAAAAAAAAATCATAATACTCGTCGACAGCAAAATGACATATGCATTTTTGACAAATTGGTATGTATTCATAGGTATACCCTGTATATTAGATACTCTCTGTATAGCCCTGGTGAAAGTTCACCATTCAGAATCGAAGTCCTGCTTAAAATGGCTTTAGCCGTATTTGATGACCAAATTTGAGCAGCCTGGTACTTGTCGACCTTCTTTTTTCCCATATCCTACACTTCTCACTCACATCAGCCTCACATTACACCCCAATTGGAGATGACATAGTACCAATTGCTTCACACAGTTGAGAGCAGATGGGACTCTACTTGTGTAATACCAATTCACATTAAAAAAATTAGAGTGCGCATTTCATATGCGGTAGAAGTAAAAACTTCAGAAAACTAAAGTAGGCAAGAGTTTGAAGGCTACGAAGCACCGCACAAAGAGGTGACCGATAGACTACAAATCACCGCACAAAAAAGAGACCGATTGTACTATCTCATTCTCCCGCAGGTTAAATCCAATAGATGTACGTGATTGTCTCTTTTTAGTGTCGCTATTTTTCATTTCATCGAGTTTCAAATCATAGAATCTCAAAATTTTCTCAATAAGAGCAATTCTGTGGCATAAAATTATTTCTCAGCATATGAATAGCCCTATATACGTAAATAATTGAATCAAATAAATAATTGAATATAATAGAATCAAATAATATAGACCTAAAGCTGAGAATACTCCTCATCAAGACCTATGTATGGAGTATCTTGATGTACGGCTGCGAAACATGGTGCCTATCCAAAAGAGATAAACGGAGACTAGAGGCTTTTGAGATGTGGTCCTATAGAAAACTATTAGGAATTTCCTGGAGAGACCACATTACAAATGAGGAGGTTCTCCAAAGAATCGAAGGAGGAAGGCACCTGCTCAGGACCTTGTCCGAAAGGCGTGCAAGATGGATTGGCCATGTAATACGACAAGAAGGCCTCTTGCATTCCATAATGGAGGGTATGACCGAGGGGACAAACTCTAGGGGACGCCCACGCCGAGAGTACCTGGAGGACCTGCTGGTGGACGTGCGCTGCTTATCATATGCAGACCTCAAAAGAGCCGCACAAGACAGGGAAGAATGGAAGAGGAAACTAAAGAAAATTGCTGCAAACCAATCCCAGGATTGAAACCAGAGAGAGAGAGACGTAAATAGACTGGACCGAACTTACAATACTCGATTTACGTTAAATGAAGGACTAATCGTACCTAAACACTTAAATATGGACAAAGAACGCTGGACTACGTGATACCTACTTGCTTAAATATGTTACCTGTTAAAATTAAAAAATGTACAAATAATGTAAAATAAAAATATTATATTGTAAAATTGGCTCGCCGAAAGAAATAGTTCGTATTAGACTCTTAACACAAAAAATTCTAACTGCATAATAAGTTTTATTTTTTAAACTTCAAAATAAAAGCACCCATTGATAAACTACTTTAGAGGGCATTACCAGAGAAAACCAGAAATATGTCATTTTCAAATCAGATTTTAGACGTATTGACTCTTTTCCACAAAAAATTATAAATGGATTTCGAAAGATTGTTCTTTTATCTAGCATTCACATGTAATAATTTTAAAAAAATTTTTAATTTTTAGTATAATAAGGTTTCATAGGTCGTTGGCAGATTTGTTAAATTTTCAAAAAAAATTTTGTATTTTACCACACCCATTTCAAATAATATAATCATGCAGTAAAATAAATCAATACATTATCTAGCAAACGCATGATTTAGAATTTTAATTTTAGTTTCAATAAAATCATTAAAAAATATGTACGTACATGCGTTTCTTGACGAAAATTGGTCCATTTGTGTATTTATTTGCGCATTTACAAACTACTATATTTCAGGTTTTTTTAACATTCTTATTAAATTTAGATATTATTGAAAAATGATAAATACTTATAATCAAAAAATAATTACAAAAAGTACATTATTTTAATAGTTTTATCATCACGCCTTTCAGCAATTTTGGATGAAGGTATAAATTAAAGCTAATTTGGATTGAAATAAATTCGATATTGAGTTATAATTTTAAAAAGCTGGTACGGAGAATAATTAATCTTTCTCATTGTAACCGCCCTGCACGATCGTAAGAACAACTTTCGACGAAATGTGGATTTTCGTCCGCTGGCTGGTTAAACGCTCTTAAAGGGAGTTTATTGGGACTTTTCTTTTTTCTGTACTATTTAATTTTAATGTGCTGAAGAAGTTTTCGCTTCAAAAACTGTGATGTCATCAATTTCCACAGACCGAAGTAAGATATCATTGAGCTTACTCCGGTACATGGACAAATCCTACAACACATACAGCTGTGTCTCTTCAGTGGAATTGGATAAGTCGTGTTCTAGCAATCGAATCAACGCCGACGTTAAAGCCCGGAGCGAAGAGGAAAGTTTAATTGAAAAACAAATGAAAGATCCCTGATAAGAACTGGGATCAGATGGATTGTATTATAGTGCTCCCTATCACGTCATGTGTAAGCTCACAGCTCGAAGCTCGAAGGGACTTAAATCTTAGGATTACAAATGTATTTCTTGCTCGGATGAAAGCTGAGCAAGAATTGTATTATATTCGAATGCGTTGAAATCTCGGATTTGGAATCCGTATGTATTAAATTAAAGACAATCCAATCTTCTTGTTTATTTACGTTTATCACAATTCTAGCGGAAAATTCGCGTAAAAGAATTGCACGATAAATAATGATTCAATCGAAAATTTAAGCTGCAGGTGAATCACAAAAAATGTTTAAAATGATTCTCTCTCTCACTGGTTTCAATCCTGGGATTGGTTTGCAGCAATGTCATCTATTCGTTTCTTCCACTCTTCCCTGTCTTGTGCGGCTCTTTTGAAGTCTGCATATGATGAGCAGCCATGATTATAGTGACAAAATACCTACTCTGCTGCAATAGAAGAAAGTAGAACACAAGATATGCGATATCGGCGTTTTTCGTATTCAAACCGTCTGGAAAATCATTCCTCAAATCTATATATATATTATTGAATCCCTGTTTCCCTTGGTCACGCCATAACTTCAGAACGACTTTACCTATTTCATTCATATTTTTTTAAGGTTTCTAATACTTTTTAGAAGGTTCTTACGGAAAGAAAAATTAAGAACATTCAAAACTTCAGAAAACTTAATGACCATTTTAACTTCGCACGTTTGACAGTTCGCGCTTTTATGAATGTGAATTTAGCAGGCAGCTGTTTTTTTTGTAAAAAAAAAGATATTTCTATGGATTTTTTAAATTATAGATGTTTTAAATAGGTACCTATGTTAGGTACCAAATTTGGTTGATTCGGATAAACCACACATAGCTATAGACTTAGCTATGTACTTACGTGGTTGATCAGTGCAGAATTGTTCTTATAATATACAAAAATGAATATTTGTAGGTAAAAATTGTAATAGGTGGCACAAGAGCTGTTTGAAAACTGAATGTACTGGGACTTGCGTGCCACCTATTACATTTTTTTTAATTTTGAAATTTTCATTTTTCTTATATTACAAATATTCATTTCTGTATATTATAAGAACAATCAAATTTGGTACCTAACATACTCGTAGGTAGGTACCTATTTAAAATATGTATAATTTAAAAAATCCATAGACAATTCTTTTATTGCAAAAAAAAGCTGCCTACTAAATTTACATTCATCAAACGCGCGAACAGTCAAAGTTAACGAACTGTGAAGTTAAAATAGTCGTTAAGTTTTCTGAAATTATCCAATTTCCTACACAATTTTCTTAATTTTTCTTTTCGTAAGAACCTTCTACAAAGTATTAGAAAACTTTTTAAAAAGATTAATGAAATACGTAAAGTCGTTCTGAAGTTTTGGCGTGACCAAGGGAAACAGGGATTCATTTATATATATATGTATAGATATATTTTTTTTATTCGGATTAATTTACAGCTTTACACTCCATTATATTATAAGTTATTGAAAATAATAATAACACAAATAATTCACAATGATAATACGTAGGCGAACAAGACAGAAAATAAAAAGACGCGGCTCAGTTTCTGTAGACTATCCGGGACTGGCGTCAGAGCTGATCTACCCAGACCTTGTTGATTGCCATCACTTTTATCAATCTCATACTTCCCTCGAGAATTACTCATACCATTTTTTGCTATTTTTTCCATGCTTGAGCATGCCCAGGGTTGCTCATTATTGACCCCCCAGGATTACTTGGATCACAATTTATATGTGACCTTTCTACAGCTGACCTTTCTATTGTGCCTAACAGAAAAGACGTTTTTTCTTTTAAAAGCCGTTTTCTCTTGCGTGGGTATAAACAAATCTTATCATCCAAATACCAAGCGGTGTTTTAGTTTCATTTTGAAGTGTCGTAAAGTGTTTTGTTCATCATGCTAATTTTTAGTAATTTTATCAAATAAGTGGAGATTATCCACCTCTTACCCGCCCTGGTATAAGTAACAGATGGTTACTCCTTCAAGGCTCTCGCAAGATTCTAATTTATTTTGTTAAACGAAGCTACATTTATTTATTTTGAACGAATATAGACCTCCAGTGTCCTTGCATACGTTGTTAGTAAGCAGTATGCAAGTGCTTAACAGGAAAAACAAAATGCAAAAAAACAGGTTTGTTTTTTTTTGCATTTTGTTTTTCCTAATTATTAATTATTATTATTCAGATAAGTAATTACTTCAGATATTAATATTAGCAAAACCTAAGAATTTTATTTATTGCAATTAAAGATATACCTACTATTAAGATATCTGATCCAACAGAGCGGCGTCTCGTGTTGAGCTGCACGAGCTGCTCGACAGGAGATGCTCGCCGCTCGAGTGTGTGGACGCAACGACGAGCATAGTTCCAAGTTTACATGTTCGACCAAGCAAAACCGTGACGGTCTTCTGAATACAATCATGGCAAATAATAATGTTTTACAATGGGAGATACATTCAATATCGCCCTGGCCTCCATACTATGCTTCAAATAGCTTTGGTTATTATATCAACAGACTGGAAGAGCCTAGTCTTCAACTTATCTTAACTACCTATCTTCTAATTTCTTTTGATTACTTCCATATAGGTACTCGTACCTCACACAATTCCTCAAAGGAGTGCCACAACCTCGGTCTGAATAATGTAATATTAACCCTACACTGACGAAGAATCCTTTGGTTTTGGAACATGTAGATAATTTTGATTAAATAAGTGGTGTTTTACGATTTTTTTTTTCATTTAATTCAATGGTAAATATTTCCCTATCGAGTCCACGCTCTAAACACACTTTAAAAAATTAAAACAAATTGTACTAGGTAGATTACAGTTAGTAATAAATAATTCAGTAACCGGAATTGAAAAATATTGCATTTTACTGGTTATTTTGATATCTTTAAAAACGCGAAATGTCATTTCTCAAGGAACGCCATGTTGTTAATTACGACGGCAAACGTCTCGCGTGATTTTTTATGTTTATGAAATCGAACAAAGTAATGATTAATTTGCATTATTTATCATTTCCGAAGATTGCAATTCGTACTTATTATTGTCTAACTGGCAGAAAGTGATTTTTTCTTTTAAAAATGCGTACTTCATCGTCGTAGTTAACATGGCGGTCATTGAAAAATGACATTTCGCGTTTTTTAATCGCAAAAATTACATTCCGGTTACTGAATAACTTATTACTAACCATTACGTGTCTACCTAGTACAATTTGTTTTAATTTTTTAAAGTGTGTTTTGAGCGTGGACTCGATAGGGAAATATTTATAGGGTATTTCCACAAACGAGGGATTCTGTTGAAAATATACGGAATATTTAAAGATAATTTTTCTGATTTTAATAATCCTACCAAAAATGTTTAATTTTTATGTTTTCATTCAATATTATTGATTTTAAAAACGATCTAAAACTGACCAAATCAAAACGGCCCATGGTTGGGAAATGGGTTTGAGACGTCACAAGTGTCGCTCAGCTGAACTAGCATAAATAAACACTGCTAGTGAGCGTCCTCACTCATGACGTCACACGATAGCCACGCCCCAAAACATCGTTCTAGCGGTAATTCCAAAATGGGAAACTTTAACTCGCTGTAGAAAATTTATTCGTCAACATAACAATAAAATAAAAATGCCGTAATCATCGTAATTTTTTGCTTAATTTTTTAAAGCAATAAAAAAAACATGTGGAAATACCCCATTATATAACTCTTGTAAAGAAATCCAATAAAAATATTTATCCTGAATGATTTTATTCCAAATAGAGAAAAATTTCCGACGCAAGAATTATAGAAGGCCCGCAGTTCTAATAGAGTAAGTACTTAACCTTGCCTGGCTGATTTACGACTGGCAAAACAACAACGAAAAAACTTTGACATTTCGGTCCGGCAAAACACCAAACCGGCTGTTTGCAGTGTTTTTTAGAATTCCATAGATGGCGGACATAACCTACGCTTTTCCCTGTCGGACCAATCAAAGCACTGGAAATTACACCCATAGACCAATTAAACCCTATAATTTCATAGACAATTATAGTATGTTCGACCAATCAGCGACCTCGATATTTTTAACTCTTTGAAATCATACCTACACATTTTTTTTTAAATAGATAAATAAAAACTGGTTTAAGTACGGTACCAAGTGTCACATCTATACATATAAAAATCAAACTATGCTTGCTTGGATATAATATGAATTTATATGCGTATCTGAGTACATGCGATGTCTGTGTTTTGCTGTATTAAGTTAAGCATAGGAAATTATTGAAACTTGCAAATTACCTTATTTAAGCTCACGCAAATGTTTCTGGATTATTACAACCACATGACAATACATCTGAAAAGTTTTTTAATATAAAAATAGCTCTTGCGAAACTATAAAAATTTGAGAATGACGTTTGCAAAACAATCATTGTTGTGAAACTCTTTAAGTTAATGAATTTATTTGAAGTACTCGCCTAATACTTTGAATCGAATCAATTGTAGATATTTTAAATAGGTACCTAAGTTAGGTACCAAATTTGATTGATTGTTCTTATAATATACAAAAATTGATATTTGTAGTACAAGAAAAATGAAAATTGAATTTAAAACAATGTAATAGGTGGCACGCGAGCTGTTTAAAAACTGAAAGTACTGGAAATGAATATATGACCGCGGGAGGGGAGTTGGCGGGACGGGGGAGCGGGAAAGGGGAGAGGGAAAGCCGTGAAGGTGCAAGGGGAATGCGGGGGGAAGAGGACTCGGGGGGGGAACGGGGACGCATGGGAAAGGACATGCAGGGAGAAACAATTTATTTCTTTGATTATGGCATTGTAAATTGTAACGCATGCTGGGAACAACAATAAAATATGTACGATCACAGTTTAATTCAATAATATTATAATTTTTTTTAATGTCTTTGATCCAACGAGGGGAATTTATTCTAAACACGTGTCCGTTTGGTGCAGAGAGAACACGAAACAATGTTCCGGTGAATATGTAGTGTGGAATTTAAAAGATAACTGGCAACTAGTTTTACTGTCATGTTCAGTAGGTTTTTGTTCCATAGGTAACGAAAAAATGTTAAAATTGAGAGACAAGTTAACCTAATAAATAAATGTATACTGCGTTTTGTAAAGTGTACAGCTTTATATATCTACTTAACTTTTCAGGTCACAAAAGAGGAATTGACAATCAAAAGGACCAATTTTTTTAATAATATTTTGACAAGTGTACATATTATGGGTATTTGTCTACAATATACAATGTTAACGCTACGTCGCCGACAGCAAAGAGATTAGTGCAGGTGTCGACATTATAATAGGCATAAATTAAAAAGGTTGATCTAGCGTGTTTGAAAAATAAAATAATTTAAATTGTGGCTTCACATACCCAACACCGGTAGAAACAGAACATCGAAATACCTACGTACTTAAAAACACACATACATTTATCGTTTTCTGAAAAAAGTGATAACGCAATAATATTTAAAAAAATGTTGTAAAAATTGCATTTCATACAAGATTATACACGCAAAATAAAAACAAAGGTTACTAAATATTATTGTACTCGCTTGTATATTTTTAAAATCCTTTTTAGGATACCGTTATAATATTTGCATGGCCTTATATCCCAGGTGGGAGTACTGTATTTGATTTATAAATTATGGAGCTTCATGAGTTTGGTTATAATTAAATTTGTTGATTAAAGTTTCGTCAGCCCCGTTTAGTTTTTATTAGTTCAACACGGGGAGCGTGGGACTAGGAAACAATGCACCTAGACTGCGCTAGACCATCACCACGTTAATAGCTCCTTTCCCCGGTGACAGGGTTGTCAAAACCATTCAATAATACTGAATCCAAACTATGTTTTATTTTATTTTTATTGATTAAATATCAATGTCCTAACATGCTTGATTGCTATACGATTTTTACATTTTATATTATGTATGTAGTTCTGAATATGTTCTAACAAATATAAATATTTATTCAAGAAAATAATTACTATCTTTACAATTTATATCAACACATTCCTGTAATAGCATATATTGTTATGTGGTTCGTGACGATGCACGGGGGTCAGAATAACCTTGCGGCCGCTCCTTGCTAAATAAAACGCTTATGGACTTCGATACGAACTATGCCCGATCACCAAACAAGATACAGTATACACAATTAAGTAATACTCACTACTGTTGTGTCTTGTGGCTTGATCTCCATTCGGTGATAGTCACAGGTGTATCCAAAAGCGTACGATATAGATTGTTCTGGTCGGTTATTAAAACCACGATAAAGTTAAGTCATGAGACGAATAAGCGGTTCACATAAAGCATTCGATGAACGACGGCGATATAATGCTTCATATTACATACTTCCAATTGATAAATAACATTTCAACGTAGAGCGAAATGTCACGCTACGATGTGTTACGATGGTTGTTGACAGACTGGCGATATTGCGGTACTTGACTTATGTCCACCGTGTATGTAGGTACACTTAATGTGCGGAAAACCAAAATCTGGATTCCTTCGATCTGCTAGGCCGATTGGAACACAAATACAAATTAAATTCATCAGCGTTATGAAACATTATGATTACATAGTATATCTGCTCAAAAGAGCGTCTGTGGGTAGGTTTGTTTTTTATACAATTCAGTTTCATTTCGAGATTGATAAAATTTTACAGATTTGACAAATAAGAGGAAGGTAGCTGTCCCAAAAACCACCACTTCCCCTTTTTCAGAAAGAAGCCCAGACAACGCAGGGTGATTCAAATCTATATATATAAAAAAATCTCGTGTCACGGTGTTTGTGGTCGCACTCCTCCGAAACGGCTCGACCGATTTTTGTGATTTTGTTATGTATACTTGGTAGGTATGAGAATATGTCGTAAATATATTTCATACCGCCAGGTGATTGGGGTGTCCTTATTCAGAATTTTTTTTCTATTTTTTTGACAGAATTTTTTTTGTATTTTTTCATTTGTTTGGCATCAAAAAATACTTATAACTCAATATTTTCAGCTTTCTACCCCCACCCTACCATTTTTAAATCGCGATTTTACTGTTTTTGTATAAACAAATTCAATCGTCGTTCGTATTTCAAACAGAACGAAATTATTTATGTTGTTGAATGACAGATGGCGCTGCGTCCGCATCATCGAACTTTCATTTATATGGCAGAACAACGTTTTCCGGGTCAGCTAGTAGTTATATATAATTCTAACATTCCTAGCAGGTAAGTACTACTGGAATGCTATACTGTATAATTAATAATTAAGCTGAAATAAGACTGCATTGGGGGTGTGTTATGTTAATATTGTTATTTGATGTGTTACATTATTAAGTGTGCGTATTTTCAGCATGTTGTATCTGATTCTTTCTAGCAATGAATTAAATAATAATAATACAATACAACACCAGAGGACACCATTAAAATTACGACTTCCAAACCAAACAACCAAAAAAAAATCACAATTAATTTTGTAGACAATAAAAAAGTCCACATTATGTTAGCTGCTAAGCATAGCGATCCGATTAAAAAATTCAACGGGGAAGGAGCCCAACACGTCTATTTAAATGCGGCATTAACCCAGTACTACAAAAACTTACATTGGAACACCAAACAAAGAGCCCTAGAAAAAGAATATAGATATGTTTGGGTAAAATCAGGAAGAATTCTTGTAAGAAAAACTAAAGAATCCAAGGTTGTCGAAATAAGACATCTCAACGATATACCTATTAAGATGATTTAAAAAATAAAATAAAACCATATACACACTCCATCTACTCTATATCTTTATAATGGCCTCTTTCACAATGGAACCACTTGAAAAACTGATACCTGAACCAATAATCACCACAAATACCTGCATGTTAAACCGTGTACTCCAGGACAAGTTACCGATCCTGAACACAATTCATCAAAACATTCGAAGCATTAACAAAAACTTTGAGGATTTCACTATGCTGATAAATGAATTAAATTTGGTACCTGACTTATTAATCCTTACAGAATGTTGGATAAATTCCTCAACATATGTGCATAAAAACATCAACAACTACAAAGTCTTCAATACTAAACTTCACAAACATCAAAACGACGGAGTAATTGTATATTGTAAAAATAAGATAGAATGCAAAATAGAAGAAATCGAACTACAAGACGCAAACTGTTTGAAAATAAAACTCGATCAAGATATATGCATCTTCGCTATCTACAGATCGCCTTCAACTACAAATTTATCACCATTTCTTGGATCACTAGACTCCATACTACATAAAGAACGAAACATCAGGAACCTGTTTATTATTGGGGACATCAACATTAATATACTGGATACTGGAAGGCAACATCCACAAACACAGGAGTACCAATTACTCCTCCTCTCCCACGGGATGTCTGCCGCCATAAGGGAACCAACAAGAGTGGATCACAAAATGAATAAATCAATCCCCTCGCAAACTTGCATTGACCACATAATGACAAAAACAAATAAAAACTACTCCACAATCATACATCAATCCACCATCACTGATCACTACACTTTAATTCTTAACATTCATGCAAAGAAAAATCGACCATCGACTCAAAATTTAACGTGGAATAGACATGTTATAGACTACATAAAACTAAAAAAATCACTACAAACTGAAACCTGGGAGCCAATATATAATGCTGAAGACCTAGAAGTTGCTTGGAAAATATTTATTGAACACTTGCAATTAAAAATACAAAACCACACTTCAATAAAAACTTACACATATTCACACAATAAAATTATCAAAAAAGCTTGGATCACACCTGGCCTACTTAAATGTATAAGAAAAAGAGACAAGATCCATCAGCAAGTAAAAAACAATCCTTATGACCTTTCCCTTAAACTATTTTACAAAAACTATAGAAACATCTGCTCCAATCTTACTAAATCGGCTAAACAAAATTACTACAGATCTAAAATAGATCAATCCAATAATAATCCAAAACTTATCTGGCAAATAATTAAATAAATCACCTACACAGATCAAAACAAAACAAACCCATTGGAAGAAATCAACACAGATAACGGTACACTCTCGCTCAACAAAAACGTACATAAACTAATTAACTACACTAACAACTTTTTTGCAAACATAGGCTCGAATTTAGCCAACAAAATAACCGAACCTCAACACTTTAACCCGAACATAAACAAACACCCAAATCCACAAAGGATTAAATTTGCTCTAAAACAAATCACTAAACAAGAACTAACTCTAATGTTATCTAAATTCAAACCAACATCTTCATCTGGTAGTGATGAAATCACAATGAAAACAATAAAATTCTTACAAGATGAAATTACCGAACCGATACTCTTTCTAATAAATAAATCTATCACGGAAAGCAAATTTCCATCTCAACTCAAAATAGGGACTATTACACCAATCTTTAAATCAGGAAATCGTAAAGATATCAATAACTACAGACCGATCACAATTCTAAACACATTATCTAAAATCTTAGAAATAACAGTTAAAACTCAACTCGTCGACTACCTAGAATCAAATAAACTATTATCACCAAAACAATTTGGTTTCAGAAAAAATCTAGGAACATCTAACGCCATAGCCTTAGTAATTGAATATATTAAAAATTCTCTAGACTCACATAAAAAATGCATTGGCATATTTCTCGACCTCTCTAAAGCCTTCGATTCAATAAATCACTCACATCTTTTTGAAAAACTAGAGAACATAGGGATTACTGATAATGAACTGATATTTTTTAAAAGTTACATGGGAAATAGAAAGCAAACTGTGAAACTTAATAACATAATCAGTGAGTGTATTGATGTCAAATTCGGGGTGCCGCAAGGAAGTATTCTGGGTCCGATTCTATTCCTTATTTACATTAATGATCTATGCCACATAGAATGTGAAGGAGAAATCATCAGTTTTGCGGATGATACTGTTCTCCTAATAAATGGGAATAATTGGACAGAAACATTTAAGAAAGCAGAAGACACACTTAATAGGATTAAAAAATGGCTAGACTACTATTCACTTACACTTAATGCTAATAAAACCAAATTCATCACTTTTAAAATAAAAAATAAGAAAAACTCTGAAGAAAACCTGAACTTGAAAATCCATAGCCCGCATCACTTAAATGAGAATTGTGATTGTCCCTCATTAGAAAACGTTGACCATATAACGTATCTGGGTCTAAAAATTGACCAAAACTTAAAATGGACCGAACACATTACGTATTTAAATAATAAAATTAAAAAACTAAGTTATTTTTTCAAAACTATCAGGAATGTCCTCATTAAAAAAGACTTAATCAAGATTTACATGGCTCTCTGCCAATCACTGTTAGAATACGGTATTATCGGATGGGGCAGTGCAAATAAAAACATACTAAATCCACTAATTAAAATTCAAAAAGCTATAATGAAAATTATACTGAAAGTTCCTGTAAGAACTAGCACTGTCGAAATCTTCAACAATCTTAACATCATGTCAATTAAACAACTATATTCTAAAACTATACTCATTTTCATTCATAAGTACAAAACCCAAGAAATAACAACTAATACGTACATTAGAAACACTAGATCTCATGGTCAAAAACTTATCCAACAAGTAACTACTAACACAACATTTGGGCAAAAAAGCTTCTTATATTATGGCATTAAACTTTACAATAAAATACCACTCTCACTCAAAAACCTCAACATTATAACATTTAAATTTCAAATAAAAAGCTGGATACTAAATATAGGGAGATCAGAAATAGAAAATATACTGATATCAAATACAGACTAAAACCAAATCTAGTAATCTGAATTATAAAAAAAACCACTATCTTATTTACTTTATAATTATTTAAAAAAAATACTACATGATACATGTTATGTCTAATTCATATCAATTTCTTATAATTAAATTAAAATATGTAAATGAAATCCTCAGCACGGGAGATCCCAGTGAGGATATCATTATCTCTACTGTTACTAAAAAAAAAAAAAAAAAAAAAAAAAAAAAAAAAAAAAAAAAAAAAATAATAATAATAATAATCTTTATTTCAGGATGTGGGGAGGATAGTGCAATCCCACACGTCCCATATAGTTATACATATTTATATATTTACACAGTAAAGAAATAAGAACATAAATAAATAAAAAAATATAAAATAATACTAATAAAAATTAATAATAACAAAAATAAATAATCAATTATTATGCAGGGCGTGATCTTGAGTGCGCTCGGGCCCATCGCTCACTCAGGAGTGGAGCTTGGTACAAAAATACGCCGGAATATTTATAATTGAACATGTTTTGTTATTTTTATTTGCAGTTTTGAATTGAGAGAATCGATTTAATGATGTTTGAAATGTTAAAAAATAACGATGCAACAATATATTTTGGGTTAATAAATTAGACGAAAACATCAAAATGACTATAGATAAAATAAAAACAGTTAAAAAATATTAAATCTGAATTATACAATTACTCGTTTATGAAGGAAATTTTTAAAACACTCGAATATTTTAAAATTTAAAGGGCACCAATTTGTCCGAAAATTTATTTATGTTTCGGGGGCAACCCTACCCAACCGGTCGTAAAGTGTAATAAGGATATACACGTGAATATTACACATTTAGATAAGCAAAAGTTAAGTGCAGTTGAGACGTGATAGACGGGTTGGGAGGGGAGGATAGTAGAACGGGAGGGCAGGAGAACAGAAGAGGTGGGAGAGGAAGGATAATAATAATTCTGATACGGAAGGAGATTACAGCGGAACAAAACTAACCGGGCCATGGAAACACGACCAGAATAAACAAACACATCAGGATATAACTACAGACTTATAGATATCAAAGAATGGGAATGAAAATTTCATCTTGCCTAACTTTTCTTCACGCGTAAATTCTTCAACGCTTAATTTTGACAGTGGAATTTGTGTTTTTTTCGTCCATATTATAATTAACCAAATTATACGCATTCTAGGTACACCACTTACCCGCCCCTCTCACAAGATTCTATTTTTTTTTGTTAAACGAAGCTAAATATATTGATTTTGAACGAATCTATACGTCCAGTGTCCTGCATATGTTGTTAGAAAGCAGTATGCAAGTGCTTAACAGGAAAAAAACATAATACAATAAATCAGGTTAGTAATACAAGCAAAAATAATAGTTAAAGCAAAACAAAACTCATTCAAGAAGCTCACGAGGAAGCATTGCATCATGTGAAAAACTCTGTAAGCACCTGTATAAATAAAGTAGATAGAGAATAGATTCTAGGTACAATAATGATTAAGGTGTAGATACTCTAGTCTAGAGTACCTTTCTGGTGAAAGACCACCACTCAGAATCGAAAATATGCTTGAAATGGATGTAACCGTGTATGAAGATAAGATCTGAATAGTCATGTATTTCCCAACCTTTCTTCTCCCCGTCTCTTTTCCTCCTTCACTCCCTTCAGCCTCACAACACATCCCAATTGGGGAAGCCGCCAATCGGATAAAATAAAACAAAAAACATTAAAATAATAAATTAGGTGCACAGTCGTTCGTGTAAAGGAGGAGAATGTAACGATAATTGTAAAATCCTTAAGAAAACCACAGATATCAAATACCTAGGGATCACTATAGAAGTAACATGAAATTTAAGAAACATATCGAAAACTGTGTCAAAAGAATTAGAAAACTTATTACATTTTTACGAGATTAAAAAATATCCTAAATCATTCAAATATTAAAATGGTTTACTTTGCTCTTGTGCAGTCAGTATTGCAGTACGGCATAACCGCATGGGGAAGCATCCATAAGAATAATCTTTATCCGATAGTAACAACACAAAAAATGATCATCAAAGTAATTATTATAAAACCAAGAATTTTCCCAAACTGCGAACTTTTTGAAAAATTTAAGGTCCTACCGGTTTCAAAACTATTTTAAAAAAGTGCTATTTTAACAGTTTTTTTAGGAATCTGATGTGTCCTCAACACGAAGTTGCACAACACCATTATGAATATGTCGGCCCGTAGAAAGTGAGAAAAACTATCTTAAATTTAAAAAAAAAACTCGCATTGTATTTTTACAGGTGATTATCTTATTCGTATCGATGATTTTCAGATATAATCTGTTGCCAATATTTTGTTTATATTATATTTCTATAATTATATATATTTTTCTAATTGTACAATATTTTTGTAATATCTTAAAGTATTTTATTTTCATTTTTGAAACATATTAGCTATAAGCAGTTCTAAATATATAACATAAGTACATACACTAGCTCCCCAATTAGACCCGAGAATATTTCTCTACTAATTGGGAAACCACAAAAACTGATGAATGATATGTTACATATTATTATTGTAAACATTTACTTTTTGTCTAAATATGGACTTACGTAATAGGTACATAACCATGTAATATTTAATTTAACATACCTTATAATCTGTATTATATGTACTGTGTATGTCTTAGTAAAAAAAAAAAAAAAAAAAAAAGGTTGAGTTTGTTTTTTTTCACCTTTTTCAATGTATATTTTCGTTATGTTATGTAACTTATCGAATTTTATAATTTTCAGTTATATGTATTACTCGTGCCAAGGCCGCGCCTTTGTGGGTTCCCATTTCGTATAAAATTATTATTTAAACTATCATACATGTTTGTAAAAAAATATAAATTGGGGCTAATGCTAGAAGTGCCTTGTGAATAATAAATATGACCATAAATTGTCCAGAAAAGGCTATTATTTGTCGATTTCTCGGTACACAACATGTCAACATATTATTTTGGCATACCATTACATATGCCCCACCATGATTTATCGAAAACTTCTTACACATCTTTTTGGACTCACTTATAAATAATAAATATTTTAGAGTACTTTCTGATACCCTATTCAAATTACCAAAATCTGACACAGCATTAACCCCTAGATATATATTACATTATTGCCATGTTTAGTATTTTATAGTGTACGAAAGAAAAATACAAATATTCCCCGATATAAAGAATTATATAAATTTACAACTTGGACGGCAGTTAAATTGATGAGAGCTCTCAATTTAAACCTTCTTCCAAATGTGTACATTCATCAGAGACACGCGTTCACGTTCATTACACAATCTCCGACCTATGCGTATCACAATTATTATGCTATTTATTGTAAAAACTATAGATTTTGAATTTAAACTTCTATAGCCCCGCAGTGATTTGGATTTCGGATGAAATGGAAATGACGATTACTGCACCTGCGACGCATCAACTGCACTCATTGGCCGCTTTGATTATGATGTCACTTTAAAGCGTCTTTTTGGTTGAGTTACGAAACGGAAATTACGCTAGGTCTGCGCTCATTCGTCGCTTTATTTATGACCTCACTTTTCAAGTATTGGTTGAGATTGTTTTGGTAAAGTTTCGCTTATGTAAACTGCACTCGATTTTTTTTAAGTAAAACTTTTTTACGCATGCTTGACTTGGGGAGTAAGCTGGTGAATGCGTGGTATGAAAAGTGTGATCGGGCGAGGCGAACGGAAGTTGAGAGGGAGATATAAGTTAGTGAAGTTTTACTTCAGTCGCATGGTCTAAAGCACACTCGTTTTTTATTGCTTTTTTGTTCCTGTTCTGTTTTGTCGCGAAACCGGAGTTTCCATTTACTGGCCCTGGACATTCTGGAGCAGTTGGTATCCACATAGAAAAATACGTTTTATGAACAGCTATCGTAGAGAACTAGAAAAAATGTTTGTCTTTGAGTTCAGTGTTCTGTGTCGTTACGAGAACAAAGACGGATCATGGACCAAACAACAGATAATACACAGCGAGACAGATATGAATGGAGAACTGACAAAGAAATGACGTTCGTAACATCTGGGAATGCGGACCGGCCCTTTTTACTCTGTCAAATTAATTAATGATATGGTTCCACTTCTCGATGGGGATGTGATGAGCTAAGTAAAGATAGGCTACTGTTTTATGTTCTGAGAAGGGATCGGCCTAGAATGAAGCAACATGGACACATGATGTTGGAGTTATTACTTCTAGAATTTAATAAATGCATGATCACCGTTGATTAATAATGAGGCCCTATTTTCGATTCTATTTTTATCCCTATTATAATAATAACAATAAGGCTTTTAGGACTTCTGTTAGGTATATTGTTAGCGGACCTAAATGGGGGTCCCTACATTCTGCCGACAGACTAGCTCAGGTTTTAGTCAGCAGAGCGGGAGAGGCCCTCACCACCAGGGTGGTAGGATCTGTGAGGCGTGTGTGGGTCTTTCCTGAAATAAAGCTCAAATTTCTACGGGCTGGGAGAAGGCAGTGAAACTAGTAATCAGGGTAAACAACGGTTATATTGGGTAAAACACCTGCGTAAACACAATATCACAATAATGCATACATAGTAATTCAGGGTAGCAACAACAGTTATATCTAAAATGGAGGAATTTTATCTCTGTAATCTCTCTGGTAGGGCTATTTATCTCCGCGGTGAATTTACTGCGAACACACGCAAATAAGGGGAGTTAAATTGGTTCAGGTACTCACAGCTGGGGGCTGAACTCTTGTAGATTCAGTGACGGGAAAGAATATAGCCATTCTTGGAGTTCCCGCAAGTCACTATGCAAAACACGCTGCATCGTGGCTTGCAGAATGTTCCGGAACTGTGCGGAACGGTTTACGACAACACGGGCGCTCAAGCCAGGCGCTGGAGAAGAATGGCGGTTGGCGGCTCGCTGTCGACGGTGGCTTTGCTGGGTTCCGCCGCCCGTAGCGCGCCGGTAAGCTAGCGGCGAGGGGGCGAAACTGTAGTTTGCGCAGTGGCGTGCTCTACAACTTGGGAGGAGGGGGCCGAGTAATTTGCAGGGGCGTATTTGTGTATCGTAACAATATACTAGACATATTCTTGTTTGTTATACTTTATAATATATCCCGAAGTTCAGTTTGCCTCTTGGCATAGGCCTCCTCTAACATTTTCCATTGGGACCTGTCACGCGCTACTCTTCTCCATTGATGTCCAGCCGTGAGTTTTAGGTCGTCTTCCCATCTTATGTGTTGACGTCCTCTACTTCTCTTGCCATCTCTGGGATACCAGTCAGTGACATTTTTGCGCCATTTCTCTTGTGGATCGCGGATCATGAGCCCTGTCCATCTCCACTTTTGTTGGTCTATTCGGGTAACTATATCGCCAACTTTAGTTTTCTCCCTTATTATGCTACATCTCACTCTGTCCTGTTTCCTTATTCCTGTCCTTATTTTTACCACTACAATACTATAAATGTTTTCACTTATTGCGTTATCATCAATTTAAGAAGATTTGTTTTTTTATGTTAATACAGTGCAGGCGTCTCTAAAGGGTTTCGTGAAATCATTATATCTTTGCTAGAAGCAACGTGGTGTGTAAGGTGTTTTGCACGCTCCTTAGTTATTGCTATTATTACAGAAAGATAGACATTTGGGAAGCGGGAATAGGTAAGTACCAGTGGCGGTCCGTGAGTTTGTCAGTGAGCTAGAGTGCTAAGACTGAAAAATACGACTTTACTGATGTTGTTGTAGCTGAAAATGATTTTAATTTTTTTTCAAAATTACAACTTTTTGTATGAAGCTATACTGAAATGTGGATACGGCGCATCCGTTGACTGAAAGAAACCTGGAGATCTTCATACAAAAAATTGAAATTTTGAAAAAAAATTCAAATTCATTTTCAGCTACAACAACGTCAATAACGTCAAATTTTACAATCTTAGCGCTCTAGCTCACTGAAAACTCACAGACCGCCACTGGTAGGTACTGCCGCCTCCCCGGGAGCGTATTTACAATCCCTACCGCGTT
This sequence comes from Limnephilus marmoratus, assembly GCA_917880885.1. Lineage (NCBI taxonomy): Eukaryota > Metazoa > Arthropoda > Insecta > Trichoptera > Limnephilidae > Limnephilus > Limnephilus marmoratus. Next base: position 17,147,795 of record OU862923.1, read on the forward strand.
TTAGTCGTGCTACGGACTGAAATGCGGTAGGGATTGTAATGCACAAATCACCTTACAAAAACTACCTCGTTTCAGTCACCTTACGCGCTTCGTTGCTCTATCTGTTTCTGTGACGACCGTAATTATGGAGGGGTTAGCAGAGAGGATGGGCCGCGTTTTTTTTAACTTACAATTTTTTTTTAACATTGAAATTTACTTCTTAAGTAAAAAAAAAAAAAGTTTTTTTTTAACTGAGGGTGACGACCGTAGATCATTATAGAACGGTAAGCAGAGAGGATGGACCGCGTTTTTTTTACTTCAAAAAAAATTTTACATTGAAAATTTATTTTTTAAGTAAAAAAAACGCGCGTTTTTTTTCTTAAAAAAATTTTGAATGTAAATTTTTTTTTAAGTAAAAAAAAACGCAGTCCATCCTCTCTGCTTACCGTTCTATAATTACGGTCGTCACTCTAACAGAAACAGATAGAGCAACGAAGCGCGTAAGGCGACTGAAACGAGGTAGTGTTTGTTAGGTGATATATGCATTACAATACCTACCTCGTTTCAGTCGGTAGCGCGACTGAATCGCGGTAGGGATTGTAAATACGCGCCCCGGGAAGCATTTAATGCCGGGTTTATGGGGGTGAGGTTTGTATACGTTCTAGGTCTTGGTGGCGGATATGCCTGCCCACCAACTGCGTGGCGGATCAGATCGGGAGAGACTGGTTGAGGGAAACCAGTTGATCTCTCCTTTGACTCTCTCAACCCATAGCCTTGCACAGAGTGGGAAGAATGGATGCATACGTCTGTCACTCCTGGACAGAGTGAACTCTGGAATCCCACCTACTACTCATGCTTTTTCCTTCCCATAACTTCATCTCCTTCATTTCCTTAAAATACCATCCACACAGCATATCCAAAGATGACATAGGCCCTGAGGGAAATTATTTCCATCTGGTCCTGCTGTTGGGAGGTAAAGTTAAAAAGTTACAAGTGTGCAGTTTACTCGCGGTAGAAGTTAAACCTTCAAAAACGTAAAGTAGACAAGAGTGAAGAGGATAGGAAGCACCGCCCAAGAGAAGACCGATTATTCTATCTCGTTCCTCGCAGGCTAAATCTTACAGATGTATGTGTTTGTCTCTTTTTAGTGTCGCTTTTTCGTTTTATCGAGTTTCATTTGAGAAGCCCTTGTTTGAGGAAAGGGAGGAGAAAAACAGGCTGTTGAAGAGAAATATCTTAAAGGAGGGAAAAAATAAAAAAAAACACCTATAATTTATAACTCAACAGAGTGGTTGCGCAAAAAAAAATGAAATGGCATAACGCCCCATAAATCAATCACTATAATATAAAAAAGAGTAATTAAAAGAGGAAAAAATTATTCAGCAAATATCGATCGTCTATGAATGTTGTACACGCGTTTGGCACGATATGCCTACTAATGTTATTGGAATGTTTCACTTACCAAAATAAACTTCCCATATTAACGGTGATGTATTTTGAAAAAAGGATCCGTACCTGAAACAGAAGAAAATTCATCATGAAATATTTTTAAAATCAACATTCACCGGTGCTAAAGAAATAAATGACGCGAACTCTTTAGAGTACCATCCATTGAAATTTTGGCAGAATTGCCATGTAACTCTAAAACTATCAATCGGAATCCCGTTTTGAATTGTGTTAAAAAAAATGATGATTATATTGTATTATTCAATATATCTACTTATTCTATGTAAATGTCTGTATATCATGTATCGTGTATTTTATAAGAAAATAAAATGCTGACTCCATTCAAGAATATAAATGTATAGGTAACGAATTTGATCCGACACACTTCACAGGATCGACAAAGTACACCTAAACCAAGCACATTTTTTATTCACATACAAACATGTGTTTTTAAACTATTCAACTAAGTGATGGTATGCCACAAAGCAAAACAAATTAAAACTCCTTAGCATCATTCGAAAAATCTCATCCGACTCGAGAATGTTCTCTCGTTAATCAAACACATCGTTGCAGGCTGAAAATAACCCCCAAAGAATCTATGGAATTTACCAAACACTAAATATCACCAAATACTCGAACAATGCCAGCTTACTACAAAAAACTGCCGAAAGAAAACACAATAAAAGAATTAAGAACAGACAAAATATGTCACCCTTGTTGTGTGTTGTTTGTTCTATATTATGACGACATATTTGTTTTGGCTCTCGTCAACAACGCTGTCTAACATGAATTCGTGTTTTGTTGTGTTGTGTAGCTCTTTGATAGGCAATTTTACAAATGAGTATTTTATTATCTCTGCTTTCTTATTGTAGTAATCTCAACCAGTGCAAAAACGAAGTTGCTAAGTTGTCTAGGACAGTGAATAGAATAATTTATTTTTAAGTCAACGCAACTGTTTTTTTATACCTCTTCCCGCTTGACGGCACCATCCGCTGTCAGAAAATTCACGATTTTAATTTGGCTCCCGATTTTTATTTTTCTTTGAACAAAGAGCGTAAAAGACTCAAGCTCTTCACAAATCTTCATATTTTCTTCAGTTGGTGTCGAAAACTCTCCCTTTTACACAATTCAACGTGATTGGAAACATAGTAAATCCGATTTTGAAGGATTTTGACGCGTGGCTTTGTTAAACAAGTAAATTAAAATGTTCAATAAAGAACACTCTTACCACAGGAAAGATTTTTTTAAAACATTAACGAGACCTTACTTATTTTATTTAAGATGTTTTTTCATGTTTTAACACATATCTAAATACAGGGTTCGAAATAGATGGCATCACATGATGACACGACGCCATTATACATCTTAGGAAAATCGAAAATTATTGCTAATTAGTGGTTCAATTGAATTTTAACACCTTTCCATTTATATAAAAATAACAGTGTGTATACATGCAGTTGCGGCTCGTGACTTTTGGATGTGCTAGAGTGCTGATATTAGAAAAATAACATTATTGATGTTGCTGTAGCCATTTATTTATTTTTTAATACATTTTTTTGCATGAAAAATTTCAGAAAGTTTCAGTTTGGCCGTGTGCCGCATCGGTTTCTTGAAATTTCTTCATACAAACATCAATTTTTTTTACCTTCGGCAACATCGATAATGCCATTTTTTTAATATTAGTATCCTAGCACACCCAAAAGTCACGAGCCGCCACTGCGGCCATAAGTGCAATTTAAAAACCTGACCACTTACTTAATTAAAAAATTATGTTTTTTCAGACTTTTTTTTAAAGTAAAACTTATTTACGCAAGCTTGACTTGGGGAGTAAGCTGGTGAATGCGTGTCGATAGCCTTACGAAAAGCGAGGCGAACGGTAGTTGAGAGGGAGATATAAGTTAGTGAAGATAGAAAGAGAGAGAATTACGTTTCGTATATTAGATAATTCCGGAAATACTTAACTAATTTTGATTAAATTCGGCTTACTGTGTGTAATTTGGTCCAACTTAAAATATAGAATAGTTTTCATCTCGATAAATATCCCAACATTTATTACTGCGAATTAAATGTTTGTTATGAAACAATGCATTGTAATTATTTGTAAGATCCATAAATTTCTAACAGATGGCGGTGTGAGTTGATTTACCGACACAACACTTGATTATCTAGGTTGGGTAACCATCTAGTAGATGGCGTTGTGTTTCGTTAGCCATAGCAACGCATGGTCTGGTCAGCTTGTAGTTTATTTAAGTTCTGACTGATAATTTATAGTTAGCAACTATGACCAAAATAACTAACTAACTAACTAACCATCACGCCGTTTCCCCGCAGGGATAGGCAGAGAGGACGGACCGCTAAATAACTCGGTCTTGGCACACACTCTTTGCCTCACTCACATTCATACATCGTGTCATATATACTCTTCTATTGTTCTGACTTTTGACATGGCCCGACTCAAATATCTGATTCACTTGATCGTAACATGTCTTCCTCGGGTGTCCCCGACTTCTTCTACCATTCACATTCGCGTCGTATATTCTTCTTACATTACTTTCTTCGTTCATTCGCTCTACATGCCCAAACCATCTGAGGGTCCCTTTCTTAATCTTACTCATTATGCTTACATCAGCCTTACATTCTATGCGGATATCCACATTTCTCACACGATCACACATTATTTTACCACAAATACGTCTCAGGGATCTCATTTCAACAGCATTCAGTTTACTTTCGTCCTTCCTCTGCCAGTTCCGTGCCTCACTGCCATACATCAGGGTAGGTACCAGGACTCCATTGTGGACTGCCAACTTGTTCAATATTGCATTATTGTATGATGACACGTCCCTAAACTCTAAAACGAGTATTAAAATTTCAAAAAATTACAATCTTTAATATCAGCTATATATTAAATTTTGTTCATTTGTCTCTTGATTGATAGGTCACACGGGAAGAGATTAAATAAACTACTCCTAACTGTATGTTCATGATCAGATCAGATGATTTGAGATATCCATTCACAACTTAAAAAATTGGATTAAACGTCATTATGTAAATATTGATTAAAATCAAATACATTAAAGCTCTGCAGTGATTTTTCATATATGAAACTTATTACCCCTCCAAATTAATTCTCTTGATTTTTTTTTGTATCTGATCTAATAATAACATCTCTGAGCGAGATTTGCATTACAATAAAGCTTTGACAAAAAAACTCTAATGAACCAGTATATTTTATGGGCACATCCAAAGACGGTTGCACAAAAAAAGCCGCAGAACAGGAGCTTATGAATATTTATCATTGAGTCAGGCTTGTCCCCAAAAAGGACTGGAATCCGACAAACGCCCGCCTATACCAAAAGCATTCTATGGTCAAACAAGAATAAGGGCAAACAGGTCTGGGCACACTCGCAGTTAAACCCTCAGATTCTTATGAGAACTTATTGGAAGTATTATTTCATTTTTTGTGAAATTGTAGAGTTTGATTAACTCTAACGGCCGTTGTTCCCAATCCTACTGAACAACTGTTGAGCCGAAATTTTGGGTCAACATTTAGTGCATAAATACGCTTTTCCCAACGCAACTCTCCGAACAACAGACAAATCGAGCGTTACTTATCACATCTCCTAGCTGATCGGTGACTCAGATTGATCGATCGAAAAGATGACAAACGTCTTAGATGGGTCAACTAGGCGATCAACTAGACCACCTTAGAACATAATGAAAAATACTATTATTGCTTTGTTTTTCTCTCGTGTGCTATGGATGGCTGGATGATACACGCAAAATAAGAAAGTACTGTGAACTATTAAACTTTATTTTTCAATCTTTACCCACTTACATGGTGGCACTTGAAAACATTGCAATCTCAGGAAAATGCATCTGTTGAGAGTGGAATAGCTTTAAGAAATATACAGACGTTAAGAAAAACCTGCTTGATTCTTATATAGAGCCGAGTTTTGCTGTGATGGTGGGAAGGAGTCTCACATAGTTGAGGAAACATAGCATGGATCCAGGAAACATCGCTAAACATGCAAACGTAATTCAGGGACTAGGTTACTGTGAAAAGAATACAGCACGACATGGGAGATAGCGCTAAAAATTAGATACGTGGGTGGTTTGTATATTTATGTTAGATACTTTCTGTGATGGACTAACGTAGCATCAACTGACGTTCATCAACCCTAGATAGAAATAATAGAATCTAGAAATAAATGACAATGATACCTAATGATATGTGGATGAATTGTAAAATACCGTTTTTGTGAAAAACCACTTGAAGGGCGCTGTACAATTTTTACTACTAACGATTGACAATCTAATACGAAACTTAAGGCAAACAGATTGCTCCCACCAGCTCATCATTCAATAAGATAAAGATAACATTCACAATTGATGTATCACCAATGCGTGTGATGTTGCGTAAAAATGTACATATTGTTGTACAGGTAAATAATAATATCACATATATTCGTACCTGGAATTTGGCAGGTCACTTTGGTAAAGTAGATTTTGTTGTCTTTAGTTCTGTGATAACGAAGGCACCGGCTGTGCCGAAACTGCGATCGATGTTGTTGTTTTAAATAATAGTCACAAATATGCACATAGTGATAAAATGTCTTTTTAAATATTTTATTTTTATTTTAACTTTATGAGTAAAACCTCAAATTTTAATATTTAATTAAATGAAGACAATATAAACGAAACTCAATGGAAAATCTGAAAACAGAAAAATCAGAAAAATATATTGACTCCTCTGGGACTCGAACTCAGTACCTCTTGCTTTCCGGGCAAACGCGCTAACCACTGCGCCACGGTGTCGATATCAAATTCGGTCATTTTTGTAATAATCATACTTCGACTAAGAACCACCCACATTATCTTCATTTTCTTAACGCATATACTATTGGCTACTATCTTTATGTATGATTGCTACTATCTTTATGTATGATTCGATATCAAATTCGTTCAAAGATAATGTGGGTGGTTCTTAGTCGAAGTATGATACAGTTAAAAATGACCAAATTTGATATCGACACCGTGACGCAGTGGTTAACGCGTTTGCCCGGAAAGCAAGAGGTTCTGGGTTCGAGTCCCAGAGGTGTCAATATCTTTTTCTGATTTTTCTGTTTTCAGATTTTCCATTGAGTTTCGCTTATATTGTCTTCATTTAATTAAAAATTTGTCTTTTTAAATGATTGGGAATTTAATTTCAAGGTTTTATGTTGATTTATTCATACTGAACATATTTACGTGTGTGTGAACATTTTACAAAATAAACTTCTTTGAATTTTAAGCACTCGAATGCAATAAATGACTTATTTCCTAACAATACGTGCAGAATAGAGAATTATTCTTGCTCTGCAACTTGTAGAGAATTGCTTGTATTGAAATTCCCGACCGGCAGAGATCTCACAGTTGATAAACTTCTGCTGCGTGATCATAATAATATTGAAGTCTCACAATAGTACTTCAATAAAGTATGCAGATACTGTTGGGTATAAAATTTTGATGTTAACTTTACTACAGAGGTTAGAATTGAAGATCTTTGCTCACTTAGCATATATAAGAACGTTAAATTGATTGTGTCCGCCGCCCCGGGAACCACTTATTGAATAACGAACACCCCTGCCATAGGTCACCCCAAGTGGTTCACTCCGTTTGATGAATTAGCAGGGGTGCCCGGGTTCACAGAGTGAGGTTTGTCTAGGTATTGGCGATGGATGCGTTTGCCCACCTACTGCGTGGCGGGCCGGATCGGAGATAATGGTTGAGGGAAACCTTTTGATTTCCCCAGCCGAATTGTCTCGACTCATCGCCTTGCACCGCAGTGGGAGGAATGGATTCATACGTTTGTCATTCCCGGACACACTGACCTCCAGATTCCTACCCAGAATTTCCTGTCCTTCCTTTCCCTAAAAGACCCTCCACGCAAGACGACACAAGCCCCGAGGGAAATAGTTTTTCTCAGTTTTAGTATATAGTTTTTCTCCTGTGTGGAGCTGACTTAAAAAAAAGCGAAAAATATCAAATACGAGCTTTGCTTAACAGCTTAACGCTGTTATTGTTTTTTTTTAAACTCGTAACCTCATTTCCATAATGAGCTGTAGAACTTTTAAATTTGTAAGAAACTGTTAAGAAATCTCATTGTTTCATGTACGTTCTTAATTTATTTTATTTATTAATCTTAAGTTAGCTCACATCTTTGTGTGTGCTAATATTTTATAAAGATATAAACATTTACATTGGTTGGCAAACATAATCATTCTTTAAATGTTACACATAAATAAAGACATTAATAATTGAGGTAGGCATACTTTCGTAATTCTTTTTTAAACTTATTTATATTTTCTATCTCAGTAATTTCATTCGGGATGTTGTTACACATTTGGACGGCCTGGTACATCAGAGATTTCTGGGTGCTTGATTTTTTTCTTGTCGGCAGTCTAATTTGCTTTGAATTTCTTGTCCCGTGTCCGTGTGTTTCGTTATTATAATGTATTTTTCTTTTTAGTTCCTTAGACATCATCCCCATGTTAATTTTATGTAAAAAAATAAGTACATTAAAATACACAGTTTGCTTCACCGTAAACATATTTAGCTCTTTTAGCATGTCTCGTATCCGTGTGTATATGTTGCGCTTAAGTATTATTCGCATTGCTTTAATTTGCAGTAAGTATTTGCATTTTTTTCATTTTCTCTTCATTGCAGAGAAAAAGAATACTTGAACAGTAATTAAAGTGTGGTGATATAATTGTATTATATATTATCTGGCATGTTTCTTTATTTACTTTGTTTCTGATTCTACCAAGAAAAGATATTTTTTTAGCAATTTTTTTAATTGTGTAATCTGCATTTATTGAGAAGTTTAATTTTGAGTCTATGATGACACCAAGATATTTAATTTCTTCCACTTTTTTTATGATTTCTCCATTAATAGAAACCTTTGGTTCATCGTGCGTATTTGGTCTACCTATATGCATGTATTTTGTCTTATTTACATTTAGTTTCAATTTATTTAATTTGAGCCATTTTGACAAAGTTTCTAAGTCACTATTTATCTTTTTGATTGCTTTCTCATAATTATCTTCTGCAATTTAAATCAGAGCGTCGTCTGCAAACAGTCTTATTTTGCAATGTTTAAGTATTTTTACCATATCATTTATGTAGAGTATAAACAATATTTGACCCAATACCGATCCTTGTGGTACCCCCACCATATTTTCAATCGGATTTGATACATTGTTTAATGCTCTAATCTAATGCCTAAGAGCGTTAATCGGGCAAAGCCGGGCGTAATGAATATCTGCATATAAATCTATGAACTAAACTACTTGTCTGGCCATGCCTGTATTGACGTTAAAACGTCTAAAAATAAAATAAAGTTATTTGGTATTTTTAACCTCCTAAAAATATGTTTTTATTGACTCGCCTCTGAATACTTGCTCGAATAAAGAAATTAATGGTATTTCTAATTTCACAGAATGTTTATTTATACTTACAACCGAAGCTTAAACAATGCTAGTAGTTAAGGCAAAAAATAAAAATTCTCTTATCACAGATGTCGTTAGTCTGCCAAAAATTAAACCAACTGATATATGTTACTGTTGAGCTTTTAGATATAACCTTTATTTAGCTTCTATTTAAAAAAAAAAAAAAAAACTATCTTCATGCTAGGCAAACACGGCATCGCTACATTTCGAGGAAATTGGTCAATAAACCTACTTGAAGGCAGGAACTTCGAATATTCCAAGAAAGCAACGAACTTTATTTTGATTTTGATAAATTATTGAAATATTTCGGCGTTTTGATGTTAATTTAAAACATTCTTCAAAAGCGTGAAAAGTACCAAATTAAGAAGCTAAATTAATAACCAAGTCTTAGAAGGTAAATAATGTAAAGTTAGATGAGTACCAACGAAAAGAAAAAAAACTTTATAAAGTTACGAAATAATACCAGTTATACAATGTTGCCGAAGGCAACATCAGATGAGAGTAGAGATGTCAGGAGTTCACTAAAGAACACCAAGGAGTTTGTCTACCTCAGGAGCAAAATAACATGGGACGGTCGGTCTAAGAGGGAGGTCCACAGCCGTATGCGTATTTACAATCCCTACCGCGTTTCAGTCGCTTTAAATTTTCAATATCAAAATTTAAATATTTACAATTAAAATTATTAATTTCTAATATACACATTGGAAAGATTATTTTATCTAGATTTTAGAACAATTTTTGTTTTTGCAAAGTGATAAAATAATGGTATAGGTTTTGTAAATACGCCACCAGGCTAGGCATGCATTCAAGAAAAGGACGAAAATAATAGAATCGAATAATATAGACCTAAAACTGAGAATACTCCTCATCAAGACCTATGTATGGAGTATCTTGATGTACGGCTGCGAAAGATGGTGCCTATCCCAAAGAGATAAACGGAGACTAGAGGCTTTTGAGATGTGGTCCTATAGAAGACTATTAGGAATTTCCTGGAGAGACCACATACAAATGAGGAGGTTCTCCAAAGAATCGAAGGAGGAAGGCACCTGCTCAGGACCTTGTCCGAAAGGCGTGCAAGATGGGTCGGTTATGTAAGAAGGCCTCTTGCATGCCATAATGGAGGGTATGACTGTGGGGACAAACTCTAGGGGACGCCCACGCCGAGAGTACCTGGAGGACCTGCTGGTGGACGTGCGCTGCTCATCATATGCAGACTTCAAAAGAGCCACACAAGATAAGGAAGAGTGGAAGAGACGAATAGAGGAAATTGTTGCAAATCAATCCCAGGATTGAAACCAGAGAGAGAGATAGATGTTAGGTTATCTGAATCATTTCTTATCTCGCATTAAAATTAAAGTAAAACTACACTTGTTGACACATGCTTGGATTACTGAGGTAAAGGAGTTCTAAAATCTACATAAATTTTTTTGTACATATATGTACCTATATATGATATGACGCTTCCTCTGCTAGAGATGGGCATAATGAAAATATTCGATTCTAATATAATCGAATCACATAATCGAACTGTTAGGTAAACGATGAAACCATAAAAACAGTATTTCAGACAACACTAAGGTTTTTATCGATAATGATTTAGTCGTGTATACAATTAGCCTCCATAACTTAGGTATTGTAGGTATTGTAAATAATGTAATTATGTGACGAGAAAAATCGTTGCATACGAGCTCTTGTGTTATTAATTGTAACTTAAGGACCTAACAAGACAATCTTATCCTCAAAGCAATTAGCATTGCGACTCAGGTGTTATCAGACATAATTAATCATTTCAAAGTGACAGACTTATGTAGCGAGACAGAAAGATCGTCCAAGTCGCGAGACGAGAGACGACACACTGCAGACTGCAGACAGCGGTCGGCATTCTAAAGAGGTGCCAAAAAACAAACAAACGCCTATGACCCAGGGAATTTAGCCTATTAAATGAGAGGTGACAGAATTTTGACACTGTTTTCTCTTGATTGTTAAGACTTAATTGCAATTAAAGAAACTTGCGGTATTTAGGGCCAATTCCGTTTGAAGTCAGACGACAGAAACTGTAATTTTTTTAAAATTATTTCTACTGATAAAAAAACGTGAGAGCAAAAGATTAATCAACTTCTGAATAATCCTAGAGGTTGAAGGTTGATAATAACTGTGACCGGACAACTCAGGGTGAAACCATCTCAGAAGCACCTCTGAAAGGTCATTAAGAGTGATGATAAAAAATATTTTAAAAAATGGTTAAATAGGTTAAGTTAGGTTAGTTTAGGTTTGATTAGGTTAGGTTAGATTAGATTAGCTTTTAATGACCTTTCTGAAGTGTTCGGGATGGTCCGATGCTCTGTGGGGAACCCGCTTGCACAGCGCGGGTGTAAACTGTGCGCCCTAAAGTTAAAGTTAAAGTTAAAGTTTCTGAGTTGGTTGCGATAATAACATTCAAAAAATTATAATAATAAAGATTATAATAATACATATAACTCGAAGTTTTTCTAGATAAAATCACCGTTAAATTTGATTATGAAAAAACCATATTTTTATGTCGAAGATTTATAAAAACCAAAATAACGTAGGTACGTAACCTATTTGTTGTAAAACACGTGCAAAACCCACCTAACTAACTAACTAACTAACCATCACGCCGTTTCCCCGCAGGGGTAGGCAGAGAGGACGGACCGCCAAACATGCCGGTCTTGACACACATTCCTTGCCTCGTTTACATTCATACAACGTCTCATACATTCTCTTCTATTATTCTGACTCTTGACATGGCCCGACTCAAGTATCTGATTCACTTGGTCGTGCCATGTCTTTCTTGGGCGTCCTCGACTTCTTCTACTATTCACATCTGCGTCATATATTCTCCTTACACTCCTTTCCTCGTTCATTCGCTCTACATGCCCAAACCATCGGAGCGTTCCTTTCTTGATCTTACTCATCACGCTTACATCAGCCTTGCATTCTTTGCGGATTTCCACATTTCTCACACGATCATACATGCTTTTACCACACATACGCCTCAGGGATCTCATTTCTACAGCGTTCAGTCTACTTTCATCCTTCCTCTGCCAGTTCCATGCCTCACTGCCATACATCAGGGTAGCTACCAGTACTCCATTATGGACGGCTAGTTTCGCGTCTTTGGACAGTTTTTTGTTGGTGCCAACGGCGTTCAGTCCTCCATTAATAGAGTTACCTGCATTCACCCTTCTTTCAATATCTCACCTAACTATGTCTTCTAAGATATGGATACTATAATATTGTTAGAGATTTGTTATGAATAACCTCTATCATAATAGGCTCTACGTGAAATTCTATCCTATTAACAAATTTACACCATTATTTGTACCTATACTAAATTTGTATGTCAGAAATGTATATATTACCAGCATTTACGTATATTATCATGTATCGTGTGTAAATAACATAGACAAAACTAGTCAAATGGCTTAGACAACAAACAATAAAATATGTCAGTAAGTTTATGTTCATACTGGCACGTTCTCATTCATGAATGTATTTAAATGTTTAAATGGACTGAAAATGTAGAATCACCAGCTTGATAAACATCGCGAAACGCCTTCGTGTTATAGTGGAAGACCATAAAAGTGAAAAGGAGGCAAAACTGGAACATTATTTTTATTTAATTAATTGTTATAACTTTAGAAGGTTTTCAATATTATTTTATTTTATTAATCATCTACGCCCTTTACATGTTATTAAATTTTCTGTGATTAAGTGCATACAGGTTACAACGACAGATTAAAAGGTTAAGATAACAAAAATGGGATAAAAGTGGATATAATGCAAGTACCTAGGTGAATAAGTGCATTTGAACATGTACTCGTACAATAAATGATAAAGAAAATAAAACAGTTCTTGGATTGCAGATGGCAAAAGATATAACATAAATTAATTGTACGTATCATCGTTATTTGTTTTTGGGGTGTTATGCCGTGTTGCGCTACCTCCTTCTTTAGCCAACGTTTCGGACAGCGTTGCAGGATCCATCATCAGGGCAGATCCGTTAGATGTGTCTATGTGTGTATCTGCCGGATCTGCCCTGATGATGGACACTGCAACGCTGTCCGAAACGTTGGTTAAAGAAGGAGGTAGCGCAACACGGCATAACACCCCAAAAACAAATAACGAAAATGCTTTTAGCCGTGAAAATCTTAAAACGTGTCTAATTGTATGCAGGTCCTCAATACATATTTTGTAAGTGTAAGATATATAACAAGGTAGATTTAGAAACATAAACACACCCAACCGCTTTACACAGCACTAAAATTAATATTAAAACAATTCTTCATAAATCAATTACACAATCATCAAAACTTCTGTTTGAAGAAATCTAATTCAGAAATGCTGCCATTCAACATTGACGATTTGTAAAAACAGTGGAAGGTAGTAGTCACACTTTCACGGAAAGTACAAATGTGTTTTATAATCGCGAGGGTACCAACTCTACAATATTTAATAATTTAAGAAGAAGACAATAACATTAATTGAACGTAACATGAGACAGAAAAAATCAAAAAAGGTAACCGACACATCTGGGATCTCTGTCTTATCAATAAAACGCCTTTAACCACTCAGCCATTGACACCCGATTATTTTTTGTTATTTTTGTCTGTTTCTTCGAATTACCAATATTACCCTCAACTAATTCCCATATTTTCGGCTGTTATATTTTTATGATTCCACCCGATTTTTAGTGTCACCGAGAGAGTGCATCGAATATGCGATTTTTTTTATTTAAATTGGAATTTTTTTTCTATGTTCCCTTTCATATTTCGATTACATTTATTTATTATCGTCCTCTTCAATGATAAATTATTCTTATTATTTAATTATTTATTGCGTCGGTTTTTTGCATGTTTCTTTCACTTGCTTGAAATGGCTTTAGCCGTGTTTGGTGACCAGATCTGAATAGCCAGGTACTTCCCCACCTTCCTCTTCCCTATCTCCTTCCCCTCCCCACTACCTTCAGCCTCGCAACATACCCCAATTGGGGATGCCATAGTCCCACTGGTTTCAGACGGGAGCAGTTGGGACTCTTGTGCGGTATATATGTAAAAAAAAAAAACTTGAGTACAAAACTTTTTAAGGTATTTAAATGGACATTTAAAAGTTTCACAGTTCATGATGGAAAACACGTTACGAGATGAAAGGAATTGCGCAGACCTAAAAATAAATAGTTAGAAAAGATGTGCAAATTTCACAACACCAGAACTCACAGTTTCAATATGTTTGCCGTTTCAAAGATCGCGCGAAAAAATAGCGGTTTGCTCTATTCTTTTTAGTTTTAAATGGAAATTTCACAGCACCACAGCTCATGATGGAAAAAAACCGTTGCTTACAGAAAACAGTATCGCTGACCTGCATAGACAAAGCATTGCAACATGGCGCCAAAGCTCACCGTTCGAAAGTCTTTACTGGTTCATCTATCTCACACTTATAATGTATCATCAAATTTGATATAAGTCCTGTTTCTCGACCGTTTGGCATTTCATCTAATTGCATTGGTTTGCTTTTGGGTTCCGGTTCAAAATGGTTGCCTTGTTGGCTAACACCTTTTTTTCCCGCCAGAGCTCACATGTTTGTGGTTCGTAGTTACCACGAGCTGCTATGGTACCTACCGGAAATGAAGAACGTTTGAAAAAATAATTGTCATTGAAATGGTGGCATTTATTTGGACAAATTGTAAGTATAATTGCTTATCTACGAGTATCTACTTATACAGGGTGTCCGGGCGTAAGGTGCGTTAGCTTCGGGAGGTGATTCTACATGATGGTAGGAGTAAAAAAGATTACTTAATAACTTTTTCCGGAATTCCAACATTTTTTTTCCCATACAAAATGACGTACCTACTAAAAATCCTTAGTGTGACGATCGAGGTACGATCTTACTTGCTGAGAGCCTGCCGGGCGCTCGACTCGATTGTGATTGGCCCGTATCGTAACAGCGGAAAATAATAAATCTTGCCGCACACGCCGGACTAATTGTATCTTTTTACCTCAAAACTGCCCTTAAACGTTGGAATTTCGAAAAAAGTCATGTATCTTTTTTACTTGTACTATCATATTGTAGAACCACCTCCCGAAGTTAATGCACTTTTCCCCGGACACCTGTATAAAGGAGAGCGTCTGTGGATACGGGGCGGGCGACAAAAATTTGGCTTTTATACAAATCTACAGTTTTATTCCGAGGTTGATGAAATTTTGCACACTTGACCTTCAAAACAAGAGGAACGTTACTGTATACATGAAATTTGAAAAAAAAACTCTGCAATAAGCCCGGGCCACATGACGCCGAGGACTTTAGCCAGTTTGGAATAAAAAAAATGTTACGTGAAATATTCGTGGTTTACAATTAAATAAGTAGGTATTTAAGTACCTACTCTCAAAACTAATGATTTCAGAAGAAATTTTGGTATTGATTTATTAAATAAGATGAAATAAGAAACTACTAGTTTACATTTTCAATAAATTCAAACAATGTATGACTTATTTTATGAACAATATGTGTGACAAGTCCTTTAAATTGTTCATCGTGTTAGTAACAATGGTGTACTGGTAGGTACTAGTGGCAAGCTCCACATCTGGATTGTGTGGGATGGCCATTCTAAATGAGGAAATCTAGATACGAAAGCTATGAATAAAAAGGCTGTTGTTTTAACTGCCTTCATAGCGAATCTGTGGAACGATCTATGGAGATATCAATTCAACAAATTCAATTTTATTTTAAGTATTTCATCAACCGATTAAAGATAAAAAAATCGTTCTTGGGTGTCTTCTATGTTATTTACTGACATATATTATAACACGAGCTTTTACAAACATAAAAGACACATAAAAAAATTTGTAACAATCATGAAGTAAAATGTACAACTTAAATTCTATAGAATCCTTGCAAAAAATAGTTTTTTTTTTTTTATTTTAGCTCCACACAGAGCCTATTTCATATTTGGGGATGCTGTGTGGGGGGTCTTTTTATGAAAGGAAGGAGAGAAAATTCTGGGAAGGAGAAGTGTGTGAGGGGTGGGTATGAATCTGCGAGTCAATGTGTCCTGGAGTGACGTACGTATGAACCCATCCCTGCCACTGTGGTGCAAGGCGATATTCCGAGAGAGTACAGCTGGAGAGGTCAAAGGGACTCCCTCAACCATTCTCTCTTTATCCGGCCTTTCGTGCGGCTGGTGGGCAGACGCATCCGCCGCCAAAGCCCGGACAAACCTCACCCCATGAATCCGGGCATCCCTCAAGTCACCAAACGTAGCGCTTGGAGTGACCTATGTCAGAAATGTTGGTTATCCAATAAATGGTTCCCGGGGCGGCGGTACCCATACCCGCCTTCTAAATTGTATGTCTTTGGAATTGAAAATAGTTTTAGAGCGAGTGGTTCTTGTTGGTATATGAAGGTAATTTTATTTTAATACCTCCCTGCTGACAGCTGCTGTCCGGAGAGCGTTTTTCCAAAACCTATACCGGTTCAGTCGACAATTTACATTTTCAATATCAAAATTTAAATATTTTAAAATAAAATCATTAATTTCTAATAAACACATTGGAAAGATTATTTTATCTAGATCTTAGAACAATTTTTTTTTTGCAAAGTGTTAAAAAATAACCAATATAGAGGGTTTAAAATGTAAATTGTCTACTTAACTGAAATACGCGTCCGGAGCCAGTGGGACTCACCCCCTAATAATTGGATGTGTGTTTGGCTGAAGATAAATTACTACGTAAGTTATATATTATATCATTGAATATATGAAATAACATAAATCAATTCAATTTAATTTATTTGAGCACGCCGCGGTTTGAACCCGAGACCAGGGTTGCAATATAGTTTTTTGTAAAATCTTGTTATTAGCTGTAAAATAGGTACAACTTGGAGAGCCGTAAAAAGTGTACAAATCACAAAAGAAAGTCTACGTTCTAACAACTTTATTGATTCCAACATTTGCATTTAATTAAAATTTCAAATAAGACTTCCTACATTCCGTTCGTATCTCACAATGTACTCTAGGGGGCGAAAATGATAAACGATCTTTCAGAATTAAAATTTTGAAATACCAACATAAAGAATATTTAAATAATGATGTCCGTTTAAATTCACGATGGCCTACTCGCCTCTTGCTATTACGTCACTGGAGGGTGTAATAACGTTATTTGAGAACTGATATAAAATACGCAAGATTGCACTAACAATGTCATTTATTTACATTAACTCCACACAGAAGGTCCTCAGGAAAATTATTTTCCTCCTCGTGGTACTTGAGACAATCCATTCTCTGATAGGAAAATAACAACCTAAGAAAACCTGAAGGCGGAAGGAGAAGACGATGAGGAAGGATTTGAAATATCTAGTCATTTACATCCAGTCACTAAATTTAAATGCCATTTCAAGCAATTCTTTTATTCAGAAAATTGTTGCTCTTTCATTACTGCAACATTAACAGTATCTGCTCTTGAATGCGTTATTTGGACCGTATTTTAGTTCTTTTTAGAATTTTTATTATGTCATCTTTGAGTATGCTGTGTAGAGGGTCTTTTTCAGGAAAGAAAGGAGGGGAAGTTCTGGGAAGGAAAAAAGTATGAGGGGTCGACCGGTAGAAATCTGAGGGTCAGTATGTCCAGAAGTGACGGACGTATGAATCTATCCAATTGCAGTGCAGGCGATGTTCCGAGAGAGTCCTGCTAGAGAGGTCAAAAGGACTTCCGCAAACAGTCTTTCCCGATGCGTCCCGCCACGCAGTAGGTGGCAAACCATCCGCCACCAAGACGTAGACAAACCTCACCCCATGAACCCGGGAACCCCTGCTAAGTAACCAGAAGTGGCAAACCACATGAGGTGTCATATGGGATCGCCCAAAGATATTTAAATATAAGGTATTGCCATAACCTGACTGGCAGTAAACCTTTAAGAATTTTTTTTTTAAATTTTATATCATTGGGAGGTCCCAGTCTTATTAGATACTAATAAATAAGTAAGTTATACTAAAAGTATCAACACTACTTGTCGTCTAAAGAATGTCGGCACCAATCTTGCTCGTAATACTATCCCAGACAACAAGCAAACTCACCAACCAGAGCAAAACTCAAGTTTTGAAGGTTTCCACACATTTGCTTCAGTAACTGATAAAAAAAGTTGAAAACGGTCTAATAAGTTTAAGAGGATCAGCAAGCCCTGGCTATGACAACATTACTGTAAAAACAAACATCCGCAAACCAATTGCGCATACAAAAAATGTAAGTTTAAAAAAGGATGTTTTCCCGAACAACTTTAAGAAGACTTATTGTCACTCCAGTTTTTAAATCTGGCGACGAAAATTTTTTTCTAACTGTACAATAGCACTCAGATCGAACATTGCAAAAATCTACGATACCAGCATTCATTCTTTTGTCAAGCACAATCAATTTTTAATAGAGACTCTCTACTTAACTGTACACCCTTATTGTCTGTATCAATGGCTTAGTCTCTTGTACATTATTGTTGAACTCCTTCTGCCAAAATACAAAGTAAATGAAACGAATAAAACTGAAAACGAGATATTTGCATAATTGAAGAGCACAATTATTGTAGCAGACGCAAAGACAAAGGGAGCATAAAAAAGTTCCGTTAAATCAATGTCTTTTGGTTGAAAGAACGAGAAGCTCTATTTTGTACATGGTATCTGACAATTGCTCGTAAAAACTGGAAACTAAAAATGTTTTACCACTTTTGGATAACTTTTTTAACATTAACTCCACATTGGAGGAAAATAATTTTCCTCAGGGCCTATGTCATCTGAGATGGTGTGTGGATGATATTTTTGAGGAAGGAATGAACATTGGGTGTTGAAGAGAAGGGAGGAGGAAACACAGAGGCTGGCAAACACAGCCGAGCTGTTGAAATCAAGAACTAATCGAAGAAGCGACCCGTTTTTCGTGTGACAAATGTCAATCGTGTACGTATTTCCCGACTAGGCACCGGAGCCGAGGGGATCAAATCAATGAATATAGTTCCTTGGAACATCTTCCATTGAAATACCGGAATAACAATCATTCGCATTCCCACCTGACGCATGTGCTTTAAATATTGCAATCCGTTTGTTAAGATGGGAGAATCTATCAAACACCGCCTACTGACTAAACATAGCGAAATCCTGTTCTAACTCGACCATTCACATATCATCTGTCTGTAAATTTGTATGTTTATTACGTTCCGGTTCAAGTTCAAGTTGGTGGAAGTTTTAACCTATCGTTCGCCTCAGTAAGTCCAGTTGGAGCCCAAAGAGAACGTTTCACTTTTCACTAGGTATACGATATCATTTTTCGGTAAATCATTCAATTAATTTCCTCGCTCTTTCCAAAGTTGAGAAAATGTTGTTTTTTTAACAGTAACAATGTGGCATCGAATACATCGCTATTGCTTAATACTTTTAACCAAGCTTATAGTAAAATACAGAAAGCAGCAAATCAATTATTATTTAGTTAAATGAAAACAAATGGCTTTGTAAAACACAACCAATCAAAATTATCTTCATGTTTCGAAACCAATGTATTTTTCGTCAGGATAAGATTGACATTGATTTAATTAAAAATGACGCCACGAAGTGAATTTGCAAAGATTGAAGAAGCGATTATTATTTTGTTAATTACCTGTATAATTATTGGGAAAACAAACGAAAAAAAGAAAAATTGTTACGAGCTAAATTTTTCTAGGGACCTCCTACGATTCAGAAAGTAGAAAAAGTGGGAAAATGTCTCTGAAACACTAATTTAAGGACCAGAATTGTTCTTATATTATTATGGACAGAAGCAAATAAAAAAGAACTTGGAGTGGAATTGACTTATTATACCCGCTTATTATATTATCAGAAGTTGTAAAAAATATTTCAGTAAGTAAGTATGTCGAGAATGGAAGATTGATCTAAACACAATATTTTTGTCTACCTAAAAATACACCACCAAATCGTGTAACAATCGTAAAACATTATGAGAGTTCGGAATATTTAGAAATATTAGTGTGATTTTTTAGGAAATTGTCAAATTTGAAGAATAAGAACTCGAACTTCTGATTCAATGGTCTGAAAATTAAAAGTTATTGAAAACATTTTATGGTGTGAATCAGAACAACTGTCATTGCAAGATTCAGATGTAAGTCACTAGTTATAATTGTAAATCTTAGTTGTAAGCCAATAATATAAGTAGCTATAAGTCTTAGATGTAAGTCACTAATTGTAATTGTAAATCTTATTTATAAGCCAGTAATATTAATTCTTTTATATATTTATTTGTACAGCGCCCTTGAGGTGATTTTCCACGAAAACGGCGCTATATAAATTAGCCAATTATTATTATTATTATTACAAAAATAAAATTATGTAAAACCCTAAGGACGTAAATAAATAAAAGCACATATCTTGAGCAATAAAAACAACCTCGTTTAAATTAAATCAGCTTCTTTGACTAACCGGTCTTATTTGACACAAAAAAATATTATTATCTTTTGAAATTAAATTAAATTAAAATGAAAATTTGCAAAATAAAACATCAAAATAACTCCATGCATAATAAAAGTCGTCTGTTCCTTCAGAGCAAATGAATTATTTGTAACAACGTTAAATACGTAAAATCATTAAGGAGCACGAAAACCTGAGCAATCGCGTGACTGAGATACGAAATGAGAATTGAATTTATTAGAAGAGAAAAACATTATTTTAATTTCTAAAGCGTTACGATTTTCAGGAAATGCCTACAGGTATGGGATATAATAAAAGTAATAACAAGAAATCATTTGAATGTTCCTTTGAAAATCGGGATTTTCTTGGTATAAATTTCGTTCCGATCGTTTAGTAGCAGTATGAGCCGTTTGGGCTTATTGGGGCTCCTATCTGAGAGGCCAGACCCTCGCCGTTAAGTAAAAGAAAGATTCCGTTTATGCTTTACAATAATCTTGTAAAAAGCAGCCCCGGACTCTCAAGCAGGCGCAATTGGAGCAGGGCGGGCAGTAACTTGCTGAGGCGCCGTATTTGTTAAGAGGGTAACCAAGAAAACCATAAATATGTCAATTTTAGATCAGATTTTAGACGTATTGACTCTTTTCCACAAAAAATTATAAATTGATTTCGAAAGGTTGTTCTTTTATCTAGTAAACGCATGTTTTAAAGTTTGAGAACAAACTTGAGAATAAAGTTTGTTTATTTTTAGTATAATAAGGTTATACCATAGATCGTTGGCAGATGGGTTAAATTTTCAAAAAAGATTTTATATTATACAACACCCATTTCAAATCATATAATCATGTAGTAAAATAAATCAATACATTATCTGGGAAACGCTTGTGTCATAGTTCAAATAAAATCATAAAAAAATATATACGAACATTTGCTTCTTGACGAAAATTGGTCCGTTTGTGTACAAACTAATATTATTCAGATTTTTTTACATTATTACTTGGCTTAGACGTTATTGAAAAATGATAAATACTTTTGATCAAAAAATAATTACAAAAAGGACATAATTTTAATAATTTTATCATCACGCCTTTCAGCATTTTTGGATGTAGGTATAAATTAAAGCAAATTTGGAATGAAATATAATCGATATTGAGTTATAATTTTTAAAAGCTGGTACGGAGAATAATTAATCTTTCTCATTGGAACCGCCATGTACGATCGTAAGAACATCTTTCGACGAAATGTGGATATTCGGCCGCTGGCTGACAATGTTCATCTGCCGTTTATATACCCAGTGCTTATAATCAAATGAAAAGCCATGTTATTATGTTATGAATTGAACCCTCAAACTTCTCAAAGTCAGATGCAAAGAACACTGTTATATGGAGATAATGACCGGAGAAGTAAAGTAAGTAAGTACTGGCAACCGCCTAAAGCTGTGTACAGACAAAGCTACAAACCGCGAGCAGATATCTGTTGAACCGCGAGCGCTTATGTTTTGTACCGTTTATACCACGCTATCAAATAGTTCTTCCTATGTTAGGAGACGGGGTCAGATGAATTAGGGAGTGCCCACGGATTGCACATTTTTTGTACTGAATCTGTCATCCACCGGCCTAGGCAGCTCCGTAATTAAAATGACCCCCTCTCCTGTTTTCGTCGGAGAGGGGGTGTATAACTTTTCGTATATCGCCTCAGGAGCGGTCACAGCGTAAGATGTGTATTGTCTTTGGTTGATCTGCGCTTAAACCGCTTGAAAGGTCTGAAGGGATTGTATGGAGAGCGTTATTTGGGGTGCGATAATCTTTCATATTTTATAGCCGTGTCTGAACACCCTTTAAACGCCTCTTTTTTAATAATACTAACGGGTTCCCGGCATGCGTTGCAATGTCACTTAAATAAATAAATTATTTCTTCCTGCGTGTCCTTCCCATGGGTCCCATTCCCCCTCCACCTTCCCTTCCTCTCCCGCCTTCAACTACACGCAACACAAACATTCTATTTAAGATTAATTCGCGCGCTACATATTGTAATTTTTTTATACAAACTTCATAACGCCAGAGTTCATCAGTATTATATAGAAATATTCGCAAGCGTGCGCACAACAACTCACCAATGTTTCATCGCAATCGGATGAAAAGTATAGGAAATAATTTCATAGCGCTAAAGCTCACTATTATTTATAAGATAGAAAAAAAATTATGGGCACGAGCACATCAAATCCCCAAAGTTTCATCGCATTAGGATGAATGGTTTAGGAATGCATAAGGGCCAAACGAAGAAACATTTATTTTTTATATTAAGATTTTGTGCAGCAAACACTAATTTCCACTCACATCCCTTCACTACATAACACAATGTGTACTTACACGTTTAATATTATAACTTATAACGTAAATCTTTATCTTCACCTCAAATAATTCCCTAGCATGTCCCCGCCCGGAAAAACGTATGTAAATAATCACTTACCAGATATTTCATGGAGACACGTCATTGGTACCGATCTTTGTTAAATCAAAAACCTTGTAAATTGTTTATCTTTCGTTTTATCTACGTAGGTACTATTTGTTTCTGAAATAGTAAAAAATGTAAATTCACCCTAATAAATAGAACAAGAACATTTTGAAAACAGGGAAACGACACCCAAAAATGTGTATTCTTATCTCTTCAGTCTGTTACAAAACGCAGCTAAATTCAACCAGCTCGTGCACTTTTTGGTTTAGGACTATATTATATACCCCAGGCCAGGCAACGATCCAATTTTTAAATTCAATAAGTCCTATTGCACAAATCGAAAAATAGCTTTTCTCTATTTAATTAAAATCAGGCGCCAAAATTCATGCTGCTTCAGGCGCCATTTGACCAAGAACCGGGACTGCAAATCCTGAACATTTCATCAAGATATTTTATGATTTTTATTAGTATTTTCTACCCGCGTTGAAGGGCCGGTAAACACGTACCTGGACCTTTTAAGACGGGAAATCTTCAAGGCCTCATACAGAATTTTTAATTCTCTCCAACGGTAGATACCTTTCATATAAAAGTGTTTACGCTGAATACCGAAAATATATTTAAACCATTTTTTCCGCTTAAAAAACCGAAGGCTTGAAGGTAAAAATATTTTTAATTTCGCTTTGCCTCTAAACCCTTATTTTTAATGAAAAATATTTCTATAATATTCCCCACTCAGACACAAAATTAATTTCTAAAGTTCACGCGAGAGCGTTTTCTTTTTGATCCGGTTCTCAAAGTAATATATTTCAACATACCGTGAACACCTCATATTTGCAACTTCAAATAATGTCCTTACCTGTCCGCTGTTTGGTGTTTGATCAAATTTTGATCCCTCAAACGTACCAGTGTGGCGTTTAGATAAATGCATACCACAGTACCGCGCGTGTTCATCCCGCGACCAAATATTCCCGGAAAAATATCCTTCGTCAAAATATTCCTCGATATAATATCCCAAGGACAAAATATCCTACGGACAAAACACCCCCCGACAAGGAAGGAAGGAGACAGAACAAAGAACTTGCGGTTTCGATTTAAATTTTAAACTGGGCGCCAAAACGTTTCATTTCGGGGAGCAGACATGTTTTTCGAATTCAATTTTTCGAAATCAATTGTTCGAATTTCAGTTTTTCGAAAGACTAATTTTTCGAACAGCAATTGGCCGAAAGACATATTTTTCGAATTTGTTAATCGACTTTTAAAGTATAAGTATATTTCTCTTGCTCATGACTAACGAGATACTGTTAGGTTAGGTTAGTTGATATTGTCCATCCTATAATAAAATACTCTTGTACGTACTGTATACATATTTATATCAAATCGAAAAACTAGTGTTTCGGTCAATTGATGTTCGAAAAATACGTTTTCGAAAAATTGAAGTTTGAAAAATTGCATTTCGAGCAATTGAATTTGAAAAATTGATTTCGAAAATTTGCATTTCGAACAATTTACCTAGACCCTCATTGCGTTAGGTTAGGTTAAAATTTTAAATTTGCCGCCGAAAGGTTTTGTTGGATTAGGATAGGTTATGTTAGGTTTTGTTGGGTTAGGTTAGGTTAGGATATTTTGTCGGGGAATATTTTGTCGCGGGATGAAAAGTAACGGAACCGCATACCACACTG
Organism: Limnephilus marmoratus; assembly: GCA_917880885.1. Taxonomy (NCBI): domain Eukaryota; kingdom Metazoa; phylum Arthropoda; class Insecta; order Trichoptera; family Limnephilidae; genus Limnephilus; species Limnephilus marmoratus. The sequence continues at coordinate 17,172,289 of OU862923.1, forward strand.
ATTTGCTTTCTCAAAGAAGCCTTGAGCACGACACAACTTATAAAAATATCCTATAAATGCACCCTTCTTTAAATTCAAAACCAGGAACTATACAAATTACCGAACCAAACTTATTTGCTTTCTCAGGGAAGCCTTGAGCACGACACAACTTATAGAAATATCCTTTAAACGCTCCTTTTTTTGAATTCTAGACGAGAAACCATACAAATTACCGAACCAAACTTATATTGAGCTTCTATTTGAGCACGCCACAACTTAAAAAATATCCTATAAACGCACCCTTTTATAATTCAAAACGAGGAATCATACAAATTACCAAACCAAAATTATTTGCTTTCTCAAAGAAGCCTTGAGCACGACACAATATATAAAAATATCCTATAAATGCACCAATCTTTAAATTCAAAACGAGAAACCATACAAATTACCGAACCAAACTTATTTGCTTTCTCAAAGAAGCCTTGAGCACGACACAACTTATTAAAATATCTATAAACGCACAACTTTTTGAATTCTAGACGAGGAACCATACAAATTACCGAATTCATAAAAACGAATTGTCAACGAAGGGTTAAGGTTTAACAATGATATTTTAAAGAACTCAATCATATTTTGATTCACTTCCTAAATCAATGCTCTTTTCATAAAACTTCGTCTCTTGGTAGGGGTAGATTTACAGCGGTTCTTGAAAATAAGAAAAGGAGAAGGGTTTTTCGCGGGATCGCGAAGCTTAGCTTCATCTTAATCTCGCGCTAACGGATGGACCGGGGGTGCCTGGTCAGCCCCGATAGGAACCTTCTTGGGGAGGTTCTTTAAATCATCCCCTTGAAAACCTCCACCTTTACGAGGGAGGAAAACTGATAAAGAAGTAAGCATTCTTTTATAATTTTATAGTTGATTTTATACCATCATTGCTTCACGCAATTTTTTACCGAATTGATGACCAGTAAATTAATAACAATACGGTAATTATTGCTATAAAATCGTGTTATTATTGTAACAAGGAGAGAGACATGTTATTTGTCATAAAAGTTATATGTGTATATATGTATAAAGACATATACGTATATTATATATGACAACAATTTTACGAGAAATTAACATATTTTCTTGTAATGTTATGAAGTAATTCTCAAGAATTTCAGCCATCGTAATACATAAATTTCTCTAAAGGCGGAATTACATTTGTCTGTCGTGTCGTGTCATGACACGTCAGAAGTCAGAACGGTATTGGTTTCATACATTTAGTATGGTGACGTTTATATTAGTCTGTCGTGTCGTATCGTGATGCGTTCTGTCGTGTCGCAACAGAAGCTAAGTGATGGTCGTGTCGTGACGCGACAGAACGGTATCAGTTTCATACATTTAGTGATTTTCATCAAGATACGACACGACAGACTAATATAAACGTCACCATTCTAAATGTATGAAACCTATACCGCTTTGTCGCGTCACGACACAACACGACAGACAAGTTCAGCGGAACCATTATTCCCCGTAATTTGCACTTAAAAACAAAGAAAATCGAAGAAAAAAATCTGTTCATCTAGCCTAGATCTAAATATTATAAATATGTATAGATCCTACCTACGGCCATCAGTTTTTAATATTTGTTTTTTTTGGAATAGACAATAAAAATATCGTTTACCATCTACAAGTTGATAAATACCATTAATGAATACATAATAAATCATTGAAGTAGAAGATAACACTTATCAAAACGAAAATATGAAAGAGAACAAGACACAGAAAATAAAAAGATAACGGTCGCAACGGGACACGAAACCAGAACCTCTCGTCTTACCGGTACTGGCGCCTCTACCAATTCGGCAACTGCCACCTTCCATCAAACCTGTCATTTGTATTTGTCAATCTCATATTTAAAATTTTTAGAATTAACAATATTATCTTCGACAAATTTTTCCGTATTATAGAAAACTACCTTTCTCTTTGGAAATAATCGTTCTGGGTTCTTTTCCCAGTTGCGACCGTTATCTTTTTATTTTTTTTTTTCTTGTTCTCTTTCAAATTTACGTTTAGATTTTTAGTGTTATCTTCTTCTTCAGTGATTGAGTACATTGATGGGAATAACCTTCAAAAGTTATAAAAAGAGAGTTGTTCTTATAAAAAATTGAATAAATAACAACACCGACAAATTGGAATCAATTATTATCCAAACCAAATTAAAGTACCTACCAAATTCCAGGCATTAAAGAATGTGTGATTGTAACTGTCTTCATCTTCTTTGAATTGAGGTGTCAAATTATTACTAACATAGTTACATTTGACAATAATAATGATCCAGTGATGAATACCTTCAAAATTAAAAGAAAAATAATAATTCAATTTCATAACGACCCGTTATTTCATTATCATTTCATTCCAGCTATAAATTTATTAATAATATCTGTCTTGTTTCCGAGATAGTAAAATCCGCCTGTTTTCGGGCGGCGACGGCAGCAGCTTGGGAAGTTGACAGTAACGCCACAAAAGACATAACTTTTTCAATAAAAAAATTCCCGCCGGAAGAGCGTCGTTGAAAAGCCCGGAATGAGAAAAATTTAAGGAAAGGCGGAGCACAGAACTCGTCCAACGGCGAGTTGAATGGGTAGGTACCCGGTAGGTACTCGTACATATATACGTATTATAGACATAAGTATATGGAAGGGGTATACCAACTTTGGGTATCAAGCGCTGTAAAAATATTATTAAATTTCCAATTACTAGTAAATTTTAATTGAATTAACCATTATTTTTTTACTTCTTCAAATTTTGCAAATTGACTTTGTGGCACCATTTTATTAATGAAATAATTAAAAACGCTTTGTTTTTACCACGATAATCTTTATTTAAAAAATCAACATGTTTCAAGAAGGATGTTCTCTTCATCAGGACATTATATGTACTAAAAACTAAATTACCAGTATAGAAATACAGGCGTGGGTAGAAATGGAAGTAGTGGGGGGAGAGGTGGAAAGGGGAGGTGCTTAGAAGATCAACAGGGGGGGGGGGTGAAAGGTGGAAATGGGGGTGCTTAGAAGATCAACAGGGGGGGGGGGGGGGGAAAGGTGGAAAGGGGGGTGCTTAGAAGATCAACAGGGGGGGGGGGGGTGAAAGGTGGAAAGGGGGGTGCTTAGAGGATCAAAGACAAAAACTTACAATGGAAATATGTTTAAGATAGGGTCATTCACAAAATTAATTTGATTATTAATAATATTAAAATTTCTATTGACATTTTTCCTAATTTCTAATATATCTAAAAGATCTAAGTGAAAACCACTAACGTTAGTGTGTAAAATTTAAAAACCAGTATTTATATCAAATGAACGGTTAAATTCAATTAGATGGTTAGCAAATTCCGAATAATTATTGCTATTTAGACATCTCAAATGTTCGTTTCAAAATTTCTGCAAGTTTTACCTATATAAAAATGGTTGCAATCATTACAATTCCATTGGTAAACTCCAGATTTTTTCATTTTTTGGTCTTTGTCCTTGTTATTTAAAATATAATTATACTACCACTACTTCCACTACACTTTCTATACTTGGTCATTTTGTTTTTAGTACATATAATGTCCTAATGAAGAGAATATCGTTCTCGAAACATGTTGATTTTTTAAATAAAGATTATCGTGGTAAAAACAAAGTTTTTTGAATTATTTCATTATTTTTTTTAATTTGTGGCAGATGCTTTCAGTATCGTCCTTTTTTTACGATAGCTCCACACAGGAGGCCTTGAGGAAAACCATTTTCATCGGGGCTTATGTCATCTTTGGGGATGCTGTGTGGAGAGTATTTTTTAGGGAAAGGAAGGAGAGGAATTTCTGGGATGGAAAAAAGTATGAGGGGTGGGTAGAAATCTGGGGATCGATGTGTCCAGGAGTGATGGAACTGTGGATCCATTCCTTCTACTGCGGTCAAGAAAGTCCAGCTGGAGAAATCAATAGGTCTCCCTCGACCAGTCTCATCCGATCCGGCCCGCCACGCAGTAGGTGCGCAAACACATCCACCACCAAGACCTAGATAAACCTCATACTATGAACCCGGGCACCCCGGCTAAGTCACCAAACGTAGCGAACCACTTGGGGTGAAAGCCCTGAATTGAAACATTGCTTGTTTAGTGGTATTTATAGCCAGTTACTTTCAAACCTTCCTCTTTCCCATATCCTTTCCATCCTCATTAACTTTAGCCTCACAACAAAACCAATTGGGGATGCCATATTCTCATTAGCTCCGGTTAGAAGAGAGCAGTTGGGATTGTTGCGTTGAGCTCACCTTAAAAAAGGTAAAACTTAAAAAGCAGAAAATCTGTTCAATTGAATGGTGAGCTCTGGCTTCATGAAATTTGCATAGAAGGTTTATTCAATAGTGATAAGTGAGATAACATTTTTGGTTCCATATTTTTAAACAACCTTCAATGCCTTCCAAAAGCCGTAAAAGAAACCTTGTCTTGAAACCAAAGTCTTGTACTTTTCGTGGGATATACTTTGAAAAGTCATTTAAAGTAATGAACAAAAAAAAAATGACTTTTTAAAGGAGTGATGAAGTTGCACATTTTTGAGTTGACCTGTCGTAAAATATGTGGAAAATGTATGATTTGTGACCGAAGTATGATACAGCTAAAAATAACCGAATCGGATATCGACACCTTGGCGCAGTGGTTAGCGCATTTGCCCCGGAAAGCGAAAGGTCCTGGGTTCGAGTCCCAGAGGTGCAAATATCTTTTTCTGATTTTCCTGTCTCCAGATTTTCGATTGATTTTCGATAATTATTGTCTTCATTTAATTAAAAGAGAAATTTTATATTTATTCAGCTCACAATTGAAGATGTCTACATTTAAAATGTTCATGTTATTGTTAAAAGGTTATTGTATTTATTACATAGTCTGTTCAAGAAATAATGTTCTTTACAGTTTCTTTTACATTGATCAGGTGATGGGACAGAAGAGCGTATGGAGCGAACAAGGACATCTCTTATTTTTAGTATAGCTACTTAATGTGACTGTACAAATATTTACCCCGAAATATTCCACCAGGAAACTTAAGGATTCAATGATTGTTATTACTGTGGAGCAAAAAACCTGAAATAGCCTAATGTTAAATTCCCGAAAAGCTCTAAAATGATTTAAATATTAGGTCCTTACATATGAAATTGGCGTTTTGCCGTACTGGCAACTTTGATCTCAAATATCTTCTCTTTGGTTAGGAATTCCAAATTCAAATTTATACAGCTATTTACTCATGTATTTGTGTTACGAAAATTATAATTCATTTGTTTTTTCCTTAATTGTTTTTTTCTTTGGGTCACTTAGTTTACAAAACGGAAAACTTGAAATATCGCGTTATTTGCGAGTACGAGTTCCACCGTGGCACCAGTGCTGCAGAAACGGCTCGAAGGATTAATGATGTGTATGGCGACGGTGCCGCAAAAGAAAACACAGTGCGTTTTTGGTTCCAACGTTTTCGTTCTGGAAATTTCGACCTGCAGATCAAGCCCCGTGGACGGCCGGAGACCAAAGTTGATAATGAAGAATTGAAGGCTATTGTGGAAGTGGATCCATCGCAAACGACGTTCGAGTTAGCTGCAGGCTGCGGTGTTAGTGATAAAACTGTTTTAATCCACTTGAAGCAAATTGGGAAGGTGAAAAAGCTTGAAAGGTGGGTAACTCACGAATTGAGTGAAGCAAATCAACAAACGCGCGTTAGAACGCCAGACCACACACTGCACAACAGACGGCTACCAAATTAGAGGAGCTTCAATTGGAATGTCTAAGACATCCACCGTACTCTCCGGACCTTGCCCCAACAGATTACCATTTTTTTAGAAATTTGGATAACTTCTTGCAAGGGAAAAAATTCAACTCCGATGGGGCAGTCCAAACCGCCTTCAAAGATTTTATTGATTCCCGTCCGAATGGTTTTTTTTAGTAGAGGGATCGATGAACTACCTATGAGATGGCAAAAGTGCATAGATAGCAATGGTAAATTAAATAAATATATTATATTTAAAAAAAAATCGATTTAATGTTCCTCCCATACAAAACGCCAATTTCATATGTAAGGACCTAATATTTATGTAATTCTCAGTTGGCAATCGCTGCCTTGCGTACGTTATGTCCGCATCTCCACACATAACTATGGAAATTCTACATTCAACATATTTGTAGTAACCGTCCACACAATATGAATATCTTGGCATTAGTTGAACAATTGGATATTACGCAAAGGAATGTTCGTCCAACGCAGCTATCATACCAACTACCAACTACCAACCAGTACCAAATTACTCATCCTTACATTCTCCTGTACAGAACTGACGAGACGAGGTAATAAATAAGTTGTATGTTTTTTATTTATCTTTTTATCATAAGAGCAGAACATTACGGAACATATCTATATATCTTCTATCTATCTATCTATCTATATCATCGATATATTAACTATAGATTAGCCCTCCCATACCTAATTCCATTCCCAAAGTGACACCACCTAAGAGAAATTTCATAATAAAACTACCAATCGAATTCTGTTGCATCTCTTGCGTGACGTAGTTTTTTACTAGGAAGAAATTAAACATTTTTTATCAGATGTTACTTTTCTTGATACGCTGCCTCGAATTCATATGTTATGTACATATTTTTTTAGATATTCATATAACTGATTAAATTGTTAATAATAAAGTCCGTGATAGCCCGTACCTAAAATATTTCTAACTGCCTGAAATTTGTGTTTTAAAAATAATCTTCAAAAAGCTAGTAATTCCATTACCGCGAACTTGCTGGAAAATAAATTACCTCCACGCAGACCAACTAAAGGTACAAACCAATGCTTCTTGCGATCTTTTTACTGTGAGATAATAGACTTTCTTTTTGATAAATGTTTTCGTAAACCAATATTTTTGGTTACGGTGTCATTTTTAAGACCTACACGCCCTGTCTAGATATACTTGGTCGAAGATCTATATAGATAAAAATGAATCGCCGAAATGTATGTACGTGCATAACTTCCGAACGACTGCACCAAATTGGATAATTCTTTTTTTGTTGTGTTCGTTATTGTCAGGACAGGGTTTGTATAAAACTACTGGTGTGCTCTGGCATTATGAAATTTGTATAAAAAATTGTAATCGGTGGCACGCGAGCTGTTTGAAAACTGAATGTACCGGGAATGAATGAATGAGGGGAGACAAAGGGGAGGCGGAAGGGGAACGGAACGAATGGGAAAGGACATCTTCTATCTTCTATATAAATAAAAATGAATCGCCGAAATGTATGTACGCGCATAACTTCCGAACGACTGCACCAAATTGGATAATTCTTTTTTTGTTGTGTTCGTTATTGTCAGGACAGGGTTTGTATAAAACTACTGGTGTGCTCTGGCATTATGAAATTTGTATAAAAAATTGTAATCGGTGGCACGCGAGCTGTTTGAAAACTGAATGTACCGGGAATGAATGAATGAGGGGAGACAAAGGGGAGGCGGAAGGGGAACGGAACGAATGGGAAAGGACATCTTCTATCTTCTATATAAATAAAAATGAATCGCCGAAATGTATGTACGCGCATAACTTCCGAACGACTGCACCAAATTGGATAATTCTTTTTTTGTTGTGTTCGTTATTGTCAGGACAGGGTTTGTATAAAACTACTGGTGTGCTCTGGCATTATGAAATTTGTATAAAAAATTGTAATCGGTGGCACGCGAGCTGTTTGAAAACTGAATGTACCGGGAATGAATGAATGAGGGGAGACAAAGGGGAGGCGGAAGGGGAACGGAACGAATGGGAAAGGACATCTTCTATCTTCTATATAAATAAAAATGAATCGCCGAAATGTATGTACGCGCATAACTTCCGAACGACTGCACCAAATTGGATAATTCTTTTTTTGTTGTGTTCGTTATTGTCAGGACAGGGTTTGTATAAAACTACTGGTGTGCTCTGGCATTATGAAATTTGTATAAAAAATTGTAATCGGTGGCACGCGAGCTGTTTGAAAACTGAATGTACCGGGAATGAATGAATGAGGGGAGACAAAGGGGAGGCGGAAGGGGAACGGAACGAATGGGAAAGGACATCTTCTATCTTCTATATAAATAAAAATGAATCGCCGAAATGTATGTACGCGCATAACTTCCGAACGACTGCACCAAATTGGATAATTCTTTTTTTGTTGTGTTCGTTATTGTCAGGACAGGGTTTGTATAAAACTACTGGTGTGCTCTGGCATTATGAAATTTGTATAAAAAATTGTAATCGGTGGCACGCGAGCTGTTTGAAAACTGAATGTACCGGGAATTAATGAATGAGGGGAGACGAAGGGGAGGCGGAAGGGGAACGGAACGAATGGGAAAGGACACGCAGGGAGAAATAATTTCTTTATTAAATGGCATAGCAACGCATGCCGGGTACCAGCTAGTAAGTAATACTTTTAAGTCAGTTTTGGATAATTTTATTTTTTATGTGGTACGGCATTTTAGAGTATTACCAGTTGGCCAGTGACAACCGTGGCACTCAAATTTTGAGCATATTACGAGACTGTGGAAATGAGATAAAGAAAAGGTTTAGTGTAGAAGAAGGTTGTAAAGTTCCGAGATCTGAAATGATAAGACGAGACACGATGTGACACCTATAGACATGACACGATCATGGTGAACCACGTTATTGACTCAGTTAATGTCAATAGGAATAACATGTTGTTTTGTGAATACAGCACAATATTTACAGCTGCTCTTAACTTTCTGAAGCCAGTGGAACTATGGCAATAATAATAATTATAAATCTGAGGGGAGTGGGATGGTATGTACCTGCTTTTCAAATCTGGCACCAAACACAGTTAAAGCCATTCCAATCACCGTTTAGTTTCTGAATGCAGGACGAGTGTGTATTTTTTATGTTAATACCGCACAAGAGTCACAACTGCTCTGAACTATCTGAAACCAGTGAGACTATGGCAACCCCAATTGGGGTATATTGTGAGGCTGAACGGATGGGGGAAGACGAAGGTGGGAAAGTTCTTGGCTATTCAGATCTTGTCACCGAACACGTCTAAAGCCATTTAAAGCAATATTTAGATTCTAAACGTTAGTGTTATGTCAGAGCGATACTACCAGTATCTTCCACCTCCTGTGTTGCAAGTATACTATATATTATTTTAAAATTACTAAATTGTGAAATAACACAAATTTATCAAATAAAATTTACTTGCGCACGCTGGTATTTAAACCCGCGACCTCCGGATTATTAGTCGAGAGCCTTATCCCTCAACCACGGAGAGGTCATCGTGAGGCAATATATAAATTTGGGTGCAGCAAAGAGTGACTGTCTTGACCCCCGACAGATACTTTTATCAAAACATAGCATCCATATCTAAATGCCAAGCATCTCAAGTATGAAATAAAAATGTCTAAAAACGCTAGAAAAAATCTATGAATCTGTGGCGGCCACTTGTGCCGAATTAATTACTCCGCCACTGGACTCTAGGCGAACGCACTAGAAACACATCTACGAAGTATCTACAGCCAGGTACCGCGCGCCCGCTGGCACATGTCTACCTACCGAGAAATAATTCCGCCACCTGCGCGAAAGAGCTAGAACGTCTGGCTGTACTAAACAAGTGCCCGCAGAAAGTTCGAGCGATTTCTCACCTTTGCGTGAATTCACCGCATTACCTACCGCGATACTAATTACTTGCCACGGGTATATAAGCCGCGCTCGCTTGCTCGGAGCCAGTCAGTACTTACCTTCCATTCATCGATAAAGGAACACAGCCCGAGCAGTGCAGTAACTGCGCCCGGCACGGGCCCGCGCAGTTGGTAGTGAACAATTTATCCAGCGTGACCCAGGAACATTCCAGCACCTTCGAGGAACTTCTCCAACTACCATCTCGACATGAGATGGCAATCCACATCCTGCAACGAGCAGCAACAACAACAGGCAACGCGCCGGCATCCTCATCGCCTCTCAAGGTTCCTTCCTGCGTCACGTGTGTGCTCCGACCCACTGGACACACAGCCGCCATATCTCATCAACGCGACGACGGTCGACCCCCTGGATCAAGGTCATTCTACACCGCCATGGTGTAGTGCAACACGCCGGCTCCCTGAAGACCAGTGATCTTCACCGCCGTAGTCTCCTGACCTTCATCTTCACATCATCGCGCAGCAGCATCACTACTGTCACTCCGCTCCCGCTCCGCATCGACCTCCACTACGTAGCCACAATAAAGACTGACTCACACATCGACTGCACGCCTTTCATTTCTCTCTACCGATCCGGCCCGCTCCCTCAAATATAATAAATAAATGAAAAATAAATAAACGCCCGGATTGCCGGCACTGAAACTGAACTGAAAAAACTGAATACCCCTTCTACAAAGTCAGTCATGTAAAATGAGTCCTATAATTTCAATACCCGCTATATCCGATTTTTTGACAAAATGCATACTCAGATCATCTTGTTTACATTTTTGCGAGGAACAAGATTAATCTAAAATTGAATTTCAAAACCTCCTTTATCACGACCAAAAACCATGTTAAAACTGCGAGTGAGATACAAAACCCGCTATATCATTCAAGACATTACTATCAAAACCCGCTATATCGGAATTCAACCAATTACCAGCAGTTATTTTGCCAAGATGGCGAGTGTAGAAACACGCCCCTCAGATCAGTTGAGTTTCAAAAGTTTCTATATTCTATATAAATCACGAAGTTGGTTTCAAAATCCGCTATATCCCTTTTATTTACCCAAATTACTTAAATATTTCTAGACATATATTGAAAAATTAACACTTTCGAATGTGTATTACTCCAATTCATTATGTAAAAAAATTAAATTCAATTTTTTATTTACGTTAGAGATGTGACAGTTTTTTGCGGTTTTCTCCGAATCAGTGAAAGTTGATATAGCGGAAATAGAAATTGAACGACTCAAATATAGATCTTAGTATCGCTACCAAAACATGCCTAATCATTCACACTATAAAATCACACAAGTCCCTTGAAAGTATCGTTAGGGAACGTACCCATACTACGTGACCTGTTCGGGGGGGGGGGCTTCGAAATACCAGGCTTGGTACAAATGAGCGGCGGGTTGCTTAGGATTTTGGTCCCCGGGGAGGGGGAGGTTAAAAATTGCAAAAAATTGGTCTAGGGGGGGGGTCTTCAAAATGTCACGCTTGGTACAAATGAGCGGCGGCGGGCTTAGGTTTTTGGTCACCGGGGGGGAGGGGTTAAAATTGGCAAAAAGTTGGTCACGTAGTATGGGTACGTTCCCTTAAGTCTACACCTATCAAATGATTCTATAAAAACCATACTCCTTCTACCCTTATCTACTAAAATCGTTACAATTCTGGCTCTGTAGACTAGTATTCACACAACCAAAAATATCCTTGTAACGAAACGAACTTACACTACCAAAGTTGTCCTTATCGAAACGATCAAATCATTCACACCATCAAACCTTCAGCAAAACGATGTGAGCATTCACATTACCGAACTTGTCCTTATAGCGTCCAACCGACACATCATCAAATGTTCCTTGCCCTAAATACGATCAAACGTTTTATTTATTTTCAATCCTTATATCGGCTGGATTCCATACGCCTCTATATATTTGATATTTCGCGGTCGAGAGGAAACCAACGAAGCACAAACCCGTGGGCTGCCGCATCAATTCCACGCCATTTGTCACACGAACTCGTTATACGAGATAAGGCGAGGATACGGGGAAGATGTATCAGAGATGCTGGCACTAATCTCTATTGTTGAGTTGCTTTTGCTTTTTGATCGACAATCTTTGTGATAAAAAATGAATTTTTATAATACCTACCTGATTACATGTCTTAATCTTTCTTTTAACTTAACTTCGGGCTTTTCTAAAGATTGTTTTTTGCGGGGGAAGGGGGGGGGAGTGGAGTGGGGAGAGGGAAGGTGGAGGTGACGGAGTGGGAAGACGGGAAGGCGGAAGGGGAACGGGACGAATGGGAAAGGACACTCAGGGAGAAACAATTTCTTTATTAAATGGCATAGCAACGCATGCCGGGACTAGCTATTTATTAATAATATTCAAACTCGCATTCACACTCTTTCGGATTTCTAAAATTTCTAGTTTATCCAACTGAATGCTATTGACAATACAATGTATCAATTCAATTTTTCTATTGAAGTTAAAGGTGTGACTGGTTTCCACCAAATGGTTGGCAAACTCCGAAAAACTGTTATTGTTTAAAGATTTCATATGTTCTTTAATCCTTATTTCGAATTTTCTCGAAGTTTTACTTATATAAAAGAAACCACAATCATTACACTTCAATTTATAGATTTAAAAATTTCATTTAAGATTTACACAGAAAGTTGTGTGTTTACCACTTAGCAATTGTCCCATATATTGTCACGCTCGATTTGACCAGGTGAATCACGCTCCCATGCGCGGGACACTAAAGAATAGTCTGGACAGTTTCGTCGTTTGTTCCGAGTAAACAAATATTTCACGTGAAATCCCGCCGCGAACTTCTGTCACCCTGGTACCTCCTGCCACCACTTTAACTCCGTCTCTCCGCTTACCCCGGCGGAGATAATGTGGGGGGATAATGTGACAAAGGCGACGAAAATTGATCTTTAATGGCGGCGTGTGTTCTCTTCAAATGGCGGTTAAATCACATTTAAAACATGGACGGGAAATTTATTCTTTGAAGGTGTTACTAAATTCTGTCAGCAAAAATGAAAGAGTTTTTTATACATCCTAGGATGTATAAATTGTGCGCGGTACTTACCTACACGGATTTCAGTCTGTGTTATTCTTAGTTGATTGTCAAACTTCTCTTACCTGTAACAATAAAAAATAAGAAATATTAGAATGTCATCTCGTGCATGTTGATTTATAAACATATATACAATCAGTCGATTACACATTTTGGGAAATGAATATGCTAACATCGGCGACATTTATTTCTTAAAATTAGTGCAATATAAACATGCACTCAAAAATTATTTTTCCATAATGTAACTTTATATACGCAATATGGACATGTTGAAATGGAATGATGATATTTCTCATTGTTCTTTTTTGTTATTTTTTGTGGTGATACACAAAATAATTGTATGTTATTTTGAAGTTTCAGTTTTTAAGTTTTTTATTTTTTCCATAATGTAACTTTGTATACGCAATATGGACATGTTGAAATGAAATGATGATATTTCTCATTGTTCTTTTTTGTTGTGATACATAAAATAATTGTTTGTTATTTTTAAGTTTAAAACTATTATTATGTAATGATATAATTTTTCTTACTTTTGTACTCTATTATATGTTTATTTATAAAAGGCAGTATAGCCGTTTATGTATTTAAAATAAAATAAAATAAAATAAAATATATGATTTTAAGGGTAACCCGACAACTCAGAATCATGCAACTTCAACACCCTCTTTGTAAAGTTAATAGGGGCCTTTAACCAGCCAGCGGCCGAAAATCCACATTTCGTCGAAAGATGTTCTCACGATCGTACAGGGCGGTTCCAATAAGAAAGATAAATTATTCTACGTACCAGCTTTTTAAAATTATTACTCAATATCGATTTTATTTCATTCCAAGTTTGCTTTAATTTATACCAACATCCAAAAATACCGAAAGACGTGATGATAAAGCTATTAAAATTATGTACTTTTTGTAATCATTTTTTATCATAAGTACCTATTTATAATTTTTCAATAATGTCAAAGCAAAATAAATGTGATAAAAATCTGAAAAATGTTAATTTGTAAGACCGTAAATATAGATAGACAAAATAGAGAAACTTTCGTCATAAATAAGTGTTCGGATATATTTTTTTAAGATTTTATTTGAACTAAAATTAAAATTTTGGAACATGGGTTTACTAGATAACGAATTGATTTACAATAATGTATGATTACATGATATGAAATATGTCTTATAAAATAATACTTTTTGTGGGAATATTTAACAAATCTGCCAACGATCCGTGGTATTATAACCTTATTATACTGAAAATAAACATTTCATCAAATATAGATCTTAGTATCGCTACCAAAACATGCCTAATCATTCACACTATAAAATCACACAAGTCCCTTGAAAGTATCGTTAGGGAACGTACCCATACTACGTGACCTGTTCGGGGGGGGGGTCTTCGAAATACCAGGCTTGGTACAAATGAGCGGCGGGTTGCTTAGGATTTTGGTCCCCGGGGAGGGGGAGGTTAAAAATTGCAAAAAATTGGTCTAGGGGGGGGGTCTTCAAAATGTCACGCTTGGTACAAATGAGCGGCGGCGGGCTTAGGTTTTTGGTCACCGGGGGGGAGGGGTTAAAATTGGCAAAAAGTTGGTCACGTAGTATGGGTACGTTCCCTTAAGTCTACACCTATCAAATGATTCTATAAAAACCATACTCCTACCCTTATCTACTAAAATCGTTACAATTCTGGCTCTGTAGACTAGTATTCACACAACCAAAAATATCCTTGTAACGAAACGAACTTACACTACCAAAGTTGTCCTTATCGAAACGATCAAATCATTCACACCATCAAACCTTCAGCAAAACGATGTGAGCATTCACATTACCGAACTTGTCCTTATAGCGTCCAACCGACACATCATCAAATGTTCCTTGCCCTAAATACGATCAAACGTTTTATTTATTTTCAATCCTTATATCGGCTGGATTCCATACGCCTCTATATATTTGATATTTCGCGGTCGAGAGGAAACCAACGAAGCACAAACCCGTGGGCTGCCGCATCAATTCCACGCCATTTGTCACACGAACTCGTTATACGAGATAAGGCGAGGATACGGGGAAGATGTATCAGAGATGCTGGCACTAATCTCTATTGTTGAGTTGCTTTTGCTTTTTGATCGACAATCTTTGTGATAAAAAATGAATTTTTATAATACCTACCTGATTACATGTCTTAATCTTTCTTTTAACTTAACTTCGGGCTTTTCTAAAGATTGTTTTTTCTCGTTAATACCTGAAGTTTCAAAAATACACTGCTTCTTACTCAAAACCCCTTAATATTTTACTGCGCTTAAAATCCTTTTTATCGATTTTTTTTTGCAATGCTGATTAAAAATACATGTATATTTACATCAGTTACATATTTACATAAGGTTTTAACAAAGAAACAAAAAATTGCCTTTCCTCACCATAAAGAGACAACGCTCTTGTGTTTGGTGAGGGAATTCTAGCTCAATTAGTAAATTAAAAGATCGTGTAAGTTAGTAATAACGGCTATTGTAAATAATAAATAAAGTTAAAAATTCATGTATAAATTTAAAAATAAAAATCTTGAAAAGTTTAAAAAATCATAATATAAATTTAAAAATCATTATAAATGAATGAATCAAGTAAGTTAGTAAAAAAAATTATTGTAATAAGTAAGTAAAGGATATGTAAGAAAGAACGCAAGATTTATGCAATAGTAGACTTAAAGATATAGAAACTAAGAAATGAGAGAGAAAGAAGGAATGAACGATTTATAAAATAGCAGACCTTAAGATATAAAAATTAAACATATTTGGGATTTTATAGCAGTTTAAGGTTTTTTTTTTTAATTTGCGCTTAAATTCCTGCATATTTTCGATAGTTTTTAATTTTAATGAGAGGTTGTTATAAATGATTGTGCCTAGATAAAGATAGGAATTTTGAATGTGCTTAGAATTAGATTTTAGGATTTTAATAGTTTTCTGGTATCTTGTTGATGTATTGAATTGGAAGTTACGAGTATTTTTAACTGTATTTATTTGTAAATTTGAAGTATTGAATATTTTTATACATTTTGTCTATTGTAGGCACATTAAATATTGAAAAAAGAATTTCAGCAGAAAATTTAGGCTTTTTCAAGATTACCTTTGAACTATTTTGATTGGATTTAAAATATTGTCATATGTTCCTCCCCAGCCAATAATACCATATTATAATATAGATTGAACAATTGCATAATAATAACACGTGATAAATTATTCAAATATACCTACGGTTATTTTCCGCTTGTTCCAGAGAAGTTTGCATTGGCTTAAACCATGTTTAGGCCCCAGTTATGAATAACCAGGTCCTTACCAATCATCCTTTTCCCATATCCTACATCACCATGGATAACATCGACGGTCCCGACGAACAATATCGGAGTTTTCCAGTGGAGCTGTTTGAAGTATCGTTTCTGTATTTTTGCTGTCTTTGAGATTAAAATATGTTTTGATATTTTGCATTTCATTAAAAATACTGAAAACACAGAGTTTTAAATCACTAAATTGAAATCGAATGAATCGGTAAATCTATGGATAACTAATACGCACATGTGCAAATAAGTATCTCCAGTTGTTTATCGTGATTATCTATGTAAAAAGTGAGTGAACTGTGTGCAAAGGTTTTCTAAAACGTGCATTAAATTATAAAAAAATTCAATATAATATCCGAAACCCCAAAGAACGGATGAGAAATCCACAAAACTCTAAGAAATAAAATAAAAGTGACAGTTAAATTAACCATAGACAAAAACCCAAATTTTTGTCATCATAGATACTGTATCACTACTTCAAAATAAAAACGGGGCAGGTTGTTATATTTATATACATAAAATAATTAATAATATTAAAAATAACTGAAATGGCAAATACAAGAGGAAAGGGAGCCATCATTGAAAATGAAGACAAATTAAACATGGAGAAGATATTACAAATTATCGAAAAAAAAATTGACTCCATGAGAAAAGAAATTATCTCTAACATAGATAAGCAAACACTGGACAATCAGAAAAGCATCGAATTTATGAGTACACAATATGATGAACTAATTAAAAAACTGGAGATAACAATCCTACAAAACAAAAAAATAGAAAATGAATTTATAATGATTAAAAAAGAGCAGCAGGAGAAAAACACCATAATTAAACAACTTGAAATAAAAATTGCAGATATGGAGTACAAAACCCGCTCTAACTATATGGAAATAGCGGGCATTCCTCAAAAAAATGGGGAACAACAAATTGAAGTGGTAAAAAGAGTTGCGGAGGCGGCTGGAGTGGAATTAAAATATGCAGAAATAATCGAGGTAAAGAGGATACCTGACAGACGTATTAATGCACCACCTAAAATATTAGTGCAATTTACTGATAAAATAGTCAGAGACAAGATTATACAAAATAAAAAAAATATTGATTATGCAAAAATTAAGGATATATCCACTGAAACCATATACATTGCGGAAGAGATAAGCTTTTACCATAAGGAACTACTATGGAGAACGAAACAAACTGCAAAAGAAAAAAACTATGCATACGTATGGTTCAAGGATGGAAAAATTATGGTAAGAAGAATGCCGAATGAAAAATTAATATACATTAGACACGTAGACGATTTAAAAAAAATTGTATAAATTAAAAGGAACGACGTAACAATAATTAGAAAAGTTAAATAAAAATGACTGACACTATTGTTACCACGGAACCAAGTGATCTATCAAAGTTTAACAATAATTACTTCAATATAATGCACAAAAATATAAGAAGTATCAGAAAAAATTTTGATGAATTGCAAATTTTAATGAAATATTTAAATATCAATCTACATATACTAATTCTTACTGAGTGTTGGATAAACCAGAAATACTTGAATTTGGAAATAGCTGGATACACAACCTACTCAAGTTTGAATAACATAAAACAAAATGATGGTGTAATTGTATACATAAAAAACGAAATAAAAGCTGAAGTTGAGGAAATTATTGTTGTAAATGCCAATTGTTTAAAAACTAAAATCAGTAAAGAAAAGGCTATATTAGCAGTCTATCGGTCTCCTTCAACAAGAAATATAGACCCATTCCTTAAATCGATAGACGAAGAACTCTGCCTACTGAAAGACACAAAAAACATATTTTTTATTGGAGATGTAAATATAAATATACTAGAAAATGGACATCCCAATAAAATACAATATCTGCAGATGTTAGCCTCCCATGGACTGGAAAGCCTAATAAATGTACCTACTCGAAAAGTGGACGACACACAAAGCTGCATAGACCATATTATGAGCAAAACAAAAGAAATTACTCAAACTGTTGTATTTAACTCGACTATTACTGATCATTATACAACTATGCTTTCAATAAAAATAAACAAACCAAATAAAATTATGGAAAGACCGCTAACAACAGAAAAAACACAAACCAACTGGAATGTCATTAAACAAAATCTACAATGTACCGATTGGAATAAACTACAAAGTATGGACAATACAAATGAAGCATGGAATTATTTCATAGAACTCATACAGCAAAACATTTTATCTAATACTGTAAAAATTGTTAAAAAAATTTCACATAAAAATATACACATCAAACCATGGATCACACAGAATGTTATAAACTGCATAAGAAAAAGAGACGAGTTACACAAGAAGCTAAAAAATAATCCATACGATATACACATGTTAAGATACTACAAAAGATATAGAAACATATGCAAAAAAGTAATTACACATTCAAAAGAAACTTACTATAAGCAAAAAATAGATGATTGTAAACAAAATCCCCGTAAGATGTGGCAAATAATAAATGAAATAACTAGTACTAAATCTACCAACGACACATCAATTGACGAGCTGAATATAAACAATGTCCCCAGGAAATACGCTGAGAATCCTGACGAAATTCTTGAATATGTCAATAACTTCTTCATAAATATAGGATCTAATTTAGCAAAACAAGCTACGCAATGTGATGGAGCAGTACAAACAAATGAATCTCCTGAGCAAGGAAAAAAGCTCGAGTTTAAACAAATCACAGCTGATGAAATCAAAAATACAATTTCTTCTCTAAAATCAAATGTATCTTCCGGGGAAGACTTAATAACAACAAATGCAATAAAATTTCTCTGTAAAGAACTTATCGTACCTCTAACATATCTAGTAAACATGGCTATAACTGAAAGCGTATTCCCCACAGCTCTCAAAAAAGCTATTGTAATACCAATATATAAACAAGGATGCAAAAGTGACATAAACAACTATCGACCAATAAGCCTACTCAATACATTTTCAAAAATATTGGAGAGAATATTAAAAAAACAACTCCTTTCCTACTTAGAAGAAAATAAAATATTATCAGAAACACAGTACGGATTTAGGGAGAATCTAAGTACTGGTGACGCCATAGAAACTATTACAGATATGATTATAAAAAGTTTAGACAGAGGAGAAAAAACACTGGCAATCTTCATAGACTTACAAAAGGCATTTGATACAATAGATCACAAAATCCTTTTTGCAAAACTTTCAAAAATTGGTATGTCAAATAGAACTCTAAACTTATTAAAAAGCTATATGATGGAGCGTACACAGAGTGTTCAAATTAACAAGAAAAAAAGCAAACCTCTCCTCATCAACCATGGAGTACCGCAAGGAAGCGTACTAGGACCGATATTATTTCTAATATACATAAATGATATCGGTAGCCTAAGAACGAGAGGAAAAATCATAAGCTTTGCTGACGATACAGTAATTGTATTCAACGAAAAAGACTGGAGAAGTACCTACAAAGAAGCGGAACATGGACTTGGTCTACTGCAAAACTGGCTTAAGAGAAATTCCCTTACACTTAATGTCAATAAAACAAAATATCTGACATTTTCTATAACAGCCAGAGGACAGCCAGAGGATGACTTTAATCTCAAATTACATACATGCCAAGAAAACAATCAAAATCAAGGCTTATCATGCCACTGTCCTACCATAGCACACTCCAAAAGTATCAAATATCTTGGTATTGAAATTGATGATAATCTCCGATGGAACGCACACATTGAAGTAATCACAAAAAAACTCACCAGGTACATTTACTTCTTTAGAGCCATCCGTAACATCCTCAACATAAACGACATTAAGAAAGTGTACTACGCTTTATGTCAATCACAAATAGAGTACGGGATAACTGGATGGGGGTCTGCTTTGAGCACTCACACAGAGCGACTCAAAATAGCCCAAAAAGGAGTACTGAAGACAATACTGAAAGTTCCGCTTAGAACTCCGACGGAAGAAATATTTAATAACTTTCAAGTCTTCAATGTACAGAAACTTTATTCAAAAAATATTTTATTTAAACTGAAAAAAAACATATATGTATACTCCACTGCCCAACATAAATACTCAACCAGGTCAGTAAGCAATAACATCCTGGTTACTCCCAGTTTGAACACATCTTTTGGACAGAGAAATAATAAATTCTATGCTATAAAATTATACAATGCTCTACCAGATCAAATCAAAAATATAAAGGAAATGAATATATTTAAAACAAAAGTAAAAATATGGCTGAGAGATCAAAGTGATAATAAAATTACAAACATCATGAAGATGATATAAAGACAATCCATAACCAAATACAAATATTTTAAAAAAACTACAGGCCACCTCAGAACAGGAAATCCTAGTGAGGAGGTCTGTGAAAAAAAATGAATCTATACTTATTATATACATCATACATACATGTACAAACCTTGTTATTGAAATTAATAAAAAAAAAATTAAAAAAAAAAAAAATTAAAATAAACCACTAACCGATTTTCAATTTTTAGCAATTTTTTTCGGATTACTTTAACTGGGTGCCTACACTAACTACCGATTTTTTTTATTTATTAATTTTATTTTAATAATTTGTACATTTAAGTTTACAAATTTCTAATTAATTATAATATTTCATATTGCTAACTAAATTTTATGTAGCTCCTACAATACGTCTTGAACTTTCTATTTGGTGTGGACTTCAAAGTCTCTGGTAGCTTATTATACAACTTCATCCCCTTGTACAGCAAACTGTTCTGCGTATTCGCCTTATCCTGTTTTTGAAGCCTGATTTCTTTGCATGTTCTTGTGTTATGTCTGTGAATGTCCTTGTTGAATATAATTTTATTTGAAAAGTATTTTGGTAAAATGTTGTTAATTATTTTATGTATAAATATCATCGTATTCAAGGTCAGCATCTGTTTCACGGTTAGCCAATTCAGTTCCTTTAACATTTTGTTTACTTTTGATAAATGCAGGAAAAAAAATTAATGAAGTTGTGGGAGAATTTATTCTCCTTCTTCTTATTGATTTGAATATATATATATAACGGTAAAAACATTACATAAAAACTTTTTTTTTTATTTGTAACTGTTTTTTTGTTCAAAAACATTATTTTTTTCTTATTATTGAAAGGAAAATTATAAAATGATTGTTTTTTTACAACGCATTTTATTAAATAATTTCTCCACAAAAACTTACGAAAAAACGTTTTTTATAAGCATGTTTTTTTTTAAATTACTTTTTGGTACATGGCATCACTACTTAGGAGTAGTGATCGGTATAATAATTTATTTATTTATTTATTTATTTATTAACGCCCTTTTTCGGGGCTTTTACATTTATATAATGAAATTGAATAGATGCTGAAAATTTTTAATCAAATTTTTGCATTTTCAAAATAAACAAAAGTATCATTGACCCCACCCTCTGTTAGAACTAATTCAATTCAACGTTCCTTTCCGTAAGTATGAATTGCTGTTTCTCAATCATCACTACTAATTATTACGGATTCCATTTTCCTTTGTGCAGAATTGCGAGACTTGTCAACTCAAATCAAAGCATTGAATTTGTTGGTATGAGCATTGACAAAGTCTATGGGTGTGAGTCAAAATAATTTTCGTCTGTCGTTACGCAAATAAATATAATATTTTCTTTCCGTTGGAATAACGTTTTTCAATGACTTTTTAAGGTTATACCCATGAAGGTGACATAAATATAAATATATTAAATATAAACGAAACATTTTCACTTTCAAGTGTCCTATATAAATAAAAATAAATCGGTTAGACGTGTCCGAGATACTATCTAGGTTACAAATAAAGCAGCCAAAAAATATGGGAGCATTACTTGAGTACAATATTGTTAATTCTGAAATTAACAACATGAGATCGATACAAATGGCGTAAAAAAATCAGGTCATAATGGCCGAGTGGTTCGTGGAGATATCCCACGCCAGGTACAGATTGCAGACAGAGATCCTGGGTTCGATTCCCAGTTGCGACCGTTATTTTTTTATTTTTTTGCATCTTGTTCTCTTTCGTGTTTCGTTTAGATTTATTGATATTATCTTCTTATTCGATGATTATAGAAAAGGGATCACTTGGACTATAAAGAAACCTTGTTCAGTAATGTTCAGGTTTCAGACTTGAAATCATCTCCCTTCGGTGCATTTACGCCATTGGTCTATCCGTGCATAATATACTCTCCTTTTGTCATCTCTGCTTTTGAAGTAAACTTCTTTAGCGCCGTTAGTGACTTGAAATTTGGGTGAAACGGAAATGCGTCACAGCTCAGTTCTACACAAATACTCGGTTCTAATATGAGGAGGTAAATTCGCACCTCGGCGCGTGCCTTCCATAGCTTAGTTTGCAAGGTGCCTGACAAGCCTCAAGTTCGCTTGATGTCTGTCTATCGGCCAGATAGACAGACATCAAGCGAACGGGGGTTCGAATCCTACGAAATCCAAATAAAAAACATTTTTGTTTTGTGAAATCAATATCCAATCTTCAAACCACTTAAAAAAAACAAGTAAAAGGAAAGAAAGCGACATGGGTTCGATTTTTTTTTATTTCATTAGCGTAATGTTATTATTTTCACTGGACAATCTGTCGGTAAAATAATAAATAAATAAATCACATAAAAGCAGACAACATCCGATAGATTAGCTTGCAATGTCCAGAAATTTCAAAGAAAAGTTATACAAATTTTGTAACGTCAGCGCTCACCTTTTCAGGGTTTTTACTATATCCGATCAAACGTACACTCCTTATAACTTATATTTAAGGTAGTATCGAAACAAACAAAAAAATGACCACACGACTGAAGTAAAACTTCACTAATATCACGTAAAAGAACATATAACATTGATATTGACATTGACACTGACTTTGACATTGACATTGGGTTGACATATGACATTGGGGTGACATATGACCATGGGATGACCTATGACCCTGGGGTGACCTACGACCGTGGGGTGACGTACAACCTTGGGGTGACCTACGACCTTGGGGTGACCTACGACCTTGGGGTGACCTAGGACCTTGGGGTGACCATCCTTATCCTTATCACTCCCCAAGTCAAGCGAGCGTAAAGGCCCGACCGTTCGCCTCGCCATCGATCACCGTTCGTTTCATAGCATGACACTTTTCGTAACACATTAAAAAAACACTCCGCATAAAAGTTTCATTGATGTACATCATAGATTCTAGTTTTCGGCCTTTCATGAAAAAAGAAAGATTTATGAATTATTATATCCCTTTATTTATTGATTGTGGTTCATTTATCTAATTTATCTCCATGATGAAAGAAACAGAACGGAACCATAGATATATTGAAGCATTATATTATATGAGACGAGAAAATTACGCCAACCAATCACTAGCATTCGCGTCATTAATCAAATTTCAAACGAAAAAAAATATTAAACCAAAATGATTATTTGCCTGGAATACATAATATAATATGATTTATATAAAGGAAACACACTATAATATATACTTTTTGGATTTTTCTTACGAATTCAAAGTGTAGCTTCAAGTGGATCGATTTTTTAATGTTTCATAACTAAATAGAAAGGAGGTTTAAAAAGACTAACCTCTCGTTCTTTTTAATAAAATAAACAACATGTAGCACGAAGAGAAGTAACACTTTTTTAAATGTGAATACCGCACAAGAGTTCCAACTGTTCAAAACAGTGGTTCCATGACGTGGAACGGTGGTGAACTGTGGAACAGTGGTTCCATGGCGTGGAACAGTGGAGAACAGTGGTTCCATGACGTGGAACAGTGGTGAACAGTGGAACAGTGGTGAACAGTGGAACAGTGGGGAACAGTGGAACAGTAGTGAACAGTAAAACAGTGGTTCCATGACGTGGAACAGTGGTGAACAGTGGAACAGTGGTTCCATGACGTGAACAGTGGTGAACAGTGGAACAGTGGTTCCATGACGTGGAACAGTGGTGAACAGCGGAACAGTGGTTCCATGACGTGGAACAGTGGTGAACAGTGGAACAGTGGTTCCATGACGTGGAACAGGGGTGAACAGTGGGTTCATGACGTACTCAATAGGGGTATGTTGTGAGTACAAATAGAGCCAGAGAGAAAGGAGATGGGAAAAGGAAGGCTTGGAATTATCTAGTTGTTCAGATCTGATCACCAAACAGGGCTACAGCCATTCTTTTTTTACAGTAGCACCACACAGGAGGCCCTGAGGAAAAAAACATCCTTCAGGGTCTATGTCATATTTGGAGATGATGTGTGGAGGGTCTTTTTAATGAAAGGAAGGAGAGGAAGTTCTGAGAATGAAAAAGGTATGAGGAGTGAATCCACCCCTCCCACTGCGCGGTGCAAGGCGATGGGTTGAGAGAGTCCGGCTGGAGAGGTCTAGATTATGCCTGCCTCATGCAGTCTCTCCCGATCCGGAAACGCATTCGCCACCAAGACCTAGACAAAGCTCACTCCAAGAACCCGGGCACCCCTGCTAAGTCAATGTAGCGAACCACTTGAAGTGACCTATGACAGGGGTGTTTGTTATCCAACAAATGGTCCCCGGGACGGCGGCACCCATACTTGCTTCTTCAAATTTCAAGGAATTTTCAATTCTTAATAGTGTTTTTTCACCAGGGCGATACTGATACCAGCCACCACCACAACCCTGATACATCAGAAGATGAAGAAGAATGCCATGTCATATTCGACTAACGTAGAACAGCAGTTTAAACAGTTTTCATGCAAGTTCTGGAGTAAAATGAGGATACTTCATAAATCTCCAAAATCTATTTTCAACTGTATTATGGGTATGTAGATACCTGGTAGCTACTCCAAGCTCCAAGCCACATTCAGAAAGTTCTTGTTGCAGTCACAGAACGCGGCGCGGTTTATATTTATTGTTCTAAATTCGGTCATGGGTATTTCAGTCCACTAACTTACTTTCAACTATATTTACAATGTGTGGGAATTTGGGTGGAGAAAGTATTTTGATGAAAATGTATTTTTGGAGTTACCACAGTTTCAAAAGTGCTGAAAGCAATTCGTTTGAAGAGTGGTTGGTAAAGATAAAACCGAATGAAATAAATTTTAGATAATAATATAAAGACTGCTTACCATAAAAAAATCTTTGAAGTATTTTATTGTTTTGATCTGATTAAGAGAGTTATAAAATTATAAACAAGCAAGTGATTACTCTTTAACAAAATCTTTTTTTTTATTATCGATCATGGAAAAACAAGTCCTAGCTAACGGTAACTAATGGTTTACACTTGGCTAGTTTACAAAAAGTTTCGTTGACCTAGAGCATTCAGAGAGAGAAAAAAATACAAATTTCAAGGCGTACCTATGCGCTCACAGTTTAAGAATTTTATTGCCACGGCTCACAGCTTTTCAGAACTTAAGAGAGGCTTTTTTAAACTTAGTTCCATGTCAGGCCCATGTCATCTTTTGGGATGCTGTATGGAGGGTATTTTTAGGGAAATGAAAGAGAGGAGTTTCTGGGATGGAAAAATGCATGAGAGGTGGGTTGAAATCTGAGGATCAGTGTGTCTTTTTTTAGAATATTCCTTGAAGTACGAGGATGGTTCTTACGGAGAGAAAAATTAACAAAATTGCGCAGAAAATTAGATAATAACAGAAAACATCACACGTTTGACAGTTTGCGTGTTAGAGAATGACATTTTGCAAAACAATGAATGAATGTTCAATCAGGATTCTGTTTTTGAAAAGTTGAAAAATTTATTTAAAGTAGGTACTCCCCTAATATTTTGAATCGAATCAAGAATTTCAGATATTTTAAATAGGTACCTATGTTAGGTACCAAATTTAATATACATGAAAAATGGAAATTTGAATAAAAATTGTAAAAGGTGGCACGCGGGCTGTTAAAAACTGAATGTACTGGGATTGAATATATGGAACGCGGGTGGAGGGTTGGCGGGACGAGGGAGCGGGAAAGGGAAGAGGGAAGGCGGGGAAGGTGGTAGGGAAACGCAGGAGGGGGTAGGGGGACCTGGGAGGGGGAGGGGGGTTCGCGGGACGGGGGAAGGGGGGGGGAGTGGAGTGGGGAGAGGGAAGGTATAGGTGACGGAGTGGGAAGACGGGAAGGCGGAAGGGGAACGGGACGAATGGGAAAGGACACTCAGGGAGAAACAATTTCTTTATTAAATGGCATAGCAACGCATGCCGGGACTAGCTATTTATTAATAATATTCAAATTCGCATTCACACTCTTTCGGATTTCTAAAATTTCTAGTTTATCCAACTGAATGCTATTGACAATACAATGTATCAATTCTATTTTCCTATTGAAGTTAAAGGTGTGACTGGTTTCCACCAATTGGTTGGCAAACTCCGACAAACTGTTATTGTTTAAAGATTTCATATGTTCTTTAATCCTTATTTCGAAGTTTTACATATA
The DNA here is from genome assembly GCA_917880885.1 of Limnephilus marmoratus. NCBI lineage: Eukaryota > Metazoa > Arthropoda > Insecta > Trichoptera > Limnephilidae > Limnephilus > Limnephilus marmoratus. The sequence continues at coordinate 17,198,775 of OU862923.1, forward strand.
TAAAAGAAACCACAATCATTACACTTCAATTTATAGATTTAAAAATTTCATTTAAGATTTACACAGAAAGTTGTGTGTTTACCACTTAGCAATTGTCCCATATATTGTCACGCTCGATTTGACCAGGTGAATCACGCTCCCATGCGCGGGACACTAAAGAATAGTCTGGACAGTTTCGTCGTTTGTTCCGAGTAAACAAATATTTCACGTGAAATCCCGCCGCGAACTTCTGTCACCCTGGTACCTTCTGCCACCACTTTAACTCCGTCTCTCCGCTTACCCCGGCGGAGATAATGTGGGGGGATAATGTGACAAAGGCGACGAAAATTGATCTTTAATGGCGGCGTGTGTTCTCTTCAAATGGCGGTTAAATCACATTTAAAACATGGACGGGAAAATTATTCTTTGAAGGTGTTACTAAATTCTGTCAGCAAAAATGAAAGAGTTTTTTATACATCCTAGGATGTATAAATTGTGCGCGGTACTTACCTACACGGATTTCAGTCTGTGTTATTCTGAGTTGATTGTCAAACTTCTCTTACCTGTAACAATAAAAAATAAGAAATATTAGAATGTCATCTCGTGCATGTTGATTTATAAACATATATACAATCAGTCGATTACACATTTTGGGAAATGAATATGCTAACATCGGCGACATTTATTTCTTAAAATTAGCGCAATATAAACATGCACTCAAAAATTATTTTTCCATAATGTAACTTTATATACGCAATATGGAAATGTTGAAATGAAATGTTGATATTTCTCATTGTTCTTTTTTGTTATTTTTTGTGGTGATACACAAAATAATTGTATGTTATTTTGAAGTTTCAGTTTTTAAGTTTTTTATTTTTTCCATAATGTAACTTTATATACGCAATATGGACATGTTGAAATGAAATGTTGATATTTCTCATTGTTCTTTTTTGTTCTTTTTTGTGGTGATACACAAAATAATTGTATGTTATTTTGAAGTTTCAGTTTTCAAGTTTTTTATTTTTTCCATAATGTAACTTTGTATACGCAATATGGACATGTTGAAATGAAATGATGATATTTCTCATTGTTCTTTTTTGTTGTGATACATAAAATAATTGTTTGTTATTTTTAAGTTTAAAACTATTATTATGTAATGATATAATTTTTCTTACTTTTGTACTCTATTATATGTTTATTTATAAAAGGCAGTATAGCCGTTTATGTATTTAAAATAAAATAAAATAAAATATATGATTTTAAGGGTAACCCGACAACTCAGAATCATGCAACTTCAACACCCTCTTTGTAAAGTTAATAGGGGCCTTTAACCAGCCAGCGGCCGAAAATCCACATTTCGTCGAAAGATGTTCTTACGATCGTACAGGGCGGTTCCAATAAGAAAGATAAATTATTCTACGTACCAGCTTTTTAAAATTATTACTCAATATCGATTTTATTTCATTCCAAATTTGCTTTAATTTATACCTACATCCAAAAATGCCGAAAGGCGTGATGATAAAACTATTAAAATTATGTACTTTTGTAATTATTTTTTTATCATATGTATTTATAATTTTTCAATAGTCTAAGCAAAATAAATGTCTAAAAAAAATCTGAAATATATTAATTTGTAAGACCGTAAATAGATAGAGAAAATAGAGGATTTTCGTATAAATAAAGTATTTGGATATTTTTTTTAATGATTTTATTTGAACTAAAATTAAAATTTTGAAACATGCATTTACTAGATAAAAGAACAGTCTTTAGTTAGTCTTATAATTTTTTGTGGAAAAGAGTCAATACGTCAAAAATTTGATTTAAAAATGACATATTTCCGGTTTTCTCTGGTTATGCCCTCTTAAGAGTTTTTTTTAATACGTTACGTTAGGGTAGGTTATGGGCTATTTTTCAACAGAAAAATTTCGTTACTTTTAATGACTTTTCAGAGGGGTGTTGAAGTTGCATGGAATGTTTTTATGTACCTACGTTACCCCGCGTAGAGCATTTAGGTCTTAAAAGTGAACGTTGAAAACGGGAGGCACTTTTTTACATAAGAACTGCACAAGAGTCCCAAGTAAGTGTTCCCAACAAGCCATTGGGCTATGTCGTTCTCAATGTGTGTTATTTATTCATAATTTAAGGGCAAAAATATCCACACAGGAAATAACTTGGGCAAGTTTTACCTACTAAAAAGACCACTCCCGAATACACTCGGGTGAAAATAAATTCGATTTATAGTATGTGGAAGCGAGACCAAAAACAGCTGTGATGATTCAAACGAGGTACCACTCTCTTATTAGTGTTTTCGTCTTCTTCAAAAGTTTTTCTTCGTTGCTCATTTAGTTTAACAGTGACATTCCCAAACAGAAAATAAATTTAAACGGTTGAAATGTAGCCCAAACATCACCTAAAACGGTTGCATCACACGACCTTCCGCCCGCAAGAACAACTGGGTAAGTTAATACCACTTTTGTCATACAGAGACAAGGTATAGAGTTAGGTACAGTATAGAGATAGTGCATAGAGCCACGGCCGGCTGAGAAAACATCCTAAATGAACAATCAACAATGTGACGCATCGAACCGGTTCCACGCACTTAGCGAGGCAGGCATACCCTACACCGCAACTCCACCGCGCACCGGGCTGGAACTCAGACATCGACAACATTTTCACAAATGGGGTCGTGAATATAATTTACTACCTGAAGTACCTACACGGCGTTGCCCAGGCTCTACACGGAGTTTTTCGAAATCAGGTGTAGACTAACAGTAGTAAACAAACGAGTACTTTGGGAGGCGGGTGTGGGTTTCGACGCCCCGGGAACCATTTATTGGATAACCAACACTCCTGCTGTAGGTCATCTCAAGTGATTCGCTACGTTTGGTGACTTAGCAGGGGTGTCCGGGTTCATAGGATTATGATTTGTCTAGGTCTTGGAGGTCAATGCGTTTGCCCACTAACTACGTGGTGGGCCGGATCGGGAGAGGGAAACCTAACCTAGACCTCTCCAGCCGGATTATCTCGACCCATCGCCTTGCACCACAGTGAGTGGGTTAGATTCGTATGTCGTCACTCCTAGACATATTAACCCCCAGATTCCTACCCATCACTCAAACCTTTTTCCTTCCCAGAGCTTCCTCTCCTTCTTCTCCTTAAAAAGACCCCCCACACAGCATTCCCAAAGATGGCATAGACCTTGAGGGATTCGTTTTTACTTAGAGACTCCTTGTGAAGCTAATGTAAAACAGCCAGTGACCTTCGTCTTATTTCGATGGCCAAGTGTGTCGAATTTCATCAATCTCAGAATAAAACTTAAGATTTGTATAAAAATCAAATCCACACCTCCCGCCCGCTACAGGGCACTGCACTCTCTATTTGGTTAATAATAATAATAATTGGATAATTTGTACAGCGCCGTTTTCACCTCAAGGGCGCTGTACAATTAATTAAGAATTCTTAAATTCTTTCTAATTTTACTATTTGCAAATAGTTACAGAAACATACTTACCTGGCAGGCCACTTCCGGTTCCATGCCAACTGAGAATAAATTCGACTCAACACCTCTTTGAAAAGTCATAAGAAGCTATTAAAAAAATAATTTTAAAATGGCCCATAACCCTAACCGAACTTAACCTATTTAACAAATTATTTATAATATTATTTTTTATCACTTCGCTGTTGAGTTGTTTTCATTCTGACTTGTCCGGTCACCTCGCCTTTTATGTAAATAGAAGATTTGTTTATATTTTTTATTTTTTTAACTTTTATGGGTTAAACCTCAAATTGTAATATTTAATCGCTAATATTGTCTTCATTTAACTAAATATTACGATTTGTTTATCTTTTATGAATCTAAAATCAGTCTAAAATTGAACAATCGATAGACTGTTGAGAACGATAAATTTCATTTCAGAAGAAAAGTAACATTATTTTCGTCCAGTTTTTTGAGGTTACCTAATTAATGATATTGATATATTTGACAGATTTTGAATATCTGGTATTTTAAAAATAAGACATTCTACAGATGTTAATATTACGGTCATGAACTCCTTTCATATTTCATAAAGAGTTTTTGAAGAATTTACATGGATGCATTTGATTTAAATTTCTAGGTTAACACAATCATTTCGAGCATTCGTCTATTCTTTAAATAAGATAGGACGCCGTATTGGTAATGTTATATTTCAATCATAAAAGAAATGTTGATAGGGGGACGAACCGAGATAGTAAGCTAGTCCCAGCGTTCGTCATCGACGTTCGTCCTCTTCCTTCTCATGCGTCTTGTTTGAAAACAAAAAATACAGAAGATACTGGAACGATGACGTCACGTACGATCTGATCTCTCGCTGGGACTAGTGAGTATAACCACTAAAAAATGTCCTCGAACGAATATCCTGTCAATATAATCAGAATTGATAATTCTTGTATTTATGTATCAACTTATATATGTATGCATTCCATAGAAACAATGTTGACGACCCCTGGGCTACATTGTAACCCAATACAACAGAATAACCAACTCCCAACTTGCTTGTGTTATGCAAATTAACCCCCCTGTAGCTCGCGCCCCCGTGCAAGGATGATCTTCAAAATAACTAGTTTTAACTTCTACAATACCAGCTACTAGAATGTACCTACTTCAGAATGGTGATCATTGGGGTGTATTGGGTTCTTGTTTCTATGGTATCTTTAAATGGTGTAGTATATTGTGACGAATACAAATTAAATGTTGTACAAACGTGGTTCTTATATTAATCTGAAATCTGAAGAGTGATTCTATAACATTTGTGGAATCGTTATGAGATAACGGACGTGATCTCCTGTCAGATTTGTGTAATTTTCTATGGCTGTTATTTGTTTTTCTATGTACAACGAATTACAATAAACAAAAGATTCCGAATCCCATATAATACTTTCTTAATTAGTGTCCAGCAAATTGATTTAAACGGTAACAAATCAATTAGACGACTTCAAAAATTGACATTTTAAATCATTTAAATAGGTCGTCTCAATGTCGATTAGCCACAGTTTGAAAACGGTCCTGTAAACCGAAACAGCTGTTACAAAAATACATACTAAAATACTTGCAGAACTCGATAATAATATAATAAAATTTAATTTTAATAAAATTTAAAAAAAATTAAAATGGAGTTCTACGAATTAAACAGAAAAACAATTAATATGTATAATATACATTACGGCGCCGCATCCACGCGCAAAAAGAAGAAGATGGAGAGATATGTAATTCCGAATGTTAGAGGAGCGCGCTAATATTTAAAGCGATAAAATCGATGCGAAAATCTCGTGAAAGGTATCTTAAGTAACATTTAAAGAAACATTCTGAATTTTTTCACAACTATAACTTGTAAAATAACTGAAAAAAACGTTTTTATAATAATTTTCGGAACATACTTTGCGATTTTTTTTTATCAAGGGAATTTCATATAATTTGCGTTTCGGCGTGAAACTTATTATACGTATTATCTTCAAAAATTACATATATTTTTTAAGAGCTTAAAAACTTCAAATGTTTAAGGGAGATATGTAAGAAATCGGTAGAAATTCGAGTAGCGGCGCACCTTAAAAAGCAAACAAATTAACTAATAATATGTACAATCTCTACCTACGTATATGTCCACCAGACAGTGAGTTCACCCTCTCCCTCTTACTAAATGCAATATGAGGAGATACGGCTAATGGATGCCATAACGGCTTGTGTTTAATTTGGTTTTGACCTCGAGTTCAAATTGCTAATTGTAAAAGCTTTGCAAGCAGTGGCGTACGATCTACAATCTCAGTGGCGTACGATCTCCGTAATCCACGATTATTGGTGATATCTACTCTACCAGCTGGTACCCGGCATACGTTGCTATGCCATTTAATAAAGAAATTGTTTCTCCCTGCGTGTCCTTTTCCCCTTTCGCCTCCCCTTCGTCTCTCGCGTCCTCTTCCCCTCGCGTTCCAACTCCGCCTCCTCCACCTTCCCTCTCCCCACTCCACTCCACCTTTTGCAATTTTTTTATACAAATTTCATAATGCCAGAGCTTACCAGTAGTTTTATATAAACTTTTCCCGACAATAACGAACACAAAAAAAAAGAATTATTCAATTTGGTGCAGTCGTTTGGAAGTAATGCGCGTACATACATTTCGGCGATTCATTTTTATTTATAACAGATGTTAAAATATAGCAATTTGGGAGGCGGATGTGAGTACCGCCACTTCGGAAACCATTTATTGAATAATCAACACCACTGCCATAGGTTCGCTACGTTTGGTGACTTAGCCAGGGTGCCCGGGTCACGGGGTGAGGCTTGTCTAGAACTTGGCGGCGGATTCGTTTGCCTACCTTCTGCGTGGCTGGCCGGCTCGAGAGTGACTTTTTGAGGGAGACATTTTAACCTCTCCAGCCGGACTTCTCGACCCATAACCTTGATGCGCAGTGGGAGGAATGGATAATACAATAATTAACACACTAATGAAGAACATAAAAAAAAATCTGAAATAAAATAGTTCAAAGTGTTACAACTCATAAGGTAAGTAGTGTCCAAAGCAACGAAAATATTATCTGTAACGGAGAAATTCATTACTTAGCACAGAAGCTGTAACCTGAAATATTTTATAGATACTTCAAAATGACACAAAAATCATTTCATTAGGTTTTTTTAAAGTATTTGATCTAAAAAATGAACGCATTTTTGTTAATTTTTTTATAAGAACAACTCTCTTTTTATAACTTTTGAAGGTTATTCCCTTTAATGTAATATATCATTCTAGAAGAAGATAACACTAATAATCTAAACGAAATTACGAAAGAGAACAAGACACAGAAAAATAGAAAAAGACAATGGTTGCAACAGGGACTCGAACTCAGAACCTCTATTTTTCTTTTACGGAAGGTGGTGATGACTGAATTGGTAAAACCGCACGTATTTTCGTTTAGATTATTTCTGTTAACTTCTTCTTCAATGATATATTGCTTTTTTTATTTTTGACTGCACGCCATTGTTTTTAAGGGAGTGGAAACGGAATGCAATTCTAGTAATATTTCAGTGAAGTTGTGTGCATGGAGCTTATATTAAATCTCGCAACTTTTCCAATATTGAAACAAACTTTTTGAGTCGTGAACTATGAGGGCTATTCTGGAAACTATTTGAGCCGTGGTTGCCAATAACAAAGCAATGTAGATTTTTGAACAAATTTTCATGCGAATAATGAAGCTGGTGTAATCAAATAAAACGGTATCGCTTCTGTTAATTTGCATGGTGGATTGATTCTTTCGATTTTGGTTTCCAAGGCGATAGTTTAAAAAATATTTTTTAAACTACCGCCTTGTTTTTGTGTCTCGTTATTGTTTTATTGAATACATTCGCCGGTAAATGATTTGTATAAAATTACAATTTTTCATTTTCAATAAATACTGACTAAGAATATTAAATGCCAAGAAAAATAAGTAAACTATTTATTCTATAACCAACACCTCTGCCGTAGATCGCCCCACGTGGTTCGCTACTTTTGGTGACTTAGCAGGGGTGCCCGGGTTCATGGGATCAGGTTTGTCCGGGTCTTGGCGGCGGATGTGTTTGCCCACCAGCTGTATGGTAGGCCGGATCGGAAGAGAATAGTTGAGTGAGTTGATTTGACTTCTCCAACCGTACTCTCTCCGAACATCGCCTTGCACCGCAGTGGGAGGGATGGATTCATACGTCCGTCACTCCTGGACACACTGATCCCGAGATTCCTACCCACCCCTCGTACCCTTTTCCTTCCCAGATCTTCCTCACCTTTCTTTCCTAAAAAGGCCCTCCACCCAGCATCCCTAAAGATGACGTATGCCCTGAGGGGTATTATTTTCCTGAGGGCCTCGTTTGTGGAACTTCACAATGTAAAAACAAAAAAATATATATAGCAGTTTACTTCGTATTTAGAGTAGGAATCGGGTAGTATTTGTTTATCAATGATATGGTATCTACTTTTATTTCGATTAGTAAACACTCAAAAGAATTAATTCAACAATAATTGGTTTAATTTAAAAATAAATATATTACATACGAGTACCTTCTAAAATTACTTGGTGTTATTTTTTCGATTCGTTCGAATCGTGTAAATCGAATGAAACTTTTCCAATTTTGACATTTCCTTCTACGGAATGTCGGGGTGTCCGCTATAACCGCGTCCGAATGACATCGCATCCGGGAAATGTGTATGCTTATTCTTTTCAATTTCGCAAATGGCTGAAACCGGACAGTTTGCCGTCCAGAATGACAACCAGTTTGTCCTGACAAGATTACTGCGGTCCGAAGTTCCGAAGGGGTTGACGGTTTTGGGTCTTTCACGGGGCTGGCAATTGGTCGGGGCGGGATACCCTTCCACTTATAAATCAAAACGATCATCGTGCAAATGACGGCGTCCCTGGAGAGTTTATTGTTGGGTCCGCATTTTAACTTCCGACATTTTGCAGAGATTAAACGAAATAAATATGTATAAATAAATGCTCAGCAAACTACAAATAACAGCACTAATAAAGGATGACATCTAAGCAATATACTTAGAAGTTGCTTGAAAAGGTTTCACGAAATCGATTAACGTAATCAATATTTGAAGTGTCCTTTCCATTCTCGTTCCATCTCCCTTACTAAACTAGAGATGCCGCGAATATTCAGGACATCATCAGGACCCATGTTCACTCTTTTCTCTCCTCAAAAAGACCCCTCACACAGCACCTTCACAGATGAAATTGGCCCTGAGGGAAATTATTTTATAAAATAACTAGCTGGTCCCCGGCATGCGTTGCTATGCCATTTAATAAATAAATTGATTCTCCCTGCGTGTCCTTTCCCATTCGTCCTGTTCCCCTTCTGCGTCCCCTTCCCCTCTCACGTTCCCACTCGGATTCCTCCACCTTCTCTCTCCCCCTCTTTCCTCGTCCTGCGAACCCCCCTCCCCATTTCCCCTCCCCATTTCCCCTCCCAGATCCCCCTCCCCCTCTCGCATTCCATTCAGTCCCAGTACATTCAGATTGCAAACAGCTCCCATGCTATCTACTGCAATTTTTGTATTCAAATTTCATAATGCCAGAGCTCATCAGTAGTTGTATACAAACCTTGTCCTGACAATAACGAACACACAAAAAAAAGAATTATCCAATTTGGTGCAGTTGTTCGGAAGATATGCGCGTACATACATTTGGGCAATTAATTTTTTTTTACTAGCTGGTACCCGGCATGCGTTGCTATGCCATTTAATAAAGAAATTGTTTCTACCTGCGTGTCCTTTCCCATTCGTCCCGTTCCCCTTCCGCTTCCCCTTCTACTGCGTCCCATTCCCCTCTCGCGTTCCCACTCCGTCTTCTCCACCTTCTCTCTCCCCACTCCACTCCCCCTCTTCCCCCGTCCCGAACCCCCCTCCCGAGTTCCCCTCCCCCTTCCCCCCGCCCGCATTCCATACATTCAGTATTCAAACAGTTCGCGTGCCACCCATAGCAATTTTTTTACACAAATTTCATAATGCCTGAGCTTACCAGAAGTTTTATATTTAGAAAAAAAAAATTATTTAATTTTTTTCTTTCATACAAACCTTCTCCTGACAATAAGGAACACAACAAAAAAGAATTATCCAATTTGGTGCAGTCGTTCATAAGTTATGCGCGTACATACATTTCGGCGATTCATTTTTATTTATATATATATAGATATATAGAAGAAGAAGATAGAAGATAGAAGAAGAAGATAGAAGAAGAAGATAGATAGAAGATAGATAGATAGATATAGATAGAGAAAGTAACTTGCATATTATAAGACCGGCATACAGAATAATAAAATATAGTCTTTGGTAGAAGTTGATACCGGTGGTCCATACATCTCCACGGTAACTCTGGGAGACAGTTCCATTTGAATGTGTCTCGCTTTTATTGTTGAATTTCTCCGAGGTATAACTTCTCTTGTGATCCTTTTGGGCTAAACTCGGATCTCGAGATGCAAACTCGTGTATGAATTATTATGTCGTGAATTTTCAACCAAAATTTTACAATGTTACCTTTATTATAATATACCTACATACCTAATTCATAACTATTATACTAGCAGTTATGTGAACAGAAGTACTGGATACGCGCCATAAAATATATTTTAATACATTTGGGCATTAATCTCATTTAAATTAATAATTTATGCTATGGGACTATGGGGGCGCCATCTACGGTGGTTGTATTATATTGAATTTCCACATGTGACATTGAAATTCAGTGAATTCAGGCATTTTCTGACCTCTGTGGGGCAAGCAATTAGTTCCGATGTGAGTGTTGGTTAAAGCCAATAGATGTCAGTCATAATCAAATAATTAACCCATAATTAAATTATTGTTGTGAGACTTCGGCACGAACTATTAATTTGCAAATTCATATCCATCATGTGAACTACCTTCCTGTGATAAACACCTGTTGAGATTGTGCACTATCGCCCTGGCAAAATCAATATTTGAAGGAAACTAGTGTCGTTTGTGCTGGACATCGTGTGGAGAGCTGCATTCTCAAAGTGAGTTTTTGTTTTGTTTTCACTGAGGATTTTGGAATTGCTGTATAATCTGTTTTGTGTCACATAGGGAAGAGTTCATCTTTCATTAATTACATAGGGTAGTATTCCCTAATGTCTGGGGCTATTTACATGACCCTACCAGTACATCTTGTAAAATATGCTTCTAATTTTCTCTTAATAAATCAAAACCAAAATTTCCTCTGAAATCATAAAATTTGTAAGTAGGTACTTAAATTATTATCCTACCTACGTAATTCATAATTATAAACGATATATTTTATAGGTAAATATGCATATAGTCCACCTCACGGATAATACGGAACGTTTGTGTGTCGAAGTTCGATACATGGATATGCACGGATAATATGGAATATTCCTTTTTTAACCAGTAGACAATCAAATATGACATTTTTTATCGGAGGTACCAATCTTATAAAATAAATTCTCGTCAAAATAAAAATAAAAACGTACCTACTTCGAATTAATCCTAATAATAATGGGTTGAGGTTTAAGCTGCAAAAGCTGCATGTCATCATCATTTAGATATACATCCCAGGTTTTGAATGGTTTGTTTGGCAAAGCAGGGTTTGTCTAACGAGTTTGTGTAATTATTATAATACCTTTCTTTCTATGTAAGAACATGGATATTATTGTTTTACATGGCAATAATATTTTTTCTGTGATTGGCAGCATTGATTGATTGTGTATGAAATGTTAATTAAAAATGATAAATATAAAAATGGCGTTACCGCGTGAGTGAATTAATTTTAACAAAATTAAAATGCTAAATGCATATTTTTTGCATGTTTTTTGTCTCCCCCGACATAAATACTCACTTTTCGTAATAATGAAGCTAAATCTAACTGTTTGAATAAAAAATATTCCGTATTAACGAATAAGCGGTTCAATACATAATCTAATTTATTTTCAAAATTTCTTCAGGCAAGTAGTTATTTTTTTTTAAATGCGCAATAAAGTCCTAATAAACCAATGACGTTATATAAATAGACGCGAGGTAGAAATCTCAAAGTGGAAGCCAAAAGCAAGGCAATTGCACTGGTCTCGATTTCTAATAAGTACTTAGTACTACACTGTCACTCGTCGAGTAAGGTCGTGTCTTACCAGTAGGAAAATTGCATTTAAAAGGTGCCAAAATGCCTTCTGTGTGATGGGAAAATGTTTCCATTACACGGCAAATAGTAGTAAAAGTGAAGAAATGACATTTCATTTATATGTACACACAAATTACTTATTATTATTATCGATTATTATTATATAAGCAATATAATTAATTTTCATGTTTCCCGTCGGACAATTTTGCGTCGTTAGAGAAAAAACACACATTCTTTGATTGTATTAAGGTACGGACACACAACTTCCAACTTCAAACTTTAGAAGGGTAGTTCGTGCGTTGGAAGTTCGAGTTGGAAGTTTGGCTTCAGTGTGGAAGTAGCATATCTTTTTAATACATGAATAATTTTTGAATTAAGAAATGACTGAAAACCGCTGAAAACAAAAGAGTGCTGCTTAATTGCCACATTATTTTGCGAGTATGTGAGACTATGGCGAGTCTATTTATATAACGTCTTTGTAATAAACACGACCAATTCACGTTTGAAATAAGAATCGATAGTCTCAAGATATAAAAAAAACTGAAACAAATCAACCAGTCGCTCTTTGCCCGGCTTCGTCCGAGTTGAAACACTATTTTTAAGAAAAAAAATGTAGTAAATAATTTTAAAATGGCGGTAGAAATGTACAGTATCCCGGTGGGTGGAGAGAGAATGTTCGACTAAAAGTCGGGAGGACGCAGCGACAAACAAGCAGGTTCATAGAATCACCTGCTCTGAACTTCTTCTTCTTAAAATTCAGCTTCTGTACGACGCAATACGAGTAAATTAAGAAATATTTCTAAGAAGTGGATAAAGGTTTTCTCTTTCAGCACGGACGATGTGTTCATTTTTTTACATTACCACATTATATATACCTATTACTAGACGTGGGCAGAATGTTTCCCACTCCATGGATTCAATCTGATTCCCCCGGCCTTTTGAATTGATTCCTTTTATTCATTCCTTTAATTCAATTAATTCCAAAAAAAAAAAACTAGAATGAATGGGGAGGCTACGATACACCGCACAGGAGATCGGGAGGCTACGAAGCACCGCACAAAGAGGAGACTGATAGGCTACCAAGCGCCGCAAAGATTATCAGGAGACATTATTCTATCTCATTATCTATTGACACTATTGGACTATTGACAACGACTAATGATTAATTCCTTGCGTGAAAGAAACGCTCGGACAACTCGGCTGAATCGCGGCCGCGTTTTGGGACGGGGATTTAGATGATCTACGGGTGTTTCTAGAATGACGGCGGCCGGCGGTAGCGGCATACGATTCGTTCACAAGGAGGCGTCTACTAATATCTACAGGAATTCCAAAAACTGAAAAAATCGAACTAATATCTATGAGAATCAAAGTGGAAGAGGAAGGGGAAGGTTGGGAAGTACCTGGCTATTCAGATCTGGTCACTAAACACGGCTAAAGCCATTTTCAAGCAACGTTTCAATTCTGAATGGTGGTCTTACACCAGGGCGATACTAATAGTATCTTCCACCCTGGAACATGCCGCAAATATACTATATATTATTTTAAATGAATTAATTGTGAAATAACACAAATTAATCAAATAAAATTTATTTTGCGCATGCCGGGTTCGAACCCGCGACCTCCGGAATGTGAGTCTTAGCCACTGGACTACGGAGGTCGAATTTATTCATTTAATTCAGTCTTTCAGTTTTGCCCACGTCTACCTATTACAACATTTTCGCATATATAAGCCTCAAAGAGTTCAGAGTTCATACTCAAAATAGAATGTGATATTTCAAAAAATTCACCTTTTCAGTATTCGATTTTGCTTTTCCCGTATTTTGCCAATTCTGCGAACGTTCTGATTTGTTTTTGCTCGCGTTTTTATCATGTACAAACAAAAAGGAATCATTTTTCATCAGATCAGGTGCCATTCAAGACGAGGAATACGGAAACATAGACATTTCTCTTAGACACAAATACAATATGGAGAGAATATCACATCGAGAGAATTTGAAGATGCTTTTGTGAGGGGAAAGTTTCGATAACTTTGCATTGTAAGAGGAAACAAGTGTAGGTGGGCCATTGTATGCATAAAAGATTGACGGGTCTTTTAACCCGTGTAAAATATCCAGGGACTGAAAAATCTTCGATTACGATGAGGATTTTTCGAATAATATTTCTGCGAGCATAATTTTTTTTGAGCAATTTTTTTTAAACATTTAGATCTGAAAGGTAGTTTTTTGAGATGCAACTAACAAAAAAGAGATATCTTGACTTATACCTACTAAATATGTACTTTATTTTTGTGTCTTAAATCAACTAGCTTCAAATGCTGTCGATCATTTAGTATTTTTATTTTAAATTTTGATCCATACGGGTGGCTTTGAGAATAATCATTCCTTTCAGGGCCTATGTCATCTTTGGGGACGCTATGTAAAGAGCATTTTTAGGGAAGAGAGGAGAGGAAGTTCTAGGAAGGAAAAAGGTATGAGGGGTGGGTAGGAAACTGGGGGTCAATGTATCCAGGAGTGACGGATATATGAATCTATCTCTCCTACTACGGCGCAAGGCGATGTTTCAAAAGAGAGTTTAGCAGGAGAAGTCAAAGGATTTCCATACCCATTACCGAAATCCGCCACTCAAATTAATTGCAGAAAAGCCATTGAATGTTACTATAAAAGCTATCGAACTGAGAGTGCTGGCGTTCTTAAACTCACAGCTTTATTGATACATGCAATGGATCAATGAAAAATGTCAATGATATTGTCACTAATTCAAGCAGATGACCATCAAAGGTAAGACACAAAAAAAAATTATGTGTTGTGGTCTGTTCGTTTTAGAGAACAATTTCCTTGTAGGCTATGAACTGTATTTATAGGTTCGTGAAATAATATATCTTATAATAATTCTAGCAGACCAGGACACACGTTGCTGTGGCTAACAAAATCTTTATCTTTATAACCAACGCCATCCGTCAAATCAAATCCACACCGCCCGTTTGTGAGAGCCCGCTGCCCGCTGCCGCTTAGCCAGATATATTATGTACATATTTACATAAAACCTTGACAAATTATATACCTAAAAACTATCCTCATGAATCACTCTATCTATTTTTGTTATTTGTTTGTGGGGTGTTATGCCGTGTTGCGCTACCTCCTCATTTAGCCAACGTTTCGGACAGCGTTACAGTATGCGTTAGATGGACACTGTGACGCTGTCCGAAACGTTGGTTAAAGGAGGAGGTAGCGCAACACGGCGTAACACCCCAAAAACAAATAACAAAAATACTTTTGGCCGTGAAAATCTAAAATCGTATCCCACTCTACCTATTATTAAAAACCGCATGAAAATCTGTTGCGTAGTTTAAAAGATATAAGCGCACATACATCGGGAGCGACTTCTTTTTACACTATGTAAAGATGTAAACACGAATGTATACGTATGTTACACCAAAATGTCGGTAAAAGTGTGAACTTCATTAACGCTCGATCTTGAAGTTCTTCAACGTTCTACTGCCAGAGTCCAGTTAGTAACGCTGCTTTCACTACTGGCGGTAAAAATGATAATTCTTAACTCTGCCTGTAAAAAAGGGGAAAACATTAAATTCACTCCATTCTAAACCATCCATAACGCTGACAAACGACAGAAAGTAACACGGAGACATATAGAGGTTTTTTTTATATAAAGTCAAGAAATAATTTATTCGACGCGACGTTCAATGTTAGCCACAAATTCTCCGATTACAAAAAAGCGTTACCGAAGAACCTTAAATTGCTACAGAATTTCCAAGAACATCCATCCTACCCACCCTTAACAGAGGTTTTTCCCCCGTAAGGGATAGACCACTGAAGACACACACCGACAAAAGTGTGCGGAGGGCGTGGTTACATGCCCAAATCTAGCTAAATTATTAAGCTTTTCTTCTAGTGAAATCATCGAAACGAAAATCGAATATTGGCATATATGAAGCCTGAATGTCTAGAATGGTCGATCGATAGAACCCTACATCAATACGATGATGACCAAATCGTCATCTATAGTCAGTAATCAATATTTCCGATCACGATCAACAATAGGCCACTTGCCTCACATTTTAAAAAAAAATCCGGTTTAGGCAAATATTCTAAGACATTCTGTATTTTTTTTTAATCGTACTTTTGTAACCCTGGCGATTTTTTGAAAATTTCAATCCGAAAAATCAGACCATTTTTTATAAACCGGAAAGATGGGACATAATTTTATAGGTGCAAAAAAACGATAATTACATAGCCGAAAATCATTAAAAAAAATAACGTTTTCCAGAAGACAGGGCACAGGAGAATAACGAGGCATACCAAAAATATTACATCTCATTAATATTTTTTTCCTCGATCCATCTTATTGTTCATAAATCATTATAATGAACAACGTCTATATTACTAAATCCAATGTAATATACATGTACTTGTAAATTATAATAATTATAAGAATATTACAAAATTTGATTTTGTTCAAATCAGCACCATAACCATTATACTTCTAAAACACGTACGGATAACATTAAATGTACGGGTTCTCTTCATTACATCTGTCAAAAAGTCAAACCAAATGATAAGTTCGCAGAGAACAAACAATAAATCTAGTGAACGTTAAATATCAAATTCAAAAATTCGCCTGAAATCAAAGTGGTACCATATAAAAAAAATAAATCATTGTGGAATTTTACAAAATTAATAGGAACATTTTCGGAGACGGGACATTTTCATGTAGTGACTTCAGGAGCCCAAATAATGGATTTATTTATTTAAAAATAAAAAACTGTGCATTTCTAAAAAAAAATTGTATCATTTTTGTAATCTTAGTAAAAATTTCTATCCACACGATTTTTTCCAAGTCGTTATGAAATCCATGCAAGTGATTGGTGAGAGGTATTCATGGTATCCGGACTCCATGGTATCAGATAATTTTCGATTAACTCTCAATATGTGCATTTATTTTAATAATGTCGTTCGTTATGCAAAATTACTGGCTTATTAATGAACGGAGTTCAACTAACGAAGCTTTAAGAATTGAAAGAAGTTATACACGCGATCCACAGATATAAATAATTCGACTAAGACCTGCCCAATTTATTCCTTCCGATCTCTGAGAAACTAAAGTGGTTGAAATATGACTAAAGACCAGATTAACTAATTTACTCCCGTGGAGTGTCAAAAATCACATGCGGACTGCCAGTGTATATTTAAGTTAAAATTTAATTCAATATCGACAATTTATTAATATTTTTTTGCGTAATTTGCTTGACGTTTGATATTTCGTGGTGTTTTTCATAGAAAATACCTTCAGTGTTGCCGGCGTATATCGATTTCTTATTTATTCCTCTCAATTTCGGTTCAGTTGTCAACGGTGAAACCGTGCTAGGGATATCGTTAAAAATTCATCGGAAGTTATCGCCTATCGATCCGATATTGTAAAGATCTCCTGGTGGTATTTTTAAATTGGCGATAACTATTTTCTCTGGAATTGGTATTTTTTACGTGAATAGCACACAACAGTACCATCTGCATGGAGGAAGTGGTACTAGGACAACTCCAATATGTTGTTAGTCTTAAGCCACCGCTACCCGAATTTCTACCGATTTCTTATATATCTCCCTTAAACACCTTAAGTTTTAAAGTTCTTAAAAAAATATATGTTATTCTTGAAGATAATATTTATCTAGACATACCCCGCGCTAAAATGCAAATTACATAAAATTCCCTCGATAGAAAAAAATCGCAAAGTATGCTCCAAAAATTATTATAAATACGTTTGTTTCAGTTATTTTACAAGTTAAATGTATGAAAAAATTGACAGTGTTTCTTTAAATGCTGTTTAAGACAACCACCGCGAGATTTTTGCTCTATTTTAAAAGAGCCTTGTTTTATTAAACATTTTCAAATTTTCCCATCGATTTTGTCGCTTTAAATACTAGCGCACTCCTTTGACATTCGTAATTTCATATCTCTCCATCTTCTTCTTTTTGAGCCCGGTTGCGGCGCCTTAAGGAAGTGAGAATAGGAAGGAGATGGGTAAGAAAGTTTGGAAGTACCTGGCTATTGTAATCTGGTTACTAAACACGACTGCTGTTACACATCAAATAACATTTCCATTCTGAATTCCGGTGTTTCACCAGGGCGATACTGAAAGTATCTATCACTCAGGTACTATCAGGCAATTATTGAACCATAAATAAAAATCGGAACTGATGTGTTGTGTGTTGTGAAAAAAAAATCTATCCAAATCCAGACCTACCTATATAATTCATTTATTAACCTAATTACCATAAATTAATCTTAATATAGTTTGGATCACACTTCTACAGATAACTTGTTCAGTGGTAGAACCGTACACCTAAGGGTGGGCCCACACTTCATAGGCTCTCCCCACTCGCAGTGTTCATCGAGGCTTGCGATATATCCAAATTGGGCCCATTTCCCGGCTGCCTCTGGTAATCCGACACCACGTAAGACTATACATGTGTCTATCGTTATTTATTACCCCGGGCAGGGCAGAGCTGCCGGAAGCTGGCGGGGATAAATGAAGTTTTCCCAAATATCCAAACCTTATGTGTAGTAGAAAGATTGAGTTGTTTTATGAAGCATGATAGAGGACGCCGAATAGGTTGGAACGAAAGTACCTAATTTTACCCTTAACTGTACCTTTGTCCTAAATACTATTTATTTATAATTTTTATTAATTCCGTTACTGAATGTTTCATTCACTGCTTATTTCTGTTGTACGCCGATGACATAAAAATATTTGCGATAGAAAATAGAATTTAAATGATTGTCTGCTCATCCAAAGAGACTTAGTAAGGTTCGAAGCGTTTTGCAATGAGAACAAAATTTACCTAAGTTACAACAAATGTAAACAAATAAGCTTTACTTAAAAACAAAACGTTAACATACACAATTATTATATTGGTAATTATTCTCTCGAGCGCGTATACTGTATAAGAGACCTCGGCGTACTTTTTGATTCCAAACTTCATTTCGGTGCGCACATTGAAAACATTGTGAATAAAGCTAACTGCATGCTAGGCTTTGTTATCAGAAACAGCCGTGTATTTCGAAAACCTGAAACCTACCTTCTGCTTTACTATACGCTGGTCCGTTCTCAACTTGAATACTGCACCTTCATATGGACTCCACTTTACGGTATCTATAAAGAAAATATTGAAAGTGTCCAAAAGAAATTTCTGCGTTGCCTCAATTACAGAATGAGCGCACCTAAACGGGGATACACAAATATGCTCTCGAAATATAACGTCTCCACTCTATCTAACCGGCGAACATACCTTGACCTAATGACCCTGTATAAAATCTGCAACAACGTTATCGACTCTGACTTACTCAAACTAATTAATTTTAAAATACCACTCTTAGGCTTAACGACTTATTCTACATTAACCGGACACGTACAAATGCTGGTGTCAGGGATCCAATCAGAAGAATGTGCGAATTGTTTAACAAAAACCACAACCTCAAGGATTCCGATATATTTTTTGATACTGATAGCACTTTTGGTTGAAAATTGAAGGCTGTTTTCCTATAAAAAAAGAAAACTCATATATCATTCATTATACTTTTTATGTGCTTCCTTTTAAATAATTTTCGATTCATTATTAATTATGACTTATTTTTAAACATGTATAAAAAATGTATTTGAAAATCTTTATTTATCAAGTCAATCAGTGAGAAATAGTTGGGGTGCAGGCGAATTCTCAAGTTATTGTTCATGATATTTTTTTGTTAATTATTGTCTGTATCTGTGTTTTCTCCTTAAATAAAATAAAATAATTTTTTAGTTTCCGTTTTTTCCCTTTGTGTGTGTGCCAAGATCGAGTTCATATTCCTAGTTAAGATATTCCACCATTAATAGCACCAAGGATTTATTGATAGAGTTCTTTTAATTTCAGACTACATATGTGTTTGGTTTTATGCATTTTTTCCTGCAAAATTTAATTGTTACACATCCTCGATAACTTCTTACCTCAATGCCATAGTAATCCAGTATCTAGAATGTATAGTATGGGACCGGTCGTGTAGGGTCATTTTTCATCAGCACTATCAATTTGTCACTTGTTATTTGGTCCTCTTCACTCGGAGTGACCTCTTATAAGAATTTCCCAGAAAATGGGGAAAATTCGCACAATAAAGGCTATATTAAATTCATGTCGCGTAAACGAAAACGATAAGTTTTAAAAAATGGGTCAGTTTAGCGCGAAAATGAGACGCCTAATAACTCAAATAATAAGAATAATACTTAGGTAATGAAAAAATCCCGTATATTAGTATCGAATATATTATATTTAACAGATAATTTGGCTTTAAAAAGAGGCTGTTAAATGATTATAATGAATAATAACAGTCAATGAAATATTTCACGAGTTTGCCCATTTGTTTGTTTATTTCTTTCTCGCATTTAGAGAATATATCACAGTAATATATCATTGAAGAAGAAGATAACAATAATAATCTAAACGAAAATATGAAAGAGAACAAGACAGAAAAACAGAAAAAGATAATGGTCGCAACTGGGACTCGAACCCAGTTCCTCTCGTCTAACCGGGAGTCCCGGTTAGACGAGACGTCCCGTTAGACGCGCACTTCCCGGTCCGGGACGTGCGCGTTTACCAATTCTGCCATTGCCACCTACTGTCAAACCGTCATATGAGTCAATCTCATATTTAAAATTTTAGAATTAAAAATATGAATTATCTTCGAATAATGTTTTTTTTTCGTAATATATATAGGCAATTACCCTTTTTACTGGAAACAATCATTCTAAGAATTGGTTTGTAACCTAAATAGCGTCACGCATAAATAAATATATTCGATTTTTATTACATGGAACTATTGACTTTTTATAAAAGTCTAAAGGAATATTCAATTTCTATAAGAAAAACTATCTTTTTATAAATAACCTTCAAAAGTTATAAAAATAGAGTTTTTCTTTTAAAAAAATTTATATGATAATGGAATTAAACAATCAGAAAAGCGATATAATGTTGAAGAACAATAAATTGTTAATGCATTGTTCTTCCGCTCACAATTTTAGGAAGAGATCAAGCGATTTTATTTAAAATGCTTGAATTCTTAATGGGTGGATTGATATTTGTTCGTAGAAAGTGTAAACATGAAAGCGTTGTCTTGCTGATTTTTAACAGGAAAAACTATCCAAATTGCTTGATACCAGAGCTCTTAGTTCAACAGTGTACTTGTTACTTCAGCTCAAGGATTGTCTTCTTTATAGTAATATTTTTTTTTAAATATAAAAAAAATACATTGCATTGGAAAGGAGTGTAAGGAGAATATATGACGCAAATGTGAATGGTAGAAGAAGTCGAGGACGCCCAAGAAAGACATGGCACGACCAAGTGAATCAGATACTTGAGTCGGGCCATGTCAAGAGTCAGAATAATAGAAGAGAATGTATGAGACGTTTTATGAATGTAAACGAGGCAAGGAATGTGTGTCAAGACCGGGATGTTTGGCGGTCCGTCCTCTCTGCCTACCCCTGCGGGGAAACGGCGTGATGGTTAGTTAGTTAGTTAGTTACATTGCAAACCATTTCGCAGAGAGCATCAGTGTTGGTCTAGTAGGTAAATTATCAATTTTAAATGAAAAAATATCACGAAAACTTGTATACATACGCATCAAAAAATAGTAAACTATCGTCATGATGGGTTTTCAATTATTAAATGATTTATATAAATAATCCTGTGTCCTTACGAAAACTGGAATAAAATTGTAGCTGAAAAACAAATATTTCTTTAAATTTTTGTTTTAATGTATATACTTTTTAACTCTTTTTTAAATGATTATGGAAAACGAACATACTTTAAATCTCGTCAAGCATAATTAATAAAAAATAATAACGATTAAGGTGGTTCATCAAAAAGCCATCATTCACTAGTCAGCATGAGTCGCATATTAACCTATCAAAACCGATAATTACCATAATAATAAATTATTTATTGAACGAGTAATGACACAAATTAGTAAAGTTTAATAGAAAAACTAAACTAGTTAGTCACGAAACACACCATTACCAGGCAAATGTTCGGATTGATTAATGGTCTGAAACCAAGGACGGAAATTTCAGCGGATTGTTTATTAACGAAGAGTCTACTCCGTTTCAGTGAGTCGCTTTAGTAGTAAAAGTAGACTTTACATATAGGGATTAGGTTTATATTAGATATCAAGGTGTCATAAAAAGTCGGTACTTAATCGGCCAGTGGAGTCAATTAGTTGAATTGATAAAGGAGTTTGAAAAGAAACATACGTCGTATGCAAATATATGGAAGAAGTGGACGGTGACCTACAGGAAAACAAGTGACGTAGGTTTTTTTGTAATTTGTTTTTGGGGTGTTATTCCGTGTTGCGCTACCTCCTCCTTTAGCCAACGTTTCGGACAGCGTTAAAGTGTCCATCGTCGCACATCACACATCTGCCCTGATGATGGACAACGTAACGCTGTCCGAAACGTTGGCTAAAGGCGGAGGTAGGGCAACACGGCATTACACCCCAAAAAAAATTACAAAAAAAACCTACGTCACTTGCCGTGTTGCGCTAACCTCCTTTAGCCAACGTTTCAAACAGCGTTAAAGTGTCCATCAATCACACATCACACATCTGTCCTGATGATGGACACTGTAACGCTGTCCGAAACGTTGGCTAAAGGAGGAGGTAGCGCAACATGGCATAACACCCCAAAACAAATAACAAAAATACTTTTGGCCGTGAAAATCTAAAATCATATCCAAGTGACGGAGGTACTCAAATTTAAAGGAAATTGAGCGGGTATTGATTTGAGTACCTTAGAAATGAGCACACCTACACTAGATGGACAAAAATTACAAAATTTAATACATCGTTTGGCCAGAAAAACCTATAATTCTATTCTAAAAAATGTTAAAGGTAATGAATGCTCTTTTAAATACCACGGCGATAAAAAAGAGAATATCAAAATATGGCTAAGTCCAGATTAAGATCAGGAAATGTTAAAAAATATTAATTATTATCAAAACAACCTACAGTCAACAAATATGAAGGCAAGAAAATTAGGAAACATGAACATAATTAACAACCTAGTCTACAAACATGAATATGGGGAAACCAATAAACACGAAGACGACGAAATTAACAAACATGAAAATGAGGTTGACACACATGAAAATGAAAAAATCAACATATTTCACCAACACAACGATCTACAGTCCTTCTTAGAACATAAATGTGATTATTTATTATGCTATGTGTTTTCGTAGTTATTAATAAATAAATAAATAATATATTATGTATTTAAAAGTCATTTGACCGGTCAGTCAATGGATTCACATCCAGGCGTCTTGTGTTCAATTCCTCGGCTGGCTAAAGATTCCATCACGACACAAGAAAAAAATTTTGCCTTGTGTGGTGGTAATAGGAGATTTTAAAAACGTGTCAGTTTATTCAAATCCCGTGAATGTTTGTATTTCTTAAAAAAAAATCAAATTGAAAATAATATGAGATAGTGAATGAATGAAGCCAAAATGTGTGGATGCCAAAATAGAGTTGTAGAAAAACCATTTCCTCCAGCGAAATACATGGCAAATACAAAATACATTATAAAAAATAATAAATTTCGATTTATCATTTGTCTTTACTGGCTGTTGAGTAGTTTTTTTTTTAAAATTGGGTGCTAAATTGAACTTTTTTGGTGGCATGCATGCCAAGATATAGTAAAAATTGAAAATAAGACTACAATAATTTTATCTAGTTTATTGTAAACCATTTCCTATATTTTTTAATTTTATTTGGTAGAACATGAACATCAGAGTTTTCCGAGTCGTTAATCATTCTAAAATGGATGTAAACATGACATTTTTTAAATTCAACGTAACATTGTGTTCGTATCGGATACGACCTTCTGCAAATTTCCAGTTACTTAAAAAAATTATGCGCTGCAAAATTGCACTATTTATTTCTTGGCTAACTAACTAACAATCACGCCGCACAGTGGGCTGAAAATCGCCTTTCATAGACATAGAAACTTGAATTTTTAAGGGTATTTTTTTTTGCTGGAAATGGATTCTGCTGATCATTACTATGCTATAAATTTCGTATGAAGCAATTGCGTGTACAAATGAAGGAGTTATAATTTTTTTAAGAAAAATTTGTATGGCACTGACATTAAAAATGAGGATATCTCTGGAATCATAAGGTTGGCCATTCCATCCTTACACACAGATATACTACTATTTATTTGTATTTTTTTGACATACTTCGTATTGTGGCACAACGTGCGATTTATTTTTTAAAAATCTTCAAAGTTGAAAAATAAACTTTTTTATGTTGATGATTCATTTTAATGCTTAAATGCATTATTATCCTCTTATACAATATTTATCATGATTACTGATTAATAATTAATGTTGAAGCACCCATTTCCGTACATTACTTCGACCAGAACTGTCAAATATGCCAAAGATGCCAATATGGCGCAGTAACTCTAGAGTAACTATCGGTTTCGGAAAGTAAGTACAAAAGTTAAAAGTAACTTACAACAAGCAGTCAAATTGATTGAAAAACGTATTTTGGTGAAATTTAACTATATTAACGGCCTTTTGTTTAACTTTTATTTTTAAAGTTAAAAACAAAAGGCCGTTACTATAGTTAAATTTTACCAAAATACGTTTTTCAATCAATTTGACTGCTTGTTGTAAGTTACTTTTAACTTTTGTACTTACTTTCCGAAACCGATAGTTACTCTAGAGTTACTGCGCCATATTGGCATCTTTGGCATATTTGACAGTTCTGGTCGAAGTAATGTACGGAAATGGGTGCTTCAACATTAATTATTAATCAGTAATCATGATAAATATTGTATAAGAGGATAATAATGCATTTAAGCATTAAAATGAATCATCAACATAAAAAAGTTTATTTTTCAACTTTGAAGATTTTTAAAAAATAAATCGCACGTTGTGCCACAATACGAAGTATGTCAAAAAAATACAAATAAATAGTAGTATATCTGTGTGTAAGGATGGAATGGCCAACCTTATGATTCCAGAGATATCCTCATTTTTAATGTCAGTGCCATACAAATTTTTCTTAAAAAAATTATAACTCCTTCATTTGTACACGCAATTGCTTCATACGAAATTTGTAGCATAGTAATGATCAGCAGAATCCATTTCCAGCAAAAAAAAATACCCTTAAAAATTCAAGCCTCTATGTCTATGAAAGGCGATTTTCAGCCCACCCGTTTCCCCGCAGAGATAGGCATTAGGATTAAGCTATGGTATAAATAAAGTTTTTGGCATTTTATAAATTGTTGCCAAATTTACGATTTTTTTTGTTATAAAATAAATAAAAATATTTGGATTCATGTACAGTTTATAAAATCATATCCTCAATTGCCTAATTTTGATTTATATTACCTAATTATTATTTAAATTTGATACATTCAATGAATAATAATTTTGAAATCTATGAAATATTAAGTTTTATAAAAAAATTCCATAAAAAATCAGGAAGTTGAAAATTTCAGCGTTCGCAAAAAAAATTAACCTTTCCCCATCTAATTTATTTTGATGTCACTATACAGCATTGCCGATTAAATTTTTGAATAAAACGAATCGTCTGCAGTCTTAAAATAGTCGCTTGAAAATTTATTGGAGAACGGAATGACTAAAGAATGAATAAGGCAATGGGATACAAGCTACAAGATTAACCATGAAAGTAATGTTGATCCCTCTATGATTAGTTTCAACAATCGATATCATGCTTGATTCAACTTAATAAATGCTTTAAAATAGTGACACTGGCATTTTATAAATTATCGCTAAATTAAAGGTATATAGTTAAGCTATAAAAATTAATTTTTGAAAAAAATAAATTATTATATTCATTTAATATTGTTTATGTTTTTTACATTAAGTATACAATTTTTACATGTTATACAGTGTTACAAAGGAATATAAAAATAGCCTTTCCTCACCATAAATAGACAAGGCTCTTGTGTTTGGAGAGGGAATTCGAGCTAAATTATTTAAAATCATTTAAATAAATAAGTCACACAAGTTTACATCAAGTAAGTAAATAATAAAATAATAATAAAATTGCTAATAATAACAAAAAGATAAGTAAGAAAACGCAAGATTTATCAATAACAGATTTATTTTATTTTATTTTATTTTATTTATTTTGGAGAAAGTTGACAGCAAATCAGAAATTATAATATAATAAAATAATAGGATGTTATTTATGCCAATTATGAACTTTCCACTGATGATAGTTATAATAATAAAGTGTGATATGTAAGTTTTATTTTTTAGTTACAAAATATAAAAAGGGGGGGGGAGGGAGGAGGAACATAGGAATAGGATTAAGAGGCAAAGGACGGGAATATATATAGGGATTGAACTTTCTAGTTTGAGTCATGGTGCTTGCTGAGTATATATTATATATATATTTGAATATATAAAAGAAATAATAATAATAGATAGGTTAGGTAGTTTTTCAATTTAAGCTGAAATTCATAAATATTTTCGATAATTTTATATTTAATGGAAGGTTGTTAAAATAAGTTATAGTTAGACATAGAGATATATAAGTTAGAAAGAGACGGGTATTTTGATGAGCTTTGTAATAAATTTGGGGATTTTAATATTATTCTGATATCTAGCTGATAAATTGAATTGCAAGTTAATTAACTGCATTTCTTTAAAATTTTGTAGTATTGAATATTTTTTCACATTTTGTCTATTGTCGGTACATTGTATATTGAAAAGAGAATTTCAGTAGAAAATGTAGACGTTTTTTTAAGGATTACCTTCACTATCAATCTTTGAACTATTTTAAGTGGTTTTAAAATATTATCATATGTTCCTCCCCAGCCAATAATACCATATTGTAATGTAGATTGAACAATTGCACAGTACACTCTTTTTAGGTTTTATATTCTAAGTCTTATGAATATATAAGTACATTTTCTAATTCTTTTGACAAGTTAACAAACATGTGTTTTCTAATATTGATCTACATACACACCAAGATATTTAATTATTGGAAGCTTGACTAAGTATAGAACATGTTTGATTGCAATTATATCTGCTACATTTACTCTGGTGTATTACATTTTTTAATTCTGCTTTTGATTTACATTTATTGATAAAGAATGGGATAAATTTAGTTTATTCAGTGTTTAAGGAAAGGAGATTATTATCGGACCAGTTTTTAAGTATATTAATATCAGTTTTGCTAAATTATTGATTTATGAAAACAATATCCTTACGAATGTATAGCTAGGTACAATATAGTAGTATGTACTGATAATATACAAATATACTAAACACAGAAAACAGTCTCCGTTTTTAAAACTTTTCTCCGATGTTCCGTTTTCTCGTGACACCACTAACGACCATACCACAAACGAGTAGATTAGGATAGATTTCGAAAACAAGTAGCCACCCAGCATCTAGTTAACATTATATAGAATCTATCTGATCATTGAATCCTATTCAATGATCTTTTTCAATGGTCATCTGCTAACTACTTTATTGTGAAGGGTACTTCTAATTGGTCCTGCACCTAAGAAATCCATGTAGGTACAAATCGCTGGACCCTTATTCATCGCAAAACGGAAGACCGAATTCTTTCCATTTGAACTGTACTAAAATAATGATCACTCAATTATTTATTTCATCTCAAACCGCTTCAGTGAGCTAATCCTTGCCCAGAAACGGTTCTTCGTCTTCTAGGTGAAATGTAACGAACCAAAAAACGAATTATTTCCTCTTTGAAGAAGTCGTCCAGCCAATGAACATCTTTCCGACTTTCTCATTTAAATGAAGCCCTTAATCACGAATAATGATTATTCACATAAATTTAGCTCCCAAATTTTGAAACGACATTTTAATTCTGACGGCAAACTTTATTAAAGGAGAATGATTAAAACTTGAAAGTTTTCGCGATAATTTTTCTTTTGTCCCGGGAAACGGACGACTCTTTTTCTTTTTGAATTTTTTACCTCAAAACTTCTGATTCATTGCGTTGAAACTTAGAACCTTTCTTGACACAGATGGTTATTTTTAAACTTTGACTTTAACAAATAATCAGGAAATAAACAAGTTTCGAAGAAGTAAACCAAATATAGCAAATAAAGATACGTTTTTAGATTTTCACGGCGAAAAAATTTCGTTATTTGTTTTGGGGGTGCAATGTGTTAGTATTCAGTTAGTTTTTTTTTTTTTTACATTAACTCCACACAGGAGGCCCTAAGGAAAATAACATCCCTCAGGGCCTATGTCATCTTTGAAGATGCTATGTGGAGGGTCTTTTTGAGGCAAGGAAGGAGTGAACACGGGTCTTGAAGAGATCCATGTTGAAGGAGGGAGGAAACACAAAGGCCGGCAAATCGTTCCACAGCCGAGCCGTTGAACTCAAGAACGAGTCATAGAAACGACCCGTTCCCATGTGACTAATGTACAAATGTTGGGCGCGTGTTTGGCGTGTTTCCCGACTATGCACCGGTGCCGAGGGAATCATTGACGCTAGTTCCTCATTCCCACCTGACGCCTGTGCTCTAAAGATTGCAGTCCGTCTGTTAAGATAGTATTATCATATTGCAGTAAACAAAGCCCGCATAGCCAACGTCCGTTAAACGGACAGGGCACAAGAAGAAGAAGAAGTATTCAAACTTGCTTTAATCTGTTGCTGAAGTTAAGAGTTACGATTTGTTGTAATGAAATCATTATCCGAAACTAATTGATAAAAGAGTTGATTCAAATATCAATTCGACGTGAATATCCACATGAAAAACAATGTACCTACGTACTTAGTTACTAGGTAAAGGCATAAATGCATACGCCTTTCATTTCCTTTTAATAAAGCATTTTCAAAGGTCACAGCAACTTTAGCACCGATCACAATCCTTTCATGATGAGAGGATACGCTGTGATTATGTTGTGATGCCAGGAAAGAATTTATTGAATAATATTGCATCCCATAATTGCACGTTATTGCAAGAATCAATCTTGTATCTCTGTGAGAATATAATCAATTATGCATAAAGAAAACCATTTATTATAATGCCAACGGGCAAGGACCGTCTTTTCTTGAAGATGTGAAGATATTTAATGAGTAGGTACAAATTCTGTACATGAAAATTATAGAACTTTTGTGTTATATTCGTACTTAATATATTATTTTTTTAATTATTATTATTTATTAGCGTTATTAATCTATTAAAAAGGTTCTATGAAATATTTCCAAGGTTTACGTTTATATTTGAATGGATATCTATAATATCTTCAAATAAATCAACAAATCAACAAATTACAATCTGTTTTCAACGCTGCGGCAAGGCTCATCACCGGCGTATCTAAATATTCCCATATTTCTGAGCATCTCAAAAATCTTCACTGGCTCAAGTGCCCCGAGAGAATCCAGTTTAAGCTCTGCTGGATGGTATTCAAGTCTCTTAACGGAATGGCTCCGACTTACTTATCGGAAATGTGTATTCCAGAAAATTCCAATTCTCGACAATCAACCCTCAGGTCAGCAGCAACATCAGCGATTGGAAGGTTGAAGGAACCAAAGCGCACACCAGATACTAAATTCGGTGAGCGTGCTTTCGGAGTGTCGGGACCTAAAGCCTGGAATGGACTGCCACACGAGTTAAGAATGATCGCAGATTCAGCGCAATTTAGAGCTAAACTTAAAACTCATCTTTTCAGACAGTCGTATCAATAAGTTAAAAAAAACTTTCACCTTCGCCTTCACGGCTCGCAACATTGTAAATAACTAAGTGTGTAAAAGCAAATTCTTAAAATTCTCCAGACTTTAAAAATAAATATTAACTCAACTTTGGCATTAATCTTCTGTTAAATATAAATATAAATGTAAAACTCATGCAATGTCCAGTGTTTTGAATATAATGTCCTCCACGTGCAAAGTCGTATCTTCCCCATAGCATAAGCTTAAACTTTCTAATAAAGTGTGTTTTGTCGGAAGTGTCCTGCAGGTAAGTATGATTCTGTATCTATTTGAAAATAATAAAATTAGATAGAGCCTAGGATTTATAATAAATTGTAAAGCGCCCTTGAGGTGATTTTTCACAAAAACGGCGCTAAACAAATTATCCAATTATTATTATTATTTGTTCATATGAAGCGGATACTTTGTGATGTGACATTATTAATTTAAAATAAAACAATAACTTTGTAACCACCACTTTTATTTTTATACTTTATGCCGACCGGGTTTCGCTACAACCGTAGCTTCATCAGGGCAGTATAATTCTCTACTAACGTTAGTAGAGAATTATACTGCCCTGATGAAGCTACGGTTGTAGCGAAACCCGGTCGGCATAAAGTATAAAAATAAAAGTGGTGGTTACAAAGTTATTGTTTTATTTTATATTATTATTATTATTATTATTATCTTTGAGGAAGTGATTTTATTCAAATTCGAATAGTCCGGTCAAGATAGCCCGATAAATAGGGGTACCCTAGCCTAAATTCCAAAGAAACTGAATATTTACATGAACGTTGGGGATACCATTATAATAAAATTGTGAAAAGTCCCAATCGATTCCGTGTATAGAAAAAAAAATATTCAAGGTCAAAGTTCACAAAAACGGTTTTTTGGATTTTTTAACAAAACGGTTCGTTTTATGATAAAAATAGCTCAGACAAAAATTGTAGAAAATCCAATTTTCTACAAAAATTGTCTAAAACACTTTTTCTCTTAAGATTCATTAATTGTGAGAAAAAGCGATTCTAAAATTTACTAAAGTTGTATTCCCCACAACACGCGTGACTAAGCTGCCTGTGTACATCATATAAGTAAAACGATTAGTCTGCGTGACTAATACATTAATATTGAATGATAATTTTAATAATAGGAACCCCCCACTAAAAGAGGAAATGTGATAAGCTAAAAAAAATCAATGAAATATTAAAATTTCTTTAATTAAATGAAGATAATATTAGCGAAACTCAATCAAAAATCTGAAAACAGAAAAATCAGAAAAGATAATATCACGTCTATGACATGAACCCAGGACCTTCGCCCTGCCGGGGCGCAGCTCTAACAACTGAGCTAATGTGTCCCTATCATACTTAGACTAAGAAATACCAACATTATCTTCATTTTCTTAACGCATATTTTTTTTTAATATTTATTTAGATGTATACAATTTATTTTCATGCATTTAGTAAGAAAATATTAAAAAAATACAATTTAGAGATGCAGTTGCATTTTTACAAATACATTTTATGAAAAAAATATAACTAGACAAAAATACATTTTAAGAAAAACAGATATAAATATGTGACTAAAATAATATAAGTGTGTTACAAACAAAAAATATTTTTTACATATTTTATTTATTTACTTATTTATTTCAAGATTTTTGTTCATTCATTACAATTGATAATAAATGCAAGGTTATAAAACGATTCATGTTTTATTCTACTACTCCATAAGTTGAGCTCTAGGAGCTCGTGTTTATGGGAGGAGTATTTTACATGCAAAAAAATAATAGTAATGCTCATTGTGTAAACAATTATCAAAGAACTTATGAAATAAATATCTTAGATAGGTACAGAATTTAGACAAAAATAGGTATATAAGAACAATAACAATACAATTTTTTTAAAATATTAAATATTGCAGTTTAAAAAGTAAGGGTAAATTATTTCATTACATAAAAGGGTATATTATATCAAGGGTACAATATATCATTATCCAATTTCAGGGACTTAATTTGTTTTTTGAATGATTCATATTTCAGTGTTTCTGTTATATTAATTTTGTTTTTGGATAATAATATATTGTACCATCTTACACCTAAATACAAATAGTGGTGCTGAGCCGTGGTCATTCTAAGCATAGGGATTTAATTTTTATTGGCTGCTATCTTTACGAATGATGGCAAGTTTAAAACCCGAACTAAAGCTATCTAGATAGTGTGATTTCTAGATAGTTATTTTTAATGTGCGACATCTATTGACTTTTCTGCAAGTCTAGGATGAGTATTTTTTTAATTTTATATGTTTATTAAATATTAAGTTAAACATATTAAACATTCGATCGAATGTTATTTTTTACAATTTTCGTGAATTTAGTCAGGTTCGGATAAGTTTTAAGATTTTCACGGCCAAAAGCATTTTCGTTATTTGTTTTTGGGGTGTTATGCCGTGTTGCGCTACCTCCTTCTTTAGCCAACGTTTCGAACATCGTTGCAGTGTCCATCATCAGGGCAGATCCGGCAGATCCGGTAGTTGTCACATCTACCGGATCTATAATATAATGGCATAACACCCCTAAAACAAATAACGAAAATAGTCAGGTTCGTGTTAAACAAATCGATGTCGGGGCATAACTCATAAAATGAGCTACAGCTTCTTCTTATAAATACATTTTCAAGGTAATTTGAAAATTCTCTAAGGAATATAAAATGTGTCCGGAGATCGAATGGACTAAATGGACTAAATGGACTTCTGAATGAATGAAATGAATATTTTGGTATGGGCTATCAATAAAGTTATGAATTATCTTATAGAGCATCATTACTAGGTCTCTGATATGTCGACGTTGATCAAGAGAATTAAGGTTCATGGGGACATAGTTTTAACCATGCAACTTCTTCCGAACTCTGTCTACACTTGCTTTACATGTAGAACAAACAACGGGTATGGGTACCGCCGCCCCGGGAACCATTTATTGGCTAACCAACACCCCTGCCACAGGTCACCCCAAGTGGTTCGCTACGTTTGGTGACTTAGCAGGGGTGCCCGGGTTCATGGGATGAGGTTTGTCTAAGTCTTGGTGGCGGATACGTTTGCCCAACCACTGCGTGGCGGGCTAGATCGGAGGATACTGATTGAGGGAGGCCTTTTGACCTCTCCATCCGGATTCTCCCGACGCTTCGCCTTGCACCGCATTGTGAGGAATAGATTCACACGTCCGTCACTCCTGGCCACACTGACCCCCAGATTCCTACCTACCCCTCATACCTTTTTCCTTCCCATATCTTCTTCTCCTTCTTTTCCCTTAAAAAACCCTCCACACAGCATCCTCAAAGATGACATAGGCCCCTAGGGAAATTGTTTTCCTCGGTGCCTCCTGTGTGGAGCTAATGTAAAAAAAAATTAGGGTTCCACACTATTGAAGCGTACTCTAGGTGGTTTCTGAAGTAGGATATATAGAGAATCTTAATTGTTTGTAGATTTTTTAAAACTGAATAAAATTGTTATAAAAATAAATATTTTTTCAAGAACTTTAGAACAGGCTAATATTATGTTTATGACAAGTTAATATTCGCTACATACAAATTAAAAGTTGTCTAAAGAAGGAGGTAGCGCAACACGGCATGATAACCCAAAAATAAATCAGTATTACAGTTGTCATTTAGTTATTCATTAAAACTTGCTTTGATAATGCTGATGACGCAAAATCGGTACGTATATTGAAAGTCATCATTGTAAGCTCGTGAAATTGAAACATGTGACAGTCCCACAGTGGTTTTACAATGTGGGCTCCATTTAACACTCTGAAAATCAAAACACAAAGCCCAAAAGTCGTTTGACATATTCAATGATTTTGAATTAACCATGTGCACTGAATAATTAAATCAAACGTGGGAAGCAACCCAGCTGACAAATAATTAAACCCTACATAAATAATTTCATTCGTTTTATGCAATTAACAACAAATCAATCAAAGGAGAAGACTTACTAAACAGCTTTCCAATTTACTCCCTTTTAGAAGTCTGTCGGAAGATGCTCCTTAAAATTGAAAACACGACCAGTGGCGGCTGGTGCTCCCAAAAATCGGTGGTACGCTAAAAATCTTGTACGTTTACCTACTCTAATTAAAATGTATTTAATTATGAAAAAAATCATACCTATTTGTAGATTAGGTCGATTCTCCGTTGTCTCTTTTGTTTTTGACTTGCACTCTTTTTTAATATTTAAAATGGGCCGTGGTGGGCC
Source organism: Limnephilus marmoratus (assembly GCA_917880885.1). Lineage (NCBI taxonomy): Eukaryota > Metazoa > Arthropoda > Insecta > Trichoptera > Limnephilidae > Limnephilus > Limnephilus marmoratus. The sequence continues at coordinate 17,232,394 of OU862923.1, forward strand.
AATATTTTTTATTTCTAATCGTTTTTTCAAAGTTCAGGGCTTTTTTTATAAAATGAACATAAACAATGGAATTCTTTTTTTACTCTCCCCGACTCATCCAAAAAAACTAATAACAATGGCGTATTGACCTGCGACCTGTCACAATGGGTCTCATTGTTTGTGTTGGTTGGTATGCTGTAGAGATAAGAGATGGTCGATGCTGAGCCGAACATTGACTAAAAAAGAGTAGATCTTAATTTAAGCACACAATATCAATAATAAAATGACACGACCGCGTCCCCGATTAAGATGCTACTGAACAACCTGTCCTTATATAAAACAATTATCAGAACGGTCTTGGCCTATGGATGTGAGGCGGGAACACTGACAGCAAAGTCAGCGGAACGGCTGGACATCTTCGAAAGAAAGGTACTTCGAAGAATCTTAGGAGCGGTGCGAGAGGGAGAGGCATGGAGAATCCGCCACAATAATGAGCTCTATGATATTTACCAAGCTCAAAGACTCTCCACCCATTTAAGACTCCAAAGATTAAGATGGGCCGGACATGTGCACCGAATGCCAAGCACACGAGTACCGAAGAAGGTTCTGACAGGACACCCGGGAGGTAAACGAAAGGCGGGCAGACCTAGACTGAGATGGGAGGATGATGTCAGGAAGGATGCAAGAGGATTACTCAATGTTGCAGATTGGAAGACGACGGCCGAGGACAGAGGGCGGTGGAGGCTTATTTTGAAGGAGGCCAAGGCTCGAAATGGGCTGTAGCGCCATTGAAGAAGAAGAAGAACAAACTGGTCCTTTTGACATGGTGGAAATTCTCGGATCGCCGTCCACGGTTTGTTTAAATTTGCAAAGGGTTATACCTACTTATGATTTTGGCGCATTGAGAATTGTGTAAGGATTCTCTTGGATTCTGTGATCGCTTTGGCAAATGCACTACCGGGCTGAATATAGGAACAAAATGTTCTGCTTCTGTTATCTGTTACGCGAGCGGGTATACATATAGACACCTATATTATGTATGGATTATAACCGAACTGTGTATTGTGATTTGTGATGAGGCGTGTTGGAAATATAGTATGTTTTTCGGTGCTCGGGAAATTTTTAGATTGGCATAAATTTTGGGAGTGCATTGCACCGCCGCACCTTAGGGCTGGCCGCCACTGAACACGACCATATTTTCATCTAAAACTTGGCAAGATGCGAGACTACTTGTTCGAGAAACTTGGTTATTTCTCCGGGGGATTTCGTTACGTGCAGTACCCCGCTCCCCAATCACCTCCAATTCACACCCCATTTATCCGTTAAAATCTTCAGATGAAAGTGTGGAAGCCTTTAGGAATTTTGTATTAATTATTTCACGCTTTAACGGCTATAACAAGTCTCCGGGGGACCATCAAACGTTTCAAAGACTAATCGGATATCTCGACTGACGAGATTAAAACAATTTATTATTGTTTGCCCGTTACTTGCCGCTTTAATTTTGTTTTCTTTGGAAGTACCGGCACATCGCAGTGTTGGTAGGATTAATAATAATACAAAGAGATGTCGTATTCAACTATCGTGTAGATAGAGATTCAATAGACATTGACATTTGTATTCCTTTGTGATACTTCGGTGTGGAAAGACTGGAAAGAGAAGAATAGAAGAATCAATGCAGTTTCAATAGAATGATTGCAAGCCAGCAGAACTGAAATTATGTTGCTAAAACTAGTAGTAAACTTTCAAAAAGGAGAAGAAGATTACTGAAGATGGTTTGAAAGTGAGATATGTATATATGAAAGTTAGAGGGAGCGCATTAATATTTTAAAAAAACTATTATAATTTTTGTTCATAGGAAGCAGATACTTTGTGACGTGACATTATAATTTAAAATAAAACAATAACTACTTTTATTTATGCATTACACCGCTTATTTATTTTATTTATTTATTTATTTACGGACAAATAGTCCAATTAACAATATAACAATAACACGAATAGAAAAAAAAAGAGAGATCACAATGAAAGAAGATTACATATAGATGAAGAGCATTGACAAAATACATACAATATAAAAGCACATAGAGAAGATAACTACAAGTAGCTTGAAGATGGATTTAAAAATACTTATAAACCACATTGCGTAACGACTGCCGAAAGTCATTTAGGCTTACACCAAAAAATTCAATGCTTTGATTTGCGTTGACAAGTCTCGACATTCTGGATAAAGGAGAATTATTTCTGGATAAATTAGTAGAATGTTGATTGAGGAACAGTAATTCATTATTTCGGAGTCTACGGGAAGGAACTTGTTGAACTGGATGAGTTGTAACAAAGCAGGTGTGTCAGTAATACTGTTGATAATTTTGAAAATGCATATTAGATCAGAGTCCTTTCTACGTTTATCTAAAGAGGAAATGTTTAAAGTTTGTTCAATTTCATCATACGAGTATTCTCCTCTTTCAAGTCCTAACCTCCAAGCAATTCCTCGTAGGAAGCGATGTTGTACAGATTCGATGTAACAAATGTGGACAGCATAAAAAGGAGACCAAATGACACTAGCATATTCAAGGTGAGGGCGGACTAGCGAACAGTATAGAGTTTTAAGTGTATTTTTATGTATAAAGTCGGAGGTAATTCTATGAATGAAACCGAGTAGTTTAAGTGATTTGTTTACGATGTTATATTTACGCTTACTGGTTAATACGAAATATTTCTTATAAAAATAGTTAGATTTAGTTTTATTATCACAAAAAGTGAGTATTTATGTCGGGGAAGACAAAAAATATGCAAAAATATGCATTCAACATATTAATTTGGTTTAAATTAATTCACTTACGCGGTAATACGGTCATTTTTATATGTATCGTTTTTATTTCACATTTCAAAGACAATCAATCAATGTCAAACTTAGAAAAAATATTATTGCCATGTAAAAAAAAATGAATGCATTATTGACAAGTTTGTACCTGTATTTATAACAGTAGAACATGGAAAGAAATGTATTAGAATAATTACACAAACCCGCTAGACAAACCCTGCTTTGCCAAACAAAGCATTCAAAACCTGCGATGTTTTTTTTTAAATTATGATGACATATGACATGCGAGGTTATTTTCGAGAATTTATTTTATAAGATTGGTACTTCCGACAATTGTCATATTTGATTGTCTGTCTATTAGTTAAAAAAATGAATATTCCGTATTATCCGTGCATTAAACTTCGACAACACTAAATTATTTAGGCGTAGGCAACTAAGCAACAGTAAAAACTGATTGAAGTTGGTAACTTTATCAAATATCAGTTCGCCTTAAAAAAAATTTGGTTCATAAAACAAACTGCCGTTGATAATACATTCAAAGATCCCGATCTTCCGACGATAGCAGAAAGCAGGTACAGCTTCACGTAGAAAACAGTGTTGTTTTTCAAAGAAAAACGTAACACTTTCCTCTATTAAAATCATAGACAATCCTTGTACCACTACTGGTGATGGATATCCATCTAGTAGTGCGAAATATATGCGGATTTGGTTCCAAGCCGCGCTAAGCTCAATAATGGCTCGACATTACAACCAAACCGTGCATAAAATCAACTTATATACCGGGCCCAGTAGCTTGAAAACTTAAAGTGTTAAAGGGAAGTAGGTAAGTATGTTATTATGTCAGTTAAAGTTGAAAGTAATTATAAATAAAGATTTTACTCTTTTCCTTGAAGAAAATTATAAATACTCAAATCGTAAACATCAAACTGAAAAGTACACTCGTGGCAATAACACTCTCACGTCATAAAGCTCGGTATCGAATTTTTTTATATGTGACCTTTTTAATACGAACAATATAGATACATACCTGTAGGTGTACTACAATACTCTGACGGCCTCCGATGTTGAGTGGTTATGATCCTTGGCTACGAATCCGGAGGCAGAAAATCTCGGGGTGCGCAAGTAAATTTTAATTTACCTCATTTTATCCTCATGAGGTGGGATGCTCCCTCATGTTGAAGAGGGTTCAAAAAAAGTTTCTAAGATTTCTCTACATGAGGGAGTACGGCCACTATCCATGGCTCTACCCGACGAACTTTCTTCTGGGCATGCTGGGACTCCACTCCCTGCAGCTCAGAAGGGAGGGGTACGCTGCTACCCACTTATTCAGACTGCTGCGTGGCTATATTGAGAATTCAGCCATTCTGGAGCGAGTGAGTCTCTATGTTCCGGATGACTATCTTAGACAACGCCAGCATAGATTATTCTATCTTCCTGCCTGTAGAACTAACCTGCCAATGGTTCTCCCGGTAGGAAGGAGTATATTGCTCCTGAACCAAATCTCCTCCGAGATTGATATGTTTGGCGTCAGTGAGGAGAGGTTCAAAAGTGAAATTCTTTTGATTCTTGAAAGAGTCTCTCCACATTGACGAAATCTTTCACCACTGCCTGAAATTTTTTTGAAATTGATTTATTTCTTGATGTTTCTTTTTTATGTATAAATATTTGTAAAAAAATTTCTTTTTTTTGTATACTATTTATATGAATAACGTAATTTCTTATATGTATTAAAACTAAATTTGTAATGTGTAAGAAATTAATAAAAACATATAATAATTATTATTATTATTATTAATTCATAATTTGTGTTATTTCACAATTTGTTGAAAACTAGCTGCCCGGGCTTTACACAGAGTTTTAGAAATCAAATGCAGACAGTGACCTTCCTCTTATTTTGAAGGTCACATGTGAAAAATTTCATAATCCACGGCATAAAACTGTAGATTTCTGTACAAATCAAATCCACAACGCCCGCTGCCAGTCCGCTCGTCCACCACAATATATGATATATTTAAACTAATTTACACAAAACCTTGACAAATTGTATACCTAAACCTTCCTCACGAATCACTTTATCTATTGGTGTAAACCGCATGAAAATCCGTTCAGTAGTTTTGAGTTTATCGCGAACAGACAGACAGACAGACACGGCGGAGGACTTTAATTATTTATAATATTTATAACACGTCCCAAAATAGAAGATTCTTTCAGTATCACCGTGATGAAAGACCACCATTCAGAATCGAAACTTGAAATAGCTTTAGCCGTGTTTGATTACTAGATTTGCATATCGAGATAGGTACTTCTCCAAAATCCTCGTCACATCTCCTCCTCCTCTCTACTACGTTCAGCCGCACTACGTACCATAATTGGGGATGCCATAGTCTCACTGCCTCCAGACAGACGCTAGACGCATTTGTGACTCTTGTTCTGTCCCCGCATAAAATAATTTTTAAAAAATACTCGCGTAATACAGAGCTGGGAGTGGAAGTCAATAAATATGGAAAATGTGATAGATATCAGATAATAATAATTATTACGTTGGGCATTTGTAATTATTAATACAACATTCATAATAGTACCCCGAAATGCGCCAGCAATAATCACAATCTGCATGGTGCAGTCCCTCATTATTAATGTAAATCGGATTATTGTCATATAATCTGGTATAGGTGCCAAATAATGTATATTATTGCTGATACTGACCTCAATTCGCATGAGGAAATAGAATATGTAATGAAACATAACACTCATTAATTCAAAATTAATAGATTTCTTAGTTTTAACCACGTTTATTGTTTATAAAAAAAGGTCATTTTTCGTGAGCGATGCTCACTTCCTCAGGGTTCACAACCATTGGAATGGTGTGGGTGCAAAGGGGGGAGGCGGTAACACGGCATTATTTAAAAGGAAACAAGGTTAATAATGGGTCATTTCAAAATATTTTTCGATTATTTTTAATATTTAAATTCGTATTTACCTCTTTCAAAACAATGTCAATTTTTTACAACAATAGGTTATAGAACTAAGAAATCTACTAATTTTGAAATAAAATGGTGCCACAAAATAAGCTTGCTGTGTTTGAAGAACTTTTTATTTTTTTTGTGTTTAATTCCCGTTTAGTACCATTCATAAAAAGACTTTAGAATTATTTTTGACAGGAAACTTAACTTCGACGGTCACTGCGAAATGATTTCTGATAACAACTTTGGAACTTTTTTGTGAGATCTTGTGAGATCGCAGCAAGAATATGCATCTCCTGTATGGTCTCCTATTTATATTTGTAACTTACACCGCTTGGAGAAAGTACAAAGGATGTTTACATATGTTCAATACTATTTGAGATAACCATTACGTAATTTAAAACCACCGCCACTTTCTACCCGGAGAAATATTAATGATATTCTTGCAATTTTTTAATTATTGAATAATCGCATAAGTTTTACGAAAAATATAAAGTTTTATAAAAATCCGTATCTGTGAAATCTGCTCAACTCCAACATCTTTTCCACTGGACAACCATAGCACTAACTACACATTTTCAGAAAGCAAATAAAATATAACTGATATGTTTTTTTATTTGACGGCCTCTTCTGATCTGGAGCTCCAAAATACCTGTGCAAAAACGGGCGATAGATTCTCCCATCTTAACAGACGGATCGCAATCTTTAGAGCACAGGCGTCGGGTGGGAATGTTGTCTTTGTTCTACCGGTATTGAACCCTTCGACACCGGTGCATGGTCGGGAAACACGCCAAACGCGTGCCCAACATATGCACACGGTTGAAATTTGACATGAAAACGGGTCGCTTCTTTGACTCGTTCTTGTGTTCAACAGCTCGGCTATGGAACGATTTTCCGGCCTCTATGTTTCCTCCTTCCTACACATGGGTCTCTTAAAGACTAATGTTCATTCCTTCCTCTCCTCAAAAAGACCCTCCACACAACATCTCGGAAGGAAATTATTTTCCTTAAGGGCCTCCTGTTTGAAGTAAATGTAAAAAAAATGTTCGTAAAATGAAGTATTTTTTAATTGTTATGTATCATATGTATGAACTGACTGTTAAGTCTGCATGTTATATTATATCATCTAATAGATGAATTAAAAATGAACTCCATTATTTTTAAATTTAATGTAAATCAAATTTAAGTTTAATTATTATTTTAAGTTCTGCAAGTATTTTAGTTTCTTATTATTTTGTGAAAGTTTTTTCGGGGTTCAAGACCATTTTCAAACTGTGGTCAGGCCACTTTGAGACGACTTATGTAGGTATATACATAATTATATTTACCCCCGCCATACCATAAAATTGAAATTGGACGGGGGTAGATGGAGCCGGTAGATAGATTAAATGCCAAAACAGCTGTCACCATAATAAAATAAAAACTATAATACTTGCAGAACTCAATAATAACATTATAAATATTCGATTTACATTAAACTTTAAAAAAAAACCTAGAAACAGTTAATTTTGCAGTTTGTCACTAAAATGACAAAAATTGTTTAATAGTTACACTTTCAAAAATACATCAGTCGGAAAGTCGTAATAAGAAAGAAACGGACTGATTTTTTTTAATACAGGGTGGCCCTTAAGAGGTAATAGCACCGGTGAGAAATCTCGACGGTAGGTATTTTAAAAAATTCTCGCTATCGCACCGCGCTCAAAAAATAACTAGCTATCGATGTGTTGGTGAGACCACGTGAGTGTTTGGCTTGTACACCCTCTCGCCCCCTTTGCGTCTCATGCCTACCGTCTTTCGCCTCATACCGCCATATCCAATATTCTGTTTAGATAAAGCATGTTTCGACTTATTTCGTCGCTAATGAAGTTTTTGAATCGGCCTTGCGGTGTGACAGAAAAAGGGCCCATTATTTTTAAACGCACGAGGTCTGCTATTGTCGGTTATTTATAAATATCGTCGATAGGTATTGTAACAATGTCTTCTGTTCACGCTTATTACCGACAAATTACGAATTATTTTATTAGAACTCTATGTAGGTTAGTAGTTTTAAAGTTTTCACTGTATTTGCGTTTATAAATATGCAGTCAAACCAACTACATCGAATTATTATATACATACATATGATTATTCTCTATGATACATTAGTTATTATTGAAAATTAGTATTAACCTCTCAGGCCTCGGGCCTGTTTTTCGAAAAGTCAAAATATTTCCGCTTTCCAATAAATTCCAAATAACTTTAATATTTGTGAACGCATCCGAAAACTAAAAACTGTTTTTGAAAGATGATGAAATACGCTTTCAAATTTTATAATTCGAAATAAACATATAATGTTGTTTTTATTTTATTAATAACTAGCAGACCCGGCCACACGTTGCTGTGGCTAACGAAACACAACGCCATTTACCCAACCTTTATAAAATCCACACCATCCGCTCGCCAGCTGCCCGCTGCGCGCTGCCCTTTGCCTAAATTGAATATTTGAATTTCTTGGCTTTTCTCTACTATAATAAGCATTTATTATACACATAAACCTTCCTCTTAAATCACTCTATCTATTGGTGAAAACCGCATGAAAATCTGTTGCGTAGTTTAAAAGATTTATGCGCACATACATTTTGAGCGACTTCATTTTATACTATGTAATGATGATGATGATACCACAAAACTTAAATTTCTACTCATATAATTTGGCACTTACCTATCTTATTAAAAAAAAAACTCAAAAATGCATATGCAACAAAAATGTATTTTTGACCGATTATCTCTATCTCTACATATTATAAAGTCCCCCGCGCCATCTGTCTGTCTATTCGCGATAAACTCGAAAACTACTGAACGGATTTTCCTGCGGTTTTCACCAATATACAGAGTATTTCGTGAGGAAGGTTTAAGTATGCAATTTGTCAATGATTTGTGTAAATTGGTTGAAACATAACGATAATTGTTAGAAGTGTCGGAAATAAGTCCAGCCGCCTGGTAGCTTTCATCGAAAACGCTGCACAATCCTTTTGGGATATAACCAGGGCTGGGCAAAATACATGCTTTGCTGTAATTGAAATACAAATTACAAAATACTTTTTCGCATGTATTTAAAATACGAAATACAAAATACTTTCAAGTCATGTATTTGAAATACAAAATACAAAATACAGTATTTTAACCATTTTTTCTTTCAAATACAAAATACAAATTACAAAATACAAAATACATTTGGTTTTGGTAGAACCTTTGGTTGCAATAAATTGTCATAAATGCCCTTATCTAAGGGTGCGTTTAAATAGAAGCAATGTTGAGCAGAGTGAAACAGAGACGTGCAAAAATTGACCAATCATATTGCTCAAAAGACACATCTCATCTCCGCTTCACTTGTAAAATTTGTGGTAAAGGACTCAGGTGTTAGGTAATATAATAATAATATATTATTATTATAACACGACATTTGTATAGCGCTATTTTGTTTTATTTCTAGTGACCGACCGAAGGTTCGGTTTCGGTTTCGTCAAGGTTCGGTAAAAAAATCTAGTTTCGGCATCAGTTTCGGTTTCGGCAGAAAATCTGCCGAACCTTCGGCCGCACCGAAACTCTGCATTTGTGAATTATCGCGTGCCGTTTGACTGACTTCCGGTGAGTTCGTGGCTCGTGTGTCATCCACCATCATCAACTGAGTTCGCTGGCCGGTCCGGCGTGCTTGTATTGTGAGTTTATGTAATCACAAACTTCAATTATTTTTATTTATTTCATTCTAATTTTAATTTTATTTAACAAGTGTAAATAAAAATTAAAATCTAATCTCCTTCAACGGAAGCGATCTTCTGAATAGTCCCTCCTTTGATGTGCTTGGTGTAAGGCCCTCCGTTCATGGAGATACTTACAATCTTCGTAATTGTGACGAAACCACAAGTACCCTGTTGATATACATACTACTTTTTAATGCTAGTCTCCGTACACGGCGCTATCCGAAATATACTATATAGTCACATGAGAACGGGTCGTTTCTATGACTCATTCTTGAGTTCAACAGCTCGGCTGTGGAACCCGGCCTCTATGTTTCCTCCCTCCTTCCTCTCCCCAAAAAGACCCTCCATACAGCATCTTCAAAGATGACATACGCCCTGAGGGAAATTATTTTTCTCTGGGTCTCTCATGTGGAGTTAATGTAAAAAAATGTTGTGATTGTAAACGCAATTAAAATTATAGTACTCAATTTATGAGGTCCTTACTTTATAGTGAATAAAAGTGTAAAAAATAAGCCGAATTTCAGTAAACAATAGATTTTTAACATGTCTAAAAAAGTTTCGGTTTCGGTTTCGGCCGAAACTGAGAAAGATATCGAATATTCGGTTTCGTTTTCGGTAGAAAATCCTGTTTCGGTCGGACACTAGTTATTTCACTTCAAGTGCGCTCTACTGTAATTAACTTAAAAATAGTTTAGTATTCAGTCAAATTATTCCTATAGTGCTTGATCTAATACTATGACACAAAAATGTACAATACAAAGCAATGACAAGCATTACATAATATGATACAAATATGATAGAAAATGTACAATAACAGTGCTATTATAGCACAGGACGTGTTGCCAACTCTAAATATTAACACACATAACATATAGCTCTGGATTCTAGCGTTTTTAGTCTACGTATTATCTATGTCAGTTTATTTTTCATTATCATTATTAAGATCGCTAAATGTATTTGAAAATGTATTTTGAAGCCATAAGTATTTGAAATACAAATTACAAAATACCTCAGCCCCATGTAATTGAAATACCAATTACAAAATACATTTTTAGGAAGTAATTGAAATACAAATACAAAATACGTATTTGTATTTCAAATACGTATTTCAATTACAAGTATTTCAAATACTGCCCAGCCCTGGATATAACAAAACAATTAATGGTGGGATATTCCTCTTTTATAGATCTACAAAAAAGTCCGCGAAGGCATATATCTATCTTTTACGGATAGCTTACTATACACATTATATCTAAAATGCAATTGATAAGAATAATAAGATAAGAAGATAGAATGCGTATAGTAAAAGATAGATATATGCCATCGCGGACTTTTTTGTAGATCTATCAAAGAGGAATATCCCACCAAGCGTTGTTTTGTTATATCCCAAAAGGATTAGGCAGCGTTTTCGATGAAAGCTACCAGGCGGCTGGAATTTTTCCGACACTTCTAACAATTATCGTTATGTTTCAACCAATTTACACAAATCCTTGACAAATTACATACGTAAACCTTCCTCACGAAACACTCTATCTATTGGTGAAAACCGCATGAAAATCCGTTCAGTAGTTTTCGAGTTTATCGCGAACAGACAGACAGACAGACAGACAGACAGAAAGACGGCGCGGGGGACTTTACTTTATAATATGTAGAGATAAAAAAGGTTTAAAAATAGCCCACCTTAAGTTTTTTTCTAATTAAAATTACGATAACGAAAAAGATAAAAGCACTTACATATTTTATTAGACAATTAAATCTAAATGGATTTATTGTGTTGTGTGTATCATACGTGTGAGTTGACATGTTTGTAAATAATAATGTTTAAAATGTTAGATATATCGCTTGCTGAGGTTTGATTTGTACTCCTGTATTTTTGAGTTTCTTTAAGCAGTAAATACAAAAAAGGATGTGTTAGTTCGTTCAAAATTCTATAAAAAATGTTGGTCTTTTACCTATAGATAGATTTACCTACACATTTTTTTAAAATATTTATTACAGTCAGTTTGAAATAAAGGAAACAAATATATAATTTTTTTAAACTTCAAAACTTTTTATTTTTATTTTCAACTTTATAAAACCTTAAATTGTAATATTTAATTACATGAAGACAATATTAGCGAAACTTCAACCCAAGGCTTCAGGCCCAACTTCATAGTACAAAAAAAAGTGCAAAAATCACTTACTTCGCAATTTTTGCAATAAAATAAAAAAAACCAACAACGCTAAAGGCTTTGTACCAGTTCACATAAGGAAAAAGGTTGAAGCAAACGTTTTACGTATGAGAAAAGCTATAGTTTGAGCAGTAAATTACAGAAAAGAGCAAGAAAACACGGCACAAAGTGATAAAGTAAAAAATCTGAAAATGGACAAAAAAATGCCGCAAACCATGTTTTTGGTGATCATACAAAATGTTCGTCATACTATTGCAAGTCGGAGAAGTATACTAATGATCCAAATTTAGTAAGCGATCTTCAAGATTGTGGAACAGGACTGATATTCAACAATTATTGTCGTCTCTAATAGCAAATGCAGAAAGTCTTATTATTAACGTGACAAATAACACTGTGGAGCAATTCAACAACGTTATAGCCAAATTTATAGGCGGAAAAAGAGCAAATTTTACAAAAATGGGATAACTTCAGCAGTTGAGCTTCTTGAGCAGTAACTTCGTGGAATAGTGAAATGACAACCCATTCACGAATACAAAAAAAATCCAAGGCCACAGTCCTGGCAACTACACGAAGCATTTTATTGAAAGAAAACGACGTTCGAAGGAGACAATACAGAGGTGTCGAAAAATAAAACTAAGGTATTACGAAAACACGACAGAAAAGAGAAAAAAAGTTGCAGGGCCTGATGAAAATTATGGTCAATTGGAATTAGATCCAGATATGCCAGCTGAATTATTTGAAACGATAAAGAGGAATTTTTCAAAGAATTATCTCCATCGAATAAGGATGAACTCGAAAGGAATACGGTGGGCCAAAGCAATAATAATTTGTGGACAATTGAAAGGCGTAAGCGGCTTACAGCTTCTAACTTTGGACAAAAATATGTAAGCTACGGCCAAAAACTTCAGTTGCGAGAGTATTAAACTCGCTACTGTACTCGCCATTTAAAGGAAATATGGCCACAAATTATGGGAAAGAAAATGAAAACCAAGCAATTGAGCAATTTACAAAAGAAACAAAATTAGAGGTATTCGCCTGTGGACTATTTATCGATGAAAACAAAAACTTTTTAGCGGCAAGTCCGGATGGCCTTTTTGGCAAGGATTCTATAATTGAAGTGAAATGCCCATATAGTATAGTAAATATGTCACCAGAAGAAGGATTTGAACAAAAAAAATTGATAACTGTAAAATTGAAGACAATGCTTCAACATTAAAACGGAATCACAATTACTTCTACCAAGTACAAGGCCAGTTACACATTACTCGTCGTAAATACTGTTATTTTGTCGTGTGGAGTCCTAAAGGTTTGCCGTATGAAAAAATTGAAAGGGACGATTCAATCTGGCAAAAAATTGAACCACTGTTAGAAAAACTTCTACCACCAATGCCTTTTACCAGAAACAATTGACGGTCGCATATCAAGAAATTTACCGGCGAGAGAAAGATCTAAATCATAAATTGTTTAAAATTCATTGTATAGTGGTAAAAAATTTTGTACAATAAAGTGTTTACAAACAAAAAATTTCAATTAATCACTGAAGGCAATGTAAGCGACTCTCAACTAAAAATTTGAAACAGATTTTTTTTAAAAACATAAACCTCACATTGGAGGCACCGAGGAAAAATAATCGCTCAGGGACTTTGTTGGAGAAGTTGTTGGACATCATTGGAGAAGCTGTGTGGAGGGTATTTTTAGGATAAGGAAGGAAAGGAAGTTTTGGGTAGGGAAAAGGTAGGTAAAAGTATGAAATGATGGTGGAGAGTCCAGCTGTAGAGATCAAAAGATCTTCCTCTTCCAGTTTCTCCCAATCCGGCCCGCCACGCAGTAAGTGGACAAAATTATCCGCCACCAAAACCCATGCAGACCTCATCCGTGAACCCGGGAACCCAGGCTCTGTCACCAAACATAGAGGACCACTTGCGGTGACCAAGTGGCGGGGGTGTTGGTTATCCAATAAATGGTTCCCGGGGCGATGGTACCTAAAACGCCTCCCAAATTGAAAATTTATTATAGTACTTGACATAAAAAAATTTAATTTTGCACAATTTTAGTATGAAAGCTCGGTCAGTATTGGTATACCGCGATGAGTCACTAAACAGAAAAAAAACGAATAAAAAATATCGATTACTCGGGCAAGGACAACACTAGTCTACCGATAAAATTCTTTACATCACTACTTCGCATTATATGTATGTATTTGTCAAAACCCACGTTCCCCGGCCCCCCTCAGGAGAAATGAGCGAAAGGGACACCTGCACGTCGGGCCGAAAATACCTAAATAAAATCTTCGAAATCGATGTTTTGTATTCCCCATTTTTCTTCTCCAAAACTGGACGGATTTAAAAATTTTTTTTCACTAACTGTATTAAAAGAAAATATTCTATGTCGGTACGTTTTGCTTTTTTTCAAAATACATTGTTTAGTTTGTATACTGAACGTTTTTTGACGGCGTTTAAATTAGGCAATTTTATTCATTTTTGGAAGGTCGTAACTTCTATGAGAAGTAAATTATCAAAAAAAACAAAACGTACCGACACGCTAGTGGTCAATATCTATATTATGTAAAAAAAATTTTTGCTCTAGGGTCAAAATCCAGAGAGATAAACGGGGAATACGTTTGTATAGAAAAGCGCAGCTAGTATTTCCTCTTAACTGTATACCTAGTTTCAATTAACAATAAATAAATAATGGTAGAACTTATACATGTTTTATTAATATTTTCAAAAACTACAATAAATGGAAATTTTAATGACATTAAGTTTGAAAAATTATATTGTCCAAGTGAGCTCCATCAGCCTGTTGACATTGTCTAAGGCGGATTCGAAAATTCTCAAAAACACGTTGACAAGTTGCCCGTGGGATGGCGTTAATTTCCCGTACAATGTTTTGTTTTAACTGATTTATTGTTGTCGGATTGTCTTCATAGACTCTTGATTTTAAGTATCCCCAGGAAAAAAATCACACGGGCTGAGATCTGGGCTCCGTGGGGGCCACTCAATGCGTCCTCCTCGTGAAATGAGTTTTCCGGGGAACATCTCCTTCAAACGGTCCATGGACAGTTTAGAAGTGTGACAGGTGGCGCCGTCCTGCTGAAACCAGCTCCTGGAATTGTGGCCTTGAAAATCTTGAAGAGTTGGGACCAAGAACTCCTGAAGCATCTGACAATAATTCTTAGATTTCAGTGTCATAGCAACTCTCCTTTCGTTTTCAAAGAAATATTGGCCAATGATAACCCTACCTGATATTGCAGCCCACACAACGACCTTCGAGCTATGCAAGGGACGTTGATGCTTCTGTCGGGGGGTCTTCTTCTTTTTCTTCTATTCTCAGACCAATACCGGCAATTTTGTTTATTAACATGGCCATTTATATGGAAATTGGCCTCATCGCTGAACATTATGTTGAAAAAATTGTCAAAACGTTCCAGCACCACATTGGCAAAATTAAGTCGAAGATCGGTATCATTCAGCTTCAACTATTGCATCAGCTAAATTTTATAAGCTTTTAGACGTAAATCGTGGCGTAAAATTCTTTGTAAAGTGCTCCTCTTGATGGATAAGGATTGGCTTCTCTGGCGAGTAGTTTGTTGTGGATTTTCCCTCACTGATTCACTAACACGCTGAATAACTTCTGGTATCCTCGCTGACTTCGGGCGGCCTTCATTGATTGTTTTTACCGTTGAGCCGATTGTCTTAACCATTTTGATCCATTTCCGAATAGATTTTGCGCTTGGTGCTTGATTAATGTCTCGTAAACCGAAATGAGCACGGTACATTCGACTCGAAATCGCCACGGAATAATTGTTTATGTAATATGCACGAACACAAAACATGCGCTGCCCTCCCGTGAACGGCTCCATGGCGACTAAAAATTCCACGAAATAACGCGTCTAACGATACCCCCCGAACCGCGCTCGCTCCACGCATTGTTGAAAAAATAACGAAACAAACCGCGAACACAGTTAAGGTCCACCCTATATTAGGTCCTTACATATGAAATTGGCGTTTTGCCGTACTGGCAACTTTGATCTCAAATATCTTCTCTTTGGTTTCAAATTCAAATTTAGGCAGCTATTTACTCATGTATTTTTGTTTTGAAAATTATAGTTCATTTGTTTTTTCCTTAATTGTTTTTTTTCTTTGCGTCACTTGGTTTACAAAATGGAAAACTTGAAATATCGCGGTATTTACGAGTACGAGTTCTACGGTGGCACCAGTGCTGCAGAAATGGCTCGAAGGATTAATGATGTGTATAGCGACGGTGCCGCAAAAGAAAACACAGTGCGTTTTTGGTTCCAACGTTTTCGATCTGGAAATTTCGACCTGCAGAACAAGCCCCGTGGACGGCCGGAGACCAAAGTTGATAATGAAGAATTGAAGGCTACTGTGGAAGCGGATCCGTCGCAAACCACGTCCGAGTTAGCTGCAGGCTGCGGTGTTAGTGATAAAACTGTTTTAATCAACTTGAAGCAAATTGGGAAGGTGAAAAAGCTTGAAAGGTGGGTACCTCACGAATTGATTGAAGCAAATCAACAAACGCGCGTTAGAATGCTAGACCACACACTGCACAACAGACGGCTACCAAATAAGAGGAGCTTCAATTGGAATGTCTAAGACATCCACCATACTCTCCGCACTTTGCCCCAACAGATTACCATTTTTTTCGAAATTTGGATAACTTCTTGCAAGGGAAAAAATTCCACTCCGATGGGGCAGTCCAAACCGCCTTCAAAGATTTTATTGATTCCCGTCCGAATGGTTTTTTTAGTAAAGGGATCGATGAACTACCTATGAGATGGCAAAAGTGCATAGATAGCAATGGTACATACTTTGACTTTATGTTCCTCCCATACAAAACGCCAATTTCGTATGTAAGGACCTAATATCTCCATTGCAATAAATAATGATTTCAATGTGGCAAATTTGAATAAAGATAAAATAAATAAAAGTTCAGAAACAAAAATATGCATGGCGTGTAAAGAATAAAATGATATTTATTGCTAATTAATTCCGCCCACTGAAATTAAGTTCGTGAATTTTTTTATTTATTATTTAAACGCCCGTACATAGGGCTATTACTTACATAATACAAGTGTATCGAACATTTACAAACATTATATATATAGAATAACATACAGTACATACATACGATGCATATTAGTACAACAAATATTTATCATTTTACAAACATATCAGTTACATAAATAACTAATTATTTTTGCTTTGATGCAAGACGGTGAGGTATTGAAAATATCGAAAAGGTCTGTATACGTATTGGCAGTTCGGTGAAAACGCACTAGCGGTGAATGATAGGAATAGTTAGTGCTATGATTGTCACTGTGGAAAAAGTGGTGGAGTCGAGTTGATTTAACAGGGACACGAATATTTATAACACTTAACATTTGAGGGCAGTCTATGAGATTGTTCAGTAATTTAAAAAGTATAAGAATGTCATTAATAGTACGCCTGGTAGAAAGTAGTGGTAGGTTTAGATCAGACATTAATGCATTATAGCGGATTTCAATCACAGGCTGTCTCAATTTGAATTGAATGTATCGAAGAAATTTTCTTTGTACTCTCTCCAAACGGTGTAAGTTACAGGTATAAATCGGAGACCATACAGGAGATGCATATTCCAGCTGCGATTTACAAGAGAGCAGTAAAGTAGCTTAATTGACTCAATGTTTTGAAAAGTCCTTGTGTTACGTATTACAAAACCTAGAATTTGCATGGCCTTATTGGAAATTGTTTCACAGTGACGATCAAATGTAAGTTTCCAGTTAAAAATAACACCAAGGTCTTTGATAGTTATTGTGGAAATATTTGACAAATTTAAACATTTGTATGACAAATATTTTAAAATTAAAGATGTGACAATCGATACTTTGTTATTTGATTTGAAGCAAGGAGGCTTGATATTTAAATTGCTTGAGATCAGATTTAGAGTAAATTAATACTCATTTCCAATTCCTTGATGACTTAATAAAATGTGGGTTTTAAATAATTATTTTTATTATTATTTGCATTTTATTACTTGGTAGAATAAAGATGTATTATTTTCAAAATCCAACCCAAATTCTAACCAGCTATTAAAAAAATAATGTGCAAGTATTATCATAGTGCCGATAATTTATTTATTTGAAATCTTCGACCAAGTATATCTAGACAAGGCGTGTAGGTCTTAAAAATGACACCGGAACCAAAAATATTGGTTTACGAAACATTTATCAAAAAGAAAGTCCATTATCTCACAGTCAAAAGATCGCAAGAGGCATTGATTTATACCTTTAGTTGGTCTGCGTGGAGCTAATTAGAGCTACTTACTTATAGAAAGTCAAAAGATCGCAAGAGGCATTGATTTATACCTTTAGTTGGTCTGCGTGGAGCTAATTAGAGCTACTTACTTATAGAAATTTTATCTTAATTATTAATACTGCTTTTGTTTCACGAATGCTTATATTATTATTACCTCATATGTATATTATTTTGTTGAAATCTTATAGTTCTAGATTTAGACGCTAGTATTAATTACTATGTGTATTCATTTTGTTGATATTTAATAGTTCTAGATTTAGATGCTAGCATTACTTTGTGTATCTGATGAATTTTTGGTTTTAATTTGTAAATTCCTTGATAACTGTATTTCAACTCCCAATAATTCTTATTTGATTATATGTATTTATGTTTTAATATGTATCTATGTGCTCGATTATGTCCACGTATGCGATTGCCTGTGTGAATGTATGTGCGCATATGCGTGTATGTGTGTATGAACATAACTGTGTTTATGTATGTACATATATGTAAATGTATATGTGTATAAGTTAATGTAAAACACTTTTCTCGGTTTACCCGCGTAACGTAGTCCTGAGAAGGACTTTTTAACTCCTGACGTTTCGGACAGATCACACTGTCCATCTTCAGAGGCCTTATGTCTTTAGCTTTTGTCTCAAACTGATAGCTTTCGCATGTCTGTTCGGTCCAGAATCCAAGACTTAAGTGAGTGCAAATCAATTCCTATGGCTAGAACGGAGTACCCGGGTTGATTGTGATTTATGGTGCTGGGGGTAGGAGGTGGGACCGGCAGTCTCAGGCGGTTTACATGTAGAGACCTGATTGGTTAGGCTAATTGTGGGTACTTCTGATAATTTTGGAAATGCCGTTTTTGGGGGATTTTCGTCAATTATTACTTTCCAGGTGTTGGGAATTCTTATGGAGTCGTTTCTGGTGTTCATATTATTTTTCCCCCAGCACCATAAATCACAATCAACCCGGGTACTCCGTTCTAGCCATAGGAATTGATTTGCACTCACTTAAGTCTTGGATTCTGGACCGAACAGACATGCGAAAGCTATCAGTTTGAGACAAAAGCTAAAGACATAAGGCCTCTGAAGATGGACAGTGTGATCTGTCCGAAACGTCAGGAGTTAAAAAGTCCTTCTCAGGACTACGTTACGCGGGTAAACCGAGAAAAGTGTTTTACATCTTACACCCGTGAAAACCTTAACCATAACGTATAAGTTAATGTATATATATATATGTACCCGCCTCGGAACAGACTTAGTCTAGTGAGGCGGGCTACTAACTTGTTTGTATATGATTATTGTTACAATAAACGCCCGGGTTGCCGGCATTAAAAAAAAAAAAAAAAATTGTTTTCTAGCAAGTTCGCGGCAACGGAGTAACTAGTTTTGTGAAGATCATTTGTAAAACGCCAATTTCAGGCAGTTAGAAATATTTTAGGTATGCGTTATCATGGACTTTATTGTTAACAATTTAATCAGTTATATGAATATCTAAAAAAATGTGTACATAACAGTACAGTACAGGCAGTGTATCGAGAAAAGAAACATTTGATAAAAAATGTTTAATTTCTTCCTAGCAAAACAACTACGTCACGCAAGAGATGCAACAGAATTCGATGGGTAGTTGTATTATGAAATTTCTTGTAGGTGGTGTCATTTTGGGATTGGAATTGGGTATGGGAGGGCTAATCTATAGTTATTATATCGATGTTTGAAATACATTATTGTAACCCCAGTTCAATGAACTTTCAAAGTTTTAATGTTTTAAAGCATCTACCTATATAACCATTGATATATATAAATAGATGAGACATTAAGCGAATAAATTGGTTCGACGGATTTGAAGGTAGTACCTCCAATTCTCTATTTCATGCATTTAGTGGACCAAAAACCATCGTGTCGTGTTGGTCATTTGAAATACATCTGGCAAGCGTATGTGTAAAAGGCGTTCGTGCAATGTATGGAACGGACTATTCAGACTGTTGAACGTTCAAGTCCTTACTACGCTGTGCCCTCAGTCTAAGGACACCTGCATTCTTGTACATTTTTGCAGGTATATTTACATGGCGGCCCGCGCTCGGTGTGGAGTCTATTGTAAGTCCCTTAAATGTTTCAATACCTGGCTTCAGAGCATTATATTTTATACATTTTACAAATATAAGACGAAAAGTCCGGATAAAATACTTTTTAGTAGTTTGTCTAACGGGTTCTTTACATTAAAGATCTTATTATAGTGATTTAATAGTTACATTTTTACAATTTAAGATATAAAATTAAATAAAAAATTTACAGAAATATACTTAGATACATTTTTACAATTATAGATATAAAATAAAATAATTTTTTTAACAGAAATATACTTAGATAAAAGAAAAATTATGAAAACATGAATAACAATTTTAAAGTCTTTAGTTATTGTAAGCTAATACAAATTAGTTCTTTCCGTAAGCCAAGTCTTCAGTAAGTTCACCAATTGTTTGTTTTGGGTACAGTTTTTAATTTCAGCTGGAAGCATATTTAAACAACTGGGAATCATGTAATTTAACGTTCTTTGTCCATATTTATTTATATGTTTAGGTACAATTAGTCTTTCATTAAAGTTAAAACGAGTATTATTGTTGTGTTCCAGCTTGTTTATATATAAAGGGTTATTTATGTGCTGAAATTCGTTCCAGAACTCGCGACCGCGAATGGCGCGATGTCATACTCGTAATTGAAACTTTGAATGCAATATTTTCCATCGCATTTTTTTTCTTTTATAGTAATTTAGGTGAATATAAAGATTTTTCTAAAAAATATTTGTATTAAGCGTAACCAGTGATTTCGAAAGTTTACCAAAAATAGGCGCTGCAACAGTAAAAAATAACTAGATTGATTAATATAATTGATGAACTTTGATGTCGTTGTATGCGGCCCTCTACTTGAAAAGTCTGTAAACCCCTGCTTTGCAATCGCATTCGTGCCAGTTCGGTAGATAACGAAAAGGGTCGAACTACCCATCCCGGATGCCTCCGCAGGCCTAAGATGAACACGAATCTCGAATATATTTGTAAGGCATGGCGCCTCTATTGTATATCCTATGTATATAACATAATTTTTTTACAGAAAAAAAATTCAGATCTGGTCACCAAACACAACAAATGCCATATTTATGAATGTTATGTCAATTGTTCTCTGGCAATTCTAAATTTTTCTGCCATTTCAAATGACTTCTGAATGATGGCTTTCCCTAAAGCCTATCTGAAGTATCTTCCAAAGATGGCACAACTGTAATTTGCAATATTTAGTTATGTAAAATAATAATAATAATAATAACATTATATTTATATAGCGCAGTTTTGTGACATTTCACTTCAAGTGCGCTTAACTATAATAAAATTTAAAATAATTCTACAGTGCTCCATATAATATTAAGAAAATAATAAAAGAATAAACAGTATTTACAAAATAATGACAGAAGAACAAAATTAACTAAAGAATATACAGTATTTACAAAACAATGACAGAAGAACAAAATTAACAAAGATAGTGCTGTTAAAGCACACACGGGACAATAATAATAATAGACAATAGCGGTGCTATTGTAACACACGACAAAACA
The DNA here is from genome assembly GCA_917880885.1 of Limnephilus marmoratus. Classification (NCBI taxonomy): domain Eukaryota; kingdom Metazoa; phylum Arthropoda; class Insecta; order Trichoptera; family Limnephilidae; genus Limnephilus; species Limnephilus marmoratus. The sequence goes on from OU862923.1 coordinate 17,253,976, forward strand.
AGAACTTTAAAACTAAAATATAATATACCAACAGAAAGCATTCTCTATGACAGAAAGGCAGTTTGCGTTTAGAAATGAGAGATATTCTGCCATAAATTCGGATACGAAACATAAAATAAAAATACAATTATGAGGAAACCGAAACCAAACAATTACGGGAAGCTTGACAACATGGCTTATTATAATTACGTATATTGAAAAGATGTAAGGATTCATGAATGGTATGATTTTTTAAATAATTTTGTTTTTAAAGCCCGTTTAAATTCAGCCAAATTCTGGATATTAGTAAGAGTTGAGGGAAGTTTATTCCAAATGAGATGGCCCATTACATGAAAAGAGCGATCATAGTAAACAGCTCGATTTGACCTAGAAAGTTCGATTAGACGATTATTAACATCTAGATCTGCTGACCTTAGAGTAAGCTGTCTCTCGCTTAAGTTTTGTCGGACACATAGTTCCGATATATAGGCTGGCACCATTCCTTGCAATGCTTTGAAGGTCATTAAGCAGATCTTGAACTCTATTCTTTCAGGACATCGAAGCCAATGAAGACGATCCCTTAAAAGCGGGGTATGTGACAATGTGACAATCCAAAATACTCCTTAACGAACCAAACTCTAGACTAGACGACCCATGCAATTACCCAATAATATGAGAGGTGAGTATGGGTACGGTCACCTCGGGAACCATTTATTGGACTACCTTATTGCCATAGGTCACACCAAGTGGTTCGCTATGTTTGGTGACTTAGCAGGGGTGCCCGGGTTCGTGGAGTGAAGTCCAGGTCTTGACGGCGAATAAGTCTGCCAAAAAAAAGACAGAAACTCACTGAGGGAACTGGTACGACTACAAACTGGTAGGGATACTACTCAGGAGACACAATCATGCAATGGGAGTGGAAAACACCAATAGACGCAGAAAATAAGAGGAAAAGAGATTCCAATTCACCTATGGTTATAATTTCAATGTCCCGCCCTGACGGGAACAAGGCTCAGTTACCTGGGACGATACATTATGGAACTAGAGGGGCGATTCCGGTTCTGGATAAGGATTGTCCTTAACCTTAAAATGAACGATTTTTTAGAGAGAACTGGAATTGCAGTTAACGAAAAAGTGGTTCATTTTAAGTTTAATGACAATTCCTTATCCGTAAGTAGAAACAGAATCGCCCCTCAAGAGATAGAGCCAAATAACCCACGACAACTTTATCCCCCGAGGATCTTTATCGAAGGGACCGGGTTACTGTCAAAGGGATGAGGTAACATGGGAGTACGGGAAATAACACAATGGGCCCTAGGCCTGACAGCTCACAGAAACTAGGTAAACCGTCTCCGTTTTTATAAATTCAAACATAATTTGTAAAATGGCTATGGACGGGTATTTTTTTACAGAAATTGAACAATTCATCAAAGTTAAGAGTTAAAATTCAAGTTTTGTTATTATTTCATCATGGGCCTGCTATTTCACAATAACAAAACTTGAATAAAACTTTCACGGGTCGTGAAATTTTACTTTGAATTTTGATGAATTGTTCAAATTCTGTGAAACAACCCGTCCTTACTGTTACAATGTAATATTCTTTCCGAGTGCTTAAAAGAAAATGTTATTAAATCTTCTTTTATTACCTGGAATATTTCAATCAATCGAATGCGAGAGTCAAAACAACAAACACTTGAGGCCATCATTTTTAGGGAATCGGTGGGACCTTAGCTTAAGTGAAGTCTACCTTTTTTGGATGATTGAGTGAAAAAAGTTTTACTTTTCATAGTGTCGATGGTACAACTTCAATGAAAAGCTCACCTAGCGTAAGCATAATGACTACCTAAATACATAAGACAGTACAGTACCTGTATGGCATAGGGTTTACATAGGTAGTACTTTGAACATGGCCTAAGTAATACGAAGTACTATTTGCCTTGCACTAACAAACAAAGCAATGCATTCAAAATGCGTTGACCCAAAACAAATTGAATTCCAAGTTGTGTGCAGTGTGTGTAGGTACAGGAACATGTTAAAATGTTTACGGCGTGTTCTAGCTTGATTCTAAAAGCAAAAAAATATATTTAGAAAAAGGTACAATACAAGTAACAACCTGTTCGTATTTGCGTGTACTTAAAATCATTATTTTCAATTCAAATGCGTTTTCCCCGCGAAGCAGCAAGTCTAAAAACTGGGGCGTTTGATTTATTTGACGGATCGTGACATATATGTACATCAAAAATGATCGTGATAATTAAGCGAAGTAATCTTAAGAGATAAGTAGACTTAATTAATTTCTTTTAAAATCACAAAGGTATTTTTTTCCAATCAAGAAAGCTAAATTTGGAATCAAGCAAATTTCAGAGTTTTTTGGATATATTTTGGTCGTACAATACGTAGAACCTAAAATGAAATTTGGACTCGACAATTTGATCTTTTACATTAAATTTCTCGAAATTACTTTCGACCTTTAAATTGAATTTAAGAAATCATTTAATAAGATCAGGAATCAAATTACAAAATCCCATTTGACATATTTTGTACTTGATACTATACAGATTATGTGAGTCGCATAAATTGAATATTAGTTACGGGATATAAAATACTAAAATTATTTTTATGCAAAACGAGAGCCTTTTCATATTTTGCATCTGTACTGGGTTTATAGTTTCAGTTTACGGTGGGTTTTTTTCTTTAGTAGTGGGTAAAATCATAAAATAACAGGGGCATATTGTTTCACATTTTTATGATCTTTTTTAGGGTGTACCATATTTCATGGGCGCCCGTGTACAAAGATCAGCATCCCATATATGAAGAAGGGTACTCACCCTTTCCCCATATTTTTTCCGGCTAAATAAGCGTTCTTCACAATAAAAATAAGTCAAATGAATACCGTACTACAGTATTTGAAAATCGGAATTTATTATGAAATTATTTGACAACGAATTTTGCGCGCGCTTTTTCAAAGATAAAATAATTATAATTACATTTGCAAGTGACAAAACGAAAATCTAGAATACTATTATAATAAATTATTTTCTTGCCAAGTGAATAAAATATATTTTAGTGTGATAGGAAGTTTTTTTAAGGTTCAAAACATCATAAAACCGAGATAAGCACTGTGAGCCACTAGCAAATCCGCGCAGATTCGCCGACATTCGACGGGTTCATGCCATGCTCCATCCGAGAAACATTCAGTCAGTTCCTTATAATAAGTCAATCGTCTGTTTTATTTGTGCTTTCCTGCAGAAGCTTTTAACACGAGCATTTCCTGACTGCTGACCACAGCCTCATAAAATAAACACCGCGGTAATAAACCAATCTCGGAAAGTAAACGAAAGATGATCTCTTCATTGGAAGTGTTTAATGACGGCAGCCAATTTATTATTATTTGATTCAGTCTGAGACAGAAATACCCTGATTATTACGTTTTATTTTAAAACTTTTAGTTACTATCGTTTTCGCGCGAGTTTTAAAGTTATTTTCCTAGATTGTAAAAAGTTATGATTTTTTTTAATGCTCCAAAGCTTATGGTGTAAATGACATTGCAAGCCGAAAAAAGTTACTCTAACCTAGAAACTCGTGATAGAAAAGTTAACACAACGTTGTAGCTCATCGGCAGAGAGGTTTTTTTTTAATTGAGACATATAAACAGATATTCTGCTTCGTAATTAAAATTCCTTTCAAGATCTTATTCATGTATTACGTACAATTATTAATTATTTGGAAAAGAGAAAAGCAAGCTTTCTAGGTCTGTTTACTAGAATTTCAATTTGGAGAACATGCTTTATACGAGTAGATCTCATCCGTACTTGTGTATTCCCCGATAAACCGGATAAACCCTAAAAGCTTGACGTTAATTTGTGGTTCCAAAAATAACCTCTTTTTCAAGTAGTTCATTAAAAGACCTTAGGCACAGCATCCAAATGGATGATATTAAACATTTCAGCAATGTTAAAAGTTAGAACTAATACCCAGACGTGTAGTTAAAATAAAAACATGTAATATGCTTAATGAAAGGTCTGCTCTATAAACCCAAAAATGTTACTGCCAAACTGATAATTAATATCATAGAGTCATGTTTTGTTCCAAGAGTATCTTGTTCTACAAACTTTAATATGTGAACATATAAATACCATACATTTACTTAGAAAAGCTATTTAGGGGTACTTTTTAGAACTAAAAATACTCCCACAGTCATATCTAGTGTTTACATGACGTAAATATCCTTCTTTTGTGCTATTTTAGGACCAAAATTGAAAATAGATTTAGACTAGTGATGACCCCATGATATTGACCCAGTATATTATATCGATGGATCGTGAACCATTGTGAGATTCTTTAGTTGACCTGACTGCGTGGAAAAATATTGAAATGGGATAGAGAGGTCTGAGAACTGGAGACGAATGGTAAGAGATCGACGCCCGTTTAAAACATTTTTGAGGGAGGACAAATTGAATCCTTAATTTTGTGATTGTAATTCGGTGTTGATTTACTAGTTGTTGTATACTTACTATAATATAATAGGTATTGTACATTTACATTTTAAAAGTTTAAAACCGGAAAAACTGAAGAACCTAATGGATAGCAATACGGAAATGTACGTTGTTTAATTTTAAACCCTCGAAGTATGGAGATGTTTTTTTTTCTGTAGATTACGTTATTTGACATTAAGACCTAGAATTATGTTTTTGTAGATAACGTTATTTGACATTAAGACCTAGAATTATGTTTGTGTAGATAACGTTATTTGGCTTTAAGACCTAGAATTATGTTTTTGTAGATTACGTTATTTGACATTATGACCTAGAATTATGTTTTTGTAGATAACGTTATTTGACATTAAGACCTAGAATTATGTTTTTGTAGATAACGTTATTTGACATTAAGACCTAGAATTATGTTTTTGTAGATAACGTTATTTGACATTAAGACCTAGAATTATGTTTTTGTAGATAACGTTATTTGGCTTTAAGACCTAGAATTATGTTGTAGATTACGTTATTCGACTTTAAGCCCACGAATAGTAACAGTATTATTATAGTATCTAATATTAATTCGCAACGAAACTCATTTACTGTTCCCTTGTTAGAACGCAGCTAGAATATGCATCCGATCTCTTATTTACACTTTTATGTAAAAAAATTGAAAATACAAATATATTAGATATAATTCAATTTCGATTGAGACAATCAATAAATGATATCTTCTACAAACATTAAAGTTTAATAAAAAATACCACTGCTTTCTATCTGGAGAACGGTTAAAGATATTTTTATATTATCGTGATTTATTATTGGGGTATAATGCCGTGCCGCTCTACCTCCTTCTTTAGGAACAGCGAGAATGTTGGAAATGTCTGGGAAGCAAGTTGTTAGCAAGTTGCATTGCAGTGTCCAACATCAGAGCAGATGCGTAATAAAGATGTGTAAGAATACACACCGCGGAATAATATCCCAAAAATAAATCATGATGAACACAGTTTGAAAATGGTCTTGTAAACCGGAACAACTGTAACAAAAATACCTACTAAAATACTTGCGGAACTTGAAAATAACATTACCAAATTTAATTTTAATTTTTAAATTAAATTAAATTAAAAAATTAATAACTTTGAAAAGTAGCTTACAAATGCCAAAAACAATGGCATACTGTAATGTCCGTCTGAGCCAGTTGTGGCAGAGCTAATTCAGATGCGGACTTACATATGTGGAAGACGAAGTATATTAGTGGGTAGTACACTAAAATGAAGAGCGTAACTGTATTCTGTACTATGTATTTATTAGGGAGCTGCCTTAAGCCAAAAGAGGACGAATCTCGCATGCATCGCCTTATATAGATTCACGCAAGCATGCTATCTCGCTTGCACTCATACAAATTCACACAGACATTACACATGCCTACGTGTAAAAGGCACATTTATATAACTATATAGATATATACAAATGAATCCCTGTTTCCTTTGGTCACGCTATAACTTCAGACCGACATTACCTATTTTATTCATCTTTTTTTAAAGTTTTCTTATACTTTGAAGAAGGATCTAACGGAAAGAAAAATTAAGAAAATTGCGCAGAAAATTGGATAATTTCCGAAAAATTAATGACTGTTCTAACTTGGCAAGTTTGACAGTTTGCGCTTTTGATGAATGTGAATTTAGCGGGCAGCATTTTTTTTTTTGTGACAAAAGAATTGTCTATGGATTTTTTAAATTACCTATGGATATTTTAAATAGGTACCTTAGATACGTGATTAGAGTGATTGTTCTTATAATACACGAAAATGAATATTTGTAATACATGAAAAATGAAAATTTTAATAAAAAAATTGTAATAGGTGGCACGCGAGCTTTTTGAAAACTGAATGTACTGGGACTGCATATATGGAACGCGGGGGGGGGGTTGGCGGGACGGGGGAGCGGGAGAGTGGAGAGGGTAGGCGGGGAAGGTGGAAGAGGAACGCGGGACGCACGTGAAAGGACATGCAGGGAGAAACAATTAATTTCTTTGAATATGGCATTGCAACGCATGCCGGGAACCAGCTAGTTAATTATGAAAATTGGTATACTTATTTTATCATGAACCATTCGTCTACTTTGAATATCAGATTACTAGTTACTGTTTGTTGGATACGCCTGTTATAGAACCTTCACGAAGAGAAGTAGGTAAGGCGAGGTTATCTGGTGATACAGGTAATGTGGTGATACAGTAGAATTGTGTAATTATTAAATTTACCATGCAGTACACAGCTTTGAAATTAGAATCGTAGATGGAAAACAGACCTGTGAACCATAATAAATCAACTTCGCAAGTTTTTACGTGGTCGGTGAAACAAAAAATAATTTTACTCAAATGAAAAATATTTTAACAACTTTCAATGTGCTGTGGCGACTTCAAATTGTAATTTATCAATTAATCTGGGATTTCTGAAGGTATGTTTAGGTTTTACACCTTATTTCAATCAGCAAAGTATGCCGCATAGTCACAATTAAATAAAATGGCAGCTGTCCTATTTATTTTTTTGGTAGGAGCTTAAGTAATTTGTGGGTAATATTAAATTTTTTTAAATGTTTTTTTGGACTTAACGAATTGTGATTTTTAACTTTTATTTTCTATAATTCAAATTCTGGATTGACGGTGTATTATCGTCATGCATATTAGGTCGGTGAACAGTTTTAAGGTTGTTTTGGTCTATTTAAACCTACCACCAAATTTCCTATCCTCACCAAATTACCTGTCTCCAAGTTACCTACCTATAATTCGTTAAATATTTATCTTATTCACTAGCCACCTCTTGCAGCCATTAGATATCGGAGTGTATCGTCCATTGAAAGCAGCCTGCCGAGCGATTCTATATCTTTTGTGGGATCGTTATGAGATAATGGATGTGATCTCCAGTCAGATTAGTACGATTTTTACATATTTACTGTAACAAATTTTAGTTTTGATCATTTTAAATATGAATTACTGCAAGTATGCATGATTATGAATTCATTTAATGTATGTTGTACTTAGGAAAAGCAAATAAATCACACAAATCTGACAGGAGATCACGTCCATTATCTCATAACGATCCGACAAAAAATATAGAATCGCTCTTCTGGAGTTTGAATGAACTTATGATGACATCTCTAAACGTAAAAACAAATTGCTATAATTTTCACACTATCCTGAATCCAGCATATGCGCACAATTTTTCAAAAAATAATATTAAAAATACCTTCAAATTAATAAAAAAAGTCCAGGTCTTGGAACCTTCTCAATTAACAGAAAAAGCATTGACCATCACAGTTCCAGCAAAAAGAAAACTGATTTTGAAGACATTTTAAAAATTCCCCACAATATTCCAACATCAACGACACGAATTAAAAGAGATTCCCCCCCAAAATGTTTGACACCTCCTTTAACATTGACAAAAAAGGTTGATCAGTCACGTAGGATTAATTAATTGTCCGCAAAATCCGTAAAACCTTGCTCCGGAAAACCTTCTTTGTCAAAAAAGGTAGAACGGTCAGAACCATCAACATCATGCAGAATTGATTATTTTTCCACAAAATCCTTAAAACCAAGTGGAATCGATAATGACTGGAAATGTGGTATGTGTATGAAAACTTTTTCAGAAGACGACCAATATAAAACGAAAGTAAAGTCGGTTTATTGCAATTTCTGTTCCACTACGTACAAAAGCAAGAAAACGAAGATGATAACACATGTAAAGCATGGGTAATCAATATTTTATAATCTCGTTGAAGATTTAAAGACATTTTTTGTTATTTTACCTATTTACAGTCGAAGGGAGGAGTATCACCAAATTAAACACCCTCTATAACCAAATAACCTTACCTATAACCAAATTACCTATATCTTTTGGTGATTTACATTTATAAGTTTTCTTGTGTTATGTTAGTTATTATTTTATTTTTTCTTTTCAAAATATGTGCTGAAATGATGTACCTAAGCAATAAATAATTTTGTAAATTTTTAAAATCCTTATTTTTCAAAGTACATGACGATAAATCAAAAATATCACCAAATAACCTTGCTTTACCCTACAACAATTTTGTTTTGAATTATCTCCAGAGCGAATTTACCTTGAGTCATTCGAAACTGCAGCGAATAGGGTAGTAGAATAATATATCATTACGCTTTTATTACTAGATTTAAGTTCCTATGCTACCTTCGAGGACGCATCTTCCTTCAACAATAAATGTATATTTTATTTTCTCTAAACTGGATTTTAGCATCGAAGTAGGAATTCTCAGCAGCTTGTATTTTAGCTTTATAGCAATGGATATATTCAATTACGTACCCTATACCTATTCACTTTTGTTTATCATCAGTCGAAAGTGAAAAATAGACGCAAAAATATATCGATACGGTTTATATACTTTTGATCATTGTATATAGGTGGTGTCTGTCTCTGTGTTGTGAGGTGACGTGAAAAGTTTATTTTGATTTTGATGCTTAAAGAAATAGTTCACATTAATTAATTTTAAAAATGACCATAAACGTATAAACTTTAAATATTAATGGATATCCTTTTAGATTTTCACGGCCCAAAAGTATCATCTTTATTTATTTTTAGGGTGTTATGCCGTGTTACGCTACCTCTTTCTTTAGCCAACAAGTTGGACGGCGTCCATCATCATCACACGTATACCCCGATGATGCTGACACTGTAAAGCTGTCCGAAAAGTTGGCTAAAGAAGGAGGTAGCACAACACGGCATAACACACCAAAAATAAATAACGATGATATAAATATTAACCGTTAAATTCTGCAGGCATGCATCTACGGATTGCAACAAAAACTCGATGAGCGTCTTGAAATTTAAACTGATTTTTTTCGTCTGTAGTGCATATTTTCAAAAAATTGTTTTGGTCACGACTAAGTCATTTCCAGCATTAGTTTTAAATTCCAACTAGCTATAAAAGTATTTTTCCAAAATCCAAGTAGCTTTAAATGTACTTTTTCATAAAAAAAATAATAACCGATTGTTGTTTTTATGAGAAAAAAAAAGGTTAAAATCTCGGACAAATTTGGGTAGTTACATATTATTAACCCCTCCGAAAATCGTCATTTAAGCCCTTAAGATGTCTCAAACGAAATGACATTTTACGAAAACTTTTGGTTATTACCACTTCACAATTAAAAAGCTCTATAAATGAAACATTTCTGAACGAAGCCGAATAGTAAAAACCAAATTATTATATTACAAATAAATATTAAGATTTGTAAATATTAAAATTTAGAACGCAAACATTAAAAATATGTAAAAATGACTCACGTGATGTTTTTATGTGAAAACGGTACTAAAATCACAGATTATGTAAACAACAATAATTATTCTATTGTATAAATGTGTAATAAACACTTTTATCACCTCACTTTTTTATCATTTCATATAAAAATATTTAATAAAAATTAACAATGTCGAGTGCGGTTGAGCCGCCGGTAGTAAATTTGGGCGCGTAAATATTTGTGTCAACTACGCGACTGACAGCTTATCTTCTTATGTATTTCTATGGACAACTTGAATAGGGATGTATAGCTTGATCTGCTATCGACCTTTCACTTTTAGCTTACAAAAACATTTAAAGTCCATTTAAACATCAATCATTCCGCCAGATTCAAAATTTCGAAGTTGCCCACGGAATTCATCGTCGTGATCTCGATTCTCAGACAGGACACCTACTCCAGAATTGATTAAAAACAACGGTCTGCCTCAAACCAAAGTCCAAAGGGCAAAGCCAATAAGTGGGGGAATTACAAAGATCCTATTCTCATGATGCAGAGAAAACCATCGAGGCGTAATGGCATTCGTATAACGTATAAAGCCTTCTCCTTTGTCCTGCTTTGTACCGAACTCATAATGTGTCTGCATTCTGGCCTAATCTGCTATAAAATATTTTACGGCAAAGGCCAAACTAAACAAAACTCAGTGCGTACTTAAAAAAATAATTGTATCTTGAGTATATTTCTTTTATTGAATCTTTTTTATAGATGTTGGGCGGTGTTTTGTGGGCCATAAAGAGAATCGCAATAGAGCCAGTTTTTCGATAGCTACCTGTGGAGGTTTTCAACAGTTAGGTCTCAAATAAGGTAACTAAAAACTAGGGTGTCGTTTTTTTAATACAAGGACTAACTTGATGTGTAGAAAATCTGTACCCAACACCCTTAACATGTGGCTCCTAACAATACAAAACAGCGAATTCGTGCGTTAAGTGTAAGACCACCATTCAGAATTGAAAGGTTGCTTGACATGGATTTAGCCGTGTTGGTGACTAGATCTGATTTACCACTTACGTCAGCTTCATAACACAATCCTTTTGGGAAAATCACAGTTTCACTGGTTCCAGACAGTTGAGAGCAGTAGGGATTCTTGTGCTGTATTCACATAAAAAAGAAATATTTTTTTTAATACTGTCTGTAAAAGCTAAAAGCTAGCGTGCTTTGTTTGAAGCTGGTTATCGATAAATCTGGTTTCTATACCTAATATCGTTTTTCCGTTATTTGTTTTTGTGGTGTTATGCCGTGTTGCGCTACCTCCTTATTTAGCCAACGTTTCGGACAGCGTTGCAGTGTCCATCATCAGGGCAGATCCGGTAGATTTGTAATTGTTAGTGGTGAAATGTGTAGTTGGAAACAGTTTTTATTGTAGCACGCCTGATTACGGAAGCCATTGAAATCTACAACCATTTCGAAGTATACTTAATACCAGCTCGGAGTATAGTGGAGCTGGTAACACGGTGTCGCTTCCAAGTTAATAAGCACACATCGGTCATTGGTCGAAGGAGCTAATTATTAAAAACATCGGTTTGTTGTTTGAACGATACACTCTGTAAAAAGGTATTCTCAATAACGTAAAAAACTAATGACCTGAATGTATGTGTATACAACCATCATAGTTTCGAATACCAACAGTGTGAAGACCATAATAATAAATACTTCTAATCTATGGTGAAGATTGAAGACTTGAAAACAACAAATTATTTATTGGTTAAAAGGAATGTTAATGGTTTTAAATCGAAGGCGTAAGAATAAAGAACCGTGGCAAATTATCAATTATTTATTCAAGCAAGGTTAAGAGGAATGGCAGCGAGGACTTTTTTATACAAAAGTTTATTTTGATATTGAGGTCAAAATACGCTGTGTAATTAAATTTTTAAAAAATAATTAAGAATAGGGTTTAGCAAATATCTTGTATGAATGACAGCCTATTTTATTTATTTGCCTTTAAAATTATATAGTGTAGGTAAGGATAGTTTGTAAAATCATTAATAGATACCTTAGAATTTGAAATTAAAACACTTTTGTACTTTCTTCCACTAATTTATATTTTACCAGGACCGGTTTCATCCTATTACGGACATTTTCAGACTGGTAGTTGAAATTCTTATACTACGGTATTTATACACACTTATTTATGTACAGGCAGGGGTACACAACATTGTCTCTATAAAATGAATGTTTTTATTTTGTTAATTTTAAGGTATTATAAGTTATTTTGTTAATTTTAGGTACATACAGGTAATTATAAAGTTTATTACTAAAATTATGAATGATGTTACATAATAGATATTTTTACATGAATTTTAAAAAGTTTGTGATATAATTTAAAAGGTAGAATATAAATTAGTGGAAGAAAGTACAAAAGTGTTTTAATTTCAAATTCTAATACAATGGAATTCCACCACGAACTATCAGTGCAAAAACTAGACTCATTATTAGATACCATTAAGATGGAATAACCAGACCAAACTGGAAATATGTCATATTTAAATCAAAATTTACTCTTTTCCACAAAAAAATAATAAATTGATTTCGAAAGAAGTTTCTTTTATCTAGTAAAGCCATGTTTTGAGAAAATATGTTTATTTTTAGTACAATAAGGTTTTATCGTAAGTCGTCGACATATTTGTTAAATTTTCAAACAAAAATTTGTATTACACAACATACATTTCAAATCATATAATCGTGCAGTAAAATAAATTAATAAATTATTTGGGAAAGCTACAATTCAGAATTTTAATATTAGTTCAAATAAAAACAAATTTCGCGCCCTTGTTTTGTGACGAAAATACTTCAGATTGTCTATTTATTTACGGTCTTACCAACTAATATATTTTTTAAAAAATTACATTTTTTATTTTTCTTAGACATTATTGAATAATTGAGGCCCCTAGAAACAAAGACGGAAGTGTCCACCACGCGTCAAAAATGAGTTGAATATGCAGTTTCATAGAGAAAAGTTCATTCTTTCTCCACAATATATCTGTTTGTAACATAAACGTCACTCATTAAACCATAGTATTTTAGCTTTGAAGTTTCGTTGTTGTAACAAATACGGCAGTGTCCACCTCCTTCCGAAACAAAAGGGGCAGTTTTTCAAATAGCCAATCAGGATGCTCTATTCATAATGGCCGCCATACTTTAAATCATACAAACTCCTGCAAAAGCGTCAATGAATCGTACACTGATAAGTTATTTTTTGGGTTGTAATAACCATTTATTGTTAGTGGACGTTACATATTCCAAGAATGGAAGCTTTCCCCGATATTTTGCCACCAGAATCAGCGAGGAAACGTGTCAAACAACCACACAAATGGAAGGCAAACATTAACTAGAAAAAAGGTAAATCGCCGTTGTGTTGTAGGCAAATGTCTAAATATGACATTTGAAGATTTGTCTGAATTTGTTCACATTTTTTTTTTGTAAGGATATGGATCGAGTCAGCTAGGCCATGTATTTTGACAACTATACCATAATAAATTATTTGATATAATATTTCAAATTAATAACAACTGATTTTTTTTTTATTATTTGTTATGGATTCATTAAAGGATATCTTGTCAGACTCATTAATAATTTAGTTCATTTTTGTTTTATTTTATAATTTTGTTAAATTTTCATTAATTTATGGATAAGCCGCCGCATTTTTATGCACAGATTACGGAAATTATACTTCATTTCAACAATTATTACAAGAAACAACTACGAGTAGGTATTTACGAACACAAAATAGGTTATTAGGTTCTTAGTTTAGGTAAATTAAGTAATTCATGCGTTTTTAGTTTGAAACGAAACTTCGCAAATGTCAAATCCACATAAAAATCATGACCGTAATGGAGATGGTGATTTTTAAACTTTTAATGAAAATCGAATTTTAATGCATATTTTTCCATCTATCCCGACTGAAACCGATGGCTCTTGTGGTAATTAAGTTTAAAAGTAGTTTACTTTTCAAATTTTATGCCTATTTAAAGTGTAGCGGCATGCGGCGGCTTGTCAATACTTTACCAAATTTTCTATTATTTTCTATTTCATAGTGGATGTAATTTCATTATTTAAAAAAAATCTAACATCTATTTCTCGGAATTTATGAATATTTCTAAATTTGATAAATTCATTAAGTGAACTAAGCTGTTCATATTATTTCCATTTCAAATAATTTTTTTTATAAAAAAATCTTCTTTTCAATATTGTTTTCTTACATTGACTGCAACATCTTCGAAATTGTCTTATAAATCAAAACCGGCAGTGTCCAACTGTTTGTGAAACAAAACAGCAAGTGTCCAAATGATTGAAACAAAAACGGAAGTGTCCATCAAAAAAATGCATTTTTTAAAGAAACTATGGCATTCAGATACATAAATGATTTGAAATATTTTTCTTAAACCTGTTTACTAACATAATATTAAATGTTCCTTCCATATTGATGAATAACGGAATGATTAAACGTTTTTTTTAGTTTGCCAACAATTTAACAAAGTGGACACTTCCGTCTTTGTTTCTAGGGCCCTCAATTATAAATACGTATGATCAAAAAATAATTACAAAAAGTACATAATTTTAGTAGTTTTATCATTACGAGCATTTTTGCAAGTAGGTATTTATCAAAGCAAATTTTGAATGAAATAAAATCGATATTGAGTTATTATATTAAAATGCTGGTATGGAGAATAATTAATCTTTCTCATCGGAACCACCCTGTACAGTTTCAAGGGTACGATCGCAAGATCTTTCTCGGCCGCTAGTAAATGGCTCTTGAATAATTGCCAAAGTTGCCTCTAAAATGATGAAAAATCAAATTATTAAATTGCGTACCTATATTATTATTGAAAATAAAATAGCTCACAGCCGTACTAGATATTCTTCAAATTTAAAAATAAGTATTTTGGCCTCAAATCTAAAATTAAGTTTTGAATGAAAAAGACTGCGCAGTCGTTCCTCTTAATCACTCGCCTAATATTACATAATCATCGATGAATTGGTCGACGTAGGTACCCAACGTACCTCCCTATCAACAAAATACCTTTTAACAATAAATTTTATTTATGTTGACGTTTAAAATTTCGTTTTCGTTGAATGCTAAACACCCATTATCTCTTATTATTTATTAATGTAATTTACGACAATTATATATATTTCACAAAATACGACGTCAGATTACGTACAACATATTTTTATCGTAAGCCATTATTTGAAATTTTGACTAAATATCAAATGAAGCATTATTTATTTAAATATTACACACTTATAAGGGCCTTCACAAATATGTGATATAGATAATAATTTAGTGGAACTGTAGTCAAAAAGTAAAATATGCTATGTGTTTAAATTATATGTAACCCACGCAGAAGAATAGTTTACAGAACTATTCCACACGTTTAATTACAGGACAAATGCAGCAACTAATTCGCCAATCAATCGTGCTCTTCATATGTTCAATAATATTGGTCTAAATTCTAACAACATTTTCTCCAATTCTCTGCCCAAATTTAAAAGGAGCATTATGTCAATAATATAAATGGTTCAATGCTCATACATACATACATACACACATACTCACACACACACCTTTCCACTATACACATCACCCGGTAATTACTTAATATGCATACCATAAAAAGACACTACACTGAAACATATAATAGGTACCCACCATGAAATATACTTATTAATTAAAATTAAAGTCCTCCGTCGTGTCTGTCTATCTGTCTGTTCGAGATAAACTAAAAAACTACTAAACGGATTTTCATGCGGTTTTCACTAATAGATAGAGTGATTCATGAGGAAGGTTTAGCCGTATAATTTTCAAGATTTTGTGTAAATTGATTTGTAATTGACAGCGATTTGTGTGTAAATCTACAGTTTTATGCTGAGGTCGATGAAATTTTGCACATGTGATCTTCAAAACAAGAGGAAGGTCACTGTCTACATTTGATTTCGAAAACTCTGTATAAAGCCCGGGCATCGCCGGGGACTATTATAAACTAATTATAAATTGTTTTCACCAATGTAACTAATGTACCCACTGTTTGTTTCAGTTTATAAATAAATAAATTACGCTAACATTATTATAGCTTTCTTGCAACTAGAAGTTGAATACATCTACTATTTCGGCGAAAATATTGGCAACTGCAAGCTTATTCCAACTTATCGTTGGAAGATGGCTAAATAAGACTTCAAAGTTCTTCCTTTTATTATTAACTTCTTTTAAATATTGACTTTTAATATGAGATAAAATAATTTTCATTTTCCAATACTTCAAACGATAATAAATTAACCAATCAACATTTTAATTAATCTGTTGATTCAATCAAAATATTTTTAATTTGTGTTGACGATATCTACATAAATTCGTAACTATTTCAACTTTTCAAATATGCTAACCGTTGCTCGGGTAGAAATAAACTCAAACTTTGAGGCTTTACTTAATAAAACCTCCTTGAAAAACATCCAACATTATTTTTTTCAAACTTTAAAAAAGGTCTGCTCTTTCCTTCTTCTTATGTTACGTCTTATTTGCCTTCCAACGCTTAATAAAATATGTCTGTATTATTTATTACTAGCTGGTACCCGGCATGCGTTGCTATGCTATTTAATAAATTGTTTCTCCCTGCGTGCCCTTTCCCATTCCTCCCGTTCCCCTTCCGCCTCCCCTTCCTCTCCAGCGTCCCTTTCCCCTCTCGCGTTCCCACTCCGCCTCCTCCACCTTCCCTCTCCCACTCCACTCCCCCCCTTCCCCCGTCCCGCGAACCCTCTTTCCCCAACTCCCGCGAACTCACTACCCGAGTTTCCCTCCCCCCTCACGCATTCCATACATTCAGTCCTCGTACATTCAGATTTCAAACAGCTCGCGTGCCACATATTGCATTTTTTATACAAATTTCATAATGCCAGCGCTTACCAGCAGTTTTATACAAACCTTGTCCTGGCAATAACTAACACAAAACAAAAATAATTATCCAATTTGGTGCAGTCGTTGGCAAGTTATGCGCGTAAATACATTACGGCTACGGATAGATAATAATAATAATAATAAATATCTTTATTAAACAAAAATTAAAGATTTATAATTACAAGAAAAAAAGTACATCTTACAATATTTTAAAAGTAACATTAGTACAAAAATTAATAACAAAAAACAATATACATATAAACAGTAGGTACTTAGAGAGTAGAGATTTGTAATTATACATTTAAGTTTCTCGTAACCTGCCTCACTAGGCTAGCCTGTGTTGAGGCAGTTATTTTACATCAATTTATAATGCTGTGAACATACCTACACTTATATTAGAATGTAATCACTAATCACACAGTAGATTTCTAATTTCGAATTTGGGTGAGTGCACCCGTAAATGCTCTATCATTATTTTTTATCCAAATTTTTATGTTTTTTTTGAAATTTTTTTGTGAATCACATTTTTTTACACTAATTGGAAGAATGTTGTAAAGTCTTGTTGCAAGGTATCTGAAGCTTCGTTGACCAAAGATAGATAGATAGATGTTATTACTATGTTTATTATGTTACATTGACTTTGGTCTTGACGAAAAAAAGTTTCTTCGAAACACACAATGCCACAGTTCAAGTAAATTTTATGCTGTTTCAATCAATGCATTATTTATTGTAAGCCATAAAGCAAAAGAAACATCAGAAAAAAACTTAAATTATTCCACACCAACGGAAAGAAACATTTATATACGTTTTTTATAAATGCCACAGAAAGACGAACCATTTCGTACAATAAAATAATTCAATCTGATCACAATGAATTACAAAACAAGATAATGCTGCGTATACATTTGAGAACCAAGACGCGAGCCGAACCACGAATTATTGAATTATTGGAAAGGATTGAATCAACCGCAAGCGACATTTCGCGCTTCAGTTGCTTCGTATCTTTCCGATAATTCTTGTTTCGGCTCGTATTTTTTCATGTCACACACAGCGTAATAACGTATGTCATATGATAACAGTTATACAAAAAATTGTAATAGTCAGTGTCAGTAAGGGTTAGTTTGGTAGTAGTGTTTTGTGAACACCTCAGTAGGAGAACCTGTGTTAAGGATTCGCATGTTTTAGTAATTGTTATTAAGCCTTCATAAGTAAAAACACAGCATCTTCCTCAAGACGCCGCAACCGGGCTCAAACAGAAGAAAGTGGAGAGATGTGAAATTACGAATGTTAAAGGAGCGCGTTAGCATTTAAAGCGAGAAAATCGATGCGAAAATTGTGAAAATGTTTAATAAAACACGACTCGTTTAAAATAACTGTGAGTTTTTTCACACATATAACTTGTAAAATACTGAAACAAGCGTGTTTATAATAATTTTTGGAGCATACTTTGCGATTTTTTTCTATGGAGAGAATTTTATATAATTTGCGTTTCGGCACGAGGAATGTCTAGATATTATCTTCAAGAATAACATATATATTTTTAAGAGCTTTAAAACTTAACGTGTTTAAGGGAGATATGTTAGAAATCGGTAGAAATTCGGGTAGCGGTGGCTTAAGATTCTCAAGGCGGATATTGTGGTACCACGGTGGCAGTATTGTATATTAGGTAATACATCATAATATTACACAGACATAATGTAGTAACAATTTGAACAAAATGATACTACATGAAGAGAACTAAATGATGCAAAAAGAATAAAACAAAACAAAGTAGATGATAATTAATGCCAGTAATTATTTAAAACCCAAAACAGATAAATTTTTTACTTAGACCATTAAAAAAACCATATCTATACTTAATTTCACCATTGTATTTTGTTATATATTTTGTATGTACAACATTTTATATAGTAAAAAGGGCTATAATTAAAAAAAAAATTAAAAATGAATCACAATTTGCACCACAAAATTCTTACACACCTAAAATGAATAACCAGACTATTTTAATTTATTTATTTACGCCCTTAGGGGCTTCTTCAAACTTTTAACAATCCTTTTCTTTTTTTTCGTTATTTGTTTTTGGGATATTATGCCGTGTTGCGATTTGCCGGATCTGCCCTGATGATGGACACTGCAACGCTGTCCGAAACGTTGGCTAAAGAAGGAGGTAGCGCAACACGGCATAACACCTCATAAACAAATAACGAAAACACTTTTGGCCGTGAAAATCTAAAAACGTATTAAACAAGTCTTACTAAATTCCATGAATGCATTAAAAATATGTAACATAATAATTGATAGAAATAATAATATATTTTATACCGGCTACATAAATGGAATATTCAATTGATCCAAATATCCATATTGGCAGAATTGACACTAAAGCAAACAATAGCATATGAGTTTTTGATCCAAACCATTTATTTTAAATATTTAACAATTCGACAGTTGAACTTGTAAATGAATATGTTTATTTGGGAGTGACTGTTGATTGTAATTTCAAATGGGATGTACAAATAAACAAAATTTGTAAACGGCTGAGGGCGATAGTGGACAAACTGAAGTGTTTCGTTCCGGTGAATATTTTAAAAATCATTTACTTATCACTCGCAGAATCAACTTTACGATATGGATTAACAACTTGGGGACACTCTTGCAAGGCTAATTTGAGCTACCTACAATCAGTACAAAATTCTATGGTTAAGTTATTAGTTCAAAAACATATTTTTTCACAGAGACGAAACATATCATTGTTGTATGGGAATTTAACAATATTACCGATGCAGGCCTTATTATGGTACAAAATATTGATTCAACATATGTCTGAATCTAATTATAAGAGGAAAGTAGAACATGATTATAATACAAGGTTCACGAAGAATGAAGGAATGATTGTTCCAAAATATAATAATAACTACGGACGGCGAACCCTGGAATATAACGTGCCAAAAATATTACCAATTAATATAAAAAATTGCGATTCTACAAATAGATTCAGATATATGCTGAAACAATGGCTGCTAAATAGATCGTTTATATTAATTCATATGTGTTAATTGCGATAATCTATATAGTTATAGTAATAATATTATGTATGTTTTTTTTAATTTTTTTTTTTATTTAATAAATTTTACAAAAATTTCATGTTTTTGTGTATAAATAAAGTTTTTTGAAAAAAAAAAAATACATTATTTAATACGTCTTACACCTTTTTTTTGAGCAAAGCTCGTGTTAAAAAGGCGGAGACAACGAATGTAGATATTAATTTTTATATAAGTTTAAATAATATATTAATTTTTTTTATATACATATAGATCAATTGATGGATAATTAACAGTATACAAAGAAAAAAAATCGTATACATAATAATATGCATCTATAGTTTAATATAATATATAAAACATAAGCAGAATGAAGAGGATATAAAAAAGAAAGGTGAAAATTAAAGAAAGAAAAAGGATATCAGATATTACAATTGTGTTTATAAATAAAATATTATAAGATGTAGTGATTGTGATAAGTTATATATAAAGAGCTTTAATTGATTTTTTGAATTTTTTATAATTTGTTTCCAATCTTAAATTAACTGGTAATTGGTTAAACCATTTAACTCCAATATATTTATAGTATTGTTGAGCTGTGGTGGTGTTACAACGCGGGACAGTCATAGAGCCCAGGATATTTGTTCTAATGCTGCTTGAAAAAGGAGTGAAGCTCTCATTATTGAAGCAATCTTTGTGTATTTGTAGAATTGTAATTTTTTTATAAATAACATGAAGTGAAGGTACTTTAAAATCTTGAAATAATTTGATAGTGGGGTAATCATATGGCTTTTTTTAAATTATTTTTATAATTAATTAAATGTATGTTTAAATTGTAACTGAACATTAACATCCTGTTGACAAACTGCTTTATTGCGGTTTAACGGGATTGTACCTTGAAAACCAATAAAAAAAATAAAATTTAACTGACTAAATAAAGTAAATTTTCCATTTTAAAATATATAAGTTTCCAATTTTCTATAATACGCAACTATGAAAAAGTCAATCAAAATCGTGGTAAAAAATGCAACGTTTAATCCTTAGAGTAAAGCCTACATACGTGATTTTCGATATTGCCTACGTAATTAATATTATTTGTGAATAGCTTAGTAATTTAAACGTAATTTAATTACTTTTTCGATAATCGAAATTCACTTCGTGGCGTCATTTTAATTAAATGAAAACAAATCACTTTTGTATACACCACTTATTAAATAAAAATTATCAACATGTTTTGAAACCAGCGGTTTCTTTGTGAGGATAATAAAAATTAACAAAAATTGTTAGTGCGCAATTCACACGCGGTAGAAGTAAAACCTTCAGAAAACTAAAGTAGACAAGAGTGGGGAGGTTACGAAGCACCGCACAAAGAGGAGACCAATTATTATACCTCATTCTCTCGCAGGTATTTTTTTTTTACATTAGCCCTACACAGGAGGCCCTGAGGAAAATAATTTCCCTCAGGGCCTATGTCATCTTGGGGGATGCTGTGTGGAGGATCTTTTTAAGGAAGGGAAGGATAGGAAGTTCTGGGAAGGAAAAAGGTAAGAGGGGTGGGTAGGAATCTGGGGGTCAGTATATCCAGGAGTGACGGAAGTATCAATCCATCCCTTCAACTGTAGTGCACTGCGATGGGTCGAGAATCTGGCTGGAAAGGTCAAAAGGCCTCCCTCAACCAGTCTCCCTTGATCCGGTCCGCCATGCAACAGGTGGGCAGACGCATCCGCCGCTAAGACCTGGACAAACTTCACCCTATGAACCTGGGCACCCCTGCTAAGTCACCAAACGAGCGAACCACTTGGGGTGACCTATGGTAGAGGTGTTGGTTATCAAATAAATGGTTCCCGGGGCGGCGGTACCCATAACCGCCTCCCAAATCCCATAGACGAGTGTGTTTGTCTCTTTTTCGTTTCATCGGGTTTCAAATCATAATGCTGTTAAAAAAACGAGTGTCCTTTAGACCACATAACTCAACTTCCGTTCGCCTTGCCCGACCGTTCGCCTCGCCCGGTCGTTCGTAACGCTCTCGTCACGCATTCACCAGCTTACTCCCCAAGTCAAGCGTGCGTAAAGAAGTTTTACTTCAAAAGTTTTCACTTCAATAACAATAGACAAATTTAATTAATTTGAAAAAATTATTTTCTTGTTTTACAGAGTTCTCTTGAGTTGGTAATTCACAAAAATTACACTAAAAAAATAGTTAAACTTCTCTTTTTTAACTTCACAATTTAGAAAAAAGAATCATCGAACTTCTGCCCAACCTGTTTCGTTGAGTACTTTAATGTGTCATTCAAAATCCCTTTGATGTACATAAGTGTCCTTATCCCACAACGGAAGCCTCTAATAATGTCACCTCCATTGAGAATGACAACAATTGAGACATCATTACATTACAACTAACTATTCAAACGCAAGTAGTAACGCTTCTAAAATAATGTTTATGACCCTTTGTATTTCTATCTCAGTTGAACTGAATTAGTAGACGGTCGGTAGGTAGTTAGTACTGGGGAAGGAACAGTCTACCGAATGCTGGGATATTTCTGTACGTAATGCATTTTATCACGCGACAGTGAGATGACACCACATCTCTCAACACATTTAGCAGAGATCAACAACTATTTGTTAACAGTTGTTTACGCTATTTTTTTTTTAGTGAAACTTCAAATGCTTGGATTTCGGATGAAACAGAAATGACGATTACTGTACCTGCAACGCATCAACTGCGCTCACTGACCGCTTTGATTATGATGTCACTTTTAAAGGCTCCTATTGGTTGAGATAT
Organism: Limnephilus marmoratus; assembly: GCA_917880885.1. Lineage (NCBI taxonomy): Eukaryota > Metazoa > Arthropoda > Insecta > Trichoptera > Limnephilidae > Limnephilus > Limnephilus marmoratus. Next base: position 17,276,461 of record OU862923.1, read on the forward strand.
GAAACGGAAATTACACTGGTCTGCGCTCATTGGTCGCTTTGATTGTAACCTCACTTTTCAAGTATTGCACGCAGTAAACAGCAATCAATTTTTTTTTTTTTAATAAAATAATTTCCCTCAGGGCCTTTGTCATCTTTGAGGATGCTGTGTAAAGGGTCATTTTAGGGAAAGGAAGGAGATGAAGTTCTGAGAAGGAAAAGGTATGAGGGGTAGGTAAGAATCTGGGGGTCATCATCAATGTGTCTAGGAGTGACGGAAGTATGAATCCTTCCTTCCAACTGCGGTGCAAGGCGATGGGTCGAGAGAGAACAGTTGGAGAGGTCTAGGTTAGGTCTCCCTCAACCAATCTCTCGCAATCCGGCCCGCCATGCATAGGTGGACGAACGCATTGGCCGCCAAGACCTAGACAAACCCCACCCTATGAATCCGGGCACCCCTGCTAAATCGCTAGGTTAATCGACGAATATAATGAACATCGTTGCACTTTTTGTTTTGTTTTACGGTAACTTCACAAAGGAGGCCGTGAGGAAAAAAAATCGCTCAGGGCTTATGTCATCTTTAGGGATGCTGTGTTGAAGGGATTTTTAGGAAAACAAAGAAGAGGATGTTCTGGGAAGGAAAAAAATATGGGGATGGGTAGGGATCTGGAGGTCAGTGTGACCGCGGTGCAAGGTGATGGGTCGAGAGGGTCCAGCTGGAGAGGTCAAAAGATCTCTCTCAACCGGTTTTTCCGGACTCGCCGCCAAGACCCATACAAACCACACTCCATGAACCCGGACGCCCCTGCAAAGTCACCAAACGTAGCGAAACACTTGGGGTTGACCTATGGCAGGGGTGTTGGTTGTCCAAAAAATTGTTCCCGGGGCGGTTGAACCCATACCGAAATTAAACAATACTTATAAACTTTAAAATTTGGTTTTCAACCAATTTACTCATATTTCTATTGGTTCCATGACGGTTGTTCCGTCGACAGTTAGCCTCCCGGCATACTTATATACAAAGTGTAGTCGGTTTAGGGAAAATACGGTATAACTTATCACACAAAATGTAACTTAAGTGACCCCGAAGGGATGTGCAGAGAGGATTTACCGCCGAATAACAAAGTATAAAACTTATTTTCATTCAAATGCATCAAGGAAAATATGCTTCTCTATATACATACTGTGTATACCAGCGTATAAGTACAAAATATCGACACTGTATATAAATTCGTTTGTTATTCATATCAACTTTTTATTATGGGTATTTTTGAAGTCGATTATACGTTTGAAATTGGTAAATAATGCCCAAAAATTATTATGAAATCATTATTTACAACTATCGGGTCACCATTTTTATTGATATTTAACTTTAAAGTATGGTTTCCAAATAATTTACTTATACATAAAAACCATAAAATTACTATTCACGTCTTTGGTTAGAAGTCGGGTTGAATACAATTCAAGCATTTGGTGTCCTCATTTCAACTCTCATTGTTTACAAATTGAAAAATTCAAAATAATTTTTTACGTTTTATTAATTTCAAAATTGGTATTCCTATTATTGAAATCAATTATGTCAATTTACGCAGTAAACTTAACTTACCGAAATTATCTGAAAGGCGAAATATATTTGATCTCCTTTTATTGTATAAAATTGTTCATTCAAGGTTGGACTGCCCTGACGCTATAAACTTGTTATCCTTACATATACCTCCAAAATATACTAGACGAAATATTTTATTTTACAACAATAACTTCACTACGAATTCTGTGATGGAAAGAATACACAGGTTGGGCGTGGGTGATGGGTTGGGCAATGAACTAACTGATGTCGCTTACATTTTTAATTTAAATTTCGATTCATTTAAAGCCAAATTATTCCACCACTTTTTACATGTAAATAATGAATGAGAAATCATTTTATTTTATTTCGTTTTTTGTTTATTGTTCTTATTTCAAAAGCATACAACGAGTAATTAAGTAAAAATTAATGTGTTGATTATTTTTAATGTTTTTGTTGCTCGTAGGTATATGAATTGTTGTACCTACGAGTTCTCTAAAGTCATCCATGTGGAATTAGCATTAGATGTATTCCTATTTTTTTACATTGAGTTTATGCTTTACTTGTATATTTTGTAATCTTTTTTATTTATGTTATACTGTTATTATAAATGAAATTCGTATTTGATATGTAAAAGTCCAATAGGGCGTCAATAAATAAATAAATATAAACTATGAGATCCATTTTAATTTTCGCGCCGAATCCCATTGATTTTTTTATCCAACACAGTTCAGCTGCCTAAAGTAAACTAATCCTTTAACAAAATCTAAAGGTTGAAGATGCCTGACTACATAACAAACATGGACACGTACCTACAGATTATGGTAGCTTTATATCAAATATAATGGGTCATACATAGTCACATCTTGCAATAATGGATCAGAGATAGAAATGGAATGCATATTCTGCGTTCCGGTTCCTTCCCATTCATATTGACTTACCTGTTTTATGAATGAGATTTGAGATAGGTGGGTGAAATGTGAACGGAGAGCGTAATAATAAGATCGTAATCGTATGTGACAATGTCACAGGCATATTCAATAAATTCATTTCTAATAGTGCAACCTGATATTCTAACAAAATTCCAGGCTTCTGTGACAGAAATATGATTAACGGTGACAGTTATTACAGTATCAAAAAATCTTAAATTTGAAACCTTAAGCGTTATTGAATTCTATTTTTAAAAGATTTGTCTACGGGTGCACGAAAACTGATTGTATGATATTGTATCAAATAAGTTATGTTTGAAATTTGAATACACACAAACTCTGTCCTTATATTTGGAACTAGGAATATTCCAATATATTATAATAAACTAGCTGGTCCCGGCATGCGTTGCTATGCCATTTAATAAAGACATTGTTTCTCTCTGAGTGTCCTTTCCCATTCGTCCCGTTCCCCTTCCGCCTCCCTTCTTCTCCTGCGTCCTCTTCCCCTCTCGCGTTCCCACTCCGTCACCTCCACCTTCCCTCCCCACTCCACTCCCTCCCCTTCCCCCGTCCCGCGAACCCCCCTCCCGAGTTCCCCTCTCCCCTCCCAGGTCCCCCTCCCCCCCTCCCGCATTCCCCTTCCACCTTCCCTCTTCCCTTTCCCGCTCCCTCATCCCGCCAACCCTCCTCCCGCGTTCCATATTTTCAATCCCAGTACATTCAGTTTTTTAACAGCCCGCGTGCAACCTTTTACAATTTTAATTCAAATTTCCAGTTTTCATGCATATTAAATTTGGTACCTAACATAGGTACCCATTTAAAATATCTAAAATTCTTGATTCGATTCAAAATATTAGGGGAGTACCTACTTTAAATAAATTTTTCAACTTTTCAAAAATAGAATCCTGATTGAACAATCATTCATTGTTTTGCAAAATGTCATTCTCTAACGCGCGAACTGTCAAACGTGCGATGTTTTCTGTTATTATCTAATTTTCTGCGCAATTTTCTTAATTTTTCTCTCCGTAAGAACCATCCTCGAACTTCAAATAATATTCTAAAAAAAGAATTAGCGAAATTGGTTCAGCCGCTCTCGAGATTTGCGCTTACCAACAAATTTAGCGTTTCATTTTTATATTATAGATGAATATAAAAATCAATGTATGTTTGCGCTTGTATGTATGTTTGTTCCTTATGTTTTGCTAAACCAGTAATTCAATTGCGATGAAACTTTGGGGATTTGATGTGCGCATGCCCGCGAAGGTTTCTATATATAGTGGAGCTCTGGCGTTGTGAAATTATTTCCTAAAATATTCGTCCGATTTCTATATATACTGGTGAGCTCTGGAATTATGAAATTTGCATTAAAAAATTGAAATAGGTAGAAATTTATCCAGACACTATCAAGGTAGCGTTTAGTTCGAGTTGAATCTTGCAATCACATATAAAGATAGCAGCCAATAATATGTGCGTTAAGAAAATGTAGATAATGTTGGTAGTTCTTAGTCGAAATATGATACAGTTAAAAGTGACCGAATTGGATGTAGGTTCCGTAGCTCAGCTGGTAGAACACTTGCCATGTAAGCAAAGCGCCCTGGGTTCGTGTCCCAGTGGAGCCAATATCTTTTTCTGATTTTTCTGTCTCCACATTTTAAGATCAAAACCATTGAATTACTTTCAATTTGGGAGGCAGGAATGGGTACCGCCGCCCCGGGAATCTTTATTGGATAACAAACACCTTTGCCATAGGTCACCCCAAGTGGTTCGCTACGTTTGGTGATTTAGCAGGGGTGCCCGGGTTCATAGGGTGAGGTTTGTCTAGGTCTTGGAGGCAGATGACCAGGACATACTGAACCCCAGATTCCTACCCACCCCTCTTCCTTCCCAGAACTCTCCTCTCCTTCCTTTCCTTAAAAAACCCTCCACACAGCATCCCCAAAGATGATGTAGGCCCTGGGGCAAATTATTTTCCTCATAGCCTCCTGTGTGGAGCTCATGTAAAAAAAAAATAACAGTTATTTTAAATGTTGTCATTATTTTTCGATGACCTTTCGATGTATTATATACGAATTCATAAAGACTGTTTATGACGCTAATAAATAAAATTGATTTTATTGATGTTTATAACGCTAATGATAAAATATGTTTCCATTTCCATCTCTGGTACAATTAATTTAATCCATTAATCAAGCATTTAAAACCTCTATTCCACCAATGTCACCAACAATCCCACAATATCGGCCACTTTTTAATGGCAGTGTGAAACAAATTAACTCCTTTAATTGATGTTACGAGGCCTCTGATAAATTACCTACAATTCGTCATATTATATCTCTCAACCGCAGACCGTAAATAATAATGTAAATATCCAAGCGAATGGCGCTCACACATTTTTATGTAAATTTTGCGGCGGGTGATGATGAATAATCGTCAAATAAAACATGCTTAAATCATTCATAAATTATAATATATATGATATAAAACATTCAGATCGTGTGAACAAAATAATTTATTGATATTGTACTGTCCTGAAGCTTTCGTATAAGCGTAATCGGTAGGCGACAAAAATGCATCATAAATTAATGTTTCACACAAAGAGCGTTTTATTTCATACTAGCAGAACCGGACACACGATGCTGTGGCTAACGAAACACAAGGCCATTACCCAACCTTTATAATGTCCACACCACCCGCTTGCCAGCTGCCCGCTGCCTGAATTGAATATTTGAATTTCTCGGCTTTTCTTTACTATAATAAGCATGTATTATACATATAAACCTTCCTCTTGAATCACTCTATCTATTGGTGAAAACCGCATGCAAATCCGTTGCGTAGTTTAAAATATCTATGCGCACATACATTTTGAGCGACTTCATTTTATACTACGTAATGATAATGATGATGATAATTATGATGTAATTTTGGACCGCATAATTTTTAATTTGGGAGGCGGGTATGGGTACCGCCGCGCGGGAAACACTTATTGGATAACCAACACTCCTGCCACAGGTATGTGGTGCGCTACGTTTGGTAACTTAGCAGTGGTACCCGGGGGGTGAGGTTTGTTTAGGTTTGGCGGCGAATGCTTTTGCTATGTGGTGCGTGGTGCATGGTGCGTGGGCGTAGGTATGTGGTGCGCTACGTTTGGTAACTTAGCAGTGGTACCCGGAGGGTGAGGTTTGTTTAGGTTTGGCGACGAATGCTTTTGCCCACCTACTTCGTGGTGTCCGGATTGGAAGCTTGGTTGATGGAGACCTTCCAGTCGGACTCTCTCGACCCACTGCCTTGCCCTGCAGTAGGATGAATGGTTTCATATGTACGTCACTCCTGAATGACGTACCCAGATTCCTACCCACCCCTCATACCTTTTTTCTTCCCTGGACTTCCTCTCCTTCCTTCCATTAAAGAGATTCTCCGCACGGCATCCCCAAAGATGACATAGGGTCTAAGTTTTTTTTTCTACAGAGCCTCCTGTGTGGAGCAAATGTAGGGAAAAATATTACTTCTAAAGCCTCGATGACACACGGCGAGTTAACAAGCTACTATCTGGGAAATTCTTTATCTGTTAGTAAACTCGCCCAGTGTTATCGTGTTACTTGCTAACTAGCAGCGACTAGCAGATTGTTGACAATCTACGAAAAAAAGTTGAAAGGTCGTCAACTTTACTCGCCTACACGCTTGTTCCGCTTGCTCGTGATTGGTTTATTTATGTTTCCGACATGGCTTCCGATAAACAGCTGATTTCGACTGTCAAACATCTGAAGAATTAGTTCACGCAGGCGTCGTTATTCTTGTTGCTGGCGCTAGCAGCGGCCTCAGTTTCCTATGCTTCTGAGCGAGTGGACAGTTTTGTGTGTCATCATGACAATCTCACTCGCCGATTTACCCGCTTTTAAATCTTAGTAGATAGTAGCTTGTAACTCGCCGTGTGTCATCGAGGCTTAAGATTTTTTAAAAATCTTTACAAAACGTTCAAATCGCGCTCTTAGGGAACGTACCCATACTACGTGACACGTTTAGGGGGGGGGGGGGGGGGTCTTCAAAATGTCACGCTCCATACAAATGAGCGGCGAATTGCTTAGGATTTTGGTCACCGGGGGGGGGGGGGGGGGGGGTTAAAAATTGCAAAAAGTTGGTCACGTAGTATGGGTACGTTCCCTTATTATGAATGATTTTATTTAATCCACTCGAACGAGTTATCCCAATTTAGGTAGGTGATTTTTATAAATAAAATTAATTATAAATTTAATTAATTAAAAAAAATAAAATAAAAAACATTATAAAACTAAAAATGGATGTAGCCCGTTCCTGGATTTGTCAATAGGCCTTATAGGCCGCGGCCTAGGGGCGGCAGAGTTCAGGGGCGGCGCTCGCTCGCTTTGGTAAGCCGTTAATTTTGTGTACGATTATAAACAACAACATAAAAGTCACTGTTGATAGATAAAGTTTTCTATCTATTAATCTTTAGACTAGTTTGGTGTAGACCTTTAGACTAGTTAGCCCCGCGGATTTGTTCAATGCCCAATGTTCCAATACGGGACCGTTGATGGTGGTGCGAATATTTCACAAAAAAGGCTTTGGTAGTGGGCTACTTTTATTGCACGAGCGTTTAAGGGGAGAAATAGGCGTAGGATCTCGTATTTTTAGTGATTTTCATGATTTTTTTAAATATATAAGAATATATATATATTTTATTTATATCTTGCAGTCATTTTACTCTTATTCAAGCATATATTATAAAATTTTCACATAATTTCCTCAAAAAATAACGCAGATGTTAACTGTCGCGCATTGTAAGTCGCCATCCGGCAGGACAATTTGTGTAACTCCTGGAGGTCACAATTTTCATCCGAAATCAATTTTTCAAAAAAAAATTGTTTTTTTATAAGTTTTTCTTCTATTTGAACCTCACTTCTTACAAAAAAATCGAAAATTATTATTTCTTATATATTTATGTGAAAATTTACTTATGATTTTTTAACATTCTTTTGAACGTTTTTTTGCTATAAAAAAATTGTTAAAATAAAGATATTGTTTAGGATTGGGGTTCAAATAGAGCGCATTTATATAAATAAACTATGTGCTGAGTTGGATAAAGATTGATAGAAAAACTGTAGGAGCTAGAGGTTACACAAATTCGAAAAGAGTAGTTTCGAGAAAAATCCGTTTGAAAATAAGAGTGGAAGTAAAACATTGGTGGTTCGACCGAGGAAACTCACTCAAACGCATTTAACTTTTAAATGGCGTGGAATTTTTCAGAAAATATTTTGAATAGTTTTACCATCGATTTATGAAAAAAAAGGATTTTTTGAAGCCTCTACGCCTATTTACCCATTAAAGGAACCTTCAGACCTTCAGTGATCCTATACGGGACCGCGAATTGCGTCGTGCGATTTCACAAAAAAATGCTTGGGCTACTTTTATTTGGTTACTAATTGTATTTTGGAATACTATTTTGGAAAGACTAAATAAAGTGAGTGCTCAGATTCAGAGCTCATATGTTGATGTACTGACGGTATCTGATTTTTATGGATCACTTCTCGAGTTTATTATACCGGCGCAAGAAAACTTTGATTATTTCGAAGAAATGAAATGAGCGCACTTCAGCAATATCAGGGCGACATTCAGATTCAGAGTAGGATGACCCTAAGAGAAAAAAACTTTATAGATGAAACATCAAATGAGGGTATTAAAATCACTTCCTGACTGACATCTGAATTAGAGAAAAGGCATAAGGCATAATGTGAAGGCATAATACTCCAAAGAAAAAAATCATTTAAAAAAAATGGGTGAACTTTCAACACAAAGAGTCTCAGAGAAAGCTCAGTCTCTTGTGCAATGATTTAGGAGACGATTTAGTTCACAAATGGGTACACTTTCAAGGTCACGTTTTCTCTAATAATACTGCAGAGAAACCTGAATCTTTCTAAGGAAGGTTTTTGAGAAAACCATCTCTGTGCAACGTTTATCCAAACTTGGATATAGCTCTCCGCGTCGCACTTTGCATTCCGGCCACAAATTGTTTTGAAGAAAGGAGTTTTTCTTGTTTAAAGCGAGTGAAGAAATACCAAAGGTCTTCATTATCGCAAGAAAAACTCTTCGGATCTTCTATGCATAGAAGCAACCATGAAACTATTATAAATGATTTTGTCAAATAAAAAATCCCGTCAAAATTGTAATTCTTGTCTCATGTTACACTTTTATTTTACGAATAATTCATTTTTAATTTCATTTTTGAATACCTACTGAACGTATATTTGAATACTTATTTTTAAAATTGTGCGTCACCTAATAAAATCCTACAAGTGAGTGATCATGGTAGGTGGCAACTTCTCAGAAGGAGGAAGGGGCGGCGCAAATGAAGTGGCCTATACGGATGAAAAGTGTAAATACGGCCCTGATGTAGCCCACTAGCAAACACCCGGAAATCTTCATCGCTCAAGTGGCTAAGAGATTAGCTATTTATTTTTTATCTATAAAAGGTATATTTGTATTGGGTTTTTTATGCCTATCTCACCAGTGGCGGCGTAGGGTAGATTGGCACCCGGGGCGGTTTTGTATTGAACACCCTACATAAAAGAAAACACCAAATACTAAACATGTTTACGAGATTTCATTTTACTAAAATATTCGATCACAATATCAAGATTGTTTTCCCTGTCTCTTTCAATTGATAACATAGAAAAATTGATTATTCGCGTTTGGCTCATTGTGGACCTTAAATAAGATTTTATTAAGGAGACAGAAAAAGATATTGGCACCTCTGGGACTCGAACGCAGGACCTTCTGTTTACATGGAAACAGCTCTACCAACTGAGCTAAGGTGTCTATATCCAATTCGGTCACATTTAACTGTATCATTCTTCGACTAAGAACTACCAACTTTATCTTCATTTTCTTAACGCACATATTATTGGCTGCTACCTTTATATATGATTGCATGATTCAAACCCGAACTAAATGCTATCTACAAGGGCGGATCCAGGTATTTTTCTGGGGGGGGGGGGGGCACAAGGGGCGGACGGGCAAAAAAATCAACAATTACTGTTAGGATTTTTTTCTGGGGGGGGCACAAGGGGCGGACGGGCAAAAAAATCAACAATTACGGTTAGGGTTTTTTTCTGGGTGGGCACAAGGGGCGGACGGGCAAAAAAAACAACAATTACTGTTAGGATGTTTTTATGGGGGGGGGGGGGGGCACAAGGGGTGGACGCGCAAAAAAATTAACAATTACTATTAGGATTTTTTCACAAGGGGCGGAAAGGCAAAAAAATCAACGATTACTGTTAGAAATAAACTTAAGTATCATATTGCAAGTTTATTTCTACAAGTTCAAGTATGTATTGGAAGGTTTATGAAAGTGTCAAAACAATCGAAAAATTAAATGTTTAAAAAATACAGTTTTAGCTTTTAAGTATGTACTGTGATGGAATCTCCACAGTACACAAAAATACCGTCTGGGGGTCGTCTTCCCTAAATCCGCCCTTGGCTATCTAGATAGTGTCTGGATAAATTATTAATTAGCTCAGTTAGTAGAGCTGTTGCCATGTAAGCAGAAGGTCCTGGGTTCAAGTCCCAAAGGTGCCGTCTGGTCAAGTCCCAAAGGTGTCTAATTTTTCTGTCTCCAGATTTTCGATTGAGTTTCGCTAATTTCTTCTTTCAACGCCTGCTTTGCCGGTGTTGGGATCACACATCTCTTCGAGTGTTGATACGAGCTTCTCAAAATGATTCTTCAGTTTTAGAAAGGGAATTAGAAATAATATTCGAAAAAAAAATATATAGTTGCGACGCATTTCAAAATATGATAATGTAAGTAGCTAGATACAAGAGTACGTAGTTATTTATTGAAATGTCTTTACAGTGGGAGATTTTGTGCGCATTCTTTGTCTCTACGAGTGGGTTGTCGTTGTCACCCCTCGGTGCTTGGCACCCGGGGCGGACCGCCCCCTCCGCCCCCCCCCCCCCTTACGCCGCCACTGTATCTCACTAGGATATACGTGTGTCGAGATAGGCGTACAGGTATATAAATGAATATTGTAGTTACAAGAATAATAAGGTAAGATACATATCACTTTGAATAGAATTAAACTAAAAGGTGATTGGAAGGGTGGGTAAATCTTTTAAAGAGCGCCACACGAGTTAAGAATGATCACAGATTCAGCGGAATTTAGAGCTAAACCTAAAACTCATCTTTTCAGACAGTCGTATCCATAAGTTAAAAAAACCTTTCACCTTCGCCTTCGAGGCTCGCAACATTGTAAATAACTAAGTGTGTAAAAATAAAGCAAATTCTTAAAATTCTCCAGACTTTCAAAATAAATATTAACTCAACTTTGACATTAATATTTTTATAAATATAAAACCCATGCAATGTCCAGTGTTTTTTTAATACAATGTCCTCCACGTGCAAATTCGTACCTACCCCAAGCATAAACTTTCTAATAAAGTGTGTTTTATCGAAAGTGTCCTGCAGGTTAGTATGTTTCTGTATCTATTTGAAAATAATAAAATTAGATAGAGCCTAGGATTTGTAATAAATTGTAAAGCGCCCTTGAGGTGATTTTTCAAAAAAACGGCGCTCTGCAAATTATCCAATTATTATTATTATTATTAAAGAGAGTTATCTAATAAATTTTGGAGATGAAGTAAAGCGGTAAATTCTGCCTAATTTATTTATGGAGTTAAATTTGACGGGATTCTATTTTTTTCATTTAATTTGTATGGGTTAGGTCGTACGTGAATAGTTATTTCTGTCTATGTGTGATTTATTTAACAGATGTTTGTAATAGTGTGTCGTCCAACACTTGTAATCCATTTTTTTATGTCTTGTTTGAATTTTGTCAAGGAGTCAGTTTGTCTGATCATAGCTGGTAGTGTATTGTATAGTTTGCAAGCTATGTATTTAGAGTGTATTTGTCCAAAGGTGGTTTTGAAAAAAGGAGTTTGGAGAAGTTCTTTGTTTTTGGCTCGGGTATTGTGTATTGTTTGTGTAGCTTTGTATAGTGTCTTGTTGTTTTTGTGTAAATTAACTAATATGGATCTTGAGTACAACTGTTTTATGTCCATAACGTTGAAGGTATTGAAGATCGTATCAGTGCTGGTAGTAAGCGGCAGTTTGAGAATTATTTTCATGATTAGTTTTTGTTCTTTAATGATGGGGTCAATGGCACTGGAAGATGCATTACCCCAAGCTAAAATTCCGTATTCGATGTGAGATTAGCACAATGAGTAATACACTGTTTTCAAAAGTTTCAGGTTAAGGAAATATTGCAGTTTTTCTGTTGACAAATTGCTTAGTTGCAGTGTAACAGAATTGTACTTTTGAAGAACAATAAATAGATAAAAATAAAAATGGATTCTTGCCAAAAAAATATGAATACGAGTTACAACTTCTCATAACCGTCCCGAGCAAGTGAGATTATGGCTATGTTGTGTGGCCGAATGAGATGGGATTGAGGTTGAAGAAGGTTGAAAAATGGGCAACAATATTAAAATACTGTTGGAAAATACGCTACGAAGGCTACACTCAGTTATCACAAAAAATTAAAACCATTTCAAACAATGTTTCACTTTTTCAGGGCGTTAATGAGAGTAGGTAACTACCACTCTTGACATCTCGGAGTAATAGATATTGGGTATTAGCAGTCGATGATGCCATTAATAAAGAAACCCTTGAACTTATTCAATAGTTTTTTCAAATAAAATATACCTCCTTAAATTAATATAACTTTTTACCAATGGACTATTTTTGGTTCCGTCTGAATAATCTTCTTACAATTCAAACGAAAACGATTTATTAAATTTCGCGTCTGTGAAAGCAACACAGCTAAAACCAACGTGGAAATATTTACCAAAATTTACATAGCGCGGCTTAAAAATAGTACCTACCTTCTGTGATGTAAATTAAGCTTCATGGAGCTCGGCCTAATTTACAAGTTGTTACTGTATTCATGAAAGAGATTAATTAACCGCTTTTATGATGTTTTCACTATCATAAATTCGGCTTCATAAAAATATATATATATATATATATATATATATATTATGAGTGGGATATCTAGCCGTAGTCCAGTCAAGGAAGGAGGTGTAGAGTGCGTGAGCAGGGACCTAAGCGATTCCTTCAGAAACTTGTTTAGGGTGGTTAGGTTGTGAACATACTAAAATTCCTGAAGTCTAGGTGGTAAGCTAGGGGAGGGGAGAGGGGAGGGGAACGTCCCAATTTTCGGGTTTTCGCTTGTATCTCAAAAACGGTGCGTCACAGAGGAAAATTTTCTATGGATAAATAAAAGCTTATAAAATTTTCTACAACTTTCATTCTACACGTAATGCATTTTTGAGATACAAGCGGAAACCCAAAAATTGGGACCTTCCCCCCCCACCCCCCCCCCCCCCTCCCCCTCCCCCCCCTAGCTCCCCACCTAGACGTCAGGACTTTTAGTATGTTCACACCCTAAGCACCCTAAACAAGTTTCTGAAGAAATCGCTTAGGTCCCTGCTCACGCACTCTACATCTCCTTTTGGAGCATTCGTTGACTGGACTACCGGGCAGAAATCTGTTTTTCTTAAGCGGCAAGAATACTCTCTCTGGGGAGCTCTGTATTGATGAAATTTTGATATAACCAACAATGCTAATTACCAAATAGTTATTGTTGTAGGTAGGTCGCTAAAAATTCTCTAACAAAACTAACTAACTAGCACACCCTTTTGGCAGGGGTAGGCAGAAAGGACGAACCGCCAAACAACTCGATCTTGGCACACACATTGTCTCATTACATTCATACATCGTCGCATACACGCTCTTCTATTATTCTGACTCTTGAAATGGCCCGACTCAAGTATTTGATTCACTTGGTCGTGCCATGTTTTTTTTTAACATTAGCTCCACACAGTAGGCACCGAGGAAAACAATTTCCCTAGGGGCCTATGTCATCTTTGATGATGCTGTGTGGAGGGTTTTTTAAGGGGAAAGGAAGGAGAAGAAGATATGGGAAGGAAAAGGGTATTAGGGTAGGAATCTGGGTATCAGCGTGGCCAGGAGTGACGTACGTATGAATCTATTCCTCACACTGCGGTACAAGGCGAAGGGTCGGGAAGAATCTGGCTGGAGAAGTCAAAAGCCCTCCCACAATCAGTCTCCTATAATCCAGGCCGCCACGCAGTGGTTGGGCAAACATATCCGCCACCAAGACCTAGACAAACCTCATCCCATAAACCCGGGCACCCATGCTAACCAAACGTAGCGAACCACTTGAGGTGACCTGTGGCAGGGTTGTTGGTTGTCCAATAAATGGTTCCCGGGGCGGCGGTACCCATACCCGCCTCCCAAATGTCGTCCTCGGGTCGTGCCTTGCTGAAAAGAAATCGTACTTTAAAGCGTGAAATACGTTGGACAGTAAGCTCTAGCAACACGAAATTTGGAAAGCTACATGGATTTTCCTGGTTATCGCAATGATTTTAAGCGTGCATTGTCATTTCCATCGTAAGCTGTGGAGCTTTCAAATGTCAAGTAAAAATAAGATAAAATAATTTGTTTCAATTTTTCAAATAATTTTCAATAAGAAAGGCTTTGGTATAAAAATGTAGCAATCCGGGCAAAACTGCGTGGTAACTGTAAGTAACGTCTGAAATAGTATGCATTGGTACTCCATTTGCAAACTTTACTATATTCAAGCAGGTTTTTTTTGATCTCGTTTTGACAAACAAATGCATTTGAATCCTCAATCGCTATAAATCGATCAAATTTATAGCCTGCATAATGAAGCGGTTGTAGAGTTATAACACTCGATTATCTACTTGTTTCCGGGGTTGAATTGCTGCGTCACCTGGGCTCTGCCCTCGGGAACTCATTTGCAGAGGTAATTTTATATTTAAACAAACAAACCAGTTTTGCAACGGTGCAATCCAAGGCTCGCACCCAGGTGCACTTGGTTCAATCTTTTTATCCTTTGCAAGTCAAGTTTTACATATTCCATTATAGATTCTTATTTTTCTCATGCACTATCCATTCGAAAGTATGCTATCATTAGAGTCATCAAACTGTAGTCGACGTAATATTATGTAAACATTTCTAGCTTTTTCAAAATAGGGCAAGTAGCAGTTAGAGCTTATAATTAGATTGAGGCGTAACAATTCTGAACTATTAGACTATCCTACTTTTTTTTTTACATGAGCTCCACACAGGAGGCCCTGAGGAAAATAATTTCCCTCAGGGCTATGTCATCTTTGGGGATGCTGTGTGGAGAGGTTTTTTTAGGGAAAGGAAGGAGAGGAGAGGGTAGGAAAGGGGTTTAAGGTGTGGGTAGGAATCTGGGGTTCAGTGTATCCTGGTCATCCAAGACCTGGACAAACCTCACCCCATGAACCCGGGCACCCCTGCTAAATCACCAAACGTAGCGAACCACTTGGGGTGACCTATGGCAGAGGTGTTATGGCAGAGGTGTTACTAATATTATAACGGCGAAAGTTTGTATGATGTATGGATGTTTGTTACTCTTTCACGCAAAACTACTGAATGGATTTTAATGAAACTTTACAATAATATAGCTCCGAGATCTGGCATTATGAAAATTGTATTTAAAAAAATGCAATAGTTGGCACGATTAGTAAGATATCTATAATTCTTTATTCGATTCAAATTTATTAGGGGAATAGGTACTTCAAATAAATGCGGGAGTGGGGAGGGGGGAGGGTGGAGGGGTTGGAGGGGGGGGGGGAAAGGGGGGTGGAAGAAGTGGAGGGAGGGGGAGGAGGTGGAGTGGGAACCCCCCTAAATACCATGCAAGCGAAGCCGCGGGAAAAAGCTAGTTATACTATAATATAGGCACAACAAATATATGGCTCACAGATTATTCCCGCGTCAAAGTTATTGAGAAAAATAATGGCAGAACTGATAGGAAAAAAGACCTTCTGCTGAACTTTGTTTACCGTCTTATGAAAGGTGAACTATGGCCTAATTAAATTTGCACATCTTTTTCCTGTATACAATTTCTAGGGTAACATAGCTCCTAATGCTCGCACGTCATTTCCAGCAGTAGATTTGAAGTTCAGAACCAAAGATATTCAAATACAGAAGAGATATGCTATGGTGTCCGCGCAACTGTCGCCGGACTACGCGCTAATTAGCGTAGTTTTCATACAAAAAGAATTTGTTCATTTCGTTGATTTTTTGAAAATGTGCATTAATATTGGTTAACAATATATTGTGAATAAGGAAAGAATTCGTTCATTTAGTTTAACGTTCGTTTGGTTTATTCGTTAATTATTTGTTCTTTTAGTTTATTTGTTAATTGGTAAACAATATCGGCGACACCCGGAAGCGCAGACCCACATAGTAAAAACAGCAGATAGCACATACATTGTTCAGAACTATAGATCCATCAAAAGGTAACTAAAAATAATACTTCTTGTCAAATTTAAGAAAATACAGTAGTTACCAGAAAAAATGCAGCAAAAATGGAAAAAACTGTTATAGGTACACCAATATATCACGGAGAAGATTACAAATTAAATTAAAATGCGTGGGGGCAGTTTACTATTTTGTGATATGTGTCAAAAGATAGTGGCTGAACTGTCTGTAAGTGACAATGAAAATTTCGATGGTCGCTTTGTTTATTAGCGCGTTCTGATAGGCAGAAGTTCTCGCATTCGGAGCATGAAAAGTGCATGGGGTCTCCCACGAATATACACGTTAGGGACATATAAGTAAATCTCTTTCAATATAGGCGGATTTAGAGAGATTTGCTTTAAAAAATTTACCTTGAAATACTTTTCGGCGGGCTTCTAAAGTGTATTGACATCGAGCATTCATGTTAAGAACAAGGGTGGATGCAGAAATGGGGATTATGCACGATATATTCCCTCATATACAGGTAACGCATAAACCATTTTTGTACTTTTTCTATTTCTAGAAATAAATTCTATTAATGTATTTCTATTAACGTAGGCAAAGGATTCATATGGCGGTAAAAACAGATATTTACTTGACGGATAGCGTTACTCGGTGGTCGTAACAATTAAAATACGTTACTTGACAAGTAGCGCTACCCACAGTAAACTCAGTAGTATTGAAACACCCCCTAAATAAGTAGGAATAAATAGTGGTTTAAAACAAAGTATTACTTTAACATAAACATTTTTCTTGCAATTCAGTCCCTGATTTCATAGATATAACTGATTGAATCAGTGTTCAAAACAAACAAAACGTAATGGAACTTACCGTCTATCCCACATTATCGGGTACTTTTTAATAACGGTGTGATTTGGTGGAGGAGTCTGGTCCCATCGCAGCCGGTTCTACATGGACTGCTGATTGACAATGGGCCGACGAGCGTCATTTTCGTATTAACCACTTAGGAGCCACCGCCGCTGATACGAACCCATTACGCAATTGCAATTGCCGGCCGCTGGAGAATTGCTCCACTGTGTACTGTACTAGTGTGTACTGAATGAAAGCGGGAATGAATGGAGCGAACCACAGGGTGCCCCGCCTGAAATCATCGGGAATTCTCGACCTTTAAGGTTCTTGAAGATTCCGAGATGATGTAGCAACAACCATGTTATTAGCACTGGAAGATGATACAACTGTCAACCATACAGATTTAAAACAAAACTGATGTCTACAATCTACATAAGTCTTTTAGTCAGGTTTCAGAGATGCAACGAAATAGATTTTTTTACATTAACTCCATACAGGAGACCCGACAAAAGGACCTACGTCATCTTTGGGATGGTGTGAGGGGGATTTTTTAAGAGAGAAGGTGTACAAGTTCTGGGAAGGAAAAAGGTAAGAATCAGGGAGTCAGTATGTCCAGAAGTGACAGTGAGTCCTGCTAAGTCACCAAACGTAGCGAACTACTTGGGGTGACTTACGACAGGTGTTGGTTTATTAATCTAGAAAGAATTTCGATATTTTAGTTTTTTTTTTCATCAATTTCACTTGGAACAAATTTGGCTTACTTCGGACAAATGGACACTACCTATATTAATTATCCTTCAGTTCATGCTGTCATTATTATCCTTGCTATATTATGTTTGTACGTATTTTCTATAAATCAAGTAGATTATTTTGTCTATTATTTTTTTTTATTTTGATATCATTTTCTATTTTCATTTAAGCACATATCATTTTCATGGGTAAACGCATTTTTCTATTGTACTATGTGGTAAGTTATTTCGAAGAAATCAAATTAGTCATTTTATTTTAATATCTAGAAAAAATTAGAGAAACCGGAAAAAACAAAAACAAAAAATTGCGACGAACCCGAGTCAACTTACTTTGAAGACCGGTTAGTGACAGATGCGTCGTGGGTTCAATTCATATGGTAGCTACGCCCTTCATTATTCCACATACAACATTTTCCGCTTGTAATGATGGTACTATGAGCTTTTCAAACATTGTCAGGTTATTTGTAACCAAGGAATATTTTTCATTCTTATTAGTTTTAAAACAATCGAAAATAATTCTTAGTTATAATAATCAGTACCTAGATACTTAAGAAAATAATCAAGCAGTACCTACCTACCTAATTTACAAGAGAGCTTTTGGTTACCAAAAGTAACGTAATAATAATATTGGATTATTTCTACAGCACCGTTGTCGTGTGAAAATCACCTCAAGGGTATCAACAAATGTACCCATGTTCATCACTTAGGTACTTACTAAACAGTATCAAGAAGATGTCGTTTTCAGGTTATACCTAAATAATTACGACGCAAAAAATATCTTCATTATTTAAGAAAAACCGCATTTTGTGTGTGTTTCGTGAATGTAACAGCCATTTTTAGAGAATATTAATGTTCATAAATATTTGAAGGTATTTATATACCTCCTATTTCTATCCCCCTTTTATAGAAATAATAGCCCAACGAACGAAATAAACATTGAAACAATTCCGATTCATTTTTAACTCTAGAAAGATAGAAAACCCAACTTAAAGCGTAGGTAGATAAGACTATGTCACTGAAAGTACGCCATACGTCTCCTTAGGCGTACCTACTACCTACGTACTCGTAAACCGTAAAGGTACGTCTCGTAATACCTGCCACGTATATGCAAGGGTACAGCCTCAAAGAATATACGCTAAGGCTAAGTACGAGAATGTTACTGGAAATCGTGTATCACTACAGACTGTGAAATGAATAGACCGCTCTGTCGACGAGATGTTTTACGATAGTGCGGTTTATTATACCTGCGATTAATATAAGCATCAATAAAATTAATTATTTAATCAATTCGAAATTGAAAAAACCTGTTAAAAAAAATTATGTTGAATGTGATGTACACTGAGCGGTCTTTAGAAAGGAAGAAATAAAGCTGGGCCTTGAAGAGACCGATGTTTTAGGAGGAAGGAAACTAACAGGTCGTTTCGTAGAGTCGTAAAATTTCGTAAAGCCACAAAAATTACTATGACAAAATTATGCGGAAAGTGTCAAGTGTTTGGCAGCCGTTGATGTTTCGCCCGGCTGTGCATCTGTATGAAAGTTTAACTTACCAAATAAATGTTGCCACATTGACACGGCGATAAAAGACGACCATCGTTGGGCGATGAAGACGAATTTGAAAAAGAGTTCATACCTGAAACAAAAGAGAAATGCATAAAATTAATGATTACTTCAAATCTCGAATAGTTTTTGAGGGTTTTACCCATCAATGTAATTGTTAATCTTAATTTGGGGTGGCGGGTATGGGTACCGCTGCCCCAGGAATCATTTATTGAACAACCAACACAACTATACAAACTGATTTCGAAAATATTAAAAAAGATATGAATGAAAAAAATAATATAATAAAAAAACTTGAAATTAGACTCGCTGATATTGAAACCATGTCTAAATGTAATTCTTTAGAAATAGCTGGGATTCCACAAAAAATAAGAGAACAACCAATTGAAATCATAAGGAAGGTTGCTGCAGCAGCTGGGATAACTATAAAACATACAGATATTACTGAAGTCATCCGAGTCCCAGACAGGAGAAATGGCGCTCCACCCAAACTTCTTGTCACCTTTTCTGAGAAAAGACAAAGAGATTCACTCCTTAATAAAAAGAAAGAAATAAACTATGAAGAAATTAAGGATCTGTCGACCTCTCAAATCTTCATCGGGGAAGAACTAAGCCCGTATCATAAAGAAATACTATGGAAAACAAAACAATTAGCCATAGAAAAAAAATACCAATATGTGTGGTACAAAAATGGTAAAGTTATGATACGTAAAAAACATGAAGATAAAATAATCTACATTAAGCACCTTGATGATATGGTGAAAATAATTTAGTAACTAATATAAAAACATAATTAATTTAGATGGCAAAAATGGATAACACAATAACAACAAACTTACCTAACTTATCATCCATAAGAAATAATTTTAACATAATGCATCAAAACATTAGAAGTATTAATAAAAACTTTGACGAACTACAAATATTGATAAAAAGTTTAAATCTAAACTGGGATATAATTATTCTTACTGAATGTTGGTTAACTGATAAGTACTATCCCCTACAAATCGATAAATATGTTCCTTACTCTACAATTATGAATTATACAAAAAATGATGGTGTCATTGTATATATTAAAGAAGATATTGAAGCTGATGTCAGAGAGATCGGTATTAATAATGCAAACTGTCTAAGGATATCAATCGGCAATGATACAACAATACTCGCAATTTACAGATCTCCATCTACAAAAAATCTGGAGCCATTTCTAAACTCCTTATCCTGTGAACTGAGTTTACTAAAAAACACTAAAGATGTATTTATTATCGGTGATATAAATATTGATATCCTTGAAAATGGCCACCCAAAAAAATATGATTACATGCAGACACTTGCATACCATGGATTTGAAAGCCTAATTGAGGAACCTACACGTGTATTTAATGATAGCAAAACTTGCATTGATCATATCTTTAGTAAAACTAATAAAAAAACTCAAGCCATTATTTATACTACCACATTGACAGACCATTACACAATAATTCTATCTATAACAAAAAATAACTCTTATGTAAACCAAAATACGAAATCACTCCTAACGAAGTCTGAAACAAATTGGGAAAACGTCAAAAGGGAGTTATCAATGAATGATTGGACCGCCCTTCTGGAAAAAGATGATACTGATACTGCTTGGAGTTATTTTGTAGAAATTATACAGCACAGTATTCTATCTAACACCAAAACCACAGATAAAAAGGTATCTCATAAAAATATTCACATTAAACCATGGATCAGTCAAAATATTATAAACTCAATCAGAAAAAGAGATGAACTGCACAGAAAAGTAAAAATCAACCCTTATGATGTCCATACACTTCGATTCTACAAAAGATATCGTAATACATGTAAAAATGTAATTCGTTATGCTAAAGAAACATTCTATAAAAACAAAATCGATGAATGCAATAATGATTCCCGTAAACTCTGGCAGATCATTAATGAAATTACAAATACTAAAGCATCGCATAAAGACAAAAACATTAAAGAATTAAACATTGATGAGATTCCCACATCTTTTACGAAACACCCAGACAAACTTCTTGACTTTATAAACAACTACTTTTGCAATATAGGCTCTAACCTTGCAAATAAAATTAAACAAAATTCTACTACTGTTGAAAACACAATGAGAAATGATGATGTAAATCATGAAAACAGCCTCAATATAGTCAAGATAACAAGTGACGAAATAAGAAATATTATAACCTCCTTAAACACAAATACCTCATCGGGAAATGAACTGATATCAAGCAAATCAATTAAATACCTACAAAATGAGTTAATTCAACCACTGACATACCTTGTAAATCTATCAATATCTAAAGGTGTTTTTCCCGCTTGTCTTAAAATTGCTACGATCATACCATTATATAAAAATGGTCCCAAAAATGATATTTCAAATTATCGACCAATTAGTATTTTAACTCCTCTATCGAAAATATTGGAAAAAGTAATAAAAAAACAAGTTCTTACATTTTTGGATACCAATAAAGTATTATCACCTACGCAGTATGGTTTTAGGAAAAACCTGGGTACTGGTGATGCTATAGCTAATGTAACTAATACAATTATTAGAAAGCTGGATGAAGGCAAAAAATGCTTAGCAGTTTTCATTGATCTTCAAAAAGCTTTCGATACAATTGATCATAAAATACTGTACTTAAAACTAAAAAAAAATGGAATAACTGAAACAACTCTAAACCTACTTAGAAGTTATTTAACAGGAAGAGAACAAATTGTACAAATTGGTAAAAGAAAGAGCAAATCTCTTCCAATTAAATTCGGGGTCCCCCAGGGAAGCGTATTAGGACCAATACTATTTCTCATATATATAAATGACCTTATGAATCTTCCCATAAATGGAAACATAATGAGCTTTGCAGATGACACTGTTATTATATTCCACGAACTAGATTGGACAAGAACTTACAAAGAGGCGGAACATGGCCTGGCTGTACTTCAAAACTGGCTAAAAGTAAACTCCCTTACATTAAATGTAAATAAAACTAAATATCTCACTTTCTCCAAAAACAAAAGAGGACAACCAATGAATGTGCATACCCTCAAATTACATGAATGTCAAAATACTTTTCCACAATGTTCCTGCCCGTCTATATCCCAAACAAAAAGTATTAAATATCTTGGGATTGAAATTGATGAAAATCTACAGTGGAATTCACACATTGATCTTACCTCAAAAAAGCTAATAAAACTCATCTACTTCTTCAAAAAATTAAGAAACATCTTGTCGATGAGGGATCTAAAGAGAGTATATTATGCTTTATGCCACTCTCGATTGGAATATGGAGTAATAGGATGGGGCTCAGCAGCATCTAATCACTTAAAACAACTTAAGATAACTCAGAATTGCATCATAAAGACCATTCTAAAGGTCCCTATAAGGACGTCAACAACAGAAATTTTTAAACAGTTTGATGTTCCAAGCATACAGAAAATCTATGCCAAAAACATTCTAGTACATCACCACAAAAACGACCCAGAGAAAGAAACCTCACATGCTCATAAAACCAGAGCCAAACAAACAGACACACTTAATATACCAAAGTGTAACTCCTCATTTGGTCAAAGAAGTTCTGAATTTTTAGCAGTAAAGTTATATAACAAACTCCCACTTAGTATCAAACAATTTAAAACAAAAAATAGCTACATTATGGACATCAAATGTTGGCTGAAGGAACTACCGGAAAATGACCTTACTAGTATACTTAAAACATCATAGAAGTTTCTGGAAAACTCTATCCAAACAAGTTAAACCATAGAAGTCGCTGAAAAACTTATCCAAAGCATAGTCCCCCTCAGCACAGGATCTCCTAGTGAGGAGGACTTCGAATATATTTATATTTTACATATACATCTAACTAACATGTTTCATATAAAAATGTAAAAAATATTATATAGTTACTAAATAAAAAAAAAAAAAAAAAAAAAAAAAAAACTGCCACAGGTCACCCCAAGTGGTTCTCTACGTTTTTCTACGTGACTTAGCAGGGGTGCCCGGGTTCATGGGATGAGGTTTGTCTAGGTCTTGGTAGTGGATACGTTTGCCCAACCACTGCGTGGCGGGCTGGATCGGAGAAGACTGATTGAGGGAGGCCTTTTGACCTCTCCAGCCGGAATCTCCCGACCCTTCGCCGTGTGAGGAATAGATTAATACGTCCGTCACTCCTGGCCACACTGACCCCCCAGATTCCTACCCAACCTTCATACCTTTTCCTTCCCATATCTTCTTCTCCTTCCTTTCCCTTAAAAAACCCTCCACACAGCATCCTCAAAGATGGCATAGGCCCCTAGGGAAATTGTTTTCCTCGGTGCCTCCTGTGTGGAGCTAATGTTAAAAAAGGTAAGTATGTTCCACTACATGTTCAGTCTATACAGAATTTGAACATTTTTACGCAGCATCGCGTTCATTGGTCAAATAATTGTACATAATATGTTTTCGTATCAGTGATCGATGAACCGATGGATACAATTTTTAGCCGTCGGTTGTTTTTAATTATGCGTCTAGTTTTTAGTTGAATGTGAGATTTTAGAAATATATTATAAGTTTGACCAATAGGGCGAAGAGCCTGGAAAGACTAAGATTAAGATGGAGCGACAACGTCCTCAAAGATATATCTTCCTTGGAGCTTCTAAACTGGAGAGAGCTGGCACAAAATCGAGATGAGTGGAGGAAGACTCTTGAGGAGGCCAAGACCCACCAGGGGTTGTGGAGTGATGATGATGATTATAAGTTTGTACAGTGCCCTTGCGGTGATTTTTCACAAAAACGGCGCTATACAAATCATCCAAATATTATTATTATATCATTGAAGGAGAGGATCTCTATCTTACCTTGGCCACTGTCCCATTTTGTCGATCTCATCTCATATTTAAGGCAGAGATCTTGGGTTTGATTCCCAGTTGTGACCGCTACATTTTTATTTGTTTTGTTTTGTTTCACGGTTTGTTTGTATTTTTCTTCGATGATAAATTTTATTTGATTTATTTATAGAATTTCACTATTTATTCATTTAAAATAATATTCATAGTATTTTTGCGGCACATACAGGTAGATACTTTATTTATGTAACTGTGGGTATCAGTAATGCCCTGGTGAAAAACACTATTCAAATCTTTGCTTTAAATGGCTTTACCTATGTTTTTTTGCGTCTAGTGACCAAACCTAATTATAATACAAAATTCGCATCTCCTTCCCCTCCCAGATCTGATTATAATCCAAATTTCACATCTCTTTCCCCTCCCCACTTTCTTCATCCTCACAACTCACAAAATACCCAAATTGGGGATTCCAGTCACTTGCTCCAGGCGGTCGGTAGCAGTACCTACTCAGAAAAAAATATAATAATAAATCTACACTAGGTTCTTTGGTTGACCTTCAACTGAAATTCGCATAGACAAAAACAGTATTCTCATCTGCAAATAATTACAATCAATCCCAAGTTAGAACGATCCCATTTTTTAAATGACACTGTTCTGAGAAAAATGCTGAGCTGGCCTGGAACCTGAAATTCGTGAAGTTGAGAGTGTTTTTTTATTTCAAAACGATAGATTTTTACCAGATATTTAATATGAAACAAGCCGTGTAAAATCTCATAATCAAGATGTCTGTCAAATGAATGCAAAAACAATTTTAAATCTATTTGGTACCTAAAATAAAAATAAAAGTTTCGTCTACAAGTGTTTGAATAAACCACTAAATAATCCATTCCTAATTTTGTCTTCAATATTAATTCAAATTCTTTGCATAATTTTCTAATATAAATCATGCGAATTAAATATTTGCTTCGGTTATTATCCGCTTTAAAATTGCTACCCATCGGGACGAGACGAAAAGGCAATTCTTCCAATCGATTAACGACGGTGATCGACCGCAACGTCATCAGTCATTATAATAAATTGCATTAATAATGAATGAATTGTAATAAATTATTGTTCCGGACAGATCTTAACCACACGGACCCCCAAGCTTGTTCACACGACAATATAACAATAGCAGTCAAGTACAATAAGAGTGTTTTCAAGTTAACGCGTGTGTTCCCACAGAAATCGTTATAACTCCGTTATTATTATTGTGACAACCTTAAAACAAAAAGTAAAAGATCCATATTAAATCAAGCTTCACATCTCTATTCAAGGTTGTCCATAGAAATACATAAAAATACTTATTTTGTAGAAACAGTTTTCACCTGCCAAATCGCCTACGCGCCGTTAGACATTGTTAATTTTTTTATTAAATATTCTTGTATGAAATGGTAAAAAAACGAGGTGATAAAATTGTTTATTATACATTTATACGATAGAATACGTGTTTTTTTACATAATCCATGATTTTAGTACCGTTTTTACATAAAAAATCACGTGAGTCATTTTTAAATTTTTTTCACGTTTGCATTCTAAATTTTAATATTTACAAATGTCAATATTTTATTTGAAACTAGCTGACCCAGCCACGCATTGCCGTGGCTGACAAAACACAACGCCATCTACTTGATGGTTATCCAACCTTTTAACTGACACCACTATCTGTTAATTTGCAAACCAATCAAATCGATCGTTCGCTCAATTTATATTATTATAGCGAGTTCCTGGTATGCGTTTCTATGCCACTTAATAAAGAAATTGTTTCTCCCTGCGTGTCCTTTCCCACTCCGTCACCTCCATCTTCCCTCTCCCCACTCCACTTCCCCCCCCCCTACCCCCGTCCCGCGAACCCCCCTCCCGAGTTCCCCTCCCCCCTCCCAGGTCCCCCTCCCCCCTCCCAGGTACCCCTCCCCCTCACTGGTTCCCCTCCCCTATCTCTCCCTCCCTCCCGCTTTCCATAGCAATAGCCGCTTCCTCGCGTGCCACCAATAGCAATTTTTAATACAAATTTCATAATGCCAGAGCTCACCAGAAGTTTTATAAAAACCTTATCCTGACAATAACGAATACATAAAAAAAGAATTATCCAATTTGGTGCAGTCGTTCGAAAGTTATGCGCTTGGAAACACATTCAGCGATTCATTTTTATATTATAGATATTACAATTTGAAAGCTTATTTCATAACCTTTCAACAACAGTTTAAAAAAAACGTATTAATTTATTATTTTTAATGTATTCAGCTACGTTCAGAGATATTTCATTTATTGAGCTTTAATTGTAAAGCGACAGTTCGTTTGAGACAAAAAACTTGCACAATGGAAAAATACCTGAGTGGTTAAATAACGATATTTATTATTATAATATAATATTAAGATCAACGAACTAAGAAGAAATCTTGTTAGATATTACACGTTCAAGGACGAATACGTGATATTTGAAATGCAGATTATCAGATTATATTAAATTCAGATTGTGTTGCTATGCTAATTTAGTTACGCATTCGTTCAAATTAATTTTAAATGGCAAAATGCATGTTGCTCATTAAAAAAATATATAAGGCAGACCTGTTTTGTGTTCACACGTACGTAATACTTATTATGGGTATTGAAGATCCAACAGAGCTGTTTTTTAATATAAAAACTAGAAAACCTGTGAGAACGACAAATGGGAGCCATCAAGAAGAAAGAATGCTCATTTGGATGGCCAGGAAAGTCTTAAAATAAGGAACTTCTATCCATTTTTTAATGCCCTACACAAGTAGCGGTGTTATAAGTTTCAGCGCCGTCTGTGTATCTGTGTGTCTGTGTGTCTGTCTGTGGCATCCCAGCTCCTAAACGAATGGACCCTTTAGGATGCGGTTTTTTTTGTTTGAAAGCTGACAATAACCGACCATTCATGAAAATCCGATCAAGCCTTTCAAGATCATCAGCTCTTTTTTGTGTCGGGGGTTACTTAAAATTTTGAAAATTTTACTTGTATTTTCTAAATTTTATAAATATTGACCTTTTAGAGCTTAACTCTTTTTTCGAACAACTATCCTTGGGTCTTTGACTATACCACGCTGTTACACCACCACAGCCCAACAATTCTACAAATATATTGGAGTTAAATGGTTTAACGAATTACCCTTGAAATTAAGATTAGAAACAAATTACAAAAAATACAAAAATTCAATAAAAACTCTTTTTATATAACTTATCAACATAACAACTCAATTATAATATTAGATATCCTTTTTTTCTCATTATTTTTTTCCTTTCTCTTTATCTCCTCCTCTTCAGTCAGTTGTATTTCTTATCTATTATTTAGTTTAAAAATTATATATTACATTTATTTATTTTTTCTTATATACTGTTAATCATCTATTTTTTGTTTAACATATAAAAAAAATTATTATTTTTCCTTTGCTAAACTGTGGTTAACCTGCGTTTATCCGTCTTTTTAACTCGAGCTTTGCTCTTAAAAAGGGTGTAATACGTATTATTTAATGTATTTTAATAGAAAAACTTATTTCTTGTATATAAACATGTAATTGATACCATTATATTTATATTAAATAAAATAAAAATATTTAAAAAACTTGAGTACCATTTTTTTAAGTCGTGTTCATTGAACAATTGTGATGTCGTACTTGGATAGTTTAACTGTAAGGTCACTTACTGCCTTAGTGTTTTTAACTGTAAGGTTTACAGTTTTTAACTGGAAGGTCACCACTGCCAGCGGCTCGGAATAAATTAACAATTAACAACAAAAAATAATATAATTAACCAGAAATAAAAAAAACGGAGTGTGCAATTCACACGCGGTAGAAGTGAAACCTTCAGAAATCTAAAGTTGAGAAGAGTGGGGAGGCTGCGAAGCACCGTACAAAGAGGAGACCGATTATACTATCTCATTCTCTCGCAGGCTTAATCCTAGATATGTATTTGTTTATCTCTTTTTAGTGTCGCTATTTTTCGGTTCATCGAGATTCAAATCACAAACACGAAAAGATCCGTAAGCGAAATGAACAAGATAATGATAGAGCTATTTGATTGTTTGATTCTACATCCAGAGCGGATGGACGGAGAAGGCAATGTCAGGAGAATATTTAACACGTATAGTAACTCTTATTAGCCAAGACATAGCGCAATTAAGTGCATTATATTATATTAGTAAATGAAGCGGGATTGAGAAAATGCGAAAATCATAGATTAGAGAAACAACTGTAGATATGGCGTGCTTGCGTGCCGACTACCACAAAGCTATGACCGAACGCAACGGAATATCAAAAGAGATTTATTTGTTTATTTGTTTGTTTGTTTACGCCTTGATGGCTTTTACATATAAAATAAATTGTACAGGAGCATTATAACAAGTATGCAGTATCATAAGTATATGGTACATAAAATGATAAACAGAGCTAGAAAGATATAAGTAGGCTTAACATAAGTAGATATTAATATTCAAGTAATTGTTTACAAAGGAGTTCAACCAGCGGATTCGTATTTGGGCTCACGCTACATTATATTCAATAATTATTGTCACAATATCACACAAAATGTGATTCCAAATATACTTGAAGCATACCGGTATTGCAGTGGTGTAAAACATTTTTAACAATTAATATAAAAGTAGTTAATTTTCTTGTAATTAATTATTTATTTTTTTTAATTATAATCTTTTTTTGCTATCACCCCCCCCCCCCGGGGTGATAGCAAAAAAGGTAGGTTTATCTACCCCCCCCCCCCCGGTCAGCGCAGATTTTAAACTGCGCTGACCGGGGGGGGGTAGATATCCTATGTTTATGCCGATTTTTATAATCCCATGTGCCGAGTACTCTTCCAATAACATCATGCTTATAAATTCTACTACAAATTTATACATAACTGCTCTCAGAAATCGAGAATGGTATGCCTGTAATAGAATTTCAGAATTTCACATCTTCATCACTCGGTACACGATGAATCGGTAACTTATTGTTATATTGATAACACAAAACTGGTTAAAGAGATACGCATTAGGAGGAATATAAACGCTAGAAACGCTCATGCCTGCAAAATTGTAAAATCGAGCGTCTTTTTGCACGATGCAAGTAAGCAAAAAAGTGGTTTTTATTTATTTTGTGCATAATTAAGAACGAAAAAAAAACATTAGAACGAAAGAAATTTAGAACATGGAAAACCTCAAAAATAGTCTTAGCTATAAGGGGTATTTTTTAAAAATTGTTTCTTGTATTACTTCATAGTTAAGTCATGAAAAAACATTTTTTTTGGTGGTTTACGCTTTTATTTTTTGTTACGTAAATAATAATTTTATTGTAATTCCAATACTTAGAAAAGCTAGTAAAAGCTTCGATTTATCCGTAGCATATTTTTTTATGTTCATACTGTAAGCCGGTTCGTCGTAAAGATTAATCAAAATAGTATCTAAATATGATTTCACGTATATATTCATCTTAAAAATTGTGCGCTTGGTGTTTTAGTGTACGTGTGAAAGATGTTGTTGACACTCATACTAATGATGGTTAATGTCCCATCTACCTAAAGGGCCATTAACCAGCCAGCGGCCGAGAATTCATATTTCGTTGAAAGATGTTCTTACGATCGTACACGGCGGTTCCAATGAGAAAGATTAATTATTCTCCGTACCGGCTTTTTTAAATAATAACTCAATATTTATTTTATTTTATTCAAAATTTGCTTTAATTTATACCTACATCCAAAAAAACTGAAAGGCGTGATGATAAGACTATTAAAATTATGTACTTTTTATAATAATTTTTGGTCATAAGTATTTATAACTAGCTGGTTCCCGGTATGCGTTGCTGTACCATTTAATACGGACCTATTGTACCAAAAATAAACATACTTTCTCAAAATTTAAAACATAGCATTACTAAATAAAATAACAGTCTTTCGAAATCAATTCATAATTTTTTGTGGAAAAATTTGATTTAAAAAGGACGTATTTCCGGTTTTGTCTGGTTATTCCTTCTTAATTATTTTTTTCTATGGTTTTAACACACACGTCCAAAATAAAATTGTGTGGTACAAAAGAGTTACGTAAACAACATTTTGTGGAATAATGCTGGGTGTGAACTTTTCACATACAACATTTTTCCACTAAGTTGGATAAAATCTGATTTAATTGCCTTTTTTCATCACATTTCACTTAAAACCCTCAAGAATTAAAAGTTTATTTTATTTTAAATGTAAAATATTATGAAAAAAATATTATTTAAAAATATTAAAAAAATATTATTTTAAATGTAAAATACTGTTTTCGTTTTTATCATTCATCTCAAAATAATAATTCTGTTGGATACGACGTTATTCCAGGTAAGGGCTCAATTACAAAAGAACGTAATATCTACATTGGATTCATAATTTCCACTAATACAGTAAAACCAAGTTCTCAGAACAGCAAAATAATCAATTGAAGCATGAAACAATAAATAATCAATGTATTCGCATAAACAAAAGTATGCCATAGAAATATATGGTTTTAATTTGACAAGAGCCGCGTCCGAAAGTCGTTATCTTCCATCGCATTGGTATTGGACCTAATCTACCAAAGCAAAATGTACCGACAAAGAGCTGATGCACGGCACGCTGATAGAATTATAGTAATGGTAATGAGAAACTCGAGATAACTATTATTATCGGAGTAGAAATTAGTATGATGTTGCATTGTATATCAACCCTTCACAGCATCCGAAAATTATTATATGGATATTAATTTTTAATGTTTTATTATAAACAACGTCAAAAAGTAAACAATATGAATTCGTAAACTAAACATGTTATTTTTCTTTGTATCTCTTTGTAATCCGGCTAGTGACTCTGGTAACATTAATAATAGTACCTAACGTGCTATCAAATATGTTTTTAATTAAGATTTTCTGATACGTTGGAGAACCGAATTGAACTAAGCAAAACAAAACATTGAGAAGACGACACAACACAAACATAACCTACAGTCAACAAACATGAAGATGAGGAAATCAATAAATATGAAGATGATGAAATCAACAAACCAGATGATGAGGAAATCATGATATATCAACAACATAATACCTTCAGTCCGCTTTCGAACAGGAATCCTTAGTGAGGAGGTCTATAAATAAGCTACTAATCCAAATGAATAAAATACTTAGTTTTTATCACTTTTATTGTTTAAATGACAGAATATTAAACCTTCCTTTGTAAATTGTCCTTCATTGCCCCTCTCTCCTCTACCCACTCTCTTATTTCCATTGATACCATTGTCTATGTCCATTATTTTTCAATTGGCACCATTGTCTAAGTCTATTATAATTTATAATTAGTGTCAATAAAAACCCTGAGAAGTGAGCGCTGCTCACGAAACATGTTCAAAACAATAAAAGTGGTAAAAACTAAGTATTTTATGAATTTGAATTAAAATGGTGCCACAAAATAAGTTTGCTGCGTTAGAAGAAGTGACACTACTAATCTTTGTTTTTTGTATTTCTTAGGAATTAATTATATTATGAAACAATTTCTAGATTTATTACTATTCTTTGTATTTTAGAATTCATTTCTCATTAAAAAAAATATATATATATAAATATAATAATAATATTTTAAGCAATCATAACACAAATGGTCGCCAATCTGGTAGCTTTTTCTTTGTACATAATAAAACACAGCAACAAACACTTCAATGGCACAGTCTCCGTTTAACTTTGTTACTCCTAAAATCTTCAATAATTTAACAATAGAAATGAAGTCAATTTCCAAATACGACAGTTTCAGAAAGCGCTCGGGGACTTTTTGATGAGTGAATGTATATAAGAAATATATATAAGACAAAAGTAGATAATGGGAACCCACTAAGGCACTGCCCGTACGTGGGTAATATAAACTAAAGTGCTAAATTACACCAGTAAGTGGGTGGTAGACGTAAAAAATTATTATTTTTTTAATTATAGTTTATAAATTAAAAAAATAATAATTAATATTTGGCAAGTTTAAGTATTTCCCCAATAAATGCAGACATAATTTGTCTCGACGCAACCTAGCGAGGGATTTAACACTAACAATGTCTCTCTCGCAAAAATAAAGTTGGTTGTTTTCAGGTGGAAAAAATATAATAAGCACTAATTGTTGAATGAAACACTAGTATATATTGAATTATTTGGCGGGTATTTGATAAGCCGCCATAGCTCAGTGGTCAGAGCATCCGACCGGCAATCAGAAGGACACGGGTTCAAGTCCTGTTGGCGGCAAGTATCTTTTCTCGGAAGATTTTTCAATGTAAATGAGTGTTTCAGGCTGACAATTATTGCTTATAATTGTATTTAATTTGTATTGTATATAATTGTTACCCTTTGTGAAGTAAAAAATGTTAATTTCAAAGTGAAAGTTTAAAAATGTATGTTTTTGAAAATATTATAGTAACAAAGTGACACATACAAGTTAGTTGATTTTTTGTTATGGTTTCAAGAAGATAAATAAAGTTAGTCTTGAAGTTACAGTAGAATTGTATTAAAAAGTGAAGCATAAAGGTTTACATATAGTTTATATTATTTCAAAGCAATGTAGCAAATGAAAGAAATCAAATAACGAGTTACGAGCTAAAGAAAGTTTCGTTGAATTAATTACTCCTGTCATTCGAAGGTTTGCTGCTGAAAACAGTTTTTCTACTTCGTCGTATTATTCTAATTTTTTATGTTTTCGTAGAAAGCAATAACTTTGTAGTTTGATATTTTATTAGAGGAGGCGAACACTTTGTTTTTATCCAGTGATTTATTTACATTCGTTAACCAATAAATAAATTTAACTAATTTATTAATCAATAAATTAATTAGTGGTTAAAAGCAAAGTGTTTGTTTGATTTAAACATTTTTATTCTTCGTTATAAAAAGAATCCGCTAAATAATAATAATTGGATAATTTGGTTTTTCTGAAAAATCACTTCAGGGGCACTGTAAACTACTGAATTAGTTTCAATTTGTCAAAAGGTTAATTCAACACAGGTAAAGTTAATTCCAATATTTCAGGTAATTTTGAATTGTTTGGTAAATTGGTTGGTAATAAATAAAAGTTATTGCTATTTATAATAATTATAACTTTAGGTGCGAAAGGGTTGAAAGATAATTTGTATAGTAGCTCTCGAGACAAATAAATCTAAAATCTACGCTGCTCAGAATCACTTTGTTTTTTATCTCTCAACAATCTGCCATTGGACTCAGGTAAGGGAATATATAAAATAATGCTCTTATATCAATCGAGATGGGATGCAATCTAAGAATTTTACAATTGATAAATAGTTAACATTCCAAGTTATAAAACCACATTCGGACAAAGTTTTCAACCAAACTCCATAAAATCCTTCCCCAAGACATAAAACTAGTACAAATCAAGAATAAAAATATGGCTGAAGGTCTACGAAAAACCCTAATGAAGACACTACAAACGACATAGAAGACAAATATACTATAATTAAATAACTTTAGTCCTAAATAAATTAAACAACGTTACTTTGTTTGAACCACTTATATATTTGAGTAAAGCCGACCGGTTTCAAAACGACCGTTCCATCTTCAGGGCAAACATATACTATATGAAGATGGAAAATATAATGCCGAAATTAAGTATAGATGGGTTAAGGGGTCGAAGGGTTGGTAGGTCGTGGTGGGACACATCAAGTTGGATGGTGTGCGCCTCAAGAAATGCTACAAAGGACATAGCTGCATCAGCAGCACTACCAACAAGTCCAACTCTCTGGCGTCCACGAGCGGTCGTCATAGCCCCGCGACCCCTGGGCAATGTGATCACCGGTGTGGGACGTCCATCCCATCATCGGGTTCATAGCCGACGGAATGGCGAAACTCTGGCGCCATAAAACCAGAACCCCCCAGCTAAGGGAAGGAAAACCTCTACAGAAAAACCCTCGCCTCCAGTAAGGGGTTGGGCGAGTGGCTAATAACCACTCCCTGTAAAAATAGCATTATTACGAAACCGGAAACTAAGCCTCGGACAGCGAAAATACCCGGCAGACAACATGGCAATCGAAATATGGACTTGAGAATGGCAACATGGAATGTAAGAACGATGTACAGAGGTGGGGCCCTCAGAGAAGTACTTGGAGAAATGGAAAAGTACAAAATAGATATACTAGCAGTACAGGAAACAAAATGGTCAGGCACTGATACCTTTGATACCAGAACGCATACAATAATGCACAGTGGCAACGAAAAATACCATGAGTTCGGAGTAGCCTTCATCGTTAACCAAAGATTAAAAAATCAAGTAATTGGTTTTAAGGCTGTAAACGAAAGAATATGTATACTTCGTATAAAAACTAAATTCTTTAACATTTCCATCGTAAACGTTCACGCCGAGACAGAAGACAAAGATGAAGTAACTAAGGACACTTTCTATCATAAACTGGAACAGATATATGACACCATACCATCCAATGATATAAAAATGGTAATTGGAGACCTTAATGCGAAAATTGGTCAGGATACGACACACCATCAGGTTACAGGAAAAAACAGTCTTCATACGGAAACAATGGATCAAGAGTGATTGACTTTGCAGAATCAAGGAATATGATAATAGCATCAACATAGTTCCCACGGAAGAATATACATAAATGGACATGGACATCACCTGGCGGCAGATACCATAACCAAATAGACCATATCCTTATTGAAAGAAGAGGGGCGACCAGTATCACAAATGTAAGAAGCTACAGAGGAGCTAACTGTGAATAGGATCACTATTTGGTAGTAGCATCCTATAGATGCAGAATAGCAAGAGATAAAAGGTCTAATCAGCCAAGTATTCCAAAGCTAAACATTGATGCTCTTAAAACACCAGAAGGATTGGAAAGATATCATGACTCATTGTCAACAAACCTACCAAACCAACTGAGTGACCCGCTCTCCCCAAATGATTTAGAAGAGGATTGGACCAATCTGAGAGATGCACTGCTGACAGCGGCGGAATCAGGCATTGAAAATAGACCAAGGCAGGCTAGAAACCCCTGGTTCGATGAGGAGTGCGTGCAGAGCGTCTGCAAGAAAAATGTTTTGAAAAAATTATGTATAGAAAGAGGAACTAGAGCAAAAAGACAATCCTACGAACAAGCACGAAGAGATGCTAACCATTTAATTAAAAGAAAAAAGAGATTGTATTTTAACAACATATTGTTGAAAATGGAACATGACTTTGCAAATAACAATCCACGTGAGGCATATAAAGGCGTTAATGTATTTAAAAAGGGCTTCAAACCAAACACATCTCTGTGCAGAGATAGTAATGGAGACATAATATGAGATAAGGAAAAGATCAAGACTAAGTGGAAAGAATATTTCCAACATCTCCTAAATCCCAATAACAACCTGACAGTCGAACCAACTCTCATTCCGGACGAGCTAAAT
Organism: Limnephilus marmoratus; assembly: GCA_917880885.1. Lineage (NCBI taxonomy): Eukaryota > Metazoa > Arthropoda > Insecta > Trichoptera > Limnephilidae > Limnephilus > Limnephilus marmoratus. The sequence goes on from OU862923.1 coordinate 17,311,709, forward strand.
AGTGATGAAACAACTAGAGCGCCATCAATGGCAGAAATAAGGGCTGCCCTAAAGAAACTGAAAAACAATAAAACTCCGGGAGGAGATAATATCCCTGCAGAGCTCTATAAATATGGAAACGAACAACTGAAGAACCTGCTACACAATCTCATTGTGAAAATATGGACCGCCGAAAGAGTACCAGAAGAATAGAAAACTAGCATAATATGTCCCATACATAAAAAGGGAGACAAATTGAAGTGTGAAAATCATAGAGGAATATCGTTACTTTGTACAGCGTATAAAATTTTCACAATGGTTTTGAAAGAAAGACTAGAATATTACTCAGAAAACTTACTAGGAGAATATCAGGCAGGTTTCAGGAGGGGGAGATCCACCACTGATCAACTCTTCACTACTCGACAAATCCTGACAAAATGCTGGGAATTCGATATGGACATATATCAACTATTTGTTGACTTCAATCAGGCGTACGACAGTATAGACAGGGAGAAAATATATGAAATACTCCTAAATTTTGGAATACCGCCCAAAATAGTCAAGCTTGTAAAAGCAACAATGGTCGGCTCACGGTGTGGAGTAAGGATAGGAGGTGAAACAACGGAGGATTTTATCGTCTCCCAGGGGCTTAAACAAGGTGATGGCTTAGCACCCACCCTTTTCAATATTGTACTGGAGCACGTCGTGAGGAAGACAATGATCAGTACCGACTCAAACATCTGCTACAGAAGCAATCAAATAGTTGGCTACGCAGATGACCTTAACATTGTCGGAAGATCCCTACAGGCTGTAAGAGAAGAGTTTGACCCTTTGGAGACTGCGGCAAGAGAGGTGGGTTTGCAAATCAATGAAAATAAAACAAAAATCATGATGCAAACCAGTACCCCTCACAGCAGAATAAAAGATAAAGTGAAATTTAAAGACAGTTATAATTTCGAAGTGGTCGAAGAGTTTACCTACCTGGGCTCCATCATAACGCAGGACAATGAAGATCCAGTAGAAGTAAGAAAGCGCATTACAGCCGCTAACAAAACTTACTTCGCGTTGCTGCCAGTGTTCAAATCCCGAAACGTCCATAGGAAAACCAAAATAACCTTATATAAAACAATTATCAGAACGGTCTTGGCCTATGGATGTGAGGCGGGAACACTGACAGCAAAGTCAGCGGAACAGCTGGACATCTTCGAAAGAAAGGTGCTTCGAAGAATCTTAGGAGCGGTGCGAGAGGGAGAGGCATGGAGAATCCGCCACAATAATGAGCTCTATGATATTTACCAAGCTCCCAGACTCTCCACCCATTTAAGACTCCAAAGATTAAGATGGGCCGGACATGTGCACCGAATGCCAAGCACACGAGTACCGAAGAAGGTTCTGACAGGACACCCGGGAGGTAAACGAAAGGCGGGCAGACTTGGACTGAGATGGGAGGATGATGTCAGGAAGGATGCAAGAGCATTACTCCATGTTGCAGACTGGAAGACGACGGCCGAAGACAGAGGGCGGTGGAGGCTTATTTTGAAGGAGGCCAAGGCTCGAAATGGGCTGTAGCGCCTTTGAAGAAGAAGATTATATTTCTTACTCCTCCTCACTAGGGGATCCTGTACCAAGGAGGACTAAAGTTATACTTTTGAATGTAGCTATAATTTTGTGGTTATCCATTATAAATAAATTGAAAAATGTAACTTTGTTTGAATCACTTATATATTTGAGTAAAGCCGACCGGTTTCAAAACGACCGTTCCAACTTCAGGGCAAACGTATACTATATGAATTGTGTAATATGTTTGAACCATTTATATATTTGAGTAAAGCCGACCGGTTGTTCTAATCAAAGGTAAATCAAATGTTTCGTCAAATTCGGTAATTCAAATGGCATGTCTCGTAATTCATAAGCCTCACTGTAACCAATCAGTATCCAAAAAAATTTCAAAATCCAAAAAATTCAAAATCGAAAAAATTTTAAATTCAAAAACTTAAAAGATAAAAAAAAATCAAATTTCAAAAAAAAATTGTCAGTGGCAGCGTTGGCATCGCGTATGGATCCCATCCAGGCATCGCGTCGTGAGTTTAATTCCTCGGCTGGCTAAGTCTTCTATCATGACATACGCAATATTTTCCTCTCACTTTTGAATCACGCGGAGATTTTCGAATATTGTCAGGTTATTCGCAACCCGAGAATTGTGTCTGTCTTTTGAATAAAAAAAGAAAAAAATGGGTTAAATTAGAAAGGTTAGAGAAACCATCTCTCCAGAGCGATACTGAGAGTATATTTCGAGAGTGTGAAAAAACACAATCTTCCGAGCGATGCAGAGCCAATGAGCTTTTCGATCTCCCACAAAACTCATTAAAGCCAAAAATCAAGTAGATAGCATCATCTACCGAATATAATAGAACATGTTAAAATATTTTGTATTAAATAATTATTTTCCTCATCAAAAGATATTTTATACAAATGTGATCTCTTTTAGAGTGCACCTCTCGCAACTCCCCACCATACGTAACCACCAGTTCTGCACCGATACAGTATGGCAAATTGATTGACGTTTTTTATTCTGTCCGTATCAAAATAATCTTTAGTTGGAATTTTACCAACAAGTATGCACACTGTATTCCCAGAAAAAAAAACACATCTGTACACACGTACCTACCGCTGAATAAATAAATAAATAATGGTACAGATAACACCTGATTGTTATTGAAAATAAAACAGCAATAGAATGATAATATATTCATAGATACCTACGCGTATAATTAAGACAGTAATACAAATGTAAACATGTTTAATAAAGATGTAAGTCAGTATCTACCATTGAAAGAAATATGATTTTTTTTCAATGAGTGGTTTGAATAATTAACAATAAATAACAACTTAAATATCCAAACGTGTTTTATTATAATTTCTACGTGAATAGTTAATATTGTTGGAACCCATTCAAGAAATGTTTAACCTTCAGATTATATAAAAGGTGAAATATTATATAAAAAGGTAAAACCCACTATTGTGAAAGCCACTTACAACGTTCATATACATAATATTATTATAATAAGTAATATTATATTCGTTTATGTGGGAATTCAATTAATCAATTTCACTTTCGTTTGAAAAACACCCGCAACGTGTAGGCGTTTAGAAGCTAAAATCCGTTCACAAAATGTATTTTACGGTAAGGTTGCATGGACCAAAATTAGATAACTATTGATTGTTTTTACATTATCAAACGGATCCATGTATTCAAAACCTTGCCGCAAGATGGAAAGAAACAACACACACAGTTATGTCAATCTCTGTAATATATTGGAGAAAAACTGTTTTACGGAGACCGTGACAAACATTTTCTTTTACATTAGCTCGATAAGGGAAGCTCTGAAGAAAAACAATCCCTCAATGCCTATGTCACCTTTGGTTCCATGACAGGTGATCTCCCGACAGTTGACCCCTCGGCATACCTTTACACAAATTCAAATATTAAATAAGTTTTAAAAAGTTGGAATCTACTAAGCGACAATGAAATGTTTGAATAAGCAAGCAATACAACCAATTAAACATTTTCTAACGATATTAATATTGTTACGATATACGAAATGCCCCCTCTCAAGTTAGAGCGCACGCCACTGTATAGACAAACAGTTGCGCTTTCTCTCCGCTAGCGCGCCGCGCGCTGACGGCGGTGGAACGCGAGCCACGGCCGACCGGCTGGCAGCCGCGGCCCGCCATTCTGCCCCCGAGCTTGCTTCGAGCGCACGTGTACGTGAACCATGTTGCACTGTTCCGGAACATTCTGCGAAGCCGCCATGGCGGTTGTGTTTTGCATAGTGACTTGCGGGAATACCAAGAACGGCTAAATTCCCTCCACATAACCGAATCTCCAAGAGACCAGGTTGCTGCTGTGAGTACCTGAGCTATTTAACCCCTCTTCAATGCGTGTGTTCCTTGTAAATTCAACGCGAAGATAAATGACCGCCCCCAGAGAGATTTTAGGGCCAAATTCACCCGATTTAGATAGAATTACTGTTGCTACCCTGTACTACTCTGCTTGCATTATTGTATCATTGTTGTTTACGAAAGAATTCTACGCAATACAACTGTTATTTACCGTAGCCACTTGTTTCACTGTCTCCCCCAGCCCGTAGGATTTGAGCTTATTTCAGGGATGCCACACAAACGCCTCAGAGATCCTACCACCCTGATGATAGTCTCCTCCGCTCTGCTGACCATTCTGAGCTAGTTTGTCGGCAGAAGGTAGGCACCTCAGGTAGGTGTATCTAACAATATATTTCTTCAAAGATATATTTCCTAAATTTACAAAGGTTAAAAAAATGTCTTTACCATTAGAACTTTCCAAAAACACAACATTTTGCAGCATTATAATTTAAATCACCTTTGTCATAATAACACACGGTGAAAATAACTTTTGCTGAAAGCGCCAACACGAAAACACCTCGTGCAAATAACGAAGGAATTGTTTGAATTAAATCTCATGCGAGTTTCGATTCAAGCTTTGTGTTTCGCAACGTGTTGTTTGTTGGGTGAAGGATATTTATGTTCCTACAACTGAATTCTATCACTCCATATGAGATACGAGCGCTTGCTCTGCTCTCTATTGTCTCATTCGTTAACATGAGAAACTAGTACCTATAGAGTAACTGGAAATTGGTGTAAAATGAACACTCAACTTTAAAAGAACAGAGATCTTTGAATTACATGTATGCATCGACCTAGTATATCTAGACAGGGCATGTAGGTCTTAAAAATGACACCGGAACCAAAAATATTGGTTTACGAAAACATTTATCAAAAAAAAGTCTATTATCTCACAGTCAAAAGATCGCAAGAAGCATTGGTTTGTACCTTTAGTTGGTCTGCGTGGAGCTTATTTGTTTTCCAGCAAGCAAAAACACAAATTTCAGGCAGTTAGAAATATTTTAGGTGTGGGCAAACGCGGACTTTGTTATTAACAATTTAATCAGTTATATGAATATCTAAACAAATATGTACATAACATATGAATTCGAGGCAGCGTATCGAGAAAAGTAACATTTGATAAAAAATGTTTAATTTCTTCCTAGTAAAACAACTACGTCACGCAACGGAATTCGATTGTTAGTTGTATTATGAAATTTCTCGTAGGTGGTGTCACTTTGGGATTGGAATTGAGTATGGGAGGGCTAATCTATACATAGTTAATATATCGATTCATGTATGTAATCTACTTAAAATACATTCATTTGCCGAACGATATTAAACTATGAATACCTAAAACAAATACATCTTTGGACAAAAACTCTATTATTGGAGATTAGAGATACCAGGCTAATCCAACACAATTAACATCTGGACTTACAGAATACAAAAATATGGAACTGGATACAATCCTCATAAGTTATAATTTTATTAACTTACATACTTATAAGATATATGTATTTATTTTGTTAAAACTACGTAGAAGTCGAAATCATATATTAATTTTAAGTGACAGAAGTTACATACAATAACTAAGTTTTTTGCAGATTATATGGTACTGATGATATAGTACTCTTCTTCTTCCTTGCGCTGTCCCAACTCATTGCCAAGGTAGGCTGTTGGGGTCGGCTCTTCTCGTTCTCAGGTTGTAATTTCTTCTGTTCTGAATATCGCCTTCATCCAGGCCGTTTCTCTGAAGAATTTTGGAGCATTGAGTCATCCAACTCGAAACCGCAGAAATGCGAATACTGAGATGGTCGGCAGGAGTATCACTAAAAGATAAGATTAAAAGTTTACGCATTCGTGGTAGCCTGGGTGTCACAGACATAAATAGTAAGCTTGAGGAACGACAGTTGAGATGATATGGGCACTTAAAACGGAGACCATTAGACCACCCAGTGAAAGTGGCAATGTTTATGGAGCTTCGTCGACAGTCATCCAGAGGAAGACCGAAGAACTCCTGGATGACTCAATGCTCCAAAATACTTCAGAGAAACGGCCTGGATGAAGGCGATACTCAGAACAAAAGAAACTACAACCTGAGAACGAGAAGAGCCTACCTAGGCAATGAGTTGGGACAGCGCAAGGAAGAAGAAGATATAAATCAAAATATGCTTGCTTGGGTGTATATATATGTTTATACGAGTTGTCTGTGCGTTGCCAAACCATTCGTCCGATTGCGATGAAACTTTGGGGATTTGACGTGCCCGCGGTGGTCTCTGTATACAATAGTGAGCCTTGGTGTCATGAAATTATGCGTTACTAACTATTCATCCGATTGCGATGAAACTTTGGGGATTTGACGTGCCCACGGTGGTTTCTGTATACAATAGTGAGCCTTGGTGTCATGAAATTATGGGTTACTAACCATTCATCCGATTGCGATGAAACTTTGGGGATTTGATGTGTGCATGCCCGCGATGGTTTCTATATATAATAGTGAGCTCTGGCATTATTAAATTTATATAAAAAATTGCAATAGGTGGTACGAGAGCTATTTGAAAACTGAATGCACCGGGACTGAATGTATATAATGCGGGAGGGCGGGAGGGGAACTCGGGAGGGAGGTTCGAGGTCCGCGGGACGGGGGAAGCGGGAGAGGGGAGATGAAAGGCGGAGTGGGAAGGGGATGCGGGAGAGGAAGGGGAGGCGGAAGGGGAACGGGACGAATGGGAAAGGACACGCAGGGAGAAACCATTTCTTTATTAAGTGGCATAGCAAAGCATGCCAGGAACTCGCAATATATATTATCAAACCGCTTCCAGAAGTAAGTGAATTTTTCCATCTTCGTAATGGTTGAGAAATTTTCGATATAAATTTATGATATTGTTGAATTTGACTTCCATAATATGTTCTTAAATATTACGCATAAAGAACTAATCCCTGTGCACAGGGTAAGGTTTGTTTGCGGATATACAGAGTTGAAATACCTAGTGTGGCAAGCTTTTAACTACATAGAATGTGATATATTTAGATTGTTCAGTTTAAGACAAAGCACATTTTATCCCATTTGGTATAATTATATTCATTAGTTTTGTTAGCTTTTTCAAACAACCTGTATCCTGCTTTTGAAACTATTACCAATAATTTATTTATAAGTGTGCTTGGTAAAAATATTTTTAATAAATTTTCAGAAGCTTTTTAATCAAAAGTTGAACAAATTCTTCATAAGAAGATCGTTTATATTTTTCATTCCCTTCAATATCTTAAGAGTCTCGTTAAAAATTCTTCTAAAATCTATCTTTATAACAAATCTGTTCGACATTTCAAATTTTAATCTAATTTTAATTTGGGAGGCAGATATGGGTACCGCCGCCCCGGGAACCTTTATTGGATAACCAACACCTCTGTCACAGGTCACCCCAAGTGGTTCGCTACGTTTGGTGATTTAGCAGGGGTGCCCGGGTTCATGGGGTGAGGTTTGTCTAGGTCTTGCAGGCGGATGACCAGGACGCACTGAACCCCAGATTCCCACCCACCCCTTTTCACTTACACCCAAGTCCTTTTCCTTACCAAAACTCTCCTTTCCTTCCTTTCCTTAAAAAAAAACCCTCCACACAGCTTCCCTAAGGATGGCATAGGCCCTGAGGGAAATTGTTTTTCTCAGGGCCTCCTGTGTGGAGCTCATGTAAAAAAAAAAAAAAAAAAAAAATGTTAAAAATATAATTAAGAAAACCCTTGTTCAATTTATAATCTAAAGCTTTATTTTTGGACGATTTTGAAATGGGAAACACTTCGACATAATTTTATAGCCTTTTGGTCCTGTACTAAAAATATTAAAATTAAATATGTATATATATAATATAAAAATTAAAATATGCTTGCTTGGGTATATGTATTTTTATGAGTATATGAGATGTCTAATGTCTATGTATTGCTATATTAAGCAAAGGAAATGTTTGAAATTTTTAAAATACCTTCTTTAAACCCCCACAAAGGTTTCTAGATTATTACAACCACATGACAATACATCTGAAAAGTTTTTTATCATTACAAAAACTCTTACGAAACTGTCAAAATTTGAGAATGACATTTTGCAAAACAATGATTGTTAAATCAAAATTCAACTGTCGAAACTCTTTAAATTAACGAATTTATTTGATGCACTCGCCGAAGCAAATCAAGAATTAATATTTGTTATTTATGAAAAATGAAATAGGTGGCACGCGAGCTGTTTGAAAACAGAATTACTGGACTGAATATATGGGACGCGGGAGGGGGTTTGGCGGGACGGGGGAGCGGGAGAGCGGGAGAGGGGAGTGGGAAGGCCAGGAAGGTGGAGGGGGAACGCGGGATGGGAAGGGGACGTGGGAGGGGAACGGGGACGCGCGGGAAAGGTCATGCAGGGAGAAACAATTTATTTATTTGAATATGGCATTGCAACGCATGCCGGGAACCAGCTAGTAATTTTACAAACTTTACATTTTCTATCAAGCTGTCTGTTTTACCTTTTTTTAAATGTAAAATGTATTACGTATTGCAGCTCATTTGAATTAATTTTCAGTTCCATTTGAAAGTAAGAACTAAATTGATATTGTAAATCTGACGACCTACTCATTAATCAAACATTCTCATTTTGGTTGTCCGTGACGTGCGTTATTTATTCCTGTGTGAAATCTCCCATGTAAAATCTGGTTCAATGAACTCAAATTTGAATGCCTTTTTAAAAATTGGAACAGCTGTATAATGATAATTTAACCCCTCCGAATTTTCGCGAATATTCGCTTGAGATGTCTCAAACAAAATGACATTTTACGAAAACTTTGTGTTATTACCGCTTCACAATTAAAGCTCTATAAATGAAACATTTCTGAACGTAGCCGTAAAGTAAAAACTGTTTTAGAAAGGTTACAAAATAAGCTTTTGAATTATTGTATTATAAATAAATATTAACTTTTGTAAACATTAAAATTTAGAATGCAAACATTAAAAAAATGTAAAAATGACTCACGTGATATTTTTATATGAAAACGGTACTAAAATCACAGATTTTGTAAACAACAATACTTTTTCTATTGTATAAATGTATAATAAACACTTTCGTCACCTCACTTTTTTATCATTTCATATAAAAATATTTAATAAAAATTAACAATGTCGAGCCGCCGGTCCGAATTTTGGCGGGAAAAATTATGTGTCAGATTGCGCGAATGACACAATATTCTTGTTATGTATTTCTATGGACAACTTGAATAGGGATGTACAGCTTGTTCCACTATCGACCTTCAACTTTTTGTTTTAGGGATGTCACTAAAAGAATAACGGAGTTATAACGGTTTCTATGGAAACACACGCGTTGACGTATAAACACGCTTATTGTACTTGACTGCTGTCGTATTTCTAACGCATATATCTGCTTAAGTTGCGGAGGGATACCTACAAACAGTGTAATATTTGAACAGAAAATTATTTTAATTGACTTTTTCGAAATTAAAATTATACTATCCTGTGATTATTAACAGAACTTTTCTTATGCGATATAGGTAGGTACCTATAATATATTTTACAATACGATTATTTTTATTCTATATTTGAAATGCATCTTTTTGACTCCGCAGAAAAAAAAACTCTCAGTTTTTGCATTCCAAAGTATAGTAGAAATATAAGGAAGCAAATAACGACACAGGTAGGTAATAAAAGTAAACAAGATGTTCGTATTGTGTATGTGAAAGCTGTGGGAAGGTAAAACTGGTGGCCATAGAATGAAAGACGTGTAGGAAATGTGCAATAATGGTGTAATGAGTAGAATATTATACGATTCGTATGATTGAGGTGAAACAAGACGATGTTAATCACTAAGGAATGATTTACGTACAAGTATACACAAAATGCGGCTATAAACTACTGAAGATCTCAACAACCACATATTATGTTTTCAGTTTAAATTATCACAACATACGATACGCCCATAAACAGAGGTGTCATAACGAGATTCAAAGTTAGACATTTCTTGAAATGTTACATTCAAATGTGATTGATTTGTACTGCAATTCACATAATGTTGATTAACTCCGTTATTTACGAATAACCTGACAATATCCTATCCTATTAATATTATAAAGGTGAATGTTTGTATGGATTTATGTTTGTTACTCTTTTACGCAAAAACTACTGTATGGACTTTAAAAATTCTTTCACTAATAGAAAGCTACATTATTTGCCAGTAATACTGTGTGAATTGGTAAGCTCTGGCGTTATGAAATTATTTATCATACATTTTCTGTCCCTAACAAAATCGAAGTATTGAAAAGCAAAACAAACGGTTGCCATGGAAATGATTTTGGCGTCGTAGTTAATATCTATCTCTTAAAATGAATCGCCGAAATGTGTGTGGGCGCGTAACTTCCGAACGATTGCACAAATTGGATAATTCTTTTTTGTATGAAACTACTGGTGAGCTCTGGCATTATGAAATTTATATAAAAAATGCAATGGGTGGTACGCGAGCAGTTTGAAAACTGAATGTACCGGGAATTAATGAGGGTTGAGGGGGGGGGGAGTGGCAACCCTCTAATACCATGCGAACGAAGCCGCGGGAAAAAGCTAGTTTGAAAATAAGTTGAACTATTGCGAAGTATGACAAAAAAATAACAGAGAGGTTACCAACCTTGAAGTGGTTCAAAACGTAAAAAACTAGATCTAAAGATTAATATTTTTATTTTGCAAAGGCACATTGAAGAGATGACAAAATGGTGTTTATAATTTTGTTATGCAAATACAGACATAATAATGTTATGATTAGGACGACACGACATACAGAAACGGGTTAGGTGACAAAACTTTAATAAAAATATGATAGTTGGAGTTCAAAAATAAAACAAAAAATATATAATGGAATCTCTGGTAATGTTTTAGAAGGAAATATAAGAATTTAAAGGTAACTTCTCTTTTTTCCACGCCTGTTTGCGAGTGCTCAACATAACAACATATTTCTTCTATTTACACGAAAAGAAATCTCCGTCAATTCATACACGTGTTTCGCATTAAAAAACATTCACCGGGAGCTGCACACTTCCTTCTTTATCAACATAAAAAGAACAAAAAAAAATATATATGCGCTCACTGCATTCCACTTATGAATTGAATTAATGGCGCCCACATACGATAATAACATTAATACATTCGTGTATGTGCAAGTTCCTTTAGTGTGGGTGGACTTCCGAACAAAAGAAGAAAGGTATATATACGAGTAATAATGCCGGAATAAAAAGCCCTGAGATTTTCGAGCCATAATATTGTATTCTCAAGTGTTTCGGTGGTCAGGCCACTTCTGTGACTCTGAAATACAGAGATGGAACTGCTGCACGCTGTGATATATTGTCCTTACTGTCGGCTATGCAGTCTGGTAAAACGGTGAAAGCATGCAAAAATGTGGAATGTGTTAATTTTGGCTAGAATTGTACATGTTAGGGTAGGAATGTAGACTTTAATACATTTTTCTACTGGTAAGTAATTTATTGAAGTAATTTGTTTGGTCAGAGTTTACCATAAATTCTTTGCGGAAAGGAACAAGATTTATAAAATAAATATTTTTGCTGAATTGATTGATTTGAAAACTGTCAAAAGAAGCGAAGCTAGCAGTCCACAATGAAGTCCTGGTACCTACCCTGATGTATGGCAGTGAGGTAAGGAACTGGCAAAGGAAGGATGAAAGTAAACTGAATGCTGTTGAAATGAGATCTCTGAGGCGAATGTGTGGTAAAACCATGTATAATCATGTGAGAAATGTGGATATCCGCAAAGAATGTAAGGCTGATGTAAGCAAAATGAGTAAGATTAAGAAAGGGACCCTCAGATGGTTTGGGCATGTAGAGCGAATAAAAGAAGAAAATAGCGTGAGAAGAATATATGACGCAAATGTGAATGGAAGAAGTCGGGGACGCCCGAGGAAGACATGGCACGATCAAGTGAATCAGATACTTGAGTCGGGCCATGTCAAAAGTCAGAATAATAGAAGAGCATATATTAGACGATATATGAATGTGAGTGAGGCAAAGACTGTGTGCCAAGATCGAGTTGTTTGGCGGTCCGTCCTCTCTGCCTACCCCTGCGGGGAAACGGCGTGATGGTAGTTAGTTAGTTAAATTGACATAGGTTGGTTGAAGACAAAGATATTGAAATATAAGGAGTTATGCTATGATGTCCGCCGACTGGCGGCGGAACTACGGTCTTATGGTCCTAGTTTGAATACGGTATTTAGTTGATTTTTCGAAGGTGTGCAGTAGTATTGGTTAAAAATATCGGTGACACCAGGAAGCACAGTCCCATCCAGTAAAAACCGCCGATAGCCCATCTGTATTTCAATATCTTTGGTGAAGACCTCTTTACATCAATCTAGACTGAAAAGTACGCTCAACATTTGAAAGAACTAAAAATAAGTTGAGATTTCTATTGCGCCTACATCTGATAGGTTTTAGACAGTGGCTTGTAATTTAGCATATTTCTTCTACCCGTCCTCATTTCATTTCGCCGTTCCAAATTCAAAATGAATATCAATCACCGACTACTAAAAAACCCCGAAACTTTCCATATTTCTTTCCAAAAAACCAACTTAACCTTCTCCCAACCTCTTTTATATTTAGCGATGGCCTCCAGAACTTTACAAATTTTTCGATTTTTTTTTTCACCTGACTTCACTTGAAAAAATACATTATTATCGCTTTTTTGTTGTTGTTGTAACCCCCTCACAAATAAAAATGTTTCAAATTTTACATAACTGATAAACAACCAGGCCCTATATTCATGGTTGTTTATCAGTTGTATAAAATTTTATACACGTTCATTTTACACGGCCATTTTACAATCTTTGTTTCATTCTTATAATATATTCTTGTACACATTGTCATCGTACCTACGATAAGTAGCGATAATTTATTATTTTTCCCTCTGACTGTTGTGTATCCACGTTCCAAACAAAGTAAAATAAAAACTACCATAGTCTTCAGGTTTTTCATTTTTTAATTTACCTAAATAATGACTACATAATTCGTGATAATATATGTTTTATTTTTAAAGTACTTACCTAAATAAAACTAACCGATGACAGAAATATAAATAATAATGATAAAAATAATATAATGACTATAACCAACAATTAACAAAAAATCTCAATTTGGGAGGCGGTTATGGGTACCGCCGCCCAGAGAACTATTTATTTGATAACCAACACCTCTGCCATAGGTCACTCCAAGTGGTTCGCTACGTTTGGTGACTTAGCAGGGGTGCCAGGGTTCATGGTGTGAGGTTTGTCCAGGTCTTGGCGGGGTAATTCGCATCTGCTGCGTGGCGGGCCGGATCGAGAAAACTTGTTGAGGGAGACCTTTTGATCTTTCCAGCCGGACTCTCGATCCATCGCCTTACACCGCAGTTGGAGGGATGGATTCATCCACTCCTGGACATACTGATCCCCAGATTCCCACCCACCTATATATACATTTTTCCTTTTCCTTTATAACTTCCCATCCTCCACTTCCTTAAAAAGACCCTCCACACAGCATCCCCTAAGATGACATACGCCCTTAGGGAAATTATTTTGCTCAGGGCCTCCTGTATAGAGCTAATGAAAAATAAACAAAAAACGAGTGTGCTTTAGACCACACAACTGAAGTAAAACTTCATTAGCTCCATCTATACGACAGGAAAAGAGAAAGAAAATGTGCGCGTGCACTGCTCTCTCTTGCTCCTACAGTGTGATACGGACAATAGGCCTGCACTGTGTCGATATACGAAACGTAACTGGCTATGAGAGAAAGAGAGAAAGAAAATGTGCGCTCGCACCTCTCTCTCTTGCCCCTACAGTAATAAATACGAAACGTAACTCTCTCTCTTTCTATCTTCACTAACTTATATATCTCCCTCTCAACTACCATTCGCCTCGCTTTTCGTAACGCTCTCGTCACGCATTCGCCAGCTTACTCCCCAAGTCAAGCGTAAAGAAGTTTTACTTCAAAAACAGGCAACAATAGGAAAATGCGTATTATCATGTTGCAATTTATTAACATTTTTGTAATAATTTTCCAGTAGACACTCATAAATCTGCAAGCACTATATTCAGTACAACATCCAACACAATGCATATTTTATAATGGTGTTGATTTTTCACAATTATGTTGTGCCTCACGTTGTCTAGTATAATAAAGATACCATTAATCAACTTACCAGTACATGTAACTTGTTTAAGACCATATGGTCAAATGGTACAAACAACGCAGTTCCCAATTAATGGACCTAACGCACTGCATTTAATATATGCAGTGATATATTATAGAAATGGCAACACTAATCAAATACACAAACAAGTATTATATAAGTACATAATATTATGAGAACATAAAATATTCGAAGTGTCAGGTATAACGCACGAGTCAACATTTATAATGTACAATGTAGGTATGAATTTTTATTCACCTATTATTATGCACTCATTCGAATAACCAACTGCGAAAACCACACCTTTGAAGTGCTTGTTAAAATGCTGTTGAAAGGGATACCTACAAGTGTTTCTGTTACAAAAGTAAGCAATACTAACACCTTCTACAGGTGTGCACGAATGAGTTATAACTTACAATGTTCAATGAATAATGTTAGGTACAGGTTTGCCAATACAAATAATAATAAGATTAATAAAAATAGTAAGCATTTTACGTAAATAAATAAATACTCTGTTTAAGGAGTTAAACGTCGCAAAATTTATAAAACTGGAAAGACTTCGGAGGCTGGGTCATGTTGAAAGAATCACACAAAGTTCCTGCTGAAGTCAAGGCCGATAGGGCGAAAGAGCCTGGGAAGACCCAGGGGCCCTACTCTCTATCTTTCGGTTTCACAAACCCAGCACGTTTGTGGTTTAACCTTCATTAGCGGGCACTGTCAACTAAGCGGACACGGTCTATAATTACTGAAATATCTCCGTAAATATACTAAAAATAGAGTTCATATTTTAGGTATTCCTCCGTAATACATTTATGTATTGAATTAAACAATTACAACATATAAATATTTACTGAGTGTACGGCACCGGAGCGCGAGGAAGTTTTTAGCACGATAGGAGGAGGGTGATACCTAAAATATGAACTCTATTTTTAGTATATTTACGGAGATATTTCAGTAATTATAGACCGTGTCCGCTTAGTTGACAGTGCCCGCTAATGAAGGTTAAACCACAAACGTGCTGGGTTTGTGAAACCGAAAGATAGAGAGTAGGGCCCCAGGTTAAGATGGAGCGACAACGTCCTCAAAGATATATCTACCTTGGAGATTCTAAACTGGAGAGAGCTGACACAAAACCGAAATGAGTGGAGGGAGACTCTTGATGAGGCCAAGACCCACCTGGGGTTGTAGAGCCAAGAGTGATGATGATGATGAAAAATTTTACGTAGAATATTGCAAATCTTATTTATTGTTTGTGTTGTAACATTTTCGATACCTGCTTTTTGCGAACAGGCAATATACATTGTGTAAATCTAACACCATATAGGTATCCATTTGCGAGTTGTACGTGTAACCTTTGCAGAGACAATAATTAAGTGAAATTTTGAGTATTCAAAAATAAATAATTTTTAAACGTCAATGCGCCGCCCCTGGAACCATTTATTGGATAACCAACACCTACGCCAGGGATGGCGAACCTTTGTCTATCAACGTGCCATTTTTCTAAAGAAATGTTTAATGAGGTCATAGACGTGCCATCAAATAATTTTGACTTTGTGATTATTGGGAAAATAATAATAATAAGAACTTACCATCAATTTTCAACTCTTTATTTACTACTAGGTACTAAATAGGATCATTTAGCTTTATACGCGTAATTTTAATTAAAGTAAAATTAGTGTGACTTCTGTTTTATTTATTTATTTTATTTTAAATACATAAACGGCTATACTGCCTTTTATAAATAAACATATAATAGAGTACAAAAGTAAGAAAAATAATATCATTACATAATAATAGTTTTAAACTTAAAAATAACATACAATTATTTTACATATCACAACAAAAAATAACAAAAAAGAACAATGAGAAATATCATCATTTCATTTCAACATGTCCATATTGCGTATATAAAGTTACATTATGGAAAAAATTTAAACTTAAAAACTGAAACTTCAAAATAACATACAATTATTTTGTGTATCACAACAAAAAATAACAAAAAAAGAACAATGAGAAATATCAACATTTCATTTCAACATGTCCATATTGCGTATATAAAGTTACATTATGGAAAAATAATTGAGTGCATGTTTATATTGCGCTAATTTTAAGAAATAAATGTCGCCGATGTTAGCATATTCATTTCCCAAAATGTGTAATCGACTGATTGGTGAGTAATAATGTGATAATGTATGTGTGTTATTATAGTAGAACGGTAGAGTCAGTCTATTGTTAGCGCGACCAGGACAATTAAATCGTATTAGTTCTATTAAATCAGGGGTATCCAAGACCGAGTGAATTATTTTATATAATATTAATAGATCACAGATTTTTCTGCGATCTGATAAATTTACGAGATTAGTCCAGTTTAATAACAAATTATAGTCCACGGATTCTCTTGGAATACCTAATTTAAAATTAATATACCTAAGGAATCTATGCTGGACTTTTTCAATCGCTTGAATATGGATATTGAAATGTGGAGCCCAAATCGTAGAATTAAATTAATTAATAATAAATTAATTCTGTTGTTGCAGGTTAGATGACAAATAACACATGGTAGGGTTGTAAGATGTTACTTTTAGCAGAATGCATGCTGAACTGGAGTCATCTTCATAACAGTTTCTAACCGACTCTTTAATGTTATTCATCTCCGAAAATAATGACTCGCAGGCATAGGTTGATGATAATATTGTTAAAATAGCATAAGCCAGCTCATCAGCTCTCAGCTTCAAATAATATGTGTCTGGTAACACATTCCATGTTTCCAAAATTTTGTTCTTAGCATTTTCACTTAGGGAACGTACCCATACTACGTGACCAGTTTGGGGGGGGGGGGTCTTCGAAATACCACGCTGGGTACAAATGAGCGGCGGGTTGCTTAGGTTTTTGGTCACCGGGGGGGGGGTTTAAAAATTGCAAAAAATTGGTCACGTAGTATGGGTACGTTCCCTTATATTACCTGTCAATCCTTCAATTAATCCTAAATCTCTCTCCTTGTTTCAACAAATTTTTTAATCCATTCTGTAGCGTGGGGATCACTCGGGTTCGCTCGTTCACCTACTACACACTTTTTTTCGTAGTGTATAATAAATTTTGTGATCACTGATCAGTGACGTGCCCAAAATATTGTGTCGCGTGCCATTGGTTCGCCATCCCTGACCTATGCCATAGGTCTCGCCGAGTGATTCGATACGTTTGCTGACTTAGCAAAGGTGCCCGGGTTCGTGGGGTGAGGTTAACCATGGTCTAGGCGGTGGATACCGGTGAGACTGGTTGAGGGAGATCTTTTGACCTCCCCAGACAGACTCTCCCAACCAGTCGCGTTGCACCGCAGTGGGAGAAATGGATACGTGCGTTCGACACTCCAGAATACATCGACCCCCAGATCCTTTCCTACCTTGGACCAAGTATTTCCCTACCCATTCCTCATGCCTTTTTCATTCCCAGATCCGCTCATTTCTTTCCTTTTTTGTGAAGAGTGTAAAAAAAGACTTTAGTATGTATGCGAAGTCTACACCGCTGTGCAACACCTACCAACGAAATATACAACAAAAGTGTAAATCCCTTTTCCAGCAGAAAATTTAACGCATGGCACTGTGAAAGCCTGTTTGGGGATAAATTCGGGGTAAATAGTATTTATGGGTTGGCACTGCACTTTTGTCCAGCCGTATAAAGGGCAATGCAACATAACGTTATTATATTGCAACTGCAGTGTTGCGTTATTAAGTGGTATTTATGATGCATGTATGGATGTATTTGATTTCATGTGCAACCTCAGAAGCTCACAACGATTTGTTATTATCTTAGTTTGTTTATAATATATTAAGCGTAGGAAATGTTTGAAACTTTAAAAACACCTCCTTTCCATATGATACATCTGAAAAGATTTTTTAATAATTACAAAAACTCTTACGAAACTGTCAAAAATGTCACAATTTGAGAATGACATTTTGCAAACCATCGCTTATTAAATCAAAATTCAATTTTCGAATGAACTCTTTAAATTAATGAATTTAGCCGAAGTACCTACCTACTCACCTATGGTACTAACCAAAATCGAATGCTTTGAATTTTAAATAGGTACCTATGTATCAAGGTAGATTATTACCAAAGTACCAAATTTGATGATTTTTCTTATAATATACAAAAATAAATGTTTGTAATATATGAAAAATGAAACACGAGCTGTTTGAAAATGTGAATGTACCGGAACTGAATGTATTGAACGCGGGAGAGGGGAGGGGATCGCGGGAGGGGGTTCACGGGAGTGGGGAACGGGGATAGAAGAAACTCTCAGAAACGGGGAGAGAGGAGAATCAACGTGGTGTAGGATGTAGGACCACCATTCATGACTGAAACGTTGCTTAAAATGGCTTTAGCCATGTTTGCTGACCATATCTGAAGATCCAGGAACTTCTCCACTTTCCTCTTCCCCATCTCCTTCCCCTTCCAACTACCTTGAGCCTCACAATGTACCCCAGTTGGGGATGCCATAATCTCACTGGTTTCGGGCAGTTGGGACTCTTGTGCGGTATTCACTTTAATTTTTTTTGTTTTTTTGTACAGGTACTCAAATAAATAAAATAAAACAGATACGATACGATACATAGATAAATAAAAATTAAGGATCGTCCATTGGGGAGGTAGCCGCATCGTCCGCATACATCGCTCATTGAGTGGAGAGCTGAGGATGCTCGGATGCAGCCACAACAATGACGTTGGTTGACTTCCATACCCTGCCCAAGAAGCTGGTTGGTCGGTGACGAAGTAAGGGGGAGAATCCTCCCTTCAGTAAACATCGTAGAAGCACTGCTGAACCTTGGATGTTGTAGAAGTTGCATGTATGCATTGTTAACCCCTTAACTTGTCCGACTACAGATATTAATATCTACAGCCTGTATGTCGGACGAATATCTACAGCTCATATGTTGGACTAATATCTATGAATTTCAGAGTGAGGACTAATATCTACAGAGCTAAGGTCGGACGAATATCTATGACGGTCCCAGTGGTGACTAATATCTATGGAGCGTAGGTTGGACTAATATCTACAGAGGGCAGCTGAGGTTGTACGGAAAAGCATAAATTACTTCAATTACGTAATTACTAATTACGAAAAGGCTGAAACGTTTAAAGTACGTACATGAAGTTTTTGCATAATATTACGTATTTTTCTGTTTACGAGGACAATAATTTATAGAACAAACATGGAGGTCATAATACAAAGATATTTATTTATTTCGAAATACACTGCACCACAACCTAACCTAACCTAACCTAGCTGACATAGAAATGGTCATGGTAACAGATTAAATAATTTAGAAGCACTCGAAATAAAGAAAGCTGTTAAAACAAAAACCCAAATCCTTAATAATCAGCTAAATGTGTCCAATAGTCCGATATTAGGGATTTTTACATACTTACATACTTAAATTAAGTTTTTTAAACTGCATACGCAATATTACGTTTTTCCAATATGCTATACATAATTGTAAATCCAACCTCTGCCAGTGCTGTAGATATTCGTCCACACTTTGGTTCTCATAGATATTAGTCAGCAGTTTGAGCTGTAGATATTCGTCCTAACTTTGGTTCTCAGAGATATTAGTCCGATTTGTTCAGTTTTTGGAATATATATTAGTAGACGCCTCCAACTTGTCCATTGGGCTGTTGGGTTTAATGTAGCACAAATAAAAAAAGTAATTTCCTGATAAAGTCGCTACAGTGCGCGGTGGCAGAAACCTTGAGAGCATTCCAAATAAAAATTGAGTAAACAAACGTGACTGAAAATTTAACTGAATCTGAATTTTTTTTCATTAATTAACAAATATATTTACAATAATTAAGACATTAAAGCCACATCATAATCACAAGGACATACATTTAACTTCAAAACAAATAGTACCTAACCATATTCTCATATAACCAAGTTAATTAAATCCAAAAGGCTCTTTACGTTAATCGATCCAGTCAACACCGCCCGGGGAGCATAATTAGAAGGAGATAATAATTTTATCCTAAACGGGTTGGATTCGTAGAGACCAAGATTAGCGGATATTTTCCATTGGAGTAAATTGCGTTTGTCTGATTAACACTATCTGTCCTAGGTGTAATGTGCCAGACTAGATGTGAAATAACTATAGGATGTGTTACGAACAATAAATTGTGTGTTTTTTTAACAATTAAGTTTATATCATAAAAAAAGATTGTGCTTTAGACCACACGACTGAAGTAGAACTTCACTAACTTTTATATCTACTTCACTAACTTATATCTCTCAACTTCCGTTCGCCTCGCCCGACCGTTCGCCTCGCTCGATCACACTTTTCATAACGCTCTCGTCACGCATTCACCAGCTTTCTCCTCAAGTCAAGCGTGCGTAAAAAAGTTTTACTTCAATAATAATAATACTATTTGGCTGATTTATAAAGCGCCGTTTTCATGAAAAATAACCTCAAGGACGCGTAGGGCAAGGGCCCTACCAAGGTTTATAAAATTGTCAAAACCTGTAAGTCATGTGGTGAGGTTTGGCCGGGTCTTGGCGGCGGATGCGTCTGCCCACCAGCTAATGGCAAGCCAGATCGGGTGAGAATGGTAGAGGGAGTCCGTTTGACTTCTCCAGCCGTAATCTCTCCGTAATCATCGCCTTGCACCGCAGTGGGAGGGATGGATTCATAAGTGCGTCACTCCTGGACACACTAACCCCCAGATTCCTACCCACCCCTCATACCTTTTTCCTTCAGGGCCTACTGTGTGGAGCTAACGTATAGGATATAGCTAGGATGTACCCTGTCTTGACACAGGTATATCCTAGTGAGACAGGCATCAAAAAAACCTAATGTAAATCTACTTTTTATAGATAAATAAATAAAAATAAAAAAACCTTTTTTGTAAATTTGTGAGACTGATGGAAGTCGACAAGGAGAAGTTGAAGAGAAACGTTGAGAAGTACCTGGCTTTGGAGGCGTCTACTAATATCTACAGGAATTCCAAAAACTGAACAAATCGGACTAATATCTATGAGAACCAAAGTGAGGACGAATATCTACAGCTCAAACTGCTGACTAATGTCTACGAGAACTAAAGTGTGGACGAATGTCTACAGCACTGACAGAGGTTGGGTTAGGTTAGGTTAGGTTAGTTATTACGTAATTGAAGTAATTTATGCTTTTCCGTACAACCTCTTGCTCAGCTGCCCTCTGTAGATATTAGTCCAACCTACGCTCCATAGATATTAGTCACCACTGGGACCGTCATAGATATTCGTCCGACCTTAGCTCTGCAGATATTAGTCCTCACTCTGAAGTTCATAGATATTAGTCCAACATACCAGTTGTAGATATTCGTCCGTAGATATACAGGCTGTAGATATTAGTATCTGGAGTCCCTGGCTTTTCTAGCTAAAAAATGTAAATAAATAATATTTCACGACCAAAATTTGAATTTTTAATCGAGTATTAACGCAAATGTTTCACAATCTAATATTAACGTCGAACATCGCAGATCTTTGAAGGATCCGCTACTAAACTGTGAAAAAACTTACAATTTTGTGATTGCTTTTTTAAAGCCAATTAAAGTATGGTTTTCAAATGCGATGAAGTACTTTTTGGATAAAATGACGAAACGTGAAAAAATTATGAAACTGATCAGCAAAACCTATATTAATTTCTTCTGGGACTGCAATAAGAGTAACCAAAAAGGTGCATGAAATATGAGTGACTGACAAAAAATAAATCTCACTGTGTATAAACCACTAAATATATATTTTTTAAAGATACTTTTGTTGTTTCTAAAGAAAAAATAAAACTTGCTACCTATTAGGTAACTAATACCTTCAATTTCATACTGTTACTTGTTATATTATATCATTTTTTATGCTAAAGAATTTAGTAAGAAAGTACTTAAGGAAAATATTATATTTGTAAGCTTTTCATTTTAAAAAGAAAACGCTTTCAATCGATTTTGCAAGATCATCTGATCGTGAAAGTTAATACTGAAACCTTTTAAAAAATTCCGAAGGAAACTTGAAACAATTTTTAAAATCGGACCATCGATGAAACTGCCATTGAAAATTCATGACACTGCAAGATTTAAAATTTGTTTTAAAAGCTTTAACAATTTCGATTGTTTTTGAAGTGAAAACATCTTTAGCACCGTTGTGATATAAGAAACTCGATGAAATGGAAACGAGCTATACTAAAAAGGGACCAACACATACGTCTATAAGATTTAGCCGGCGAGATTATATTCATATTAATTCACGGGTACTTGGTTCCATTATAATACGATAAAATTATTTTTTTTACGTGAGCTCCACACAGGAGGCTCTGAGAAAAATAATTTCCCTCAGGGCCTATGTCATCTTTGGGGATGCTGTGTAGAGAGTTTTTTTAAAGAAAGGAAGGAGAGGAGAGTTCTCGGAAGGAAAAGGGTTTAAAGGGTGGGTAGGAATCTGGAGTTCAGTGTGTCCTGGTCATCCGCCTCCAAGACTTAGACAAACCTCACCCCATGAACCCGGGCATCCCTGCTAAATCATCAAACGTAGCAAACCACTTGGGGTGACCTATGGCAGAGGTGTTGGTTATCCAATAAAGGTTCCCGGGGCGGTGGTATCCATTCCCGCCTCCCAAATTGGAATCCACAGTCCCATGCAAGTCTCCTTTGATTAGTGGTATAAAGCGCCTGACGAACATCGGTGATCAGGTATTTAGCAGACCGAGGATCAATTCCTACGAAATCCAAAAAAAAAAATATTATTTTTGTAAAATAAATATCCAAACTTCAAACCACTACAAAAAGAACAGGCAAAAGAAATTACAAAAGAAAGCGACATCTAGCGACTCCGAAGAAGACAACACAAATACTAATGAGATTGCCAAATATATAGGAAAAGGTGCACTGGAAACTGAGTGCGGTGCTTCGTAGCCCATCGTTCTCCTCTTTGTGCGGTGCTTCGTAGCCTCCCCACCCTTCTTTACTTTAATTTTCTGAAGGTTTCTCTTCTACCGCGTGTGAATTGCACACTGATATTTATCTGAATCCGTCGCATTGTACAATCTTATTCGTAGACAGTGTGAAGAATGGTTGTGGCAGCTAACAATATTAAAAGCTTATTCTGGCAAACATCCAGTCCTCTCAGAATAATTACTGAATGGAGGAGATAAATAATATATTAGTATGTACGGTGAATAATATTATTATATTCTCGTACAAAATAAATATATTCTCAATTTTACGAAGACATTTAGTAAATTACACGGCTTTGATCGATTTTAAGCACATTTAAAAAAATATATACATATATATATTTTTGTATTATTTTGAATTTTTATAAAATGAATATTGCAAAGATCCGTAAGCTCGTGACAAAAATATGGGGTTAACCTAAAAATTTCAGGGAAAAAAAACTGATAAAATCGTTACCTACTCGAATGTGTATGCCTTGTCAGCTATCATAAAACCGAATATAGAACACCGATTAATATATTTTTTTACTTTTCTTCAGCTCGAGATTTGTTTTTACATTATGAGGTATGTAGAGTTAAGACAGCAAAGTTTTACATTTTAATGTTTATAAATACGCAATATACGTACATAATTACATAATATCGATAGCAATTTGGAATGGTGTAAAGGACAGTAAATCCAAAAATGAATTAAATATGTCATTTTTCTCATTTTTTTCTCTGAAAAAATGTCGTCGAAATATTTCTATGAAAATAATTGGGTGAAATGCAGAATACGCCAATGTCAGGGAATTTAATAAAAATGCACTTTCTAGATGAGAAAAGTGTGTAGAAACTCATTAAAAAAAGAATTAATGTGCGGAAAGCAAAATTGAGGGAGATACAGCAGATCAAAGTTTTATAAACTTTCACTTCGCGAACCGATACTATGACAGCCCGCCCGCCATCGTTGTCACTGTTATGTTGGTATCCCGGACCTGATACAAACAAGAGCCTAGATACGATTGTAGCCGACTTCGTGGGGAAAATTATAAGGCGCGTAATTATGAAAAACAGAATTAATAATATAATGTAAATAGGCACTGGAATGGAGAATCCCGCCAGACAAACCATTTAAAAACGTAGGCTGTTTTTTAATGTAAAGATAACATACACAAGCCCGCTAGAAAGGTTAGGTTAGGTTCGGTTAGGTTAGGTTAGGTTAGGTTAGGTTAGGTTAGGTTATGGGGGAGGGGGGCGGGCAGATCCGGCGCTGGGTTAACATACACAAGCCCGCTAGAAAGGTTAGGTTAGGTTCGGTTAGGTTAGGTTAGGTTAGGTTATGGGGGGGGGCAGATCCGGCGCTGGGTTAACATACACAAGCCCACTAGAAAGGTTAGGTTAGGTTCGGTTAGGTTAGGTTAGGTTAGGTTAGGTTATGGGGGGGGGGCGGGCAGATCCGGCGCTGGGTTAACATACACAAGCCCGCTAGAAAGGTTAGGTTGGGTTCGGTTAGGTTAGGTTAGGTTATGGGGGGGGGGGCGGGCGGGCAGATCCGGCGCTGGGTTAACATACACAAGCCCGTATCTAGGCTCTTGTTTGTACAGGTCCGGGATACCAACCTAACAGTGACAAAAGATGGCGGGCGGGCTGTCATAGTATCGGTTCGCGAAGTGAAAGTTTATAAAACTTTGATCTGCTGTATCTCCCTCAATTTTGCTTTCCGCACATTAATTCTTTTTTTAATGAGTTTCTACACACTTTTCTCATCTAGAAAGTGCATTTTTATTAAATTCCCTGACATTGGCGTATTCTGCATTCCTCCCAAATAATTGCTTGAGGATTTCTTCCCTGGAAAATTAAAAATAAGTTAAAAACGGTTATTAAAGAAATTTACAAAAAGGTAAAATATTCCAAAAGGTCTATTCCATGTTATTTTACAATAAAAATCATAATTATAGGTCTACAAAAACAGGAGATACGATATTTGAAAAATGAAGAAGTCGCACCACGCCATGGCACGCGTAGAGAGCAATAGGCAAAACACAGTGGGTCACAGTACGCCATTAATGCATACCAGTTTTGCACAACACTTCTATACATACAATGGAGTGCTGTGGTTTAATCAATTGGCAATGGAACTGAGGTTGGAACCTGACTATAATAAATTCAAAAATAGACTAAACAATGATATCTTAAATAGTTTGGCTACCTAGAGTCGCATTGGCAATTGATTAAAAATACTTGTTATAATTTTTAATTTTAATTTTTAATAAACTTCTCTATGTTCTTGCCTTTACACACGAGTAATTTCACTCTCGTAAAGGTTATATATTGTATACATATATGTGTTTTTACAGTTTTTTTTAATCAATGTTGCATGTGTAAATTACTCATGATTATGTTACATGTGTATGTATACAAAAACTAATAAAAAATAAATAAATAAAAATTCCTTTTGCTCTCCTGAACAAATAACATTTTGTCCTTTACAACATTTCAAATTTCCATGATCGACATGATCCATCGTTTCTGATAAATCCTTGGTATCAAATTTGAAAGAGATTTTTTGTTTAATCAATTGGTACCAACTTACATCCTAAGATGACATCATTTTTATTTAAATCCATATTATGTGCATAAAGAATTATCTTTACTTTTTACCTGAAATTAACGATCAAATTATAACCTAATCAGTTAACAGTCTAGTCCCGTGTACACTTTTACTAGGTATTCTTAATTTTATTAGAATTCTATTAAAAACCAGCTCGTAAAATTTGTCTTAGTTATAATCATAACAATTTTAACTCTATTGATTATTGAGAAACATTTAAGGTCAGCATTTATGTTGATTTTACAACCCAATAAAAAGTAATTTCCACTTTTAACAAGGTATGCCTAAGCCGTTCTTGTCAAATTTATTCGAACTTATTGGCAGAAAAGCATAAATATTTGACAAGTTTGATTATATTATTATCACACTAACTTGTTATCTGAGAGTTTATATCCTTGGCACTGAAGAGATAGGAATGTGTTGTGGGCGTGTTCGTATAACCATAATAATCTCGATTTTTCGTTGCTTTGGTTAAAATTGATCAAAGGTTTTAAAACAACGATATTCTTTTGGCACGGATAATTAATTTTATTAGTTGCACAGTAATCGAATTGTCTTAAAATTGGTGACGATTTCTTTCAAATCGGTATTAGTGACTGTTAGGTAGTCGGGCTGTGGTACCACCATAGTGGGGTTAGAGTGGGAACTATGGATCTCGATGTGGTATGTCTGCATAAACCAAAGAGCACGGTACTCCACAAAAGGTACTCACGTTAGGTTATGTTTCTTCAGTTAAGAGGGCATTACCAGAGAAAACCGGAAATACGTCATTTTCAAAAAAGATTTTAGGCGTATTGACTCTTTTCCACAAAAAATTATAAATGGATTTCGAAAGATTGTTCTTTTATCTAGCATTCGTATGTAATAAATTTTGAGAATTTTTTTAAATTTTTAGTATAATAAGGTTATTCCATAGGTCGTTGGCAGATTTGTTAAATTTTCAAAAAAGTTTTTGTATTATACCACACCCATTTCAAATAATATAATCATGCAGTAAAATAAATCAATACATTATCTAGCAAACGTATGTTTTAGAATTTGAATTTTAGTTTCAATAAAATCATTAAAAAATATATACCTACATGTGTTTCTTGACGAATTTGGTCCGTTTTGTGTATTTATTTGCGCACTTACAAACTAATATATTTCAGATTTTTTTAACATTCTTATTAAATTTAGACATTATTGAAAAATGATAAATACTTATAATCAAAAAATAACTACAAAAAGTACACTATTTTAATAGTTTTATCATCACGCCTTTCAGCATTTTTGGATGAAGGTATAAATTAAAGCTAATTTGTATTGAAATAAATTCGATATTGAGTTATAATTTTAAAGAGCTGGTACGGAGAATAATTAATCTTTCTCATTGTAACCGCCCTGCACGATCGGAAGAACAACTTTCGACGAAATGTGGATTTTCGTCCGCTGGCTGGTTAAACGCTCTTAAGTTGAAATCCTTCGTGTCGACATTTGCATATATTTCAATTGTGACCACTCGTTAAGCCTCGCACCCCGAATTTCTACCAATTTATAACATACTTTCCTTGAACACTTTTTTTAACAAGTTTTTCAGCTCTTAAAAAATATAAGTTATTCTTGAAGATAATATCTATACTTTTCATCTTTTATCTACGCCGCCGCGGTATAGATAATTTCCTTGAAATAAAAACGCAAAGTATGCTCCCACTCTCTTCAACATTGTGCTCGAACATGTAATAAGAAAAACGCTAATAGACACTGGCTCCAATATTTGTTTCAAGAGCAGTCAAGTTGTCGGATATGCTGACATTAACATTGTCGGAAGATCAATTTCAGCCATTAAGGAGGTATGCGATCCTTCAGAAACAGTGGCACGGGAAGTAGGACTGCGGGTTAATGTTAACAAAACGAAAATGATGATACAGAGCAGGAACCCTTCACACAGAAGAAGAAGTAATGCACAATTTAAAGACAACTACTCATACGAAGTGGTCGATCAATTCACCTACCTGGGCTCCAGTCTGACAGAGAACAATGAGGATCCAGCAGAAATCAGAAGGAGAATCACAGCAGCCAACAAAACATACTCCTCTTTGCTGCCAGTGTTCAAGTCACGTAGTGTCCACAGAAAAACCAAAATAACCATATATAAGACCATTGTTAGAACTGTATTGGCATATGGATGTGAGGCGCTGACACTGACGGTAAAGATGACTGAAATGCTGGATACTTTTGAAAGAAAAGTGCTGAGAAGTATATGTGGACCCGTGAAAGAGGGTGAACAGTGGCGCATCCGGCACAATACAGAATTGTAAAATATATATATATGTATAAGGCCCCTAGCATCTCAGCACACATGAGACTCCTCAGGCTGAGATGGACTGGGCATGTACAGAGAATGCCGGATACACGCGTCCCAAAAAGAATTTTGACTGGACACCCAGGTGGAAAGAGAAAAGTGGGAAGACCCAGACTGAGGTGGGAAGACGAAGTAAGAGGGGATGCAGCACAGCTTCTCCAGGTACCAAATTGGAAGTCAGCCGCTGAGGACAGGAGGAGTTGGAGGCGACTGTTGCAAGAGGCCAAAGCTCGATATGGGCTGTAGCGCCATCGAAGAAGAAGATGCTCCAAAAATTTCTATAAACACGTTTTTTCGATTATTTACAACACACATGTATGAAAAAGTTCAGTGTGTCTTTAAATGCTACTTATGACATTTTCCACGAGATTTTGCTCTATTTTAAACGAGTCGTGTTTTATTAAACATTTTCACAAAGTTCACTTAATCATTATCGTTTTTAATATTAGCGTGAATCCCTCTAACACTCGTATTTACATACCTCCCAATCTTCTTCTCTTTGAACGCTCACCACAAGACCTTGGTAGTTCTTGTTACGATTCACTCAAACAGCGGCGATACGATCGATTGGTGAGTCAGATAGTTGAGAAGGACAATCATGATAAGAAAAATCACATTAGCAAATAGCGATAAGGCAGCGATGGAGTAATTTGCATAATGTAACGTTATCGATGAGAATGACTGAACTTCAAAACTAAACTGGCCGATCGGTGTCGGCGGGCCAATAACGAAAGGCATATAACGTAGGTTTGAATTCTTGCCAAGCTACTGATGAAGCAGAACAAACCTGTCACGATCCCATTCGGCGTTTTATCCGATTTCATTATTCATTTGTCAGATTTTGTGGCGATTTTAAAATTGCCTACTCAATATATTAATATCCACATCACGTTTATGAATATACATGATCATCGAAAAATAATGACAACATTTAAAATAACTGTTATAAAAAAAAACTATTAAAGGTAATTCAATGATTTTAATCTTAAAATGTGAGGAAAAAGATTGATTTTTTTTTCGTACCTAGTATGTTTCGATGTGTGCACTGTTGTCTAGTCTGTAGTCGATTTCTTGCCATGCGCGTGCAATCATTTCAGGAGTAACTGACAAGATAGCGGCAGAAATATGCTCCCGCAGGTGATCCAAATCCCGAATCTTTTCTACGTACACAATGTTTTTAATGTACCCCCAAAAAAAGAAATCCAAAGGAATAAAGGTCAGGGTTTCTTGGAGGCCAGACAATGGGGGCTCCTCTACCAACGATACTGAACGTCAGACGTTGGCGCGTCCGTGGCCGACCTTGGCTACTGCGCATCTAGTGTGCGCATAGCAAGGTAACGCCACCTCCAAAACAAAACGTACATTTACCAGCTAGCGTTTAGTGACAGAATTACACGTTTAACATAAAGGGTTACGGTGCTATTATTTTTTTAAATGTTGGCAAGGACGCTTTCCCAACGGCTGGATTGGTTGCACGTACGTGACAAGAAATCGACTACAGACTAGACATCTGCAGAGCGACAAACGGTGCACACATCGAAACATACTAAGGTACGAAAAAAAATAATCTTTTACCCCACATTTTGAAATCAAAACCATTGAATTACCTCTAATAGTTTTTTTAATAACAGTTATTTTTAATTTTGTGATTATTTTTCGATGATCCTGTATTTAAAGGCCATGTGGAAAGAATAGCTCTACCCAGAGCAACAGTTTTACTTAGACATCTAATAAAGCTAATCTAAATGACGTCCAGTGGGCCGCCCCAGACACAGTTGGGCGAAGCAACTCCAGAAACTGTGTGAGGAGAGGATGGGTCTACCATGGACGGAGGCCGAACAATCAGCACAAGACAGGGACATATGGACCCGAATAGGATAAGGGGAAGAAGATGATGATGATGTTGATGATCTAATAAAGCTAAATATCCGTTTATTTGTAGCCATAAGAATCCTAGAACTACGGGATCTAACATCATGACATTTTGCAAAGATTTTTTTTCTCTGAAGTCGAACTCCATTTATTATCTATATGCCAATTCCATCGCGAGCGCGACTAATTACTTAGTTTGGTGGCTTAAGTGATTATAAAAAAGCTGAAAAGTTATTTAAATTGCGAAATAAATTGACACTTGGGTATATAACCTTTTGTAATTTTGTTACTGACCTTGCAGCATTATTAATTTTAATTACGCATATTATTTTAAAGCAAACCCAGTTTAATGTCAGACGCCTTCTTTGCAGGTAAAATGAAAAGAAAAAATATTTCATAAGAAGCAATTATTTTGTGGTTAGACATAATGTTATAAAAAATAAAACAAACACTTTGTATTTAACCACGAATTTTTATTTTATTTATCGACCGGTTTCGCTGCGACCAAGCTTCCTCAGGATATAGCTTGGTCGAAGCGAAACCAGTCGATATATAAAATAATAAATTCGTGGTTAAATACAAAGTGTTTGTTTTATTTTTTATAATGAAAAGAAAAATAATAAAATAAATGTTAATGTACGAAAATTTTCCATTGAAATATGTAAACACGTACGAGTATCTATATTTATTCATTGACGACAATATTAACGTAAAAAAATTAAACATAAAATCAGAACAAGATACGGTCGCAACTAGGTATCATACCCAGGACCTTAGCCTTGCCGGGGCTCTGCTCAAACCACTGAGCTACTTCATCCCTATCTCCTTATCTCAAATTTAACTGTATCATGCTTCGACTAAGAACATTATCTTCATTTTCTTAACACATATTTTTTGAGCTCCACACAGGAGGCCCTGAGGAAAATAATTTCCCTCAGGGCCTATGCCATCTTTGGGGATGCTGTCTGGAGGGTTGTTTTAGGAAAGGAAGAAGAGGAGAGTTCTGGAAAGGACAAGGATTAAGGGGTGGGTAGGAATCTGGGGTTAAGTGTGTTCATCAGCCTCCAAGACCTAGACAAACCTCACGCCATGAACCAAACGCAGCGAACCACTTCTTTCTGAATTCAATTAGTCAGTGGTACAGTTAAAATATGATCGAAGTGGATTGGATCGAATTAGTTCAGTAGCTAAAGCAGAGCCCCGGCAGCGTATTTCCAAAACCTATACCGGTTCAGTCGCGGTAGCGACAATTTACATTTTCGGTATCAAAATTTTAGTATTTAGAAATAAAATTATTAATTTTTGATACACACATAGGAAAGATTATTTTATCTAGATTTTAGAACAATTTTTGTTTTTGCAAAGTGATAAAAAATAACCAAGGTAGTGGTCTTTTTACAATACATAGGAATAACATCAAAATTTAAATATTTAGAAACAAAATTATTTATTTCTAATATACACATTGGAAAGATTAATTTATTTAGATTTTATAACAATTTTTATTTTTGCAAAGGGATAAAAAATATCCAATATAGTGGTGTATTTAAAATGTAAATTGTTGGGGTATGGGTTTTGGAAATGCGCACCCCGGCAAGGCTATTAAGGTCCTCGGTTCGATTCCTAGTTAATGAATTCAAATTTTCTTAAATGTTTAAATATTCAGCGGTTTTATTAATTAAGTTATTCCAAAAATATAAATAAAATAAACATGTATGATTTTAGACCTGCAAGGTCTCTTTTCGGTTTAACCCCTAGGTATAAGAATGCAGACCACGATTCACAATGTTAAGAAACTTGAAGACAAGACGAGGAGCCGCTAGGGAAATACATTATGAATAAAGTAACTACATACAATAAAATACGTGCATTATTTTTAAATGCACCGTCATTCAAAAGAAAGCGAACACGCTTCTTTCGAATGTACATTTTTTTATAATGCAGACTATGCGGTACAACAAGATAACCTACGTGGTCGAGCTGTTTAGAGTTAACATTCTCGAATGCGAATCCAGAGACAGCTATTTCGATTCCCGGCGTGGGCAAATAAAATTTATTTATTCAATAATGTGTGTTTTCACTTTTAATTCACTGACTAGCTGACCCGACAACACGTTGCTGTGGTTAACAAAACACAACGCCATCTACTGGGTGGTTATCCAACCTTTTTAACCACCGCCATCTTTGAGTTTATCGCGAAGAGACAGACAGATGCCGCGGAGGACTTTAATTTATAATAAATAGAGATGGTGAGAAAGATTATAATAATGTGCATGAAATGCTTGAGGTAACTAACGTATTTATGTTAATAAGGATTAATACTGTATCCGTCTAAATAACTTTCCAATTGCCGCAATGTACGTTACCATTTTTTTAGAAGATAGAATGGGTATTGTAAGCTATTCGTAAAAGATAGATATATGGCTTCGCGGATTTTTTCGTAGATCTGTAAAAGAGGAATATCCCACCATGCATTGTTTTGTCATATCTCAAGTGTTTTCGATGAAAACTACCAGGCGGCTTGACTTTTTCCGACACTTCCAACAATTATCGTTATGATTCAACCAATTTACACAAATCCTTGACAAATTACATATCTAAACCTTCCTCACGAAACACTCTATACATTGGTGAAAACCGCATGAAAATTAGTTCAGTAGATTTGAGTTTATCGCGAACAGACAGACAGACAGACGACGTGGAAGACTTTAATTTATATGTAATATGTAGAGATGTAGAGATACAGCACTTTCCAGAGTGGTAGATACTCTCAGTATCGCCTGGATGAAATGGAACATCCGTTCCGTTCACTTTATGCGAACGGGTCGTTCCTTCGACTCATTTACATGTAAGTCGCCTCGGGTGCGTAATGAACAGCATCTGTTTTTCCTCCTTCACGTAATCAGGGCCTCTTCAAGACCCGCATTAATAAATCCATTCCCATAGCCCCCACCTTAATAATAATAATAATACTTGGATGATTTATAAAGTGCCGTTTTTGTGAAAAATCACCTCAAGGACGCTGTACAAACTTATAATATATTTCTAAGATCTAGAAAACTACAAGCTAGGCAAACAATTAAAAACAACTTATGGCTAAAAATTGCATCCACCGGTTCTTTGATCACCGATACAAAAATGTATGTACATTATGTACAATGTTTTGACCAATGAACGCGATGCTGCCTAAAAATGAATGAATATAGGACCATACTTACCTGGGAGGTCGCTTGAAATTAACACTGTGTATTATCTAGATATTTAAAGAAATTTAGATAGAGTTCGCACGCAGAGGTTAATTGTAAACACATGTTATAAAAAGAAAGAAAAATATTTTAATATTAATATAAAATGTATTTTTAATGAGTGTATTTTGGAAAGTAAAAGCAACAATTAATGGTGGGCGGTACAAAAGATTTGATCTTCCTAAATGTGATTCGTCAAGAGACAGATTGATATGTAAAGATTCCAGTAATTTTAATTCAGTAAGAAAAGTGTGATTAAGACATATCATAGGCAATACAAATATGATACCCTCAGATAGGTAGGTATATTTAAATTAAGTGTATGAGAGCCCAAAAAGGTAGGTTTTTAGTTTGGACCTAAATTCTGTTGGGCTTGTTATCCATCTTAATTCCAGAAGGAGTCTATTCCAAGCCTTATGTCCAGATACTCCGAAAGCACGATCTCCAAACTTAGTATTTGGCCTTAATCCGCCTTATAACGCTGCCGAACTGGTTGGCGATATATGTAGTTCCCCTGTCTTCCCACTGTGCAGAAAGGAGCACTCTTTTGAGGTGTAACGTAAAACATAAAAATAAAAATTAATTTCCCTAGCCGGGTTTGGTGATCAGATCTAAATAGTCAAGTACTTCCTCTACCCCTTGTCCTTCTGTCCCCACTTCCTTCAGCCTCACAACATACCCTAATTGGGGATGTTATAGTCCCATTGGCTCCGGACAGTTGGGAGCAGTTGGGATACTTGTGATGTATTTACATAAAAAATTAAGTTTAATTAGTAAATTATTAAAGAAATATTATTAAAAAAAAGTGTTCCCGGCGTGCGTTGCTATGCCACTCAATGAAAAAATTGTTTCTCTCTGCGTGTCCTTTCCCATTCGTCCCGTTCCATTCCGCCTCCCCTTCCCCTCTCGCGTTCCCACCCCGTCTTTCCCGCCTTCCCTCTCCACACTCCATTCTCCCGCTTCCCCCGTCCCGCGAACCCCCCTACTAAGTTCCCCTCCCCCCTCCCGTATTCCATACATTCAGTTCCAATACATTCAGTTTTCAAACAGCTCGCGTGCCACCTATTGCAATTTTTTTATACAAATTACATAATCTCTCTCCAGAACTCACTTTTATACTAACAGATGGTATTCGATACCGTTACATAACCTTCAAAAACAGAGAGATAATGCATATAAAGCGGCAAAATTGGAACCATCCAATGAAAAATGGAATGCATATAAAAAAATTCGCAATTTTTATTCAAAACAAATTAAAAAACATAAGTGTGATTACTATAAACAAAAATTAGAAACACAACAGAATGAGCCAAGAAAACTTTGGATAACACTAAAAGAAATCATAAAGGGCAAACAAAAAGAAGTTGTAAAATCGATTGATTTCCCAGATGGAAATGAAGAAGAAATTGAGAATATAGCGACAAAATTTAACAAGCACTTTATTTCGAGCATAGATCTTATAAGCGAAAGTATTCCAGAATGTCCTGTTAACAAACTAGACATAGACAGGCCTGTATGCACCGATGAAGAGTTTAAGTTTAAAAATATAGATTTACCATACTTAAAAAGAGTCTTAAGTAACATGAAATCGAAAGAATCTCCAGACGGTATTACAATAAATATTATCAAAGACTCCATTAATATTATTGGCGAATCGATGGTCCAAATTATCAATGAATCTCTGAATAGTGGAGTGTTTCCCAAAACTTGGAAGACATCTGTAATAACTCCTATTCCGAAAATCGATAACCCAAAAAAATTTGACGAATTCCGACCGATAAATTGCTTACCCAAATATGAACAAATACTTGAATACATTGTAAAGGAGCAATTAGCTGAATATATTGAGACAAAGCAGATGTTAGTTCGACAACAATCGGATTTTAGAAATAAATTTTCTTGTGAAACCGCCATTAACTATGTAATACAAGAATGGAAAAATTATAGAGATAAAAACAGTAAAATTATTGCAGTATTTTTAGACTTAAAAAGGGCATATGAAACAATCGATAGAGACAAATTAATAAAAAAATTAAGAAATATTAGAATTAACGGTAAAGAAATTAATTGGTTTGTTGATTATCTTTCATAAAGAACGCAAGTAACAAAATATGGTGGGATAACATCTGATCCACGTCATACTAGCAAAGGCGTTCCACAGGGATCTGTCCTAGGTCCATTGTTATTCATTATATATATAAATGATATTGTTAAAGTTTTAAAGCATTGTGCCATTAAATTATTTGCTGATGATACATTGTTATATATAGCCAGAAAAAATTTACAGGATGCCATTGAAGAGATACAAAATGACTTAAATAATGTAACGCTTTGGTTAAACGTAAACAAACTAAAACTGAATGTTATGAAAACTAAATTTTTGATTATGGATAGTCAAGGTGGAACTGAACATGCAATACTAACCATTGATAACATAAATATAGAAAGGGTTAACAATATTAAATATCTGGGTGTAATATTAGACGATAAATTAAAATTCGACAAACACTTCGATTACATATCTAAGAAAATTGCTAAAAAAGTTGGCTTCTTAAAAAGGATTAAGAATAACTTGGATCTCAAGACAACGCACCTTGTATACAATTCTTTTGTAACTCCTCATTTAAATTATTGTTCTAGTGTTCTATTCTTATGTAACGAGACCCAAAATAATAAACTACAGGTTATACAAAATAGGGGAATGAGGATGATTCTGAAATGTAATATCTTTACTAGAGTTAAAACTATGTTACAAAACTTAAATATGATGACAACTAAACAACATATAATATATAATACGTTAACAATGATGTACAAGCTTAAAAATAACATGCTCCCTAAATATCTGCAAACTAATATTATGTACCATGAAAATATTCACAATTATCCTACAAGGAGTTGCCGAGACTTCAGGCTTCCCAAAACTAAATTTACGTGTACACAGAACAGCGTGTTTTATAAAGGTCAAAAACTTTATAATAACCTACCAAATTCCATAAAGTAAGCCTCAAGTCTTGGCACTTTTCGTAAAACATGTGCTACATACATTAAGAAAAATTTATGAATTGTATTTATTTGTATTAACTGTATGTCTTAAACCCTATTGTTTGTATTTCTAACTGGAGTAAATGTATTTCTATTTTAAACTGTATTCTTTCCGTTATAATTTTATGACTCTATTTATTTTATTATATATTTTATATGTTTTTTTAATACTAGATGTATGAAAATTTGCTTACATCTAAATAAAGTTACAAAAACAAACAAAACAAACTTTTATACATATAGGAACCATTGCGAGCATGCACACCCCAAATCCCCAAAGTTTCATCGCAATCGGATGAATGGTTTAGCAACATGGCGAACATACAAACATTTTTAGATATATATAGATTATCTTCTGATATAATCCAATATGGATTAATGTCAATACCATAAATTTATCACCATCATAATTTTCAAATAAGTATAAAGTTATGCCTACGCATTGATGCATACTAAGTATGGTATAAGCCACAAGTGCCCTAAATCTCCATACATGACTAATCTAACACGGCTTATTGAATCAACGGTCTCTTTCTTCTCGCATTGGCCCACAAAGAGGTGCGGTACGGAGTTACGGAGGAGGTGACAGGAGAAGGGCACTTGACGGAATTAAAAAGGTAATCGTATTTTATCCATCAACATCTTTGACAAGTGTGGTACAAAAGGGTCTAAGACTGTATAACGGTGGAGGACGACTTCGTGATATCCCAAAATAACAGAAAATAGTATATTTTTTAAATAAATGTAAACAATTACGGGTTTTGAATAACCTGACAATACATGAAAAATTCTTACATCCATAGAATTTGAGAGGCGGGTATGGGAACCGCCACCCCGGAAACCATTTATTGGATAACCAACTTGGGTTGTTCGCTACGTTTGTTGACTTGGCAGCGGATGCGTCTGTCCACCAGATGCACGGCATTCCGGATCGGGAGAGAATGGTTAAGGAGGTTCCTTTGACTTCTCCAGCCGTACTCTCGTTGCACCGCAGTTGGAAGACTTTCCTAAAAAGACCCTCCACACAGCATCCCCAAAGATGACATAGGCCCTGAGGGGAATTATTCCTCAACACCTCCTCCTGACAACCTCCGTAGTCCAGTGGCTAAGACTCTTGACTCACATTCCGGAGGTCGCGGGTTCGAACCCGGCATGCGCAAATAAATTTGTGTTATTTCACAATTAATTCATTTAAAATAATATATAGTATATTTGCGGCATGTTCCAGAGTGGAAGATACTATTAGTATCGCCCTGGTGTAAGACCACCATTCAGAATTGAAACGTTGCTTGAAAATGGCTTTAGCCGTGTTTAGTGACCAGATCTGAATAGCCAGGTACTTCCCAACCTTTCTCTTCTCCACCTCCTTCCCCTCCCCACTACCTTCAGCCTCACAACATACCCCAATTGGGGATGCCATAGTCTCACTGGCTCCAGACGGGAGCAGTTGAGATTCTTGTGCGGTATTCACTGTAAAAAAAAAAAAAAAACAAGAGGGACAACCGACTAAATAATTACTTACTTTTAAGTGTCACATGGTTATTTATTAAGGCGCCGCAACCGGGCTCAAAAATAAGAAGTTGGAGAGATATGAAATTACGAATGTTACGAGCGCGCTAGTATTTACAGCGACAAAATCGATGACAAAATTGTGTAAATGTTTTATAAAACAGGACTCGTTTAAAATAGAGCTTATTATAAAATCTTTGTTATCTTAAACAGCATTTATAAAAACACTGTGAATTTTTTCACTTGTAAAAAACCTGAAACAACCGTGTTCATAATATTTTTTGGAGCATACTTTGCGATTTTTTTGTATCGAGGGAATTTTATATAATTTGCGTTTCGGCACTGGGATTGTCTAGATATTATCTTCACGAATAATATATACTTTTAAGAGCTTTAAAACTTAACGTGTTGGGAGATATGTAAGAAATCGGTAAGGGAGATATGTAAGAATCTTAACTAGAGTGACAACCGACTAAATAATTATTGTATTCATATATGCATTTACTTACTTTTATATGTCTCATGGTTATTTATTAACTAGAGGGACAACCGACTAAATAATTATTGTATTCATATATGCATTTACTTACTTTTATATGTCTCATGGTTATTTATTAACTAGAGGAACAACAGACTAAATAATAAAATTAACAAAGTGGAGTTAGAATCAGTCAAAAAATTTAAGCAAAATAAGAATCCAAAAGAAATGTATAATAAAAATACATATACTTAATTCCTAATGATTCTGTGGGTAAAAGTTTTAAAGCATTACACATTCTCTATAATTTTCAATCATTGATCATCTTTGACAAGCGTGATGATATAACGGGACACTAATCACGTGTTAAGTATATTCGGGAGTGGGGACTTCATCCAGTCCTCAGGGATATGATAGCCATGGGAATATGGGAACAAGTGGAACAGAAATCGAAAACCAGTGGTTTGAGGTACAAATATTCCGTTTTTAACTTGTTATTCCGTCGTCGGTTATCTTTATTCAGTCATGGTTGAACGGTAGAAACTACACAAATTACATGTCAAGTGCATTTTTTAAAGGAGAAAACACAGATACGTACAGTTAAACGAGACAATATAAGACAATATCTTATTGTTACAAAATAATATTAGCAGCAGATACAAATATTTTTTAGATAAACTTAAAGAGACACATTAAAAAAAATTATTTCAATAATCAAAATTATTTTATTATTTTTTTTTTTCATTAGAAAACAGCCTTCAATGCTCTACTAAAAGTACTGCACGAATAAAAGAATATGTCGGAATCCTTCAGGTTTTAATATTGATATCATTTCATTATCGGATACTTAATCCCAACTCGAGAAAATACTGATAATAATTTTCTACATTTTTAGCACCGTTTTTTGCAAAAAATCACCTGAAAGGTGGGAAAATCAAGTTGCAATCGAAAATTATTTGTTTTAGTAGATATATAAGATATTAAATGGAGCCTATAGAAAATCTTATTTTTATGAAAAATATTATTATAAACAAGTAGGTAATATACATATAAAAAAGTGTGTAATGTATAATTTTTTTTTAATATTATAACGATTGTGATTTTAATTTGATTTTAGATTATTTAATTTGTATTTTTATTTTTATTTTAACTTTATGAGTAAAACCTCAAATTGTAATATTTAATTAAATGAAGACAATATAAGCGAAACTCAATCGAAAATCTGAAAACAGAAAAATCAGAAAAAGATATTGACACATCAGATGTGTCAATATCTTTTTCTGATTTTTCTGTTTTCAGATTTTCGATTGAGTTTCGCTTATATTGTCTTCATTTATTTAATTTGTGATTGAATTATTAATATTTTGTCACTAAAATAAAATTGCACTTAGTTAACTAGAGAAAAACAATTCAAATCGTCATCTATTGCTGTTTCAAATGCCCTAAATTCTACATCCAGTCTACGTATTGTGACAACGAGTCTTTGAAATAACAGGGCTTTATCTGACACATCAATTTCGTGCGCTAATTAGCTCTAGAGCGAGCTATTTTAGAGTTCATTATCGCACAACATTACCATATCAGATGGAACCTTCTTACGAGTACTTCATTGGGTCGAAATATAGAAATCTTTTACAAAAAAAATTTATGCGTTAGTAGAAAATTCTCCTTAATGCCTCGAATTTCTACGAGGCGTGAATTGCGAAATTACTAATGTTCGCCAAATGTTCGCCACACCTGCCTGTAGTTTTATTAGGCTCACCAGTCACCAGTCCTGAGTCCAGTGATCGGTGACCAGCGACACGGGAGAGTGGGGAGGCCTCTCACCCGGGTGGAATAGACAATAATTGACTGTTGACAGATGATGAGGTCCACAATGGCCGCATAACCAACCTCACACGTCCGTCGGGCCCATCCGTAGCATTTCAATGTGCGCTTTCCGCGGATTATATCACTAAAATTGATGCAGCTTAATAATGGATTTTTTATATTAATTTAATGGTTTTAGGAAAATATAAAAGGACCCAAATATAATTTAGTAAGGAAATAGTAATTTATTTTATTCATTTGGCCTTACAGTCAGCGAAAGAACATAAACAATGTCATTTTCATGTTTTCAATGGACAATTTCAATGAACTTGAAACACTGTGGTATAAAACTATGATCGCTGCCCAACGCTGCTTTATGCAGAATATGACAGGTCGAACAGACAGCATTTGGAGAAAAAAATTACCACTCTAAGAAGAGATTTACCACTCTAAGATAACGTAATTTATATATTAAACTAGCTGGTTCCCGGCATGCGTTGCTATGCCATTTAATAAAGAAATTGTTTCTCCCGCGTCCCCTTCCCTTTTCGCATTCCCACTCCGCCTCCTCCACCTTTCCTCTCCCCACTTCACTCCCCGCCTTCCCCCGTCCCGCGAACTCCCCTCCAGAGTTCCCTTCCCCCTACCCGAGTTCCCCTGCCCCTCCCCCCTCCCGCATTGCATACATTCAGTCCCTGTATTCATTTTTCAAACAGCTCGCGTGCCACCTATTGCTATTTTTTTTATACAAATTTCATAATGCCAGAGCTCAGCAATAATTTTATATAAACCTTGTCCCGGTAATAACGAACACAAAAAAAAGAATTATCCAATTTGGTGCAGTCGTTCGGAAGTTATGCGCGTACATACATTTCGGAAATTCATTTTTATTTATATAGATAGATAGATATATAGATGGTAGAAGTAGATAGAAGATAGATAGATAGATCGATAGATAGATAGATAGATAGATAGATAGATGGAAGAAAGATAGATAGATGGATAGATAGATAGATAGAAGATAGATAGATAGATAGAGAGATAGATAGATAGATAGATAGATAGATAGATAGATAGATAGATAGATAGATAGATAGATAGATAGATAGATAGAAGATAGATAGATAGATAGATAAAGAAAGATTCTTTGACATGACGCTACTTTTGATTTGGACCTTGCACGGGGTGGTGCATACCGTGTGGTTTGTATATTTGTGTATTAAAATTACATAAAATTTACATAAAATTCATGTCGTAACCTCTCCTCAGGTCGAAAGTCCCAAAATACCCCTATCTTAACATGCGGATTGCAATATTTAGAGCACAGGCGGTAGGTAGGTGTGCTTTCCTTTTTGTACCGGTATTATAATGGAAGAAGCGTCGAGGAACAAGCGTCATTAGTCCCATCGACATCGTTGCATAGTCGGGAAACACTCCAAATGCGCGACCTACATACATATGTACATGGTTGATATTTGCCCCATTAGAACGGGTCGCTTCTTCGACTCGTTCTTGAATTCAACAGCTCGGTTGTTAAATGATTTGCCGGCTTCTGTATTTCCTCCCTCCCGTATCTCATTCACTCCTTCCTCTCAAGACCCTGAGGGAAATTATTTTCCTCGGTGCCTTTGTATGTTTTTTTTAAGACATGATAATATAGGAATTGATCATACTTAAATTAAATTTTAAAAATCATCCTTTGTTAGTGTAATTCTAAAAGCATCAAGGAATAAATTAGTCGTGTTTATATAAAAATGGGTAAATATTATCAAACCTTTTTAGTCGGTATAATAATAATGATAATATAATTAGATATTGTCGAGAGCACTGTTTTTGTGAAAAATC
The DNA here is from genome assembly GCA_917880885.1 of Limnephilus marmoratus. Lineage (NCBI taxonomy): Eukaryota > Metazoa > Arthropoda > Insecta > Trichoptera > Limnephilidae > Limnephilus > Limnephilus marmoratus. Next base: position 17,353,527 of record OU862923.1, read on the forward strand.
ACCTCAAGAGCGAAGAATTGTGAAAAGTATTTATTTACACTAAAAAAATAAAAAAAAATTCTTCAGATAATACCTACTGCTTGAAATTTTTCACGATATGAACCACCGTCTGAATAAAAATTAAACTTTTCTATTCCGTGTCTAATAATCACGTAGGTATTTTTTTTGTTCACTATTCATCTTTGCCTTAGTATCGCGTCTTTATAAATTTTGAAAGTTTCAAAGCTTCATAGATATTGAATACCAAAAGGTATGCATCAGGACTCAGGACGCTAGATCCCACTGTCGAGAAACAATAAAATGTCATACTTTTGAATGTAGCTATAACTTTGTGGTTATCCATTATAGATAATTGAAACAAATTAACTTTGTTTGAACCACTTATATAATGAGTAAATCCGACCGGTTTCGGAACAACCATTCCTTCTTCTGATTTGACAGTTTCGAAATATGGATAGGAACAATGTTTTATTATGGTAGGGATAATAGATTAATCGATAATAGATAACAATAATAGATAACAAAAAATATTGTCTTATAGCCCAATCATGGATTTGTTCCCCTACCCACCCACTCTACATTAATATCTAGCAACGGCTCCACCCCTACCATAATAAAACATTGTTCCCATCCATTTTTCGAAACTGTCAAATTAGTATACGCTTTCCCTGAAGAAGGAACGGTTGTTCCGAAACCGGTCGGATTTACTCATTATATAAGTGGTTCAAACAAAGTAAAATTGTTTCATTTATTAATAAAATGTCAGTTTCATTGTAAATAAATAGTGTTTTTTTTATATTATGAAGCAAACCTTCTAACGGTATTTGTAACACATCCTCTATTGTTAACAACACTAGTTACCTACATCAGATAGAGCATATAGTCTGCGATAGTAGGGCTTTATTGAGAGTTCAACGTACTCCATCAATGTTGTCTCTATTAATATGTCAATCTTATTTTACTATAATCGCTCAACCATAATAATATTGTAGGGCGTAACGTTATGAACAACACTCGAGCCCCAGGGCAATCTTAGAAACATAAACAAGAAAACAATTAAGTTAATTTCAATGTAATGTTTGCAGATGCTCCAACAAACTTCCTAATATAATACCATAATTATTATTTTTTAATTTATAAACTAACGTTTAAACAAGATTTTTATGCATAGCTCAAAGGGTAACAATTATTATAAGCAATAATTGTCGGCCTGAAACACTCATTTACATTGAAAAATCTTCCGAGAAAAGATACTTGCCGCCAACGGGACGGCAAGGGCGGGACGTCCCGTTGGAAGAAAAATATTAATTTAATTAATCTTCTGCCTAAAAAATAATGCATTCATAACATAAATTTGCTTTCGATTGAATTAAGTTTATAAAACAGTTGTTCAGAGTTGTTATAATTAAAGATTTATAAAGCTCGGGTGGCTTAGCGGGCAAACATTGTAGGAAGGTTGAAATATAGACAACCACCGAAAAGACTTCTATGTTTCAAGCAGGATGCAGGACGAAGGAGTTAGTTTTAAGACTTATGAATGTAGCTTTAACTTTGTGGTTATCCATTATAAATAAATGAAACAATTTAACTTTGTTAAATTAATTTTAATTTTTCAGTTCAATGTTACAAAAATCTCCCTTCTAATATTAAACCAGCTTTTTATACAAGAAATAATATCGGTAATTTTTTGAGAAATGCTAAAGATAAAGACCATAAATTGACTAATTCCGGAATATATAAACTCAAATGTAATGATTGTCCTTCATTTTATATTGGAAAAACCACTCGTAATTTTGAAATCAGAATCAAAGAACATTTAAGGTGTCTAATAATAATAATTTTTCTGAGTTCGCTAACCATATCATTGAAAATAAGCATAGTTTTTTTAAAAAATACGGGTATAAATATTCTTCATATTAATCATAAAGAAAAACCTTTAGATAACTTAGAAGCCTTGAAAATAAAAAAAAAATCCCTTAAAAATGATGAATCTATTATCAACAAACAAAAAATATTATCTTATAGCCCAATCATGGATATGTTCCCCTCCCCACCACTCTTCATTAATACCAAGCAACGGCTCCACCCCTACCATAATAATACATTGTTCCCATCCATATTTCAAAACTGTCAAATCAGTATACAGTTATCCTGAAGAAGGAACGGTCGTTCTGAAACCGATCGGATCTACTCAAATATAAAAGTGGTTCAAACGAAGTTAAATTGTTTCATTTATCTAGTTTTAATCCTTAATTTTCGTGGGGGGACAAATACAGCAACCTTACGAAAAAAATGAGTGAAGCACGAGACCGGCAGAAGTGAATATGTTTATTAGAGACCGCCAGGTCTCCATGGGTTATACCGCCGATGATGTGAGAGTAAGCGCCACAGGGAATATTTTTTACTTATTTACTTGATCGAAGCCAAACCAAGGGATGCTGAGACTTTCTTTCAAATGACTTTAAAATGTGTTCAAATGTTCTCCATTACTGCAACGGTCACAATGGCGATGTTTTAGATGTGGTAATTTGCTAAATGAGGATTAATTCACCGTTGAATTCACCGTTGAGGAAAGTGCATTCTGGCGATAATCGCATAGCGGCATTCGCCAAAACTATCCCATTTCTATTACTAAAGATAGAGGTATTGGTCAACAGCATAGAACATCAGAGTCGAAATAATATTTCAAACGGCAAATAAAATAAAATTATCCATTATTGCTGTTAAACTGATAAAACATTTTTCTAATCTAATTATGTAATTAAATTTATTTTTTATTATTACTCTAAATTATCTGCGTTCGGGTCATTATTTTTAGAAACAGCTTGTCTTTCGACATAGGCCTCCTCTAAAGATTTCCATTTTTCTCTATCCTTTGCAACTCTGATCCATTCTGGACCAGCCACCTTTTTAGATCATCTTCCCATCTTTTCATTTGTCCACCTTTGTTTCTTTTTCTTTTACCGTCTCTTGGATTTCTCTTACCTTTCTTTCAACATATGTCCAGTCCATCGCCATTTTAGTGTTAGATGTACAGAATAGCTATGTATGAATGCAGCTTTAATGTCGCACGTGATATTTTGCAAATTTAGCTCTTTTAACGACATTTATCTTACTACTAATATCAATATCTTTGAGGCACGCTCCCAAGACTACCTACTGCACAAGATGCGCATACGATCATTACGCCACTGAATAATTATATCTACATATTATGTAGGAGGAAAGCGTATTGAATTTTAGTGAAATCTCCACGCATTATTTGGGAACATCTCCATTTATTGATCGCATCATGCGTAGGTACATGATATGCTCGAAAAATAATATTATGCCTAACGTAGGTGGATAATTAAATTATCATTATAATGTGGATTTAGGTAGTAGGTAAACGTTGAATTAAAATTCAGGTATTTTCATTGTTTTTAAATTAAAGCTTAATGAGATGATGAAATTATCCTATAGAGAATAGAGAAGTGATTTTTCACAAAACTGCGCTATCAAATCATCAAATTATTGTTATTAAACATTCGTGTAAACATGCTCTGACGTTATTATAGCGTGAAAGTGATTATTCGTCTGCATTCTGTATAGACTATTAACGCGTGGGCTTTATATAAGTGCGCCTCCTAAAATGATATACATAGAGCTTCTATATACAATAAATTTATTTTTATTTTCCACTCTATGAGTAAAACCTCAAATTGCAATATTTAATAACACTGTAGATCCTTACATCTTACATCTGTAATACATTTCAATTGCAATACCCATTCATTTTACACTTTAACCAGTATCACCTCCCGAGTCTAATGCACTTTACCCCCGGACATCCTGTGTATTAAAGTATTTACTAGCACAGTTACGTGAAAAATCACGGGATATTATTTTTGTAGTTTTTGTGAAGCTGAAAGTTCATGTAAAGAATACTTCAGAACAATTGAGGCAGAAAGGTCAGGATTTTTTTTACAACAGCAACTCTTTAATAATAACATTTTACATGAATATTTTTTAGTACATAAGTCATCAAATTATATCTGAATTCTTGATACATTATTTCCAATTTATAGGTAGGTACTTTATCGTTTGTCTTAATTGTTGACACAGTCAGTTCCAAAATTTGATAACTTCACTTAATTCAAAAATCCGAGACATTGAACCAGAGTTAAAATCGCTCAAAGACAAACCAACAACAATACAGTACCAAAACTAATACGTTTAATTTAGGTAGGTACGGAGCATTGACATTGTCAATAAGTTTCTAAAAATCATCACAGCATGAAAATCTGTGTGTACCAATGTAAGTTCATTTTTGTGTTCCACCTAACTGCCATTCGTGGTATCATGAGGACCGATAATAGTTAAATTAAATAATTTTATTTTTTTCATTATTTATTGGTAATATAGACAGCCCTGAATTGTTAATACCTTCCATTTATCAGCAAGAACTACTCGATCTAAAATTATTTTTAGTCTTAACAAAACCAGGACTGAGTCATTTAGATACTCGCTGGTACCTAGATTGCATGCAGTTGGCAATACTTTCTCAGAAGTAGTAGATGTGTTCAACTGCAAGAAAAATAGTTACAAAGAGCCTATAATAGCATATCAGTATAATGTCTACTATTCTTCGGTATTGCGCGTTTTCATCCCGCGACAAATATCCGATATATCTCCGACAAAATATCCCCGACACAATATTATTCTCCGACAAAATATCTCCGACACAAACACTCCGACTAAATATCCCTCGACACCATATACTCCGACAAAATATCCCCGACACAATATATTCCAACAAAATATCCCAGACACAATATACTCCGACAAAATATCCCTTAACATATTATCTCAAGGACAATATATCCTCCAACAAAATATCTACTATAACCTAACCTAATGTAACTTAACTTAACCTAACCTAACCAAACCTTATTTTACATTTTACTATTTTTGAACTTAAATTTTTGTCTTTACAAGGTGCCTGTATTATTTCTGTCCCATTTTACTATTTTTGAACTTAAATTTTTGTCTTTACAGGGTGCCTGTATTATTTCTGTCCCATTTTACTATTTTTGAACTTAAATTTTTGTCTTTACAGGGTGCCTGTATTATTTCTGTCCCATTTTACTATTTTTGAACTTAAATTTTTGTCTTTACAGGGTGCCTGTATTATTTCTGTCCCATTTTACTAGTTTTGAACTTAAATTTTTGTCTTTACAGGGTGCCTGTATTATTTCTGTCCCATTTTACGATTTTTGAACTTAAATTTATGTCTTTACAGGGTGCCTGTATTATTTCTGTCCCATTTTACTATTTTTGAACTTAAATTTTTGTCTTTACAGGGTGCCTGTATTATTTCTGTCCCATTTTACTATTTTTGAACTTAAATTTTTGTCTTTACAGGGTGCCTGTATTATTTCTGTCCCATTTTACTATTTTTGAACTTAAATTTTTGTTTATTATTATTTTTAACTGTAAAACTAACGTTTTTAAGACAAGATTTTTTATGCATAGCACAAAGGGTAACAATTATTATAAGCAATAATTATCAGCCTGAAACACTCATCCACATTGAAAAATCTTCCGAGAAAAGATACATGACGCCAACGGGACTTGAACCCGTGTCCTCTCGATTGTCGGTCGATTGCTCTTGACCACTGAGCTATGGCGGCTTATCTCGTACCCGCCAAATGATTCAATATATGCTAGTGTTTCATTCAACAATTACTGCTTATTATATTTTTTTTTCACCTGAAAACAACCAACTTTATTTTTGCGAGAGAAACATTGTAAGTGTTAAATCCCTCGCTAGGTGGCGTCGAGACAAATTATGTCTTCATTTATTGGGGAAATACTTAAACTTGTCAAATATTAATTATTATTTTTAATTGTAAAACTAACGTTTTTAAGACAAGATTTTTTATGCATAGCACAAAGGGTAACAATTATTATAAGCAATAATTATCAGCCTGAAACACTCATCCACATTGAAAAATCTTCCGAGAAAAGATACATGACGCCAACTGGACTTGAACCCGTGTCCTCTCGATTGCCGGTCGAGAGGACACGGGTTCAAGTCCCGTTGGCGTCATGTATCTTTTCTCGGAAGATTTTTCAATGTGGATGAGTGTTTCAGGCTGATAATTATTGCTTATAATAATTGTTACCCTTTGTGCTATGCATAAAAAATCTTGTCTTAAAAACGTTAGTTTTACAATTAAAAATAATAATTAATATTTGACAAGTTTAAGTATTTCCCCAATAAATGAAGACATAATTTGTCTCGACGCCACCTAGCGAGGGATTTAACACTTACAATGTTTCTCTCGCAAAAATAAAGTTGGTTGTTTTCAGGTGAAAAAAAAATATAATAAGCAGTAATTGTTGAATGAAACACTAGCATATATTGAATCATTTGGCGGGTACGAGATAAGCCGCCATAGCTCAGTGGTCAAGAGCAATCGACCGGCAATCGAGAGGACACGGGTTCAAGTCCCGTTGGCGTCATGTATCTTTTCTCGGAAGATTTTTCAATGTGGATGAGTGTTTCAGGCTGATAATTATTGCTTATAATAATTGTTACCCTTTGTGCTATGCATAAAAAATCTTGTCTTAAAAACGTTAGTTTTACAATTAAAAATAATAATTAATATTTGACAAGTTTAAGTATTTCCCCAATAAATGAAGACATAATTTGTCTCGACGCCACCTAGCGAGGGATTTAACACTTACAATGTTTCTCTCGCAAAAATAAAGTTGGTTGTTTTCAGGTGAAAAAAAAATATAATAAGCAGTAATTGTTGAATGAAACACTAGCATATATTGAATCATTTGGCGGGTACGAGATAAGCCGCCATAGCTCAGTGGTCAAGAGCAATCGACCGGCAATCGAGAGGACACGGGTTCAAGTCCCGTTGGCGTCATGTATCTTTTCTCGGAAGATTTTTCAATGTGGATGAGTGTTTCAGGCTGATAATTATTGCTTATAATAATTGTTAAATTTTTGTCTTTACAGGGTGCCTGTATTATTTCTGTCCCATTTTACGATTTTTGAACTTAAATTTTTGTCTTTACAGGGTGCCTGTATTATTTCTGTCCCATTTTACTATTTTTGAACTTAAATTTTTGTCTTTACAGGGTGCCTGTATTATTTCTGTCCCATTTTACTATTTTTGAACTTAAATTTTTGTCTTTACAGGGTGCCTGTATTATTTCTGTCCCATTTTACTATTTTTGAACTTAAATTTTTGTCTTTACAGGGTGCCTGTATTATTTCTGTCCCATTTTACTATTTTTGAACTTAAATTTTTGTCTTTACAGGGTGCCTGTATTATTTCTGTCCCATTTTACTATTTTTGAACTTAAATTTTTGTCTTTACAGGGTGCCTGTATTATTTCTGTCCCATTTTACTATTTTTATTGTCTTTGAACGATAATTTATTGTCTTTACAGGTTTTCCGTATTATTTTTGTTCCATTTTTTGTAAGTTTAGGTTGGGTTGGGTTAGGTTAGGTTGGGTTAAGTTAGGTTAGGTTAGGTTAGATTAATTCTGGTAAGGTTTTAATAGAAATTTAATTGGGGGATGTTTTGTCCGTAGGATAGATTGTCGGGAACATTTTGTCGGGGGTTATTTTGTCGCGGCATGAAAAATCGCGGAACCCTATTCTTCTGCGTGGATTCTAAATAATAGAATTAGCATATTTTTACTTCAAGATTACTAAATTGTTTCTTATATCACAGTTCTATAAAAGCCCGTTTAGGCGTATATTAATTATTATAAATCAATAAATACACAGTGATAATGGACTTTTTTTTTAAATAATCTACAATATTGAAATTCACGTAAAAATGAAATTTTAAAACACAGCCGTTCAAAATTAAAATTGATTACTCGACAAACAAAGCAAAATAAAATCGCCGGAAAAACGGACTGCGGTAATTTTGCGTCACCATCCGTCATAATACACTTTGGCGCAGAAACATAAAAAACTTTACATATATTTGGATTTCGGGGTGTCGCAATTTGGCGCAACTGTCGGGTGAGTGACGGACGTAAATCCGTGGAATGCCAGACACAACACATGCGGACATGATGTGTTAGATCACACTTACTTACAATAACAAAAAAATTATGTCATTGCCACAGCAATGGTGATTAGCGCACTAGTTTCATCCGCGCGGAAACGGTGCATAAATGTGGAACCTGATATTTTGTAAAGGATTGGGAGAAGTGTGGGTGTTAGATGTGGGAGTTAGATGCTAATTAATATTTGCATCGCTTAATTTTAATACTGCATAAGAGTTCCAACTTCCCGGAGTCAATGGGACCACGGAATAACAAAGTTAGTAGGGTATGGTGTGGAGACGGGGAAAAAATTGGAAACTGTCTACCTGGTTATTTATATCAGGTTATCAAATACGGTGAATATCTCCCATTTTTATATTAGCTCCACATAGGAGGCCGTGATGAAAAATAATCCCTCAGGGCCTATGCAATCTTTGTGCATGTCATGTGGAGGGCCTTAAGAAAAGGAAGGAGAGGAAGTTCTGGGAAGGAAAGAGGTACAAGGGATGGGTAGGAATCAGGGGGTCAATGTGTCCAGGAATGATGAGCGTATGAATCCATTCCTCGCCACACCCCTGATGACTCTCTGGAGACGGGAGACGATGAAATACCCTCCGTAAACGGCTATTTACATTCATTTTAGTGTTTGATACATACATAATTTTTTTTTCTCAGTTTCATTTTTCATGCTTTTCGTTTATTTTATTTAATTTATGTGTTGTTATTTAATTTTTACCTTAACTTATTATTTATCTTTTTTTGTTATTTTACATTATGGAATGTATTGCATTGTACTTCCCCTGCATACATTCTGGAATAAACTTATATTATTATTATTATTATTAATAGGTGGGCAAACGTATTCGCCGCCAAGATCTAGACTGGACAAACCTCAACTCTTGAACCCGGGCATCCCTGACTCACAAAACTTGTCGAACCTCTTGGGGTAATCTGTAGCAGGGGTGTTGATTATCTTTTTTTTTCAGTTTCAGTGCCGGCAACCCGGGCGTTTATTTAGTTTCATGGTTATTTACATTGTTTTCTTTTCTTTTACCCGCCTCACTAGACAAAGTCTGTTCCGAGGCGAGTAAATCACATATTATGTTTGTTCCAAAAGAAATGTGTGTATTTAAACAAATAAATATGTATGTAAAAAGATAAAAGAGATAAATTATATGTTGGTATATTAAATATTTACATACATACTTTGTTTTTTAGATAAAAGTAAATTAAAATTTTGTGACAGTTGAATATAGCGGTTACATAATAGAAGTAATAATTAATAATTAATCATAATAATTAATATTGCAAAATTGCAGTTTCTCGTATTTGTTTTATTTGAATATTATATAATTTCGTGAGAACTTGTATGAAATGTTATTTATTTAGAATATTTTGAATGTCTGTTCTTTCCTTTTCATTCAACCATATTACAAATCTTTTGAAAAGCCAATTCAAATTATTTGGGGTGACGTAAGTTTTTGTTTGTGTTAGGAAGGTATTGAAAATGTGTGGTGCTAGGTAAGATTCGTGTTTTTTTGCAAAAGTTGATTTGATATGGGGAACTTGAAAGTGCTTATTAATTTTTGCTCTTGTGTTTTGTGAGTGAGGAATGTGGAGATGTGAAGTTTTGATACAGTTTTTGTAAATGATCTTCCTTATGAATAGTTTATTTACGTCTAGTAATTTGTTTTTGATCATTAGCTGTTCCGTCGGATGTTGGTAAGGTTTATAAAACATAATTCTAATTATTGTTTTGTGATTAATTTTAAGAGAATTCCGGTAAGTATCTGCTGCTCCTCCCCAAACTGAAATTCCATATGTTAAAATACTTTGACAGAGTGCGAAATATATTTTTTTTAGTTGATTTAATGACATGATGTTTCGTATTGTTTTGAAGATGTATGATAATTTTCGTATTTTTTTTGATAATATATTAATATGGAGATCCCATTTTAGTTTATGGTCAACAGTTAAACCTAGATATTTAATATTGTCTGCATAAACAATTTTGTCACAAGTACAGCATGTGTTATTTGACGAAATATTGGTGCAGGGGTTAAGATGTAGTTGTGGTTGGCTATGTGGTTGACCAGCCTTTGTTTTGCTAAAAGTTAAATATTTTGTTTTTGAAATGTTCAGTGTTAGTAGATTATTTTGGAGCCATTTATTTACTACAGTCATCCCTGTTTCTGTGTTTTTGAATACCTTTTCCCATGATTGTGCCTTGAACAAAATTGCAGTGTCGTCTGCATAACTGATTACTTTGTACTCAATTTTTCCTAGGTTTATCTCAGTTAGACTATTTATATAAATGAGGAATAGTATGGGACCCAAGACGCTGCCTTGCGGTACTCCATACCTGATATCTGCTTTGTCACTGCTGTATTTATTTATTTTTACTATTTGTTGTCTCTTTTCAATGTAGCTGACAAACCATTTTAGCGGTTGACCAGTTATACCGATATTTTTGAGTTTTTGTAGTAGTAAGTTATGCGAAATAGTGTCGAAAGCTTTTGCTAGGTCTAAGAATACCCCTATCACCTTTGATCCGCCATCTATGCTTTTCACTATGTAGTTGGTTAATTCTGATAAAGCATCTTCTGTACCCATTTTGGCACGAAATCCAAATTGGCGGCTTGAGAGCAGGTTGTGTTTTTCAAGGTACGCAAGTAATCTTTTTTTCATGGCTTTTTCTAGAAGTTTAGATAGTGAGTTTAGCAGAGTGATTGGTCTGTAGTTTAATATCAGAGTTTTATCTCCCGATTTATGTATTGGAGTGATACATCCTATTTTTAAATGGTCAGGGACAATTCCGAGCCTAAAACTTTGGTTGAAAATGTGTTGAAGCGGTATAAGTATGTATTCTCGTAGATTTATCAGTATTTGATTGGAAATGTTATCCGGTCCCATCGCGCAATTTGGTTTGAGAGATTTAATAAGATCCGAGATTTCCTTTGTATTTACTTGATAAGCATTGAACGAGTGATTTGGTCGTATGGAAGAGCAAAGTTTGTATCTAATAAATGGTTTTCTCCCAAATTCAAACAAGGTTTCCATTTTGAAGGCGGCCCTTCACCAGGGAGATACCACTCTAACGGTTACCGAACAAGTCAAAAAGAAACCAACTCAGAAGCACTTTAGAAAGGTCACTAAGAGGGATGATAAAAAAATCTAAAAAATTGGTTAAATAGGTTAAGTTAGGTTAGGGTTACCGGCTATTTTAAAATTATTTTTTCATGGCTTTTAATGACCTTTCTGAGGTGTTTATGAGTTGGTTTCATTCTGAATTGGTATGGAACCCACTCTAACATACACACACTCGACTGTCGGTACTGGGAATGGGAAACGTGTCTGGGAATTAAGTTTTCGCGTATCATCTAATCAAAGAGCAGGCTGTCTTTTGAAAGCATTGTGAATAATAAATTAAGCCTCGCAGATAAAATTCGATCGATTTCTCACTCCAATTAGAAATTTCCGAGTTTTAGACCGAGAATTCGTCTGGATATCTCAACGTGTGCACAGATTCTGACTTCAGTCTGCGAGTCTACGAGACTTCTGTCTATATATCACAGCGAACACAGAAGATAATGGGGTACGTACGAATCTAAATTGTGAATGCATTCCGTCTGGCCCAGTTGAACAGAAATAAGATCAGATTATAATAGCAGAGTGACGTTTGTTCTAGATAAGATCTCCTTCTGATATACCAACTCTGCCGACCATCAGTGATTTTATCAAACATTAATAAAATAAATGCACGTGTTTTTTTTTCATAATCTGCAAAATGTTTTAAGAGTTCTTTTAATACGGTATCATAACAGTCGAAATGCAATCTTTAGATAATAATAATGATAATGTTTTATTCCAGGATTTGGGGAGGATAGTGCAATCCAATTATTATTATTATTATTAAATTAACGGCAGTGGGGAGTGACGTGTTCTTTTCTATCGATATTTCAATAAAAAAGGTTCTAATGCCTACAATACGCGACATCTTTTTTTCAGCCCGATTCCAATAAGAGAACAAAGTCAATATTTTTCGCTTTACGCGATCGCTATTTTCATCTCTATTTTCATATCTACGATTTCAGTTGGCATCACAACAAACAGCATGGTTCATGTGTTGTTTGCAGTGATGACAACTGAAATCGTGGATATGAAAATAGACATGAAAATGCGAAAAATGTTGACTCTAATTGGAATCGGGCTGAAAAAAGAGATGGTGTAAAGCCCACTTAAGAAGCGGTGTTAACGCAACTATGTAAGTACACAGTTGCCTCCTCCATCCAACCTACTTTCCATACCTATCCTATCTATTTATTTATTTATTTACGGACAATTAGTCCAATTAACAATATATCAATAACACGAATAGAAAAAAAAGAGAGATCACAATGAAAGGAGATTACATATAGAGATATAGATAAAGAGCATTGACAAAATACATATAATATAAAATTACATAGAGAAGATAACTACAAGTAGCTTGAAAATGGATTTAAAAAGACTTTAAAAAACCACATTGCGTAACGACTGCCGAAAGTCATTTAGGCTTACACCAAAAAATTCAATGCTTTGATTTGTGTTGACTAGTCTCGACATTCTGGATAAAGGAGAATGATATCCATAATAATAGTAGAATGTTGATTGAGGAACAGCAATTCATTATTTCGGAGTCTACGGGAAGTAGTATAAGTCTATCTGACAATTTAAGCCAATTTTACCTATATGGGACCTTTGGAACAATAACCCAGAGGAACTAATCAATCTATTGAAGCCTCTGTGCAATGATCAACTCCTGTATTGATCTCTCAGTTTTTAACATCTACTATGTTAAAGAAGCCTCTGTGCCACACTCTTGAAGCCCTCAAAGAGAATACCCGCCATGAATGCGAGAACCTATCGCCGGAAGTTCTGGAAAGAAAAGGCCCGTATGGTCATCAAATCTGGCGGCAGCCACTTGGCCGATGTCATTTTATCGACTTAACTATTTATACTGCAAACTATGAAATATATCTATAAAAACAGAAACAAATTCGAAAAAAATGAAAACAGAACAAACATTAGAAATAATAATGTATTCTATACCCCTCAAACAAATACAAAACAAATGCAAACTCACAGTAGTTTTATTGGACCTCGCACTTTTAACCTTTTACCAAAAAATATACAAGTTGCAACTAAACTTCCGCATTACATAAAAGAGTTAAAAATATGGCTGAACCATACAGATGTAAAAACTCTATTCATTTAATTTTACATCAGTTTATATTTCTCACAAACTTTACACTTAACATTACACTTATAACTGTTATTACACTATACACTAATTATTACCTTGTACACTATTGAACACACTTTTTGTACAAACGGTTTAAACAAATTTTAATAATGTTTTTGCTTCATATACCTACCACTGTTTGTTTTTTCTAGGTACTAAAGTAAAATATCTTTAACTATAATATTACCCACGCACAGGCTGCGCCTTAGTGGGTTCCCATTATTTTTATTATATATAAAATATGTAACCATAAAATGTAAAATTGGGAAAAATAAAGGATTTTAAAAAAAATGGAAAAAATTAAGACTTCAAATAAAACAATCCAAAAGCAGAACCAAAATGTTTTATTCATTAAAAATATTACAGCCAAAGAACATCGGGTTACAACTTTTGCGCCACCTTGTACAAGAAATTAAATCCCTGGAGACACATAAGGCTTGTGCAAGATTTATACATGGTCGACATTTGCGGCATGAGAACGAACCGTTATTCGGCTCGCTACGTGATTTCCATCATGAGCTGTAATTTTTTTTTAAATACTAGACACCCCGCTTTATTTCTTGTTTCACAGTTTTTAATTATTCAACGAGAGTGTTTAGACGCTGGTAAAATCAAATCGAGTTGCGTGTTGGAATGTACCTACTTTAAATTAAAATATTTTTTAATATACCTAATAAACACGAACAATTCTGCGAATTTAATCATATAAAATCTTAATATCTTTATGGTGTATTTCGTTGAACAACAATAAACAAATGAACATTAAAAACCACAAATGATAGGTAAACCCAATTTTATCACTTTTCTCTAAGCCCATCAAAACAAAGTTATTAATTTATAACAAAAAATGTTAAGACTTAAATTAAACCAGTGATAGACAACGGGCGGTCCGCGGGCCCTTTTGGCGGTCCACTAGGCTCAATAAAATAAATATAATTCGACAGCAAACATCCATTTATTGGTTTGATCTTGGGCCCATTTTTTCTGTGCTTTATTTGTACGTGCTACGATTGATATTTTTAACGGCTTCCATTAAATAGAAGTGAGTTTTTAATTGTCTTATTATTATTTCTTAATTGTTCGGTTTCCCGGGTGCTACTTTTCAAATATTTAACGTTTTCCGTTAAATTTTACATAATACGAAAGAGTGTCGCGACAAACTTGTGTGTCTTCAATATTTTTAATCAGTTGGCCAGCATTTTGCACTTTTTAACACATTCTTTAATTTTTGGTATGACCTTGAAGTGAAAAAAAATCGTCTGCGGCGCTTTTTTGTGCTTTCTGTGATTGCTTTCTTAAATGGTTACCGTTTTACAAACTACAAAAAGTAACCCCGCCAAATTTTATTTAAAAACCTTGGAAACCTTACAATTTAGGAGGCGGGTATGGGTACCGCCGCCACAGGAATCATTTATTGAATAACCAACAACTCTGACAAAGGTCACTCCAAGTAGCGACGTTTTTTTAGCAGGGGTGCCCGGATTCATGGGGTGAGGTTTGTCCAGGTCTTGGCGGCCGATGCGTCAGTCCATATGCAGCGAGGTTCAGATCGAGAGAGACTGATTGAAGGAGTTATTTTATCCTCTGCCGCCGGAATCTCTCGACCCATCGCCTTGCACATCGGTTAAAGGGACGTATTCATATGTCCGTCACTTCTGGACACACTGACCCTCAGATTCCTACCCACCCCTCCCAACTATTCCTTCCCAGAACTTCCTCTCCCTCCTTTCCTTAAAAAAACCTTCCATACAGCATCCCCTAAGATGACATAGTCCCTGAGGGAAATTATTTTCCTCAGGACCTCCTGTGTGGAGCTAAAGTAAATATATATATAGGGCCTCGCTAATCAGGATGGGGAAAAACAAGACCCCGAAATTGAAGGGGTCTTCCTGACTTCATTTATTAAAGTAAAAATTTAAAGTCAATTTAGACAAGAATATGTATGTACGTGCAAATGTACTTATAAAAAATTCAAACATGTAAGAAATTTGGGCACTTAACATGAAAACAAATAAAAACTAAAAGTTAATTAACTAGTGACGGCAAAGGATTGAATATTGACACGTTTTGACCCGCACGCACCCGTCCGGATTACAGCGTGCACCGAAGTAACAACGGGGGTCCGGATTAGCGAGGCTCTACTGTTTATATATGAAATAAATTTTAATGTGGCATTTACAGATTTAGCATTAAGTTATTATACGCTGGCGACGCCATCGATTACAAAGTTAACTATGTCAAGCCACCCTAGTAGATTACCTTACCCTTGCGAACATATTGAAAATTATAAATTTTCCCTCCTGCTAAAAAGGTTGCGTATCACTGAATTAAACGATCAATACTAATCTTCAAATAGCTTCAAGTCGTGATATAAAAAAAACGATATTTAGCATAACGACTAACGACCCGACTTGATTGAAGGAATTAAAAATTTTGGACGGGTCGGCGAACGAGATTTGGAATATTAATTAAGGATAAAAGTTAATATTGATTGTAATGTGGGCAGTATAAAATACACCTAAATTAATATGGTGTGATACTCAAAGATTCCTTCGCGAAATCTGATGTCAATTTTTGTGACGCAATAATTGACATTATTTATAGGTTTATAGCTTATAGCATAGGTTCTCAACGTGTGCGATAACGCCCCCCCCCCCTGTGAGACTATCAGGGGGCGGTAGAAGACCCAGATAAAATTAGGGGGCGTTAAGATGACAAAGTGGGGGCGTTGAGATGGCACAGTGAGGGCATGGGAAGGTAAAAAAAAATGGTCTAAGAAGACAAAAAACACGTTTATCACGTATCTAAGGGAACGTACCCATACTACATGACCAACTTTTTAACCCCTCCCTCCCGGTGACCAAAAACCTAAGCCCCCCGCCGCTCATTTATACCAAGCGTGTACCAAGGAAGCTGTACCAAGGAAGACCCCCCCTTAACAGGTCACGTGGTATGGGTACGTTCCCTAATGTGTATTATTATTATTAAGAATTGACACTATATCGTGAATACAAGAAGGAAGAAGGTAGCAACGCGGTACTTAAAATACAAAAGAATTGCTATTTTAACTTGCATAACAAAAGGCATAATCTCTACATCTCTAGGTACTAAATTAAAATCCTCCGCCGGGTCTATCTGTCTGTCTGTCTGTTCGCAATAAACTCAAAAACTACTGAACGGATTTTCATGCGGTTTTCACCAATAGATAGAGTGATTCATGAAAAAGGTTTAGGTATATAATTTGAAAATGTTTGGTTTGGTGTAAATTGGTTGAAATATATAATATATCTATAAAGGAGAATGTGGTGGTCGACGAGCGGGCTGGCAAGCGGGCGGTGTGGATTTGATTTGTAAGCAATGGAAGGTCACCGTCTACATTTGATTTCGAAAACTCTGTGTAAAGCTCGGGCATCGCCGGAAACTTCAGCTAGTTTAATATGACGGCCGGCGTAGTCCAGCGGCAAGGCTCTTGACTCGCACTCTGTGTTATTTCACAATTTATTAATTTAAAAAAATATATAGTGTATTTGCGGCACGTTCCAGATTGTAAGATACTCTCAGTATCGCCCTGGTGTAAAACCACCATTCAGAATTGAAACGCTGCTTGAAATGGCATTACTTTGGTGACCAGATCTGAACAGCCAGGTACTTCCCCACCTTCCTCTTCCCTATCTCCTTCCCCTCTCCACTACCTTCACTACAACATACTCCAATTGGGGATGCCATAGTCTCACTGGCTTCAGATGGCAGGACTCTTGTGCGGTATTCATAAAAAATTTTATTTTTTTTAATCAAGTTATTGAGTCCGTGATGGTTGACCCCCCCTCCCCCTTAATAAAATATCGTGGTTGGGGGGCGCTAGACAAAAAAATATTCTCAAAGTGGGCGGGGGGCAAAATAAGGTTGAGAAACTATGGTTTATGGGAAAGTTTTACGGCAGCCAGTTGAAAGGTCGGCTCGATGAGATTAATGCTGAATTTTTTTTTTTTCTAACACAGCAAACTTATTTTGTGGCACCATTATGATTGAAATTAATAAATTACTTGGTTTTTACCACTTTTATTGTTTATAAAACCGACATTTTTTTTTTTTTTATTTATTTAATAAATTTTACAAAAATGTCATGTTTTTGTGTATAAATAAAGTTTTTTGGAAAAAAAATATACATTATTTAATACGTCTTACACCTTTTTTTGAGCAAAGCTCGTGTTAAAAAGGCGGTGACAACGAATGTAGATATTAATTTTTATATAAGTTTAAATAATATATAATTTTTTTCTTATATACATATAGATCAATTGATGGATAATTAACAGTATACAAAGAAAAAAAGTCGTATATATCATAATATGCATCTATAGTTTTATATAATATATAAAACATAAGCAGAATGAAGAGGATATAAAAAAGAAAGCTGAAAATTAAAGAAAGAAAAAGGATATCAGATATTACAATTGTGTTTATAAATAAAATATTATAAGATGTAGTGATTGTGATAAGTTATATATAAAGAGCTTTAATTGATTTTTTGAATTTTTTATAATTTGTTTCCATTCTTAAATTAACTGGTAATTGGTTAAACCATTTAACTCCAATATATTTATAGTATTGTTGAGCTGTGGTGGTGTTACAACGCGGGACAGTCATAGAGCCCAGGATATTTGTTCTAATGCTGCTTGAAAAAGGAGTGAAGCTCTCGTTATTGAAGCAATCTTTGTGTATTTGTAGAATTGTAATTTTTTTATAAATAACATGAAGTGAAGGTACTTTAAAATCTTGAAATAATTTGATAGTGGGGTAATCATATGGCTTTTTTAAAATTATTTTTATAATTAATTTTTGAATGATTTCCAATGGTAAAAGAGAAGTTTTGAATGCACCGCCCCAACCAACAATTCCATACTGTAGCACTGATTGGATTAAGGAAAAGTAAATAGTTCTTAACATACTAATATTTAAAATGTTTCGAATTCTAATGAAAATGTACACTTATTTTCTTAGTCTCTCAACTGTTGTGCTGATTTGCATCTTCCACTTTATGTTACTGTCTATAGTTACCCCAAGGTATTTAACATTGGTTTTAATAGTGAGTACAGAGCAATCAGGTTTACATATATATGAATTTGAATTACAATTATATGAGTGTATACATATATTTAGATTTTCGGGGGTAGCCTTTTTAGTCAGAGTGAAAGGAATTACAAAAGTTTTATCTGTATTTAGAGATAGTAAATTTTGATCAAACCATTTTTTAATTAAATTTATATCTGATTCCGCCGTTCTCTGAGTTTCATTCCACGTTGATCCCTCAGCTAAAATTGCTGTGTCATCAGCGTAAGATATTATTTTGGATTTTATGGTGAGTTTAAAAATATCATTAACATAAATGATAAAGAGAATTGGTCCCAATACTGTTCCCTGCGGGATTCCAAATTTACTGATTTGAGAATCGCTGAGAAAACCATTTAATTTGACAAATTGCTCTCTATGAAATAGGTAATTTTCGATCCACGTTAGGGCATTATTGGTCATACCAATTTTCTTTAGTTTAGAGATAAGATTCGAATGTGATATACTGTCAAAAGCTTTTCGTAAGTCGACAAATATTCCAATACATTTTTTTTTGTTATCTAAAGATTTATATATTTCAGATGTTAGGTCTACGATAGCATCTTGAGTGCTCAAATTTTCTCTAAAACCATATTGATGTGAATTTAATATATTATTTTCTTTTATAAATTTGAACATCTGTTTTTTTACAATTTTTTCAAATATTTTTGCAATATTTGAGGTAAGAGAAATTGGCCTAGTTTCGTCAGCAAAGCTGACTTCTTCAGGGTTTTGACAGAACTAAAAACTCTGAAGAAGTCAGCTTTGCTGACGAAACATGTCGGTTTTATAAACAATAAAAGTGGTAAAAACCAAGTAATTTATTAATTTCAATCAATAATGCTGAATTAATAACTCCAACTAAATATGCTGATTCTGTTGACTGGACATGATTGTTCGCTATCAAATAGATTTGGACGGACTTACATAATATTGTGTTTCTATGAGAAGATTGAATCAGTTTCACATGAGGCCAAAGGGACTATGGTATAATAGGGATGTCGAAAGTGAAAAAAAATCGATATATCGATGTATCGATATTTATTAAAATATCAATATCGACGTCGATATATCGAAGAAAAAATATCGATGTATCGATATATCGGTCCAATTTTCAAGAGATTTTGCGTTTTTAAAATAATAGTGTATTCAGCTCAATATTATCAATAGTAATTTTTACACACAACGATCTTTTTTTAATGTACAAAAATATCAATAAAAATGGAGGTATTTTTATCACTATTCATTTAATAAGCTGTCAGTAAATAAAAAGCTGTCTTCTAACTTATGTGTAAACTGAGACGCATACAAAGTTTGTATGCTTCCCAGTAACATTCTATTGGCGTATTAATCTGTCAAAAACGACTTCGTGTTTGGATCAAGGTATAGTCAATAATAATAGACTATTGGGAACCAACACATAGGAGTGGCTTAGAAAAAAATGGTGAAAAACAGCATACATTTCTATGTATGTACCTACACACATGAGATAGTATTAGTGATCACAAATAGATTGTGATCGCAAAGACAATAGATTTGTTAGCTATTAATGATTAAAATTTCAACCGCCAGATGTCATGACACAATACAGTTACTTTTTTCCGATCGTTCCTATACGGTTTTGGATTCTAGTGACTTTAAATACATAAATTTTAAAAAATATCGTTTTTGATACAATTTTCGATATTAGATATTTTGTATCGATATATCGGATCAAAATATATCGGCTAAAAATATCGATATATTGAATTAAAAATATCGATATATCGATACTTTTTCAACAAGCCTATGGTATAACCGGTGACCGGACAACACAGAAGCACCTCAGAAAGGTCATTAAGAGTGATGAAAAAAAAAATTAAAAAATTGGTTAAATAGGTTGAGGCCGTTGAGGGTTAGGTTAGGGTTACCGCGTATTTTATAATTATTTTTTCATAGCTTTTAATGACCTTTCTGAGGTGTTTCTGAGTTGGTTTCATTCTGAGTTGGCATGGAACCGGTATAACCAAGTAGGGTAGTATGTGGAGACGGGGAAAGGGAATGTTGGAACCGGTTCCATGCCAACTGAGAATAAAATCAGCTCAACACCTTCTTGAAAAGTCATTTAAAGCTATGAAAAAATTTAATTTTAAATTATTATTTATTATTATTTATTTATTTATTCAACGCCCAGAGGGCTTTTACATGGTTGGTAGTACAATAAATTCATGACAGATGATTTTTCAACAGATAAAGAAATAATAAAAATAAAATTAGATAAAAAATGCACATAAGTCACAAAAATACAAAAAAAAAATATATGTACTGCGATTTGATAAGTTTACAAAAATACAGATATGTTTAGGAATAGTATTGGAATAAGTTTTTTACAAGTTCCACAAAATTCGCCAAGTTGATGTTAAATATGTCGAGGTCTTAAATGTAAGAGGACTTAAAACTAAACTAAATAATTTAAGAATTAAACTACCGACTTTAGAATATGATGTTTACTGCTTCACTGAGACATGGTTGACCCCAGATATTAAAAATGGTGAGTTAGGATTTCACTCCCATAACACCTATCGAATGGACCGCGATACTAATACTAGCAACAAAAGTAGAGGAGGTGGCTGTCTAATTTCTATTAACACTAAATTAACCTCAAGAAAACTCAAATGTGCAAATATCAACGTGGAACAACTATTTGTTTTAGTGACAAACAAAAGTGAAAAAATTATAGTTGGTTGTGCGTACATTCCACCCTCATCTGATGTCCAGTTATATACTAGTTACTGTCAAGAAGTAGAAATATTGCGAAAAAAATATCCAGACGCTAAATTTATCCTTACAGGTGATTTTAACCAACCTACTGTTCATTGGGATATTAACAACAATAATACTCGCACAAATTCCACGTCCAATAATGGTTCTCGTGAACTTATAGAAATGTCATGTTTCCTAAATCTTAGACAAGTAAACTTTATATATAACTGCAACAATAATCTATTAGCAATTCCAGCAATATAAGTGTACAACATGCAAATGACAATGTTTTAACTACCACTCACCACTTTTTGTTAAGCATATATCTCTACAAAATTTAAATTTAGAGTCTTTTAAAGAAAAATCAAATTTTTATAAAGCTGATTATCCTAAGATTAACGAATTTCTCGCTAAATCAGACTGGAACTTCATTAGTAATTGTAATAACATCAATGATATAATAGAATCTTTTTACTACATAATTAACAAATCAATTGAACTGTACGTCCCTATTACAAAATGTAGGACATCTAATTACCCCAAATGGTTTAGCAAAGAGCTAATTTGTACTATCCAGTCAAAAAAACTTGCACATAAAACATTCAAAATATCTCGAGCTCCAAATGACTATCTACTTTTTTCTAATTTACGCAAAAGGGTGAAAAACATATCGATATCTTGTTACAAAGAATACCTGGAAAATATTGAGAAATCGTTACAAAATAAACCTCAAAATTTATTCAAATTTGCAAACAATCTTAATAGTAACGAATCTGGTATTCCGTCTATCATATACTACAATGGTAAAATTGCTGATACACCTCAAGGAATTACTGACTTATTTGCTGAATGCTTTGGCAAAGTATATGATGTAAACTCATCTAATAACCAAATACCTCAATTCAACTCAAATATTTCTATTGATTTCAACGACCTTGTTATTGATGAAATCGATGTTCAGTGTAAAAATAACACTATTAGATAGTCAGAAATCCGCTGGCCCAGACACCATACCAGCAATTTATTTAAAAAACTGTGTATCTAGCTTAAAAGGTCATTTAACCAATATATTCAATATATCATTAGCATCAGGCCTTTTCCCTCAAAAATGGAAGATCAGTTTCCTTAGTCCCATCTATAAAAAGGGTGATAAAATGGATGCTTCTAACTACAGACCTATTTGCATACAATCAGCGATACCTAAATTGTTTGAATCCGTAGTTCTATCAAAATTTATGTTACAGGCTCGTAAAATCATTTCCCCCCACCAACATGGATTTATATCCGGAAGATCTACACTTACAAATTTAATTATATACGAAAAATATATTTCAGACAATCTAAACTCAAAATTACAAACGGATGCAGTTTACACCGATTTCAGCAAAGCATTCGACAAAGTTTCCCAAAAAATCTTATTAAACAAACTAAAAGTATATGGGATAAAAGGGAATCTACTAAAATGGTTTGAGACCTATTTAACATCTAGAAAACTATACGTTAAACTATCTAACCATATGTCAAATGAAATTGAAGCTTCAAGTGGGGTGCCACAAGGTTCTCATCTAGGTCCTATTCTTTTTTTGCTATTTATCAATGACATTGTTTCAATATTTGAAGGTATCCATTTCCTATTGTTTGCTGATGACTTGAAAATATACACTATTATAAGAAATTTAATGGACTGTCTTGTATTGCAAAACAACTTGGATCGATTATATAATTGGTGTAACATAAATGATTTATTTTTAAACATTAACAAATGTCAATCTATAAGTTTTTCTCGAAATAAAAATCCAATACTCTTTCAATATCACATTAACAATGTGAATCTTTCTACAGTAACATTAATAAAGGATCTGGGTGTCGTTTTTGATAACAAGATGACATTCGTCACCCACATTGATGCAATCACGAATAAAGCACTCAAATGTCTCGGTTTTGTGTTAAGATCGTCCAAAGATCTAATGCATACTAATACACTCAAAACTCTATACATAACACTAGTCAGAAGCATTCTTGAGTATAATTCCTCTCTCTGGTCGCCATTATACAATGTACATTCACACAAAATTGAAAGAGTACAACATAAATTTTTAAGGCATATAAATTACAAATTAAAAATTCCAATACAAAATTTAAATTATAATTATTTAATGCAATTGCTTAAATTACCCGAATTGTCACAGCGAAGAAAAATGTGATGTTTTATTGTTATTCAAAATTATCAACGGATATTTGGTAGCCCTGAACTTGTGAACATGATAAATTATCAAGTACCTAACAATTACAACACCAGACTCCATGCTCCATTTAACGTAGTTGCTTCTCGCACTAATTTTATGTTTAACTCTTGTCTTCAGAGATTGCATCGTGTGGGGAATGAAATTTGCTCTGTCGATATATTTTTTTATAAAAAACATCGCTTCCTTCAAAAAGCGCATATGTATGCTGATGCAAAAATCCTTTAATGATACAGATTGTTAACAGTAACAAATTTAATATCCATTGCTCTGTAACTACTTTCATTGTACCTACTTACTTCTTTATACATATATGTAATTGCTGTGAACCTTTTATTTTATTTTTTCCTGATAATAACAAACTAACGTAGAAATCCTTAAATGTATCACATAGTTAACAGTTACAAACTTAATACTCACTGCTCTGTAACTACATTCATTGTACCTACTTACTTATTTATATATGTAATTACCGTGTACCTTTTATTTTTTTTCTTTTCTTTTTTATAATAATAACAAATAGACGTACATTTATGATAGCAAAAAAAAAATAATTAAAAAAAATAAATAACAAAAAAAAAAATTAATTACAATAAATTACCTACTTTTATATTAATCGTTAAAAATGTTTTACACCACTGCAATACCGGTATGCTTCGAGTATATTTGGAATCACATTTTGTGTGATATTGTGACAATAATTATTGTATCTAATGTAGCATGAGCCCAAATACGAATCCGCTGGTTGAACTCCTTTTATAAACAATTACTCGAATACTGATACCTACTTATGTTAGGCCTACTTATATCTTTCTAGCTCTGTTTATCATTTTATGTACTATATACTTATGATACTGCATACTTGTTATAATGCTCCTGTACAATTTATTTTATATGTAAAAGCCATCAAGGCGTAAACAAACAAATAAATAAATAAATCACCTAAGTACTGATTCCCCATAGAGTAAAATCGTTGTATGGGAGAGTGGGCAATATAGTTCCGCTTGTGAATGCTGCAGTAGAATAGTGTATTTTGTCGCGTAATAGTGTATTAGCCTATAACCCTAACCTAACGTAACCTATTTAACCAATTTTTTATTTTTTTTTTATCACTCTAAATGACTTATCTGAGATGGTTCTGAGTTGGTTTCATTCGGAGTTGTCCGTTTACCGTTGGGAACTACCTACATGGTTATTTAGAATAGGTCACCAAATACGGCTAATACCATTTTTTATATTAGCTCCACACAGGAGGCTGTGACGAAAAAAAATCCCTCCGGGCCTATGTCATCTTAAGCGATTCTGTATGAAGGGTCTTTTTAAGGAGAGGAAGGAGAGGAAGCTCTGGGAAGGAAATTATGAGGGAAGGGTTGGAATATGAGGTCATTTTGTTCAGAGTAGTGACGGACTCCCTAAACCGACCTCTCCCACCTCTCAGGCTCGCAACGCAGCTAGTGAGCAGGCGTATCCGCCGCCAAGATCTGAACACATATAGTAGCGAACCACTTGGGGTGGCAGAGGTGTTCGTTATCCAATAAATGATTCCCGGGCTGGCATATCCGCCTCTCAAATTGAATACATTTGCATACAAAGAAATGAATAATAATAATCTGGGCTTTATTGGAAACTAGCAGACCCGGCCACACGTTGCTGTGGCTAACGAAACACAATGCCACGCCATTACCCAACCTTTATAACCAATGACATCTGTTAAATCAAATCCACATTGCCCGATTGCAAGCACGCTGCCCGCTTGCCAGCCCGCTCCCTTTATTTATATATTTCATCCAATTTACACAAAACCTTGACAAATTATATGCCTAAAAACCTTCCTCATGAATCACTCTATCTATTAGTAAAAACCGCATGAAAATCCGTTTGCGTAGTTTAAAATATCTAAGCGCGCAGCCAACAGGAGCGACTTCATTTCATAATATGTAAAGATAATATAAAATTTTAAAAAATAATTGGTACGGGACCAAGAGTTTACGTACCAACAAAATTTTAATTTCATCGAATACTTGAAACGTTATTTCAGTTATGTAGATTAGTAAGTTATTGACATTTAAAATTTGTCCATAAAGAAGGCGCCGCGTCGTGTTTAAGCAAGGTTTTTACTTTAATATTAGATAACTATACTCCGGAAATGTGTTCATATTTCTTTATAAAATCTCGCCAAAGGTGCTCATTAGCGTCATGAAATTTACCATCCCTGGATTAACGCAAATATTTTTAGTTTGCAACGTAATTTCCACTACGAGCTAGATAACAGTATATACAATATACAGTGTGTTAAGCGACGTAATAGATTTACTTTAACCAGTGATTGCTGACATTATTTGGAGTAAAAATGTTAAAGAAATTTTAGTGTCCGGCGACGTTTTTGATGTTTTAATTATATTTCAACTTAAAACATTATTATTATTTTTTATTAAATATGATGGAACAATTAATTAAGTACATGTCATTAATTTTAAAAAATCTGTTAAAAATACATTAAATAATTCGTCTTAGATCTTTTTTTAGAGCAAAGCTCGAGCTAAAAAGGGGCTCGAGTTAACAAAAAAATATAAACAATTTTTTTTATACATAAAACAAATAAAAGATAAGTAATATAACAGAAAGAAGAAGAAGAAATAAAGAAGAAGAGAGAAAGAAAAAAAAAAAGAAATAAAAGAATTTCTAATATTATAATTGAGTTGTAGTAGGTATATAGTATTATTAGATGTAATGATTGTAATAAGCTATTTATAGAAGGTTTTTATTAAACTTTTTATTTATAATTTGTTTCCAATCTTAATTTCACAGGTAATTGGTTAAACCATTTAACTCCAGTATATTTTTAGAATCGCCGTGGTAGTGCTGTAGGTATTGGATAGTTAGGGTCGGGGTGAGGGGCACTGAGGGGTTGGGCGGTTACTCAGCTGAATGACCAGTGATGACACATAAAAGAGTTATGTTTTAAAGGAAAAAAAATAGAAAAAACCTAAAAAAAGGCACCGGATATCAAAATTTCATTTATATTTTTTTACTCCAAATAATGTTAGTAATTACAAGTGCGTCCCTTAACACCCTGCACAAGGGTATATTGTGTATAGCTTGGACCGATGTTAAATGTGAATGAGGCAAACGTCAAAAGTTTTTGACATCTTGTTTTGGCGTTTTTGACAAGTTCAGTCTTTGGAAATTTAACCGTTGAAAGATTAAAAATCGAACAAAGTGTTAAATCGAAGCCTGTTATGAAAATGGTCGTGCCAATAATGAAACGATGGCCTTATTGATTAAGAAATTCCCAGATCGAAACATCTATCGAAACAGCGAAGTCAATTGGCCTCTAAGAGCGTGCGATTTGATGCCTTTGGACTTCTTCCTTTGGAGTTATCTCAAAAGTAAAGTCTATGCCAACAGGCCAGCAACAATTTTATAGCTAAACGATGAGATAATAAGGCATATAAGTAAGATCGAGGAGCAATTATGTAGAGATGTCATCAAAAATTTTGACCATCATGTAGAAGATATGTTTTTAGATTTTCACGGCCAAAAGTATTTTCGTTATCTGATCTGCCCTGATAATGGACACTGCAACGCTGTCCGAAACGTTGGCTAAAGAAGAAGGTAGCGCAACACGGCATAACACCCCAAAAACAAATAACGAAAAAAAAGTTAGACGATATTATCTTTCACACATCATTGCCATGTGAAAAATAACACGATTCAATAAAGAAATCTTTTTTAACAAATGACATTGTACAGAATGAAACAAGTTCTTTATTTAAAACCACTTTATTTTGATTTATATTTGTCGACTGGTTTCGATTGACCTCAACCTCCCTCAGGACAATAAACATGTAAACTAAAAGTTTCAGTTTCAGTTTTAATTTATACGTTTATTGTCCTGAGAAGGTTGTGGTCAACCGAAACCAGTCAACAAATATAAACCAAAATAAAGTGGTTCTAAACAAAGAACTTGTTCCATTCTGTATAATGTCAAGCCACAAAGTGTTCGATAATTTAAACATTGTCTTATTTACTGGATCCATGTTATTGAAACATCTATCATCAGAAAATAAGATTTGACATCGTATTGTTTTGTCACTAGATTTCAAAAGCTGAATTTTATTAAAAATCTGGAAAGGAAGGACGTTTTGAAATCTAACACAATAAAATTGTTGACATCGACAGTTGTGAAGATGAGTTGAAACGATGGGAAAATGTTTAGATGAAGCGTTATTTATTTATCTATGGTGAAGAATGTCTGTCGGCTCCTGTGTAAGGAAATATGTTTTGTAATTTTTTGTTTATAGTTGATAGCAATAAAAACCTTCTGCGACACGCTAATGTTTCATTTTTAAGAATTTGCCTTTCTATATTTGTCTTATTTAAAAAAACAAATTTATAGTTAAAGTAGGTCTGGTGCATGTTTCGTTTCTTCTGTTTTGTTTGACATCCAGAGGTATTTTTCTACAAATAAAACACAAATGGAAGCGACAGTTAGTGTCACCGTTGCAAGCTAATTTATGTTATTTTAAAAATTCTGTTTTTACTTCCCGGGATCACCAGAGTTCAAAAAAATCTGATTTAATAATAGAAAGAAATGGAAATAATGATTTATTTAGGATCTTGTCTCAGTTTTTGCTAATAAAATAAAATATTTCGTTGCTCTATTGTACATGGTATTTGGTAGAATATAAATTTAAATAATTGGGTTCTGCAAATTTTATGACGCCAGAGCTAAACGTAAGTGTTTTTTTTCTGTAATTAGTTTTCATTTTGGGAGACGGTTATGGGTACCGCCGCCCTGAGAACCATTTATTGGATAACCAACACCTCTGCCATACTTAGGTCACCCCAAGTGGTCCGCTACGTTTGGTGACTTAGCAGGGGTGTCCAGGTTCATGGGGTGAGGTTTCTCAAGGTCTTGGCGGACGATGTGTCTGCCCACCTGCTGCGTGGCGGGCCGGATCAGGAGAGACTGGTTGAGGAGAAAGGGATGGATTCATATGTCCGCACTCCTGGACACACTGACCCCCGGATTCCTATCCACCCCTCATACCTATTCCCCCAGAACTTCCTCTTCTTCCTTTACTTAAAAAACCCTCCACACAGCATCCTCTAAGATGACAGATCCTGAGGGAAATTATTTTCCTCAGGGCCTCCTCTGTGGACCTAACTTTACAAAAAGAAATTAAGATCTAGAAAACTAATTAGTTGAGTAGAAAATTATTATTATTATCTTATTTCAAAAATTCTGACCCAAATTTTATTATTATTATTCTAATATTGTTTTTGTTTTTAATTCTGCTTCCTTTCTATTAGTGCTATTTCTAAATAATAGATTGGTATTTTATTTTTTCTATTTCTATTATTACAATGTTACACGATTGATGTAAATGTTCCAAGGGCGTAAATAAATAAATAAATAAAATTATTTAGAGTGTTTGTAAAAAATAATAAAAAAAGAGTAATCGTGATTCGTGCGTATTGTTTGAGCAATGAAATTGTGAATTGTATGTGTAATCAAAATATACGTATAACCATAACTATAACTATTTGAATTTGATTTTTCTCAATTTCGACTACCATTAGAACATCGGCCATACTAATGTCGGTTATGTGTCTGTCTGAGAGTGATTGTAACTCTATGTCAATGAACTCGGCTTTGTTTTGAATTCAAATGTCTTGGAATTGAAATTGATTGTGTGAAGAATGCAGACAAGTGGGCACCTATAATATAATATTTTACGTCTATATACACTACCTTTAAAAAAATATTTCAACGTGAAAATATTTTATTTGTCATTTCCAAAATTGGCACTGATGTGTCAAGAATTAAGCCACTTAGATTTTGTTATTATGGAATTTCGAAGTAAATATTTTTCTTGGCCATTCTGCAGCATTTGTCTTTGTTCTGATGTTTTTTTTTTATGTAAATACCTCACAAGAGTTCCCAGCTGCTCTCGTCTAGTGGATCCCCAATTGGGGTCTGTCCTAAGTTTGAAGGTAGTGGGCAGGAGAAAGAGATGGGGAAGAGGAAGGTGGTGAAGTACCTGGCTATTCGGATCTAGTCACCAAACACGGCTAAAGCCATTTCAAGCAACGTTTTAATTCTGATTGGCAATTCTAAAGCAATTCTGATGTGTTCTTTACATAAACCATCAGCCTCACAAATCCTGCAATTATAATATCCCATGATTTTTCACAGGTCTTCGCTAGAAAACCGTTTAAAATCAGCAGTGGTGTACTTTACGTAACATTCTAAAATCCAAAAGAACATAATTCTTATTATTTTCAGTACATTCGGTTGGTTGACCGGGGTTCGATTCTCACACGTGTCATTTTTTTTAAATTTAAATGTTTATTTATATAATTAAAAAAACAAACTTTCACCAAAAACAAACCATCTCCAATAAACCATTTAGACAAGCGTACAAAAAAAATTAAACCTCCGACGGTAAACACAAGCTTTGGACAAATACCCCACAAAAACCTGGCAATAAAAGCATTCAACAATCTTTAACTCGATACAAAAAAATGAGAGAAACAAAACAAATTTTGATGAAAAAATTTAAAAACGGATAAGCAGGAAATTTTGCAAAAAAATATAACAAAAAGTAAAACACATGTACGTAATACACAATGTCATTATAAAACTCCCATTATTATATACAGTCGTAGGTACGCACCTACTAATAATATTTGTCGATTGTTTTATCATTATCGCCTTCTAAATTTTATTAAAATTTATTACTTCATATTATTATCTTATTGAACTTCAATTGTAAATTGGGGATCTCAGCACCCCCAATAAGGCCCACATTATCAAAAAATGTTTTAAAATAAAATGTGTTTTACCAAATATAAGTAAGATAAATAAAAACATGTTTTCTACTTTTTTTTTTAAATCCCGTGATTGATTAGATTACGGGTCTGTGCTAGTTTTGTAATAAACAAGGTGGGACTGTAACTTTTGAATTATGTAGCCAGGAATTTTAAGTATATTATTTTGTTGAAATTATTAATAATTAAAATAATTAATTCGAACTGTCGCCTCAGGGGTTAAAATATAAAGCAGTATGATTGCATAGATTGGTTGGTATAAAAGAGAAAAAACTCTGTACTTTTTACGAGATACGTAACAAAATTGTTTGTTAGATTCTGTTTCAAATTTCTTATCAACCACGGACCAAGGAATTACTTAGTAATGAGTCTAGTTTTTGCACTGATAATTCGTGGTGGAATTCCATTGTATTAGAATTTGAAATTAAAACACTTTTGTACTTTCTTCCACTGATTTATATTTCACCAGACCAGTCTGAAAATGTCCGTAATAGGATGAAACCGGTCCTGGTGAAATATAAATTAGTGGAAGAAAGTACAAAAATGTTTGAATTTCAAATTCTAATTACTTAGTAAGCAATTGAGACAACAAGTTTAGCATTAATAAAATATATTCCTAGGTAGGTACTTTAGGTAGGTAGTGTGGAAAGAAAGGTACCTACGTTAGGTAATGTAAGTAGCTACTTTTTGGTAGAGTAGGTTTTAATGGGCTGTGGAACTATTTGCCGGCCGCTGTGATACCTCCCTCCTACAACAAGGTTCTCTTCAAGACCCATGTTCACTCCTTCCTCTCCTCAAAAATACCCTCCACACAGCATCTTCAAAGATGACATAGGCCTCGGGTGTGGGGTTAATATAAAAAAAGTACTTTAGGTATTGGAGGTAGTAACTTTAGTAGTGTAGGTACTGTAGGTAGGTACTTTAGGTAGTGGAGGTAAAAACTTTATGTAATGTATGTAGGTAGATAGATACTTGTAGGTAGTAGTTGTATAAACTTTAATAATAACTATAAATAGGTAGAAACTTTAGGTAGTATAGGTACTTATTTAGGTAGTGGAGGTAGAAGCTTTAGGTAGTAGTGTAGGTAGGCACTTTTGGTAGTTAAGGTAGATACTTTAGGTAATGTAATGAACGTAGGTCGGAGACTATGGGATAATAGAAAAGAAACACTTAAACTTATAAATGACTTAAAAAATACAAACTCACAAGGCAGTGACAGAATTTCACCGATAACACTAAAAATATTAAACTCCGCACTTCATATCCCCCTAACTATACTCATAAATCGGTCCATTAAAGAAGGCATTTTCCCAACAATTTTAAAAACGGGCAAAGTGATTCCAATCCACAAAAACGGAAACAAGGAAGAAATAAATAACTACAGACCAATTACAATTTTAAACACACTTTCAAAAATTCTTGAGAAACATATCAAAAACAATCTGTTAACTTTTCTTAACAAAAATAATATACTATCACCCAATCAATATGGATTCAGGGAAAATATGAGTACCTCACATGCGATAGCCTCTGTAACAGACTTCCTCAAAACAAATATAGACCAGGGCAAAAAATGCCTTGGAATATTCCTAGATCTGGCAAAAGCGTTTGACACAATTCATCATCAAAACCTATTTGATAAACTAAAAAACATCGGAATCACAGGAATAGAACTCAAATTAATTGAAAGCTATATGGGAAATCGCACACAGTATACCTCTATAGAAAACACATGTAGTGACAAGGAACAAGTATCCTACGGAGTACCCCAAGGCAGCGTACTTGGTCCAATCCTATTCCTTATATATATTAATGACCTGTGTCACCTTCAAATAGACGGAGAAATTATAAGTTTTGCTGATGACACTGTGTTACTCTTTAAGGCCAAAGATTGGAAAACATTAACCCCAAAAGCAGAACTTGGTTTAAATATTACTAAAAAATGGCTCGACTCTAACTTATTAACTTTAAATATAGATAAAACAAAATTCATAACTTTCAGCATAAATTCGAGAGGCCAACCCTCCAATAACATCCACCTTAAAATACATTCCTGTCAATCAACCATTGATATATCAACACAAACTCCATGCGACTGTCCCCCAATTATACAAACGGAAAATATTAAATATCTTGGTATATACTTCGACCGTTATATAAAATGGGATAAACATATAGATTCTGTAATAGGAAAACTAAACAAGTTGATTTACTTTTTTAAAAACTTGAGAAATATTTTAAACATATGTGATATAAAAAATATATACCTCGCACTTGCACAATCCATAATGGAATACGGCATTATTGCCTGGGGCTGTGCCAGTAAAAAATACATTAATACACTGTTTAAAGCTCAGAAAACCCTAATAAAAGTAATACTTAAGTTACCAATACTAACACCCACATCAATCATATTCGAAAAATTCCCAGTGATGAAAATTCAAAAATTACATTCAAAACAAATACTAACTTTCCTTTACAAGAACTTATCCACATTTAACATTTCACAAAACTCTCGCAATACTAGAACAAGACATGCTCTCCAACTACAAATACCAAAAACAAACACATCCTTTGGACAAAAACACTACAGATACCAGGCTATAAAACTATACAATTCTCTTCCTACACAATACAAAACAACTAATATTATTGAATACAAAAAAAACATAAGAAACTGGCTACAATCTTTCTGACTTTTAATTTATAATTTGTGTCGAATTGAAGTCGATTTTATATTTTGATTTTTATTGTTTCTCTTTTTTATATTAGCTATTAACAGTCTTTTGTTTTACTATTCACAATTTATAATTTATAATTTAATCTGAAAAATGTCCTCCACAACACAGGTGAACTTCTAGTGTGGAGGACAATATATTATACCTTTGTAATGTAAATGTACTAAGAATAAATAAATAAATAGAGAACTATGTCTCTTATGAATGTACAACGCAAACATAAGGTATAAAAGACCTGTTTGCGTGAAAAAGAGCCTCTTCCATTTTTAATCTTCACACCAGTTGTACTTTAAATATTACACAAATTATCGGAGTCTATATTTTACTGTACCTTTTTATAAACAAAACAGAAATATAATAGGTAGGTAGTGTAAGAAAGGAAATGTACTTATGTTCTTTAGGTGGTATGTGTAAATCGAAAATAACCACAAAATAGAATCCGTCGGTAGATGCACAAACTGCGCGGTGTGGTGATCAGTTGACGATAAAAGGATACTTAGGCATGCACAAACGTTTCGGGTAGGCACTACCGTTCGATTTTACAACAGGATTATTTGCACACAAGGCTTTGAGCAAAGCCTCAAATTGAATATATTATGCTTTCCGTAATAAATTATTTATGAGGACGGACTTTGTACAATTTGTCGTTTGAAAACAATGAAGACCTATAATATTATATTTGGTTATCGTAGAAAGGAATCACTTTATGGTTTGATATTAACCTTGTATGAAACAAAACTTTTTATATTGAAATATTTTTTATCGTAAAATTCATCTTTTTAAAGTTTCTACGATGCAGCTTCATCAGGGCAGGAAATAATGAGCTTTAGGTAATGTGTAAGCGACTTTGGAAAGTAGGTAATACAAATTTCGACATTATATAACCCTAGAAAGATAATATTATTTTGACCAACGTTAAAGATACGTCTTAAAGACGTATTGAAGTTTAAAAGTGTATATTTGACATATTATCATACTTTAACAGTTTAAAGATATTTGATTAATTAGTTTAGGGTTTTGTACTTTAAATAAAACCAAAATAATTATAAAAAGTATACTGTAATTAAAATAATAATAAAATGCTTTAAACCTCTTACAAAATAACTATAAACCATTAAGTCTTTTTTTAAATGAAAAATAATGTTTAATTTCATGTCGAAATCGTATTTTTTTTTGTAGGCTATGAAATTTTAAATGCTAATCAGTCGTAACCTATACTTAAAAATAATCTTTTTTGTTGGCTTAAAATTTCACAAAAGATAGTCATACGTCTTTCAAACGTATGGTGTATGTATTTCTCCGTAATTATTGTATTTACCGTTGTGACAGAGTCGCCCCGCACAAGCTCTACTCGGCAACTGAACTAACTGAAATAGACAGCGATCTACGTTCCGAAATAATAAAAAAATCAGCAATGCTTTTGTCACGCTTACGTCGCAAAGACGTAGATTATCTTTCTAGGGTTAAGTGATATTTTTACGACAATTTTGTCTTACCTGCGGGACAGTTGCAATCAGGCACATCTCTGATCTTCCTTAGCAAGGAGACCAGTCCGCTCCTGGGCTGATCCGACTCCAGCTCTGCAGCGAGAAGCCTCCTTCCGGTGGACACAGCCTCCCTGGTCATCCTGTGCTGCAGCTTCCCCTCCACTTCCCTCCGCAGTCGCACGAGCAGAGCCTCCGAGGGCTCAGACACTGACCTCTGCAGCAGCACAAACCTATTCTCCATATCAAACACCTTCCCCTCGAGGAGATTTCCTCTGTAAGTGGAATAGATGCTGATAGCTAAACTAAAGAAACACAATCCGCATAATAAAAGATTGGACTGCGTTTTGCTTTTATCCGTTGCTTCGCAATAATTGGATCCCAAAGTGAACGATTGCATTTTGGTTTTGATTGTCTCTTTGTGGTTTTGTTTCGTTGGTTTCTTCCCCGGTGGGGTGGCCTCCAGCGAATTAGGATCCATTTTTCTATCTGGTAGTTTCCCCTTTATCCACTGTCCTCGGTTTAACCAAATTTAATTGCCGATGTTCCCCCGGGCGGGGGCGGACTGGATGGGTGGGCTATGGCGCAAGTACCCCGCGGCCATACATCGGAGCGAATCTCCCCTAGACAGATTTTAATGAGCTCTTTACCGTGGAACGTGGTATGAGCGAATGAGTACAAAAACACTTCGGGGTAGTTACTTGTAAAGCCACACTAGCACACCGCCAGCTCTCTCTGCCTGCAGGTGTTTATTTTATTCCCGAGAAACCGTACGAACTTTTGTTTCAAATCCATCTTACATTTTACCTCATTATAAAGCACTTAAAAGAAAAAAAAATATTTCGACATAAAATCTAAATACGATAGTTGGTAATATTTGTTTTGTAAAATGGTCAGAACATTTCCCAATCGGGGCAGTGATTAGCGCGCGCTGCGACAGCAACTCCCGATAATCCCTTTGAAAAACACGTCACATTCATATCCTCCCTGGCTGGCCGACCCAAGACTCTCATCAATCACTGAGAGGCTATTCAACCGGGGGTAGGTCTATTGGGGTGACACTAATCACTTTGTTTTTGCGCAACAATTCATAAAAAAGTGCGAAAAATTCAAAAATTTTAAAAAGCACAAAACACTTTGAAAAAACTCGGATCAAAATTGATTAATTTCGAAATGATTTAAAACACGTGACACACGGTCAAAAGTCAAATATTTTGACAATTATGTGTAGTTTCTCGGAGCGAGATTTACGATTCGATAGTTGAGACGACTTTCCGGGGAAGAGCGACCGACAGCCAGCGGCAGCGACGGCCAAAACTCGACTGGTGTGGTTTTGATTCTGGAAACAACGTGCCACAACTTTCGTAGTCTCCGGAATACGTCGGCCGTTTCCGCCAAAGCTCGTGATCCAAACTTGGGGCAAGAAAGTTATCCCTTGCCCCTCGTGCCTTATTCCCTGTGCCGAGGGTTGCCTGAAAAAATGCAGGGAGTAGTTAGTAGGTAGGTACTTTGCATTGTCAGCGTGCATTATTTATAGTATTTATACCTCAAACCGCTGCATGTGTTGAATATTTCACGGCATTGTGCAATGTTTTTAAACAGTTTAAAAGGTGTATAAGTAGGGAGGGGACTACAATGAATTGTAAAGCTTTTTTTAGAAGACCAGGTAAATATTGGACTAAATGGGGATACTTCAATATTGTACGAAATAGTATTTGTGAAAGGAGTTATTTCACACCGTTATGTGAATGGATTCAATAGCAAACGGGAAGTC
Organism: Limnephilus marmoratus; assembly: GCA_917880885.1. NCBI lineage: Eukaryota > Metazoa > Arthropoda > Insecta > Trichoptera > Limnephilidae > Limnephilus > Limnephilus marmoratus. The sequence continues at coordinate 17,389,803 of OU862923.1, forward strand.
TGTTATCTCAATCTGTAATATATTGTATAGCGATTTATTGTCGATTGTTAAGTTTTTTCTTTATTATGACTTGCCGCAAAAAGAGTAGGAACCTTCTCAATATAAACTTATTCAACGCTTGCAGTAGTTACAGAAAGATGGATACTTTTGGGGAATAAGAATTTAATACATGGCGAAGTACGGGGATTACGTCGAGAATACGCCAAAAATATAAATTTTAAACAATTTGGGAGGTTGGTATGACTACCTACCGCCGAGCCCGGGAACCATTTATTGGATAATCAACACCACTGCCAATGGGTCGCCCCAAGTGGTTTTTTTTTACATGAGTACCGCACAAGAGTCCCAACTACTCCCGTCTGGAGCCAGTGGGACTATGGCATCCCCAATTGGGGTATGTTGTAAGGCTGAAGGTATTGGGGAGGGGAAGGAGATAGGGAAGAGGAAGGTGGGGAAGTACCTGGCTATTCAGATCTGGTCACCAAACACGGTTAAAGCCATTTCAAGCAACGTTTCAATTCTGAATGGTATTCTTACACCAGGGCGATACTGAGAGTATCTTCCACTCTGGAACGTACCGCAAATATACTATACATTATTTTAAACGAATCAATTGTGAAATAACACAAATTAATCAAATAAAATTTATTTGCCACGCCGGGATTTGATCCGAGACCTTCGGAGTGCTAGTCAAGAGCCTTACCGCTGGACTACAACGTTCGTTAAATCGGTCGTATCGCCGGTCGGTTGACTACGTTTGCAGGAGTGCCCGGGTTCATGTGGTGAGGTGGGTACGGGTCTTGGCGGCTGATGCTTCTACCTTGCACTGCAGTGAGATGGATAGATTTAAGCATCCTTTACGATTTCTACACCCCTTCATGCCTTTTCTTTCCCAGAACTTCCTCTTCCTTTCCTATAAAGACCCTCCACACAGCATCCCCAAAGATGACATTGGGGAATCATTTTCCTCAGGATATCCTTTGTGGAGCTAATATAACTTTAAAACATAAATACCTACTTCGATCATTTTTTTAACGCGCGATTAATTCACCTTAAATAATGCTTGGCTGTTTTTTTTAAATCCACTTCAAAATTAATCACTGACAAAAAAGACAATACTAATAAATCTATACGTAAATATGAAAAAGAACGAGACATAGAAAAATAAAAAGGTAACGGTTGCAACTGCGACATGAAAAATGAAATTTTATTTTTTCAAGGTTGCCCTGATGCACAACATGAAAATGTTGTTAGTTTATCGTTAAAAATAATCCCATCCATCACGGCGCGGTTCGCAAGCGTCACCGAGATTGACATTAAGTTTGAGGGAGTGTTGGAAGATAAATAATGCTGATTTATTGATTGAATCATTCGGTGTGACGGGTGCCGCAGGGGTATGCGGAAAATAAGTCATTTACCCATTTGCCTTTCGAGTGACTCAATTAAAATCTCATCACGGCCATTCGAATGGACAAAAATTACATATTTTGTGTGAGGATAATTGCACGGGAACATAAAACGGAATCGTTAAGTAAGTCTTGACGGAGCGCATACGTAAACCCCGAGGGCAAAACGCCAAAATGTCTCTAATGTCAACACGTCTTTTTATTACTTTAAGGATTTGTAAGAAATAATTTCAACATCCGCAATTAAACTTGATGACCATTGCTTGCGGAGAATTACTTGTTTTAAAGTAGGTTCTGAAAAGGTGAAATATCATACTAATTTATTACTATCAAAAAGGTTAAATATCATATTAATTAATTACTATCAATACCCGCTCCGCAGGTTTTTGCTGCTAGGTCCAGCGGGCGGCTTTTGGTTCGACTTTGCCCAGTTTAAATTTTGGTGACCATTTTGTAAGTCCGATAGAAACTGGTTCCAAAAATAGCCGGTTCCTCGAATCCACTGTGATCCAGTGACATCTAGTCACCGAGACAAAGTAACAGCGATTTGCAATGATATCATATGTAATATATAGCCGCGTGATACTATTATTCACAACTAAGTATTATCCAGAGTGGAAGATACTCTCAGTATCGCCCTGGTGTAAGACCACCATTCAGAATTGAAACGTTGCTTGAAATGGCTTTAGCCGTGTTTGGTGACCAGATCTGAATAGCCAGGTACTTCTCCACCATCCTCTTCCCTATCTCCTTCCTCTCCCCAAACCCCAATTGGGGATGCCATAGTCTCACTGGCTCCAGACGGGAGCAGTTGGGACTCTTGTGCGGTGTTCATATAAAAAAAGTATTACCGTCAATCTTTTCATATCCGGAGAGATACTCAGCATTTAAACTTTAAACATCTGTAGTACTTATACCTGCCAGGGCACGTCCTCATGCGACATGCTAACGTAAGTGGCGCCATCCTTTGACGAATTCTTGAATTCGAAACTGAATTACAACGGTAGCTTTGTTTGAAATTTCACATACACAGATGTTTACATATATGGTGAGGCGGGTACGGCTCGGCGTCAGACATGCACTCGAAGCCGGGTTCATATATTTCAACCACGCAGACGCAAGGCTATTAATATTGTTTAATGATTGAGTTCATGTTTAAATAAAAGTTATTAAAGATTTACGTGAAAAATTTGTGCTGAGGATTTAATATACATAATAAAATATGAAGTAATTATAAATATGTAATGAAGTGTTTTTCCGAAATAAATATAAAATATATTAGTTAGTGTATTTTAGTACAGTTGAGTGGTTTCGGATTCAGTCTGTATTTGATGTCAGTTTTTTTTTATTTATATCTGATCTCCTTGTATTTTGTATCCAGCTTTTTTATTTGAGATTTTAAGATTGTAGGATCGAATCTTTAAAAAACTTGAATCTTTTTCAATATTACATGTTTTACATAAAAAACAAACATTCTAATTTCGCTTGTCGGTGCATGGGTGCGTGCGTGATGTGAAAATGTATTCCTGCGTAAAACGCGTAAAATTATTGGAGATCAATAAACTTTTAATTTTCAAAATTGAAACTGATGACTGCAAATTGTATCGAACAAGCTATAAAGTAGGTACCAAAATTATTATTATTTCTTTTAAATTTTAAATGTGCATTTGTTTTGTTTGAATGTTTTCGATTGATTTTTTACCAGGCAGGTAAATCAGATATACACAATGTTATAAGAAAGTGTAATCTTAGGGAAGACACGAATTTGCTTGCAGAGTACACCATATATTAAAAACAGTAACGCGCGTTTTCATCCCGCGACAAAATTTCCTCGATCAAATATCCTCCAACAAAATATCCTACGGACAAAACATCTCTCAAAGAAATATCTACTAAAACTCCAAAATGGTACAGACATCCTGTAAAATAATACAATAAATTATTTGTTCAAAAATAGTAAAAATGGGATAAAAATAATACAGAAAATAATAATTTATTGTGTTTACAGGACGGCTGTATTAATTTTGTCACATTTTTTTGTTAGGTTAAGTTTTAGTAGATATTTTGTTGGGGGGTGTTTTGACCGTAGGATATTTTGTCAGAGGATATTTTGTCGGGGATATTTTGTCGCGGGAAGAAAAGAAGCGGATCCATCAAAAACACTGCGTATTACATGATTTACAGTTGCTATTTTATCTCAATAATAAATAATAATATTGATTCAGACAGTAAATTACATTACATTATTTATAATATTTATAACAATAACACTTATCATGCATCGACTCCCTGTCTGTATGTCTCTAGTTGACAAAGGCCTCCTCCAACTGTCGCCATTTCTCTCTATCATTAGCTACTCTTGTCCATGTACCACCTGCTATGGCTTTGATGTCGTCAACCCACCGTCTAAATGGTCTACCTCGTTTTCTCTTCTTGTCACTTGTGAACCAATTCATGACTAATTTTGACCATTTTTCACTTTCTCTGATCACCTGACCACTTCCACTTTAGCTTTTTTATTGTTTTTGTGACATCTTTTGTTCTTGTTTGTTTCTTAACAGATTCTTACTTTACGATATTGATTTTTAAAAATTATTAGATCAGAAACATATAATAAGGAACTCCAGTCCATTTTTTTTAATGAATAATGGACCTTCTAACTTAAATAACTGCATATTTATTTTTATTTTCAGAGTCAGTTTTAATAGTTAAAATAATTACCAAAGTTTTAATTTTTCAAGATCCCGCGAAAACCACCGTATGTATGGTGAATCGACGTCATCACTCACAACAGGTGTTGTCATTTTGTATGTAAGAAGCTATGAAACTATTCGATAAGTTAAAACATTATTTAGGTGGAATTATTTATTTACTATATTATATTATTATATTTTTCAATATTATTACCGGAGAATGGTATGAACATTTTTTGAAATAATTATTTTTTAATATTTTTTTTGTTATTTTCGTTATATGTCATAATTTTTTTAGATTTTAAAATCAATATTATCGAAAAAGAAGCATCACCTGCACAATTTCAGGCAAACAAGATACAGCTTCGATCAGCTGTTCCATGTCGGCCATTTTGGATTTCGAAGTTCGGAGAGTAGGCCATGGAAGTAGGTAGCATTATGATATAGCATATTATACGATTTTTTTGTAAAGTTTAAAGTTTTTCAATATTTTAAATAATAGAGATAAACTAATAGAGATACCTCTATTCTTGATACTGAATTATTTAGGCCTGTTTAAAATAATGTTTCAATTAACACAACAACTAAATCTCTATAAACAGTATGAAATTACGAATAACATGAAATGTTGTTAATACCGATGGCTTGTGTCATACCTACATTTCAATACAATGATTGGAAAATTATGGTGAGGAGTGACGTCAGCACTAAACATTCTATTATTAAACAGTGTGTTTCCCGCCCAGTGGTCCGTGGACCACTAGTGGTCCGCAAGAGGCTAGAAGATGATCCGCGATTGTCCGTCGGTCAATAAGCGAGCCAGCGTGCGGGCGGTGGCCCCTGGTCGAGAAGTCTGAATAAAAAAATCGTGACAATATTCAGTTTATTATTATTGTACCTTGTGGTCAGTGGCCATTATGGTATTCCGTTTCGCCCGCCAATCCTACCCCGTTCCACCCCATATCCCATTACGCCCCTCCCATTGTGCTATCCGCCCCGGGTGCCATCCTTGCTAGCCTACGCCACTGCCTTTGGTCCCTGTCGAAAAAATAAACATAAAAGTGGTCCCGGGTCAGAAAAAGGATGGGAACTGAAATGGGAATTGATGGGAACTGGAAAAAAGATGGGTCTATATGAACATATTTTTTTAAAGCCATAATATTTTTTACTGAGTTCCTTATTATACAACGCGTCCGGAAACTCGTAGTACAAGCGGGAAACTGGTGAATCTACATCACGTAGAGAACCCAAAAAACTTATTTTTTTCGATCTGTGCATTTCGATTTTAATATTATTTTTTTTCTATTTTTCCATTTTTTCGACAACTAAAGGGTTAAATAAAATTTTGAGCCCGGTTTACCCTTCGATGCATTTTATAAGACATTACACAGCTGAAATCAACCCCCTATTGAAAATTTTTTTTCAATTTTAACCAAAAAAATTCCAACTTCGGACCCGATTTACTCGAAAACGAAAGCTCAAATCAAAAAAGTGATATCACAAATCGACTCCGAATGTGATGTAGATTTACCAGTTTCCCGCTTGTACTACGAGTTTCCGGACACCGTGTATTATACAGAAAATTGATAACATTTTGAGATTCAAAAAGCCAACACTTGTAATATTCCGTAATTTTTCAAGGTATAAATATATAAGTCGATTACAATATAAAACAGATAAATCACATCTGTCATCATAGTTCTTAAAACTACACGTGCTGAGTGATTTCCGAGTTAATTTTCTTTTAATCCTATATAATTTCTCCACTTTAATTTCTTTGTCAGAGTTTTATTTGTTTTATAAATTAATTTCCATTGTCTGTGTTCTTTATTGTTGATGAAAGTGATGCATAGAGGTTAATGGAGTACCAAGGTAGTATTTATATCTTCTTTGTTCAAAAGAAGTAATTAAAAACCTGTTTTGTTTAAGACAATATTTCTATCTCCGGGACAAAATACTTTTGTTATCCTTATAAAGGTGAAAGTTCTGAAAAATGTATTTCACCACATTTTAAGTTCAATGTAAAATTAGATTAAATTCACATTAAAAGTTTGTAACTACACCCTGTCAGAGGCGTGCCGTCCATAAAGGTTGAAAAACTGTGCCAACCCTAAAAAAATAAAGATAATAATTTTCCTTACTTATTTGTTTTTGGGGTGTTATGCCGTGTTGCGCTACCTCCTTCTTTAGCCATCGTTTCGGATAGCGTTGCAGTGTCCATCATCAGGGCAGATCCGGAAGATCCGGTAGATGTGTGCCGCCCACAGCAACGCTGTTCGAAACGTTGGCTAAAGAAGGAGGTAGCGCAACACGCATAACACCCCAAAAACAAATAACGAAAATACTTTTGGCCGTGAAAATCTTAAAACGTATCAAAGATAATAATATTTAAATAAAACATATTATACTTTCTTGTGCGCTCTTTATTCGGCTAGCCCCAACAAATAGCGAAATATTTTTAACGTTAACTTCGCACAGGAGTCTTGTCATCTTTGGGGATTCTTTGAAGAGGGTCTTTTCGAAGAAATGAATTAGTGAAGATGGGTGTTGAAAAAATCCGTGTTCTAGAAGGCAGGAAACACAAATACCGGCAAATCACTTCACACCTTACCTGTTGAACTCAAGAATGAGTCGTAGAAACGACCCGTTCTTATGTGACAATTATCAACAAATGTGTGTACAAATGTTCGATGCGCTTTCGGCGGGTTTCTAATTATTATGCACTGGTGCCGAAGAGTTGAATGACACTAGTTCCTCGGAACATCTTTCATTGAAATGCCGGTGAAACAAGGAAAGCAATCCCGCCTGATGCAATCTATTAAAGTGACCAGATGATAATATTATGACCAGCGTAGTCGAGGGGTAAGGCTCTTGACTCGCAATCCGAATGTCGCGGGATCGAATCCCGGTGTAGGCAAATTAATTTTATTTACTTAATTTGTGTTATTTCACAATTAATTCATTAAAAATTATAAATACACATTCCAAAGTGGAAAAAACTATCAGTATCGCCCTGGTTTAAGACCACCATTCAGAATTGAAACGTTGCTTGAAATGGCTCTAGCCATGTTTGGTGACCAGATCTGAATAGCCAGGTACTTCCCCTTCTTCATCTCCTTCTCCTCCCCACTACCTTCAGCCTCACAACATACCCCAATTGGCGGTGCCAAAGTTTCTCTAGCTCCAGTTGGGAGCAGCTGGGACTCTTGTGAAGTATTCACATAAAAAAAATTTAAATGACCATTTTCTAATCTTCAAAGCAAAACTTTTACCTGAACTTAAAAAAATCACTCCTTTGATTATAGTCTAAATAATAAGTCATTGTTAAGTGGTTATAGTCTAAATCAGTGTTCCTTAACCTGTGGTCCGCGGATATATAAATATATATTAATTAAATGCCACCACGTACCTTTGTGAAAAAACATTCTCCGCTCTTGTATATATACTAAAAACAAATACAAAAACAGATTACAAGTGGAATCCGACTTGAGATTACAACTTAGTAGTAACATCAACCGAATATCACTAATTTAGTTGCAAAAAAGCAACACCAATCTTCTCCGTTATTAATGTGAATGTTGGTGTTACTGTTTTACGTTTATAACGTATTTTAAAAAAAGAGAAGTTGTTTTGTTGTGTTTGTAGTACTAAAATAAATGGTCCGAAATTGCAGGTTTTTTTATCAAGGGGGTCCTTGTCCGTGGCTGAAAAAGGTTAGATAATAAGTTGTTTGTGTTCGAGGTTTGCATTGTTATATTACTTTGGTTCTATTTTTTAATTACATATATGTCTTCTGTATATTTTATAAACAACACAGCTAGTTGTTATATTATTTATTCTACTGACTTTGATCTCTTGAAATAAATATATGGGCCAACCGTTTATTTATAAATCCTAACCTCCGATAACATTAACAAAATTATCCACGCATATTTTATCTATAACACACTAAAACCAAAACCCTACTCTATCTGCTAATTTATCAGTCATCAATATCCCTTGTCATGGGGTTTCCTGAGTGAATATGCCTATCCTCGGGCCCGGGCTAAGTACGGAGTGGCACGTCACGATAATCAAATCAGAAATAGCTAAAAGCTGAAATCATTTCCGCACGCGATGTTCCTCCCGCCCCTGGTACCTGGCTACCGGGTAGGCTTCTGTAGCCCCCGGTAGCGGCAGGCTCCACAGGTAACGCTTCAAAAGAATGCCACTTATTTCTTGCCACCCAGTTTGACTCAAGACCGGTGAAGGGCGATTTATTGAAGAGCTTTTAACTATCGAAAGAGTGCTTGGTATTTTTGTATGTTTCTGATTATTTTTCAATCGTTTGCAATTTTTGAAGAGAAAACTTCTTTATAATCGTTGTGATTTGAAACTCGATGAAAAGCACACATGCATCTGTAGGATTTAGCCTGCGAAAGAATGAGATAGAATAATCGATTTTCTTTGTGCGGTGCTCCGTAACTTCCCCACTCTTGTCTACTTTAGTTTTCTGAAGATTTAACTTCTACGTTCAACCGCGTGTTAATTGCAATCCGTTTTTTTATGTTAGTATCGCAGCAACCGACTTTTATCTTCTTTTTTTACATTGGCTCCACGCAGGAGGCCGTGAGGGACATCCCTCAGCGCCTATGTCATCTTTGGGGATGCTGTGTGCAAGGTCTTTTTATGGAACGGAAGGAGAGGAAGTTCTAGGAAAAAAGAGGTATGAGAGATGTCTAGGAATCTGGGGTTAATGTGTCCGGGAGTAACGGACGTATGAATCCATCCCTCCACTACCATCAGTGAGAACCTATGGCTTCCCCAATTGGGTATGTTATCAGGCTGTTGTTTGAATCTACTTCTCTGCAGATAGAAATAGATAGAATATCCCAAAATTCATTAGAAAGATTAGAATCGTCTGCTAGTGCTTCTTCTCCGTTTAGTTTGTAGCGTCCAGATTTAAACAAAGGTCTCCAATTTCGCTTCAAATGTCTTCAATTTCGCTTCAAATTTCTCCAATTTTGCTCCGAATGTCTCCAATTTCGTTGGTCTTGGTGGTTTTCACTGTTTGGATCGTCAGCCCATCTTTTGTGGTCTCTTTTTTCACATATCGATTTAACACTATCCGAATAATGTTAAACGAAAAGTTGAATAAAAAAACAGAGTTTGCAAGTGAAATATTCAGAAAACTGAAGTAGACAAGAGTAGGGACGCGAAGGGGAGACCGATTATATACTATCTCATCTAACTCCTATAGATGTATGTGTTTGTCTCTTTTTAATGTCGCTATTTTTCGTTTCATCGAGTTTCAAATCACAAAGGTGCTGAAGAAGTTTTCAAAACATTCAAAATATTGAAATGTTTCTTCTGCCAAGAGATGTTTTTGGTATAATTTATTATTCAACGCTATTTATTGTGCGCAGCGCCAATTTAGTGATATATTATAAATGTGTTTTTCTCTTTCTTTGTTTAAAATTTAATTACTATTCACTATGTTCCTTCTAGACAAACACGTAATATTATGAAATAACGTGGATGTTGTTGAAATTAATACGCCAGACTAATTAAATTAATAAATGAACTATAAAATATGTGAAATTTTGTTTATCAAGAATAAATTTAAATAATTGTTTTTTAAATTTACGCAGCTTCTTTTCGTTTTTCATGTCATTTGGGAGGCAATTATATAAGTTGCCCCCCTCGTAGCCAATGGATTGTTTACCATAGTTAGTGTGGATGGTATTTAAATGGATGTTATCGCGTTGTCGTGTTAAGTGTTTATGTACTTGGGACGTTTTAATGAATTCTGTGTTTGTGTGTACAAGATTATTTTGTATTTTGTATATAAGGAGACATGTATTGTATTCATATAGTTTTCTTAATGTTAATAGTTTTGTTTCCGTATATAATTTTTTTGTGGATGTTCTGGGCTTGTAATTAAATAGTTTTTTGATGACCTTGTTTTGTATTACCTGTAATTCAATTATGTGTGTTTCACATGCGTTTCCCCAGATTTCAATCAAATAATTTAAGTGTGAGTGTACTAGACTATAATATAAACCTACTTTTAATTTATTTGGCAACAGATATGATAGCCGGCTAAATACGCTAATTAAGGGGATGATAATGCTAAGTCAAGGAGCAGAAAATATTGTATCGAGTTACGTACAGTCAAATTTTCTCCGAAAAGAATTTGATTAGGAAAGATACGGTCAAAAATCATTTTTTAAAGATGAAAAAAAAATCCTCAGAGGTTAAAAAACGTACATATTAATCGGAATTCATGAATATTAATTATCAATAGGCAACGAACGTTTATTTGGCGTTTTTTTTACAATCATTGGCATTTTTTGATGATTTCCGTATTATTATTACGATTTGCCTCCGATGATGTGTTGTTTATGATTGACAATATTGTTGACGTGTTTTGACTTTTTTTTACTTTTCGGACCGTTTGATTTTCTTACGTCTTTTGACCATTTTGTCGTTAAAACTGGGAGCAATTAAGATTCTTGGATATGATTTTAGATTTTCATGACCAAATGTATTTTCGTTGTTTATTTTTGGGGTGTTATGCCGTGTTGCGCTACCTCCTTCTTTAGCCAACGTTTCGGACAGCGTTACAGTGTCATCACACATGATGGAAATGATGATGATGGACACAATAACGCTGTCCGAGACATTGGCTAAAAAAGAAGGAAGCGCAACACGGGATAACACCCCAAAAATAAATAAGTTTATTTTTTGGATAACATTAATATTTTTGACAAAACTATTCATATTTTAAAATAAATTACAATACTTTTATTAAAGCATATGAACAAACATACTTATTTTGTTTTACGCATTATTATGTATTTATAGATTTCGCCGAAAAACGTGCTGTTAAAAGTTCAGATATGTGAGATACAATGTCAAGATTGAAAGAATGAAAAAAATAATAAGATCCAATGTAGATAATTTAGAATGAAGAAATACAATTTTATAAGAGTGGGTGTACAGGTAAATCATGTTAAACAGACCCTTGCTCTTGTGATGGTAAACTGGATAAATTAACAAATCTATATAATATAAAAATCTCGTGTCTCGGAGTTTGTGGCTGCACTTTCTCCGAAATGGCTCGACTAATTTTTATGAAATTTTTAATGTATATTTGGTAGATATGAGAATAGGTCGTAAAGTATATTTCATACCGCCAGGTGATCAAGGTGTCCCCATCCAGATTTTTTTTGTATTTTTTCACCAATTTTTTTTTATTATTTTTTTTTTTATTTGGTATCATATAATACCTTCAACCCCAAATTTTCACCCACCTACCCCCACCCTCCCATTTTTTAATCGCGATTTTAGTATTTTTGTACGGACAAATTTAACCGTTGATATATTTCAAACAGAACGAAATTATTTATGTTCTTGAATGACAGATGGCGCTACGTCCGCCTTATCGAACTTTCATCCACACATGCGCAAGTCATTCACGTTTGACATTTCATTAGGCATTTGTTATGTATCACAACGCAGTGCGTGCAAATTTTTTTTACGATTTATTTTAATTTATGTATTTGTGGACGTGAGCAAAATTTTTAATTTATTTTATACAATTTAATAATATTATTATTCAATGTATAAAAACAGTTTATTATAAACAAGTTCTGCTTCTGCTTCGTAATTATTATTATGAGTTACAGCTGTTTCGCCCTCTGAAAGGCAACAACCACAGTTTGATAAAGCCTTCAGAGGGCGAAACAGCTGTAACTCATAATAATAATTACGAAGCAGAAGCAGAACTTGTTTATAATAAACGGTTTTTATACATTGAATAATAATATTATTAAATATATAAAATAAATTAAAAATTAAAATGGAGTTCTACAAAATAAACTTAATAACAATAAATAAGTGAGCAAAATATTCACTAGAAATAATTTATATGGCAGAAAAACGTTTTCCGGGTCAGCTAGTAATTTAATAATAATTTAATGAAACAAACACAAAAAGAACATTGTAAAATAGAATCGAAAGCCAAAATTTAAACGGAATTTATAAACTTAGCTACGCACCCTGCAATATCTTTGGGCATTTGTGGTGTAAAAGGGGACTGCGGGCGGGTGTTCCAAACAAATTAAAAAACTTTTTTGAAATTTTCGATGAACACTAACACATTCAAACGTGTCCTCTTTAAAATGATTTGCCTGTACGTTAAAGGTGAAGGTGGGAAGGTTTGTGGTATGTTATTATTGATTTCATCTTCAAGAGAAATTCTAAGAGCACAACAAGAAATATACCTAGACCCAATTATAAAATAACATACTTACTAAAGTTTTTTGTTTTGTTTTATGAAACCATGGCGCAAAAGTCCTAATTGCCCGGAGCCAACGGGACTATGGATATCCACAAATTGGGGTAGGTTGTGATACTGAAGGGGAAGAAAAGAGGAAAGAGATGAGGGAGGGGAAGGTAGGGAAGTACCTGACTATTCATAAGGGTGGTTCTGTATCTTTTGCGACAGCCTATCGCGTGTTAAATCAAAACCTCCTAGATCTAAGAGGTTTTGGTTAATTCGGCCGTTTGCGACACATTTTGACGACAGTTCTCTGAATGCGGTATTCCGTATCGCATTAACGACCCAAATACCGCGCGTGTGTTAAGACACCAACTCTTAAAAATAGTTACCCTAACGACTGATTAACCTAACAGATGACTGTGCGTCTTGCAGAACAATCTTCGTTAATGCCCCGCAACCGCGCACAAAAAGAAGAAAAAAAAGAGAGATATGAAATTACGAATGTTAGAGGAGCGCGCTAGTATTTAAAGCGACAAAATCAATGCGAAAATTGTGAAAATGTTTAATAAAACGCGACTTAAACAGCATTTAAAGAAACACTGTGATTTTTTTCATACATACAACTTGGAAAATAACTGAAACCAACGTGTTTAAAATATTTTTGGAGCATACTTTGCGATTTTTTTCTATTGGAATTTTGTACAATTTGCGTTTCGGTACGACGAATATCTAGATATTATCTTCAAAATTAACAAATATTTTTTCAAGAGCTTAAAAACTTCAAATGTTTAAGGGAGGTTTGCAAGAAATCGGTAGAAATTCCGGTAACGGCGTCTTAAGAGATGTCGTTACGGGAAATTTTGCGCGTGAAATGTCATCGCGCACAAACATCAAAATAATACGACAAATAAAACGGATAGTCACTTATGAACGCCTATTGGTCTTACATGTAAGCAGTTTTAATAAATAACCAATAGTAATTCGTATTTTCAAGTTGGTAATTAATCTATTAACACAGGACAGGCATAGGCAAGCCATAATAATTGACAGCCGATAACGCACAACGGACGCCTTTCAATAACTCATAACGCTGACCTAACGCAAAAGATAACGCAAAAGATAACACAAAAGATTAAGAACCACCCTTCTGATCTGGTCACGAAACATGGCTAAGGCCTTTTCAAGCAACTTTTCAATTCTTAACGTGTTCTTTAATCAAAGCGATACTAAGACTATGTACTATTACTACTATGGAATATGCGAAAATTGTTATAAACGACTTACATTTGATTATACCACACATAATTTTAAATTAATTAAATTCAAAATAACAAATAAACTTCAAAATACCACCCAGAGTAACAAGGCTTAAAGACTTATTCCACATTAACCGGACGCGTACAAATGCTGGTGTCAGGGACCCAATCAGAAGAATGTGCGAATCGTTTAATCAAAATCAAAACTTCAAGGATTCCGACTTATTTTTTGACACACGAAGAACCTTTAGTAGAAAATTAAAGGCTGTTTTCCTACAAAGTACAATAACTTAGACATTACTCGGTTTATAATTTTAACTACCTTTCTTTTTTCAAATTTATGTATGACATTATTTTTTTATCTATATTTATATATTTTTGGTCTTACCATCAAAATTCCAAAAACAATTTGTAAACTTTTATAAGGATATTGGGCACATTTTTTTTTTATCTCTCTATTTGTAAAATAACATTCTTATGTAAAAATATTTGCATATGTTTTTATCTGCTGTTAATGTTAATTCGTGAGAAATAGTTTGGATGCAGGTGAATTCTCTATTAATTGTTTTGTATATTCTTGTCAATTGACATCTGTATCTGTATTTTCTCCTTAATAAAAAATCAAAATAAAAAACACACAATTGAATTAAATAAAAAAAAATCTTGTGCTCGCCGTGGGATTCGAATCCGCTTCCTTCCGATTCGTAATTTAGGACCTCAACCAAGGGGAACGTCATTGTGTGAATTTTAAATAATTTATTTAAAGAACTTAATCGGATAAAATTTAAGTAACTTTTTTTTTCTTCATTCAAAGTACACACGTTTGGGATTTATCATATTCGTGGAATAAAAACATATTTATTTATATATGATTCTAATTCAAAATACTAACCTCATTTATTAAAAAATTTACATTACTGTTTACCATTATTATTATTTTATTTACTACGTTGAATTCTTTCTGAGCGTTTATCATCCCTTATTCTTACGAATCACTTTCGTCGGGCTTAAAAGCCTTCCCTGGATACCAATCATTTCCTCCAGCCTCCATTCTACGTCAGCCGCCTTACTACTGATCCTAGAAGCATTTTCTTGTCACCAAGTCATTTATATCTCCTCTTCAACCCTTCCTCCTCTGCAGTCTTATCCCTGAACTCATACCCCTTTAATGTTGTCAATATTTTAAGAGCTCCGCTATAAACGTCACGAATCTCTCTTTTTTTATACAAAATACTCGTTTTTGCAGCTGTTTTTCAGTATTTGTCCTTATTCATCATACACTCACTTTACTCAGCAGCTTTTTAATGGTTAATTTACATAAAACTACCCCTTAAAGGCGTTAGAAATTTCGCAATAAATTTTATAAGGCCGTTGTAATAAGTTTTCGTTTAGTACATTATTTTTTTTGTTTAAAAACATTGTCACGATCCTCCCTAGGATTATACTAGAGCAATGTTGTACCAATTTTTATTTTTTCACTTGAGTTTGTTTGCTTGTGGCATACTGATTTCCTAAATAAAGGGAAAATCTTTTCCCCTTCCTCTAGCCTAGATAATTGAGGCGTCTTTCTCTTAAGGACCTCCGCTCATGGAGAAACTGAAAAAAAAACAGTTTTCTATGCAATTGCAATTAACCTCCTTAACAAAATTGATATTTTTCTGTTCTGACATGTCAAAACTTGACTCTGATCTCTGTCAACAATGCAACTGAAAACAATGCAACTGAAAAACCAGCACTGCTGGTCGCTGCGGCACTCGCGTTTCAGTTGCATGATTGACATACTGCCATGGTAGCGGCTCACGACCTGTCAAGTTTTGACATGTCAGATCAGAAAAATATCGATTTTGTTGAGGAGGTTGATTGCAATTGCCTCGAGAACTGTTTTTTTTCAGTTTCTCCATGAGCGGAGGCCCTATTTTCTCTATATGTACAGTCGGAAAAAATAATTTACATATTCAGATTAAAAAAAGTGATACGGATACAGAATTATCGATTTTGTTAGCCCTATGATCAATTAAAATGCTCTGTATTAAAGCAACAACGCTATGGTTTTCAATTTTAAGTAAAGAGGTATACCTAAATGATTGCAAAACTATTACACGTATACCTAAGCATTCTAGGTTTGTTTTTTTAAATTTACATAACATACAGATTTCACCCTTTAACATCGGTTGCCGAGAGTGGAAGAAAAAATTAATAATATTCAAATTGGAATATTTCATTGAAGAAGAAGATAACACTAATAATTTAAACGAAAATATGAAAGAGCACAAGACACAACAAAATATACAAAGATAACGGTGGCAACTGGGACACGAACCCAGAACATCTCATCTAATCGGGGCGGGCGCCTATACCAATTCAGCCGTTGCACCTTTCATCAAGCCGTCATGATTGTCTCATATTTCAAAATTTAGAATTAACAATATTTATTTCTTTATTGTTATATTAACTTCGACCAATTTTTCCATGTTAGACGAGATGTTCCTTTAAAAAAATGGAATATTTCAGTCCGTCAGGCAGAAGACATAGAATGTCGAATAGTCCAAAGATGATTTTAGAAAAGGCTTAATAGAAAAGAGGTTTTTTTTATGTAGATGGTTGTTTAATCATAAACGTTTTCAAAAAACTTTCAAGGCTATGAAGAGAACTTAAGGTCTTTTCATCAATTTGTTTACTTTATTACGGATTTAAATAATCTCCATGTTTTTTAGATTAAACCCATCAAAATCATTCAAAAATTATAATGACTGGTGCTAATCGTTTGGTTAATGACTATTTTAAGGTCCGATTAGTTTGACCAAAAGATATTGAAATATATAAGATAATGTGCTATCCGCAGTTTTTACTGGGTGGGACTGTGTTTCCTGGTGTCGCTGATATTGTTAAGCAATACTAGTACACACCTTCAAAAAATCAACTAAATGAACTAATTCTTTCGTATTCAAACTATATTGTTAACCAATACTACTGCATACCTTCAAAAAATCAACTACTTTCCGTATTCAAACTATTCACAATAGAAAGTAATCCGCCGACAGTCGGGCGGACATCATAGCATACAAAACTAATCTTTCCCCAATTGAAGTTGTGCAGAGGCTAATAATTAAAATTATATTAAAAACTGACTACCCAACGGATCAATTATTTAAGGAATTCCAAGTACCTTCATTCAAAAATCTGTACAATAGAAATGCATTGATTCAAATTATAAAAGAAAAAGAAAAGTATCAATTTATAACTGAAAACCGTACAAGACATAAATATATTTTTTCATGCTCAAAATTAAACACTTCCTTCGCACAAAATTTTTATACTTATCAAGGAAGACTTATTTTCAACCGACTACCGGATGAAATTAGAAAAATTAATGATAAAATCCAATTAATAAGCACTGTTAAAAAATATTTTAAAGATAATCTCAAAAAAAAAAAAAAAGTTTCCGACTAATCTAATCTCAAGAATAACTTATAACTCAGTTTCCTAGTGATACTCCATTCTTCAAATAAGTTAAATTTTGTTTTGTTTTTAACAACTAATTACAATAATTCTAGATACATTATCCAAATAATAAAATTGTTTGATAGTTGATAAATACTTATAATTACATAACACCGAACTTACAACTAATTGTTTTTTTTTTTACATTCACATTGTAATTTAAGAACTTATGATATAATATAGCATTTAAAAAATGTACACTACTCTTCCAGACACACGCTAATGCTTCCATGGAAGTGTGGTATTAATTAAGATATTTGAACATGAACATGTACGCAAATTATTACATCATCTAAATGTACAGTATATTTTATATGCTAAAATAAATAAAAAAAAATTAAATTTTTTTTTTTTTTTTTTTTAAATCTCTTATATTTGAATATCTTTGGTTTAACCTATTTTAACGATCATATGTGCCGGGTATCGCTAATGAAACACGAATATGTGTAATAAAAATTGTGTTGTGGGTTGTGGTATATTAGGTGAAAATTGCTAGTTGGAATCCTAATTAAGTACAGGAAAATAGACATATTGTAGTGTTATGTTTCTAGAAGCCATGTTTTAGTATTTACCACCATGTCAATTATCCCGGCGACAAGTAGGAGGTATCTATACGACATAGAAGAAAATGCAACATATTATATTACAATATTACACCCGTATGTTATTGTCTTGGTCAGATGGTCGGTGCTCTAGTTTAGCCGAAATATAAACCGGATCGTACTGTATCCCTTATCGTACTGCATTATATTCCTGTCGTTCTTATCAATGAAATATATCAAATACTGCTCTGGTAAGAAAAAAACGTAACCATTTTTTTTTTAAATCTTATACCTGGAAATGACTCATTAAAAAAGGCTTGCAGAGCAATTTTTATTTTATGAATTCCACACTTAGGAAAATAATTTCCGTCGGGCCCTATGTCATCTTTAGGGATGCCGCGTGTAGGGTATATTCATGGAAAGGAATGAGAGGAAGTTTTGGGACGGAAAGGGGAAAAAGGAGTGACGGACGTATGAATCTGTCACTCCCGTGGTGCAAGTGGATGGGTCGTGAGAGATCAACCAGAGAGGCCCAGGAAAGCAATTATCGCATTCTAAAAATTAATTTTGAAACAAAAGAAAAATAAAAATGATGATATCCGTGGTTCATAATATCATCTACTAGTATGAAGTAAGTATCACACAATTCAGCTTGCAATCCACAGTAGCATTCTTATACCAATCCTGAAGATTTTTTTTGATTTGTTGTATGTTTATTCAGATTTATTTGTAGGTATAGAAAAAAATCATTAATCAAACACACAATCTGAGACTTAAAGGTACATAAATTGTTAAGCCGCCGCTACCCAAATTTATACCGATTTCTTACATATCTTCCTTAAACATTTGAAGTTTTAAAGCTCTTAAAAAAATATATGTTATTTTTTAAGATGATATCTAGACGCGTTCCACGCCGAATCGCAAATAATATAAAATTCCCTCGATAGAAAAAAATCGCAAAGTATGCTCTGAAAATTATTATATACACGTTTGTTTCAGTTATTTTACGAATGTAAGGTTTTTTGGAAGATACCTTCCACGAGATTTTTGGTCTATTTTAAACGAGTCGTGTTTTATTAAACATTTTCACAATTATCGCATCGATTTTATCGCTTTAAATATTGGCGCGCTCATCTAACATTCGTTTTTACGTATCTCTCCGTCTTCTTCTTTTTGAGCGCGGATGCGGCGCCTTAAAAAATAACTGAATATAATTTCGGTTGGTATACAAATCTTAATTTTTTTCGTATAATCAGCACATATCCCACGAAAAACGCCAGGACTTGACACTTCCTTGACGGCTTTAAGAAGGCTATTAAGAGTGGTATGTTTTCATTGCTATTATGTCAGTGACGTATGTAACTGGCAGAGTAAAGTTAGCCTCCCAAAAACTGGGCGTACTGTACAGGGCTGGAGATACTTTAATAATACGCAACTGCTAACCTTGTAGAAATCACAAGTACGCCCCACGGTTGAATTTGGCAGCCATCTCTGGTCTGGAGCTTCAAAATACCCGAAAAATACCCTCGACTCTGTGCAGAAACGGGCGGTCCGTTTGATAGATTCTCCCATCTTAACAGACGGATTGCAATCTTTAGAGCACAGGCGTCGGGTGGGAATGCTATCCTTGTTCTACCGGTATTACAATGGAAGATGCTCCGAGGAACTAGCATCATTGATCCCTTCGGCACTACTGCATAGTCGCTAAACACGCCAAACGCGTGCCCAACATTTGTACACGGATGACATTTGTCACATGAGAACAGGTCGTTTCTTCGACTCGTTCTTGTGTTCAACAGCTCGGCTGTGGAATGATTTGACGGCCTCTGTGTTTCTTCCTTCCTACAACATGGGTCTCTTCAAGACCAATGTTCATTCCTTCCTCTCCTCAAAAAAGACCCTCTACACAGCATCCCAGATGACATAGGCCCTGAGGGAAGTTATTTTCCTCAGAGCCTCCTGTGTGGAGTTAATGTAAAAAAAAGAGAAAGTAGACTAAGCTGATTGCAGTAGAAGTGAGAGCCATGAGACGTAAGTGAGACAAAATGATTGAGGAGTGTTAAAAATAGGGTAAGAACGATTTAAGCATAATAAAAAGCTCTAGACAGAAAAGCTTGGGTGGTTTGGATAATTTCCCGGGATAGGTGAGATTGGAGTAAAATTATATCAACAAGACATAACCCAATCAAGCGAATCAAATACTTGAGTCGAGCCATGTGAAGATTCGAAATATATCTCAAACAGGTACCTATCTTATCTGCCTACACCTGCGGCGAATTGGCGTGATGGTTGGTTAGGTAAATTTCTCATCAATTTGAGTCAAATATACGGATTGGATAAATATTGAATATCAGCGCTAACTATGTGATTTCTTTAAGGCGATCCAATAGTTCAGGAAAAAATCGAAATCGGAATTCACGCCCTTTATGGGAGGAGTTTAAAAATACTTGAGAAAAAGCTTTTGGAAAGGTTGGAAAAGGTATTTGAGAATTTTTTTTAACAGGTTGATTTCGTAAAGGCCTGTAAAAAATATTAATTCCTTTTTTACGCATTGTTTATTGTAAGAAAACGGAAATTTAAAATTAATTTCACGAAACTAAGCGACGCGGAGTAACGCGTGCATCTCCCGCTCCGGCCGGGGCGTGACTGATACGAAATGGGTTGTGCCCAGTGCATGGTTCTTGTGCCCATGCCATAAGGGTCACTTCAAGAATCCAAATTCGTAGAGTGCGGGCCGTATTGATTGATGTCAAAAATAACAACGAGAAAATGCATATTTTATTTTATTTTGTGAAGTTCGAGTGTAAATATCATTTTTTTGCGATTATTATAAAAGAAACAAAATTTTCCACATTATACAATAAAACCAAATCCGAAAAGGGGTTTATAAATAGGAGACTTTGGACTTGAAAGTGTTTTTTATAGACCTTATACTTTATTTTTTTATAGGCTTATTAAAAGACTTGACCGATATTTTAAGGGCCAAGGTGTGTTCTACATGCAGTATTTAATTGAAGCATCTATAATACTTCTAAGCCATCAAATTTTCAAAACAAAAACATATGATTTTGTATGATTTTGCATTATTTAGTATGGCTTCAGCTTAAAACCAATTTCCCTCCTCACACAACCTATGACCTGTAAAAATATATCGGTTCTCTTGATCTTTTCTACTCTTCCTTAGGCATGCACCACAAGGCTATTAATAAATAATATCTTTATCGTGGAATTCCATGAAAACACTGTTGTACAAAATCTTAAATAAATATTTATAATTCCTTATTTATTGCCCTTTATAATAACAAGCCTAAGACTCGGTCTCAACATGCTTCGCCTGAAATGAAGTAATATCTTAATCTCCTCTCAGGCCAGTTATTAAGCAATTATTTAACCATTGCGGTGTGGATTCCGCTTTAATATCAGTTATTAAAAAAAAACGATTAAGCAGTTAACTGCACCAACAACCATCGAATAATATCTGGATTACTGGGAATACAGTTCTCAAACAATGGATTCGTTATAATAGTCCTTTTTTATGTGGACGGTATTATAGATGATTACATTTTTTGATATTGAAAGGAGATCTCTTACCGAAGCAATGCTGAGAATGTCTTCCATGCTTGATCGATTCAAAAATAATTCAGCTTTGTTTTAACATGAACAATACCTCCCTAGTTGAGAGTTGAGTCCTCTCGTGTTTAGAGAGGGAGCACTATCAGATTGACAGTACTATACATACTTAACAGTTGTTACAATTGGATGTATGTAGATCAATTTTATCTATACATAATGAATAATAAGTTCGCATTTTTTGTATATAATGAAAAAATTTTATACATAATGAAAATATAAGTTGACATTTTTTTGTACATAATGAAACATAATGTGAATTTTCATACATATAGAGAAAATATTAGTTGGCATTTTTTTGTTCATAATGGAAATATAAGTTGGCACATCGTAACACATACCTAAATCTAGTTAAGTTATGCATTGTGTTTATTTGATTCGAGGGATTGTGAACCCTCGCCCTGTGGTCCTAAAGTCAATAATGATTGGGTAATTTGTAGTGAATGAAACCGGATCTTCGGCTGAAACTGAAACCGAAACCGAAACTTTTTTAGACGTGTTAAAAATCTATTGTTTACTGGAATTTTTTCTCATTTTTTTTAAACTTAAACAGACAGTTAACACGTGTTGAATGAAATAAAAAATCAATTATTGAAGTACCTATGAAAAAATAATTATTGTTATTTTTTTTATATTAACTGCTATAAAACAAACAAAAATTATGAAAATTAACAAAACTTGGAACAAAAATTTCTCAATGATCAACACTTATATTACAAAGGGAGGACCTCATTAATTGAGTATATTAATTTTAATTGCGTTTACAATCATAACATTCTGATAACATGTGTTAAATGAAATAAAAAACAATATTTTTTTACATCCTTCTCATTATTCATAAATCCGAGTGAATAACTCAACGGAAAGAACTTCAATGCTCAATAAACGCTAAATAAAATGTATGACATAAGTTATAGATAATAGGATTCAGACGGGAGCAGCCGGGACTCTTGTGAGGTATTCATAAAAAAAAGTCACTATGCGCGAGAAATAACACACAAACTCACAACACAACCACGCCGGACCGGCCGGTGAACTTAGCTAATGATGGCGGTTGACGCACAAGCCAAGAACTCACCCGAAGTCAGCCGAACGACGCGCGATAATTCACGAATGCAGAATTTCGGATCGGCAGATTTTCTGGCGAAACCGAAACCGATGTCGAAACTAGATTTTTTTTCCGAAACCGAAAATGAAACCGAACCTTCGGTCAGTCACTAATAATTTGTAAAGCGCTGTTTTTTGTGAAACATCACCTCCGGGGCGCTGTGCAAATTTGACTACTTGGGCTCTATCTAATTATGTACAAATCTACAGGGTGCTAAGGGACTTAGTTTACTTTCATTAACCAGTGATTCCTGACATTATTTGATTGGAGTAAAGAATGTAATTGTAATTTTGGTATCTTTTGATGTTTTACTTTATTTTTTTCTACAAAAATATAAAAAAATGTTGGAATGGGACAGTTGAGGGCGGGCTAAGAGATTGGGTGGTTACTCGGTTGAGTGATTTGAAGAAGAAAAAATAATAATAATTAAATAAAAATAAAGTGATCGTAAAATCACCGGAGACCAAAATTTCGTTTACATTTTTTATTCCAAATAATATCAGAAATCAACTGTTTAAAAAAAGTCAAGTATGTCCCTTACCACCCTGTGTACAGAAAATATTCTAACCTGGCAGGTCACTTAAAATTAAAAAAAAGGTTTTTTAGAAAGTTTAAGCTTGAAACGGAAAACATTTTTTCACGCAGGGGACACAATATTAAAAACACTAAACATTGTATGATTTTACAGTTGAATTTATGCATTTCATTCTTCTTACTGTTTAGATTGGGAGCAAAAATAATTTTATGTATTTATTAATTTTATTTTAGTTATGTTTAATGACCTCCGTGGTCAAGGGCAAGGCTTTCGACTTGCGATCCTGAGATCGCGGGTTTAAATCCCGATGTTGGCAGATAGAGTTTTTTGTTTTTGTTTATGTATCTTAAAAATGCTACATATTATAATATTACTGGTTTTCCATTAAAAGCGTTTGCTTGTGGATGGAAGAAGAGTTTACATTATTTCATATATTCATGTACAAATACAGTCATGTGTTTCATATATATTGGTACAGTTATTAAAATGCAGTTAATATATTTCATGTATGTACAATTACTACAGTCACGTATTTCACATATATAGGTTACATATTCATTGTTCAAAATGGGGGGTGGGGGTAGGAGGGTGAAAATTTGGGTTCTAGATATTTTTTTCCAAATGAAAAAAAATACAATTTTTTTTAAAATAAATCGAAAAAAATTTCTGGATAGGGACACCTATCCTAGCGGTATGAAATATATTTAAGACCTATTCTCGTACCTACCAAATATACATAAAAAAAAATCATTAAAATCGGTCAAGCCGTTTCGGAGGAGTGCGACCACAAACACCGTGACATGAGATTTATATATATGTATAGAAGATAATATGAAATTTTTTTTAAATATTTATGTTTTTTTGTTCAAGTTTCGAACTGAAGAATATTTTTGTAATATGACTTCAAAAAGCTCAAATTTCCACAGAGATAAATTCAAATTAATCAATTGTATTTTTTCAATAAACTTACAACTATGCCGCGGTAATCCTCAATGTAGATAATACGAGTCTTATATTAAATAAGGTAATAAAATTACAGGTCACAAGTCACAAGTCAAAATCATTAAATTATGTGCCAATCATGCTTGTGACTACTCGTGCAAAAATATGCCCTGGCGTAATGCCCTGATAATGATAAACCACAAAAAATAACCGGTAGCTACCCACTTGATCGGATGACAAAAGTACCCTCGTCAGTCGGTTTTATAAATTATCATTCAAACAAATCACAGTCACCCCCTTCATGCCACTCAATAAACTCCAAAAATGTTCACGCGTGAGGAAGCCAGCCAATTATTACGTCACTCTGTCACGTGACTTGCCCGAGTGTGACGTCACCATTATTAATCCCTTATGTTATTATTTTTAACCTAATAAACACATTACAAGGCAACTACGAAGAGTTTACCTTTTGAATTTAGTCGTTAAGATGGAATGAAAATATCACCAAGTGTTAAACAAACTGGAGAAAGAATAAATTGATAGGATATAAATGTAAATATGTATCTATTATAATAAATTTATTGGCCAGGAGACAGATTAACTGTAACGATTGTCGTCAATGATAAAGAAAAGTTAATGCACCACATCTTTACGAGTAAGTAAGAAACTGTATAATATCGCGAACGAAGAGTTGTAGTGTCTAGTATCTTGCAAAAATGTTCCTGTTTCGAATTCCTAGATCAAAATAGTAGGGTTACGTCATTTTTACAATGAGCTATGGGGGTTTCAACTATGAATTTTCCTTTTAAAAATATTACCAAAAAACGTCTTATTATTGAGCTATTTTTCAGTAAATAGTTCAGAAAATAAATATAAAAATTTTAATAAAGACTTATAGAAATATGAGCGATACCGGGTGATAATTAAGTCCGTCATAATAAGTTCAAGAGAGATAGTTATTTTAGCAAACTGTTACCTAGATACCCTAATTTATTTATTTATTTTTACATTAGCTCCATGCGGTGGGCTGTGGATTCATGCGGAATAATGGGTCGAGAGAGTTCGGCAGGAGATGTCAAAAGGTCTCCCTCAACCAGTCTCTCCCGATCCGTCCCGCCACGCAGTAGGTGAGCAAACACATCCGTCTCCAAGATCTGGACAAATCTCACCCCATGAACCCAGGCAACCCTGCTAAGTCACCAAACGTAGCGAAGCTCTTGGGGTGACCTATGTACTTAAACCCGTCTCCCAAATTCACAGGTTTGGTAGTTTATTTATTTATTTTACATATTCTCCGCACAGGCGGCCCTGAGGAAAAAAAATCCCTTTCTGGGATTATTAATATTATAATAATCTTTGGGGATGCTGTGTACAGGGTCTTTGAGGGAAAGGAAGTAGAGGAAGTTCTGGGAAGGAAAAGGTATGAGGGGTGGGTAGGAATCTGGGAATCAATGTGTCCAGTAATTATGGACCCAATAATCGATCTTTCCCACTGCGGTGCAAGGCGATGGGTCGAGAGGAGAGGTCTAGGTAAGGTCTCCCTCAATCGTCTCTCCCAATCTGACCCAGCACGTAATAGGTGGGAAAACGCATTCGCCGCCAAGATCTAGAAAAACCTCACCTCGTGATCCCGGGCACCCCTGCTAAGTCACCAAACATAGCCCTTTGGGATGAACTATAGCAGAGGCGTTGGTTATCCAATAAAAGGTTTCTGGGGCAGCAGTACACATACCCTTCTCCCAAATATTTCTAGGTTATGGATGTAAAATAAACGGTTATCATAGGTAGGTAGATAGTACATATTGATTATGTAGATTTATGTCATACAAAAAGGAAAATATTTTCTGAAACCAAAAAAAAATCACTTTTTATATATTCGTGGTGTCCAAAATCTCGCAGTACAAGCGGAAAATGGTGACTGGCGCGAACATCACATATGTAATTGAATTTGTGTTTTTTTAGCTCTCGTTTTCAAGTAAATCGGGTTTGAAGTTCGAATTTTTAGGTCAAATTTGGAAAAAATCGGATACTAGGGGGTTTGTATAAGCTGTTTAACGTCTTTTAAAATGCGTCGAAGCATAGACCCATCTCCAAAAGCTTTTTTAACCCAATAGTTGCCGAAAAAATGTTTTTTTTTTTTAATTTTTGGATTCTCTGTAATGAAAATTCACCAGTATCCCGCTTATGCTACGAGTTTCCATACACTGTGTATCTCATCAAACTAATTTCGATTGTCTGTGACGAAATGAAATATTCTTGCGTAATTTAATGTAATGAAAAGCGTAAAATTATTAAAGTCAATAAACTTTAAATTTTGAAAATTAAAATTGATTTGGGAACCAAAAGATAAAATAAACACCAAAATTATTTTACATTTATAATAATTCTATATTTGAACAATGTATTTCTTTTGTTTAAATACTTGACAGATCTAAATCTGTATTTCTAAAGAATTTGCGTTTTCTAATTTTTTTTTTCTTTTACATGAACTCCACACAGGGAAATTGTTTTCCTCGGGGCCTATGTCACCTTTGGGGATGCTGTTTAGGGGTTTTTTTAAAGGAAAGAAGGATAGGAGAGTTCTGGGA